>JAFBJZ010000404.1:3094362-3788724 GCA_016785225.1 Psettodes erumei | reverse complement strand
ATTTGATGAATTTGGTCTTAACCCTCAGGGTCCAGGCTCATTAAAATCAGCTAGTACTCTTCTGTCTTCTGGGGACCCACCAAACGCAGAACTGCATCTTTTTTCTTTTTTTTTACTATCTAGTCCCAAGTTGTATTTTTTATGAAAAGCTGTACCTCAGCAGAATTCTATATTCTGTCTGGACTCCACCTTTAACAGGAGACTTGTATCTTTAAGCTGAGCTGAGCTTTATTCCTTTTTTTCCTTTTTTTAACTGCATCCACTTGCTGCGTTTTTCTCATTAACAGCAAAACTTCAGCAAGTCTCCCATGAGCGTGGGCCCTCGAGACCTTGGCTACGGGCTCGACGATGATGAGCTGGACAGTGCAAGCAAGTGCGTGCTCCTGTTGTCATGACCTGTGGCCCCACAGTGTTATGTCACCATTATCCCATTGTTTAAAGTGTGCATGTCATGTATGTCAAGATAGAAGAACTTGTACCAGCTGACTAAGTAATTTTATTAAGACCAGGTTGATGGTTGAAATGTGCATTTCTGAGCACATTCAGTCTTATTTTACTCATGATAACACTGCCCCCAAGTGGACATATTGTTAAATCTATATGTTGACAGAGACGTAGTCATGCTCTCTCACTGCTACTGGTTCTGGTTATGAAAGAGTAATTGTTAACTTGTCCTCAATGATAATAACAAAAATACAAAATGAGATGGTGATTGATTGTATTCTGTTTGAAAGTTCCCTTCATAAAGGCCTCTAAAAAAAACAGTTTACACACTGTTTATACTGCCACGTGTCCTCTAAACACAGGATCTCCTCAGAAGACAGCGGGGACGTTCCCTCCTACATCGAGGACAGTGATGATTCCTACTCGCTGGAGCTCGACATTGACTCTTCCCACTCAGGCCAGATGAACCTGCTGGAGGAAATCCTGGACTCTCTGAACACCACGACACTGGAGCAGGGCAAACTCAGCGCAGCCAAGAGCCTGGACTTCTTTAGGTCCATGGATGATTTAGACTACAAGGCCCCGGTATGCAAGAAAAGGAAGACTACACTGGATTTTGAGAGGGACTCTTCATTAATTTATAGAGAAATCTTGGGTGGAAAAAACTCAATATGAAAAAGTTTTGCTCCGCAGCCTGCAATGTAAAGCTACACTGATGGATTGAGGATAGATGGGTACAGATAGACAGTCATGAAAAATTAAAAAGATTATTATTTAAAAGATTTTGAATAATTGCACAGCATTTCTATTCTATTCCAGATCTATTCAGATTATTTTGTTGTTGTTTTTAATTGTCTGTTTATCTGCCTCTAAAGTCTCATTCAGCTAGGTTGGTTAGTTTAACTGATAGAAGATTTAGGTGCATAGAGCAGCCTTATAATCAATAATTAATACACATTTTGATCGACGTTTACTCAAAGTAACAGTCTCATTGTTAACTCAAGTCAATCTGTGTCACAAACCTTTTCTCACTTCATAAGGCTCAAGGTTTAACACCTAGAGTGTGAATAGTTTCTTCATCAAGGTATTTGTTTAATGGTATTTCCTTGTTCCATTGCAGACCAAGCCAACACCTTCAAGTGAGTATAAACCTGCAGATGAGAGTGGTTGTGGTGGAGACGGGGATCAAGGAGGTTGGAATATGGGCCAGGATGACAGTGCAGTCCACGGAAAACACCTCCCACCATCCCCACGCAGGCAGCCCAACAAGAGCAGCCTGAAGGTGTCGAAGAAACCCGCGACAGCTCCTCCAACACCGCCAGTCGTCTCCTCCATGCCCCCGGCCCAGGCTGCTGACGCCTCCAAACCCCTGTCATATTCTCCTCGGACCAGTTCTGACCCAGCCCCTTCAACTCCAGGAAGACAACCCGGACAACGTTTTTCCTACTCACCCATGCTATCATATAGACTTACACCCACACCGCCATCTCCCAGGCTCTCTCACACACAAAGTTCTCCATCATCTGTTCCTCAAACAGACTGTTATCCTGTACGATCAGGCCGGTCCCGGACCATCTCAGATCCCCAAAGCAGCACCGAACCTCCTCAGAACCAGAACCAGACTTCCTCCACAGGCATCCTGAGGAGGAAGGTGCTGTCCAAGGAGGCAGTGAGGAACTACCAGGAAAAGGCCCTCCTGAGGCAGGGCACCAAGGGCCACCTGGAAGGTGAAGAGAGCCCATTGAAGCACAGACAGTCAGCTATGCCGGTCCCGTGGGAGAAAGAGGCATCCAAGGAGGGTCTCCTGGGGCTCAGCCTGTGTCTGGGTCAGGGTAAAGGCTCTGGGGCTGCCGTGGTGCAGGATCAAGGCCTCCTTGAGGAGATTGAGTCCATGTGTTGCCTCAGCTCTGTCCTCCAAACCAGCCTGCAGATGTCACAGGTTCACTGCAACAACAGTCACCATCAAGTCCAGAGCAAAGCCACAGAGGAGTCCTAAGGGAAAAGTCTCCTAGTCTGTAAAATGCCGTAGGTTCTGAAATATAGTCACTGTAATTATTACTCTTTAACTATTAGCTGAAGACTCAGAAAACATGATCAGGTCAGAAACTTTTCAATCTTAACTCCAAGCCATCAGGAAACAAAAAAAACAATTTGATGTCATACAGGCAGCCACGAACCGTTAGCTACAACCACTGTTACAGGAAAAAAAGGATGAAGAGGTAACAGGAGTATTTTAACTGTTTCACCACAGTGGCAGATTTTTCACATCCAACGAGATAAGCTATAGGTGGATTTTGCCTTCTGCTTAAGTAACAACAGCTTTTAAGTCTATAAGGTGTTAAAGAAATCTTGTGAACTGGGATTTTGGGACTCCAAAAGCCCAGACTGAGGCCACAGGAGTGAGTTTTTTTATGTTTTTTGATCCCAGTTTGAGATTTCTTAAACTTTAAAACTCTATAGACTTAAATGCAGATAAAAAAAATTACACGACACAATGTGAAGGAGATTTTTTTGCAGTGTGTTTACCATCACCATACTTCTGGCCGTAATCATCTAAAATTGATATACATATTTTTCATCTTGTAACATATTCACAATGCAATGCCCTGCCATGACCCACACGTTATGTAATAGGGAAAATATAAGTAGCCACCTGGTAATGGAGGAATTGTTGACGAAAGGAATATCGAAAAGGCTCAGTCAGAATTAAGAAGGGATGATTGCTCCTCATGTCAGTCTTTTACTCAGTGTTCCAAACATTTCACATGATCAAATTGAATTTGCACTTGTAGATTAACAAATAATATTTTCTTATTACTACCTGGTACTAAAATTGTTTAATGAAAAACAATAAAACTAGAGAGGATTTTCCAGCGATTCAAAGTCCACACGGGTCTTTGAAACAAATTATACACTGTGTAATATGATGGGTTTTTTATCACCATGCCTTAAACGGACATGTGATTTGTTTATGATACTCTGGTGTCTTAATCTATAGATACCATAACAGGTACTGTGTAATCAGAATAATGTTAAATGCAACAGTTATTTAGTAATTAAACAGCGCTGTATTTATCTGGATTAATAGAATAGTTAGAATATTCTGTGCTTTAAGCTGCTGTGTGTAATTGCATTCCACATCATGGGATGTGCTTGGTGAAACCTCTCTTTGCCTCCTCTCCCTGTGCTCCTCAGGACACTTCTGTCACTCTGAAGAGATACAAATATAAGTTTAAAAAAAAAGCCAGTATCCTTTGCTCCATCGCCTCCTCTCTCTCCTTTTCCACCTTCACCACTCTGCTCCTTGTGTCATCTCTCCTAATTCTCTTGACTTTTTACTGTTTTGAACACGTCTAATTCTCATCATGGCCAGTTCTTGCAGAGCGCATGTGGTTCGGAGTGGACGTGGAAAAGGTCAGCTTTATAGGATTCAGCTGGCACTACTCTCCATCTGTGTCATGATCTGCAGATCCCATGGAAAGACAAAAACTAACTTTATTCTGACTCTCGTTGCTTTCAGACTTCCCAGCCCCGTCTGGCACTCAGCCCCAAGCCTGTTTGTTCCTACTGATGATGTAAACTTTTAAAATGGGTCACAAACACTGATAGAGTTTCCATTTTCAGTCTTAAAAAGGCTGTAGCTTCTGTAGTATAATATGGAGGAAGAATTGCATATGTCGGGGACTGTTTTCATCTGTAGATTGCTCGTAAGTAGCGACTTTATTGTTGGTTTTTGGTGTTTTTATGGGTGGAAACATTCAAGAAAAATCTAGACTATCACCAGACTTATCATACAACTCAGTCTGTCATCTGCTGTCTGTCTCACATGGAGAAATGCAACCTCTGTCCCTCTAGGCTAGAGTCACACACTGTAATGTAATGCAGTGGTTGATGATTGTACTGTAATGAAGCAATACGGTTCTCCTCAGAGAGTACTTACGTGGATGTAGTGTGTACAAAAGTATTTCTATAACAGACTCTCCTGTGGAGAGTAACGCCGTGTTCAGAGATTGCGGGTTCCCATCATTCTCTGTCGCCAAAAACCCAGTGAAAAAAAAACAACAGAAAAAGCTTTTCATGTGCTTGTGTTGGGATTATTACATTTATGGTTCGTTGTTCTTATGATTTATGCCAGACGCCAGTTGGTGTGGCACTTTAATAGCAGCTATTTCTCCACTTTTTGAGTGCTGCTCTGCGTTAACGATTTGCTCATAAAGTCTTTGGCGTGCTTCTAAAAGCCCAGGAATCAGACCTAGTAATTCCAAAAAGGAAAGAAAAAAAAACTGACTCCAGAACAATCTCTGTACTGGCATTTATTCATCACAAATACTTTAAGAAAAAAACTTACTTACTATGCAGATATTTAAAATGATCAGAAAGGTCAGTTTCACATTGTATTGTATGATTCTACTTGAAAATTATAATCACAATCAAATTAGTTTTTAGTCCTTAAATAAATAAGTACGTATTAGCCTATTTAACTGTGGGAGCTAAGGGTGTGTCTGTAAGTGTTAAAGTCATACAGTGTGCCTTATACAGTGGGATTACCATCCAGTATAGTATAGAAGTATTATAGAGAAGAGTATGCAATATATCCAGACCACCTTAAATCACAGTAAGGAACATTTTGGTATTTATATGATAAACAGACACAGAAATCCCCGTTTGGACCTGGGGAACTGACCTGAACTGAACTCGGGTACTAGCATTTGTTTTTTGAAGCTGTTTTGTTCTTGACTTTCAGCTGCGGTCCAGCTGGAGTTACTCAGTGTTTTTTCTTCGCCGCGGTGGTCGGTGGGAATCTTCCTGCCTGCACTTAAGAGAGGATCTCTGGGTTTTTTGTCCTTTTGTAAATTAGGTACTTCCTTTGATCGCACTCTTAGGTGATTACTTGTGTAGCTTGTGCTCTTTTTTTCTCTTTATTTTTTTTAAACAGCTTGGAACACTCATTCTAAGCTAACTGCATTTCAAAACATTTCTCAGCGAAGTTTCTCTAGTTGATTTCGTAATGATGACAAATTATTTTCAACTGAATAGATGTGTATTTTTTCTGGCTTCAGTATATTTTACATGGATAATATATAATTGGTGTTTTATGTTGTACAAAATATGACACCTAATATTTGAATGTTTAAGATTTTATTTTTGGAGGAAAAAAATTATTGAGAAAGAATATGAACGGAATGTCCAACATAGCCATTCACGCTCAGCGGTATCTGACACCTTTTACTGAGCAGAGACTGATGCTTGCTTGTACATGGTATGATGCGTACTGTTGTATCTGCATGTATGTAACAGTATGTAGTGTATGTGATTTTGCTTTGCTTAGTTTTACAATGCAGTCTATTCTCTTGGTATTAATTATTAGAGTTAAGGTCACCATTTCCTTCACATCAAAAATGACGGGAATGAACATTGTGTGATACACTCATTCTGCCGTTCATCGGGTATCGTTGAGTTAAATGTCACCTGCCTTGCATTTTATGTGGAGGAAAACATTTCTCCTCTTTTGGTTTACCGGCTACTGTAAATCTAACTGTAGGAGGCGTGAGGTAGGAGAAATAATTTAGCAGTGAGCTGCTGCTTAGGATGATATGAAAAGCTTTAGCAACTCTGATCCCGTTTACACTAACATTGCAAAACAGAGAGGAAGTGATTGTCAGGGGATTTGCATTTCAATGTCTGCAGCAATGTCAACAACGGCGTGTATGTTAAAGCTGTCAGTAAATATATATAAGTGTCCTGAAACTGCAAGCGTGGAGGTGACAGATTATGTAGCAGCTTTTATCTAAATACTGTAGAATAAAACAAACACAGGTTCAACTTTACAGAAACAGAAACATCACTTTCCCAAAACCAAACATTAAAAAAATAATATTTTCAGTATAGGGAAAGTACACTGAATGTTACAGCAACTTTTTTTTTTTATTTCAGTCTATCGTTTGGGTATTGTAATGATGTTGAATTCTTCTGTATGCCATTTACTGATCTTCTGATTCTGTGCACACTTGCATGTTTTCATCACAGTGAAAACAACTGTCTTAAACAGCTGAGGTCAATCTGATGTGCTATTGATGAGTAACTCAGTACAACTGCACGTAATGTACGCACTGTGAACTGAAAATAAATTATACCATTTCATTCTTTGCATCATTTTGTACATCAGAATGCTCTGTCAACTGTACGTGCGATCACAGTAGAGTACAGGGGTTACTGCTTGGTTTTTGGTGTGCAAAATATAATAAAGCTCCATAATACGCTACATGCATTGGACTTGATGGGAATTTGGAGTTGACAGAGAGTGAAGAGTGAGATGAGGTGAATCTCAGTGTACTGGTTTATTGATTAAGCAGACACTAAAATAAAAATGTCCATTCTTATCTATAGTGGCATACTGTTCCTGAATACATATACAGTAACACTTTGTAGGCATTAAATATATCACAACAAATAAATTAACTTAAATTATCCAGCACTTTCCATACAGTTGGCAACAATCAAATGATACAAAATTAAATTCACAATAAAAAAATAAGCAAAATACCCAGCACAATATATACAATTAAAATTATAATTTAGCCTAACTATACTAACAGTATAGGAATCAGAGTAGAGGAGCCTATTCTAACTCGTGTAGCTAATCCTGAAACCTGACTCTTGAAAGGAAAGATATTCTGCCAGTGAGGAGGAGAGGTCCCAGGGGAACATTCACTGAAAGATGAATCAATACCAGCAGCAACACACAGCGTATAGATAGAAATGTAATACACAAAGAACGAGAAGGCCACTTTCCTGAAATAAACACACACGGACTGAGTTTGATGAATTTAAACAAGGTATCTTTTCACTCCTTCAGCTTCTTCCTGGATGAGGTTTTTCAAACTGTGTGTGTCCAAATTTTTTTATGACGGTCCATAAGTCCTAACAACATGGACACAAGGGCGTGACAGAATCGATACGTTCTGAAGGCAAATCTTTGTATTTAGATGGATGTACTGCCGGATGGGGGAGCCAGGTGGACAACATCACACTGGGCCTCACAAGATCTCACATATTCTTCCAGCCTGTGCGTTTGCAAATGGAGAAGACAGCCACGACCATGTCTACATGCAGGATCCAGATATTCATTTGGGTTTGTGCCACTCATACATCAGGTGTGTTTCTTGTATCAGCCCCCACCTGACTACAGCAATAAGCTTATCAGCCTGCATGTAAACACAGTCTCATATCAGTCTCTCCATAGGGGGCGGCTGAGTGATGCTCCACATCTCCAACCGCGACCCCTCCTTCTCCTGCCGGCTGGGACTGTAGGTGCCGTGGGTGGCACGCCGGTTCAGCGCCACCACCAGTCCAACGGAGGTCAGGACAAGAGCCAGCAGCAGGACGACAGACACCAGACTGATGGACAGTAAGAGGTCAGAGGTCAAACCTTCGGCGGTCAGCTGCAGGGAGGCAGGTAGGACGAGAGAAAAGAAATTTCAAACAAATGTCCTGGTTTGTAGATGTTCACACACAGGATGCATTTTTCTTCTGGGTCACACACTCTTACACACACTCTGTCCTCTCCTGACTGCTTTACACTATACCAGGCGCTCCACACGCGCCGCCAAAGTGCTGATGGATGTGTTTCCCGCCTCAGCAGGTGGGCTGTGACCATCAGGAGCCCCGAGACGCCGGAGACTGAAACTTCCCTCTGTCTGCCACCTCTCTCGCAGCTTGGACACTGCCATCGCCAGCCCCACCGTCACCACTATCGCCAAGCCAATCAGACACGGTGCCAGCACGGCGGCCACCCGTGAGCTGTACAGGGTGTGCTTTATCTGTGGAGGATCACACAAACACACAAACGCACACATACGTACATACGGGCAAGATGCTGCCTGACGATCCCAAGAGCAGATCCACAGTAAACACCAAAAATAGCTCATGCACACTTTTCAAGCAGAAGCTGTTTTAACAGAAGTGTCTGAAGACATTTTAATGACTCGTGAAACCTGCTAAGATTCATTTTAGCCCTTTGATCTCCACACACCAAAAGTAAATAACCCACACAAACAGCTTCTCCACCCAACACAAGTGCCCTGCAAGCAAACACAGATTTCTGACCTCACCAGTCAAACCCAGCAAATCAAGAGGAATCAAGGTGAATCCGGTGCAGCAGGTGTGATTGTTAACATTCATTAACCAGAAGCAGCGAGATGCACTTACATCAGTCGTTGTGGCTGGTGTGACAGTCGTGACACCCTGAGTGGCTGATACGAGGTTACCAACAGCACAACAGCTGTAAGTATCACTCCATATAACACTTAAAATTCTGGCTGACACTATCTCCATAACTACTGAACTTGTCAGGTTACACAAGGCTCTGAAAAGGAAAATCTCAGAAGTCAGCAAACTTTACACTTGAGCAATCAGTGTGGAAACATAATTCTAATAAAAATACAACCATCCATATCCTGAGGCAAAAAATAACTTATGCACTCGCGCTCGACGCTGTAGACATTACGCTTTTCCTTCCCTCACTACAGCTTCTTTGTTGACTCCTGGAAAGTGCTTACCTGTCACCGCGGCACAGTTGGCTGTCAGAGCAAGTGTGACACAAGCGAGCCAGAGCAGCCTGCAGCCAGGACCCGCCATCAGTCACTGACTGCCACACACACACACACACACAGACACACACAGACACAGGGATGTCTAACTAACCAGTCTCTAAGGTACATGGCAAGGCCACCCTGAAGCCTCGGCAGAGCAGCTCCACACACAGAGAGACGGCAGCTATGCTTCCCTGCTGTCAGCACTATCAACCTGCTCTGTGAGCGTGTGTGTGCGTATATATGTGTGTGTGTGTGTGTGTGCCTGCCAGATAAGCTGCCCTCATACGTTTCTGTGAAGCAGGCCGAACTTCTGTGAATGCCACCAGCTCTCTGCTGAAACTGCACTTCGGCGGCAGATGCTGCTTTTCTGCTGGTGAGGCAGATTTCTGTCTCTCGATGGCCACATCAGTGCCGACACTGAAAAACTGCTTCTCAACCCCCCACCTACCACCACCATTAGGGGTTAGCTGTGCCTGCAAAGGACACACACACACACACACACACACACACACACACACACACACACACACACACACAGGGACTTGAAAAGTACACGATGATGGTGAGAACAGCAGGTGTCCAAGAGAGGAGTGCCACTGCATGTTTACAATGTGGTCAGAAGTATGGGGATACCTGAAATTTATGCTCGTAATGTATGTATGTCATGTATGTAATCACTTACATAAGTGATTGTTAAACGCCCAGTAAACATGAGCATTAATGTGCTGCTTTCAAAGAATCATGAGTGAGTTTGGACACTGATGTTGGTGTGATGTTGATGAGGCCTGGGGCTGAGGTCAGTCGACTCCCCCACGTTAAACTCAAAAGTTTTTCAAGCGCATCTTTAAACAGCAGTCAGGTGCAACATACGAACACTGAAACGCTTTTTTCCCACTGTAATTTTTCATTCATCCTGTTCCTGCTGGTCATTCAAGTTTGTGCACTCAAGTTTCAGCCAAGCTCAAATACTTCAGCTGTCCAAGTCACACAAATCAAGTGGAAATTGTTTAATGCAAAAATCCCCAAAATCCCTCTTTACCCCCCCCTTTACTGCAGCTCAACAGGGAAACAGTGTCAGTGGGAGTACAATACGGGAATTTTGTCAAAAAGACATTGACCTGATTTTAAGAATTCAGACTGCCAAAGGCCCCACAATTTTTTATGGCCAGACCAATGCAATGCACAAGAATATAGTCAGAGGTGTCCCAATACTGTAGCACACTGCCTTTGTGTGATCTTGAGCTATTCTAGGATACACTCACACTACATCTTGTTAGAGAGAGATTAAGTGTCAATGTTTGGTGTCACGGTAGCCATCCAATTTCAGCATGTCTTCAGCATGAGTTTCGGTGAAGTTTGCACTAAGGTGGAAATGGAAAATGAAACATGTTGTGAAGGAAGAGAAAATTAGTTGAAAGAGATGAAAAGAAGACAGACAACAAATCAGGGCTAATAAGAACAGTCTTTTTTTATTTGACAACAGTAGAGACAGAGACTGGATTTAAACCAAGACAGGACATGAGGACAGGATATGATGGAGGAAAGACACACGTATCCTACATGGATCACTCAGTACAATGTCAGCACAGCGACACTGACAAAGAGAGACAAAAAAACACATGCAAGTCAGACTACGACGAGGAACAGAGGCGTGCAGTTATTCAGAGTGTTATGAAACCTTGACCACAACAGCACGGTAAATGTTGATCGGTACCGTTCAAGCAGAGCCGCAGAGAATTCAGGCTTAAAATATCTTTGCCTCACGCAGGAAGGTTTAGAGACGGAAATCTTCTTTTGTACAAAAAACCCCAAGAACGCAGAGCAGTCAGTCAGCCAGCCAGCCAGACACCACAGTGCTCTGAATGCACATCAAGAACAAAGAGACATCTTGTCGTCTCCTTGCCCCTGTAGGTGCTTTTGTAACTGTTTTTGATAGTTCACACATTCATCCGTATGGAGCTCCCAACATCCAGTTCAGACATGACTGACAGGATATCCTCAACGAGAAACATTATAAATAACACATCTTTCATAATGTTCCTCACTTCACCAAAAAGTGCTTTGCTGAATGTAGACTACCCTCCCCTTAACACCACAATGACTATCCTGCACAGTTTTGTGTTGACATAATTATTCAGATTAATGAATTAGTATTAGTACTATTACAGAAAATTAACTGCTTTTAAGTTGATAATAGATTCAACTCTAAAGAGTGATTTTTGAAACAAACATTCTCTGAATTTCATGTCATTACCAATTTAATATCTTTAAGTTCTGGACAATTGCTTTGACAAAACAAGCAGTTGGTTACTTTGGCGCTGCAAACTTACTTGCAATGGGCATTTACCAATGATTCATAAAATAATCAAGAGAAGAATCAACAGATTCATTGATAATAATAATTAAAATGATCTATTGTTACAGCCCTAAATTGTGTTTTGTCTCTGATGGTTTTACAAGAAATTGCTGTCCGTGATCTACAGCTACTTGAGTAATACAAGCAACTATACTGAATAAGGTGCTGATTACCAAAGTGTCATTTTTAAGGCACAGACACAACTCTGTGGTACCATTAACCACACATGAAACTAGAGAAAATCCTAATATATGCTGTGTGCATGTTGTCATAAATACCTGGTCTTAGTCCCTCTAAACCCCCACCCATACACCCACCCACCAATCCACCTACCTATACTGTCCAAACAGTCACACACACACACACACAAACACTCAGTCGTTCCCTCCCCATTCCACCTCTGGCTCGTCATCCAGCCTGAGGATGAGGTAGGAAAGCAGCTGGAAGAGGTTCTGCCACAGCAGCACTGCCACGTAAAAGTAAATGTCGCTTACGTCCGTCTGGCACACGTCTCCAGCGTAGCTCATTTCGCAGACGCAGACGAACTTGTTGATAAGGTTGCGGCAGTAGCCTCCGTTCAGACAGGGGTTGGACTTGCACTCGTCCACCTCCTGCTCACACCTACGGACACACAATGCACAGTTCAGGAGTCAAAGACAGTTAAGTTGAAGGAGGTGACCATTTATAGCAAATGTGGTTTTATGGTTAGTTTTGGCAGCTATACCAAGAAAAAAGGCTTCTGTTGGGGAGAAAACAAAAAAGTGTCTGCTTTGGATCCCATGCAACAATTTTTAGATGTCCATAGGTTGTTAGCAATTCCAAAAATAAGAGAGTTCCCCAAAACTTTTCATTTAAAAGTTATACCTAAAGAGTTTCATTTAAACAACTGTATGAGACCTAAACAGGTCATTATCAATTACGTATCATAATCATAATTCTTTATGCTTTTTCTATCAGGTTATAATGGATGTATTGTGCACCAGCATGGATATGCTGGTCTGCTGACTTCAGCTCTGATACAATGATCAGTAGTCAAATCGCAGGATGACAGTACCTTTTCTCTCAGTATCTCAGTCTATACACTTAATTTAATTAAAGTCATGTGTTTCGCTCTCCTACCGGTGACCGGTGAAGCCGGGCGGACAGTTGCAGGACAGGTGTCGGTCAGTGCAGTTGCCTCCATTGAAGCAGGTGTAGTTTCTGGTGTCATCGCCGCACACAGAGACGGGCAGCTTTGGTCGTCTGTTGATGGACAATTGGACATGTAAACGGTAAGTGCAATGTGCAATGTGTGTTTTATTTTTACCGAGGCAGAAGAATCAGCCAGACAGGAGCTGCATTGTTCGACCTCCTGCTGTCCTCCACAGGGGGGACAAAGAGGTTTAGGAGGTGACCAGGATAATAAGATTAAGGATCTCTGGTGACTCTTCACCAGCAGGATGTCAAATCACATGTATGGGAGTGACCAAGCCATTTGCCTGGACCTCTATAATCTTTTATGTGAAGCTGAGCGGCTCCTTCCCAAAATGTTACCTTAAATTCATCCGTTAACAGTCAACAGATACAGGTGTGGTACAGTTTTGGTTTGGCAAAGTTTCACTTTAGACACCAGGAATCATTTTTGAATTACAACTGTCACTCATCTGAAACAGTGGTTATTTGATTTTTAAAACAAACAGTGTCGCAGGCAGCGATTTGCTTGGCATTTTGTTGCACATTGTTGAACAGAAAAAAACAAAACAGGCAATGTCGTACATGACATTTGAGAGGACAAATATCTAAATGGAAACAAATAGTGAACACCTGAGAAATAGAAATAAAAAAAACCCCGACAACTTACACATTTCTGACAATGATATACCACGGAATTTCTTCAATGCGTTCACTGAAAAAGAACAGAAAGAAAGACAGCAACAGGGGGTAGAGAGAGACACACAAACAAGAGAGACAAACAGAAAGAAGTCATTTTGATGAAAACTTTACAGCGTAGACGTTCCCGGTAAAGGGAGACGTGCAGCTTGTCTGGTGGCTTGCTTAGCGAGACACTTGCAAAAAAAGGCTTTCTTTGCGCAATAGATGCAAAATGCAAGAGGGCTGTGTGTTTACAGGATAAATGGTTGGAGGCGTTCCCCCCGCTGGTTCTCCGAGGCAAACAGTAGATGACAGGGGAGAGAAATCTGGCACTGAACCAGAGAACCTTGTGTAGTGAGACACCACAAGCAGACTGAGGCCTTTTCTGGCTGACACTAGAATAGAAATGCAGTTTCTGAGACTCTCACTGCAGGCGTGGTTGAAATGCTGAACAGAGACAGAGATGTGGAGACATTTATGGCGAAGGAGTTTGTTTGTGTTGTGGTGCGGTCCCTCGTCTGTGCAATTTTGGAGCATTTATCTAAGCTCTCAAAACTGTTCACAGAAGAGAGAAAGTCATCTTCAAAGTGTAAGGATTATTGCCTCTTCCTAAAGCCTGTTGCTCTCGCCAGAAACCAACTATTAACACTCATTTGATTGCATTCTGTTGTCCTGCTGTATACACTAAACTTGAACTTACTTGCACAGGGGTCCGGTGTAGTTTTCAGCACAGAGGCAGGCGTACCTGTCCGGCCCGTGCAGACAGGTGCCTCCATGGGCACACAGGTGGTTTTCACACACATCCACCTCCTCCTCACAGCCTACGCCTGCATAGCCGAACTCGCAGGTGCACTCGTAGGTCAGGCCATTCACGCTGCAGTTGCCGTGGACACAGGGATTAGAAGCACAGGTGTTGGTGAAGAAGTCGCATCGTCTGCCGGCCCAACCCTCAGCGCAGCTGCAGTTGTAGGCGTTAAAGTGGTCCTGGCAGTCCCCTCCGTTAAGGCAGGGGTTGGGCTCGCACACGGGGGCACCGCTGCAACCGTGGACTGGTGGACGCAGCGACGTTTGGATGAACTGCTCCTCCTGCAGGCGTGGGAAGTTCACGTCGGAGGAGCTGAAATAAGGCATGGCAATACCACCCAGCTCGACTGTGCTCAGACATCCAGCCAGGGACCAGCCGGAATCAAGGGCCAGGCCCCCCAAGAAGATGTCCACACCCTCCCTGAGGAAGTCCATGCTGCCTCCTTGACCCGTGGAAGTGCTGGCTTCCTCTATTTCTTCATCGAGCACCAGTGTCCAGCGGGAGGTATGAGCCCATGGCGCTGCCATGAATACGTGGATACTGTGCCACTCGCCGTCACTGACACTCCTCCGGCTCCTGAGGCTGACTGTAGACACACCCTCTTCTTCCTTCTCCTCACTGCCATCTGCAGCGCTGCACTGAAGCTCCACAAAGAGGAAACCATCCTGGACAGAGAGCGTGATGAACGCTGATCCCTTCTCTGCATGAAGGATTGCCGCATTACGCTTCCGGGTACGCAGATTTAAGGAGAGATTAGTTAGGTTGCGGGATATCTGGCCATTTCCCCGGAAGGACAGCACAGTGCTGTCATTCAGGAAAGTTGCGTTGGAGTAGCCTAGGAGATAAGGGGCAAAATATTTGCCATGTTTATTTGGTCACCCATTTACACACTTAACCCTAATGCACCCTTAAAAACTCCAACGACAGAACAAGAGTATAAAGACTTCTAATTTAAAGATCCAAAAGACAGAAACAGACATTATAACAGAATGGTAATCCCTGGTTTGATTACACTAAAATCCTTTTACACAACTACATGAGGTCATTTATCCGACATACCTGTATGGAGCAGGTATTTGTTCCTTAATGAGTTAATCACGAAACATGGGGGTGGCTTACAGGACAGATGGGCAACAAAGTAAATCATCACTAATCCCAGGAAAAAAAAGGATAAGCCAGACTCAGGCCAATCCTGCTTTATGGAGCACATACATTATACTGTGTGGGCAGACTGAGACTGATATATAATCTAGTGTGTGTTACATGATGGCCAGTTAAGTCAGCAGTGACAAATTCCACAAACTGGGTCAAAGATTGAGTAAAGCACATATACAGAAGGTCTAAGAGGTAACATATTATATTTTGTTTATGTTATTATATGTTATGTTTTACTTTTAGTAACAACTGTCACATTATGAAAAACTTGCCAAAATAATACTGCATAAAATATGCTGCTACTAATACACGACTTTACACAATAATTACACTATCAGATGATTTTCAGAACAATGAAAAATGTGAGACAGTGTTGGGATGGCTCTGATTAATTCAGACTGTATTTACATTCATAGCCTTGGTTCAGCATCCTGCACTCTGAGTCTGTGGGGCAAGGAGACAGCTCGCACCACCTGACGTCCTCACAGCGCCGGCCTGCAGTGCTGGGGGGGCAGGTGCAGGTAAAGTCATCCCACATGGAGTAGCACATCCCCCCATTGAGACAAGGGTTTGTCTGAGGATGAGAAATTGATACTAACACCAACTGTTCTATAAAGTGTGAAAAGCTTTCGTTTTACTAAATATGACAACTACATGTAATATGCCCTCTTGGGTTTGAATTTTTCACTAAAGTAAGACACTGGCAGCAGTGAGAAAGTCTGACAGTAAAAATTTAAGGATCACAAAAAGGACACCAACACTTTGTAAACAAGCATTTTACTCACACTACAGGCGTTGTCCCCTGAGCAGCTGGTGGTCACATTTTCCATTAACTCCAGAGGAAAAGACTTCACTGAGGTGTCCAGCCCAATGAATTGCAGCCTACTGTCATTGATCCTCACGTCCTGGATACAACCTTTAAAATATCCACCAAACGCTGAAGTCATCCTGCTCTCCAACAGTCCTCCTACATACACAGTGTCTCCTGCTCGGACATCGACCATCCTGATCTCCACGTCACCCTGTTTCTGAGCAGCTATGTAAAGCGTCATTAGATCCTCCACCACCTCAACACTCACAAAGTGGACTTCCCCGTTGTCCACCGCGCTCTCTGCCTTCAGAGTCTCAAAGTTATTGAGCTGAACTGCGACCTTGCCGTCCTCCAGCCACATGTGAAGGTACTGACTGCTGCTGTTGGCGAGCACCAGGAGGAGTCCATTGGGCCTCCGCGTACGCAGGAAGAGGGAGATGGAGAGGCCCTGGCCCAGATCATCGGTGACTGTGAACGCAGCATAACTGTGAGAGTCGTCACTCCCAAAGCGTGCAGTCACATGCTCTGCAAAAGAATGAAAAAGGCAATCGAGATGAGACGAGAAAATGTTTTGTCCTGTTAAAGATGGAAGAAAATTGAGTTGGATGAGGAAACCTTGTCAAAACTTTTCAGCTTGGCCAGCATGTGTGAGGAGATTGATTACTGGTTTTATAAGTTCACGAATATACTGTAATTTAATCACAGTTCTTTTGTTTGTAGTGAAAACACTAATTTAAAAGAAAAAAACATACTCAACTAAGGACAAAAAGGGAGCTGGGGTGCATGCAACAGATGTCATAGTCCACTGAGGATCAAAAGAGCTAAAACTCCAAAAACTATCAGAATTTTCTTTCCATGCTATTTATTCAGTTTTTCTCATCAGCTTAAGGGTGTAACATGAAGGTTCCCTTTCTGTGCTGAGCATTGACATGAAACATGTACTATTAAAAGAGCTTCATGATACATTTGGGTTTTAGCAGAATTTGAACCAACTAGGGGAAACACTGAGGTCCCGAGAGGAACAGATAGAGAAAGAGGAAATTTAAGCAGCCACCAGCCCTCATAAACTGCATGATCTGTGCCCATTGTCAGCACTTTTTGCTGAGGTTCAGCCACCTGATAAGGCAGCCAGAACACCGAGAAGGTCATACAAAATTTGACAGCTACATAAATGTGAGCATTTGTGTGCATGTAGGCAAATGTGGGTGCAAATATGCTGTTAGACACAGCAATCAGTAATCTGCAGATTCAATAATATAGTGAAAAACTGGGACTAGTCTGTGTTTAAAAGGAACCTTTGTTTATTTTTTTTTGTTTCTGATGATCAGAGTTTTCCATAGCTCACTGGATGGTATGCAGTTTTGTTGATGTCCAAAATAGAATCCCTCTAATCCAGTGCGTCAGTTAAGAGGATCTCTGCCTCTGTCCTTTACGGTGGCTTTTGATTTGCCTCATCTCTGCTCCCTTATCTTCTGTTACACAAAACCAAAGGATGTTATTTAATTACCCACTTAAGAAATCTGGTGAGAGAAACCTGGCATTCTTTCCCTCCACTCTCAATTAATCTGGTTATTTAAATCTTGAATTAGTCGAAGATCTGCTTTTGGTGACTGGATATACAAATCTTTTCCTTGTATTTTTTTGTTTGTGCAATAAGCCCAGTTTGATGGAACAAATAGATCTAGAAAACCAAATCTACTACCATTTTTTTTGCCCTGTGTTGCTGCTATTTGAATTTTGTCTCACAATTGTTGACATACCCTCCTCACAGTCCTGCCCCTCGTAAGGCCGTGGACACAAGCACTGGTAGCTCTGCCAAAGGTTTACACACTGTCCCCTGTTTTGGCAAGGTGCATCCAGGCAGCAGTCCCTGTGACTGCACCCAGGAGACACGTTAACAGCAGAGTCGCTCAACCATTCCTCAGGGACGATAAGTTGCCAGTCCACAAACACATCCCGCATGCAGCCAATAAATGCCAGGAGTGGTGAGTCGTCACTAGGGCCATCTGAGACCTGAAGCGCTCCTCCGATAAAAGTGTTCTGAGGTGGAGACACAAGTCCAGCCACTGTGCTTTGGATTGGGACTGCCTTGTAGCATGACTGGCTCTCGCAGCTCCCAGCGTCATCTAAAAGCCTCAGGCTGAGAAACCAGCTTCCAAGCACAGCCTCTACAGAATGCCACTCTCCATCTGAGACATTGTGTGGAAGCTCCAGAACCCAGCCAGGGCTTTCTGATTCAGCCCCAGCAGAATCCTCCTTCCTGAATGTGAGATGAAGCTGCCCTCCCTGCAGCTCCAGGCTCAGGAGCAGGCCCCTGTGGCTGCGCTGGAACAACACTGCTCTGGGCAGAACAGTCTTGAAGCTCAGGGTGATGTTGCAAGAGACTTCAGCATCCACCAGCGGACTCTGAAGCAGCAGGTAGCCTCTGCGTTCGAAAGAGAAGGTGGTAGACGTCTTGCAGAGAGGTCCGGTGTACCCAGCTGAGCAGGAGCAGGTGTATCCGTGAGTCCCATCCAACAGGAAAGGAGAGCAGGAGCCTTGGTTCTGGCATTCATGTCCCTTACAGCCCACCAGCCTCACGTCGCAGTTTACACCTCCGTAGAGAATTCCATCATGACTCTGTTTGGGGCAGTGGCAAATGTAGCCCCCAACATGGCTCTCACACCTTCCACCATTCTGGCAGGGACTGGGATCACACTGGTTTATCACGTCCTGACAGTGGACACCTGTCAACACAATAAAATCAATTACGTAACCTTGAGGTACAGTCAAGCAAATTAAAATCATTAGCACAGATGTTAATACTGTTCTTGATTAGTCTGCTTACAAAAAAGGATTACTGTCATTTGCTGAACCTGTGCTGGGCTATTATGTGGGCAAGTTGCTGCTGGTGTTGACAAAAAGTTTTTTACCCCTCATTTTCTTCCATATTTTGTCAGCACCTCTTCCTAATGTCTATCATGCTTCCTGTTTTCTTATCGTCTTTACTCTGTGTTCACACTATTTCACATCATGTTCACAGTATTGCAGATGTACTTAAATTAGCGCCCACCTGACCAACCTATTATAACACAAGTTGTATACTTTGGACTTAACCTGTACATTAATCATCCTCTTTTTATTGTTTATCAGTTTCTTTTTGTCGCTGTTGCTGTTATGCTACCCGTGCTATTTATATGCTAATGTCTCTATGCTATAGATGCATCACAGTACATGGTCGAAAAATACTGAAACAACAAGTGGATTGCTTCTCCAAATGCACTTTGGTAAACTATTAAGTTATTTATTTATTTATTTATGACATACTAGTACTAAATATCTAGTCATACAACAGCATGTTTTGATGTTACCTGTTCCAAGCAACAAAATTCCCCAAATCCATTGTGCAGGTGTCCACATCATGCCGTCTCTTTTTCCTCCAGAACAGCCCCAAACTTGTCTAACTGCACCATATTACTGTGTGTGTGTATGTGTATGTGTATGTGTGTGTGTGGGTGTGTGTACAGGCCGTCCCAATGGAGGTCTGCTCCCTGTCTACTTCTCTACAACCACACAGTGCTGAATAGCTCCAGTCAGGAGACCAGCAAAGCCAGATCCCGGGGATTAAACTAATGCTATTTGGCCACCTTACTGAGTCAGTGTCACTGCAACTGGCAGGGAGTCAATTTTTAGAACGCAACTCTCAGCAGGCAACAGCTCACACTCTTACCTACATTGCTCGATCAAGTCTTGTGTAAGCAGGAGAACTGGAACTTTCTGCTTTTGCAACTGAAATGTATAATTTGATGTAAGATTCTGTAATGCAGAGATTCTCTTGATGTAATTGCAATTTGTATAGGTGGCTATTATTATACTGAGTAAATGAATTACAATACCTCCAAGACCTAAGTGCTCATTTAACTAATTTGCAAATAATAGTGTAAGTTGTCCTACAGCCTTCTCACTCAACTGTTACACAACTATGACAAGTACAAGCTAAAAACGCCATTGCATGAAATGTATGTACCATAAACTACACACTGCTGTATCAGATTAATTACCTGCTGTTCCTGGAGACAACTGCAGACGTAGCCTGCAGCGTGCTGCTGGTCATAGTGTTCAGGCAGCAGAGGCTCACTGTCATACAGGGTCTGCCATGACCTCTCAATGCAGTGGCCTCCGTGCATGCAGGGATTGCTGCTGCACTCACTGATGTCTGTCTCACATTGCCGTCCCTCAAACCCTGAAACGAGGAAGCAGAGAGTGTTTCAGAGGGGAATAATGCATAAGATAAACAGCATATTTGACATCCTATGTGGATATCATCTATGTTTCTCCCCCTTGATTGCAATAACTGCCTCTCTTTGACAGTTTAACAGGGCAACTGAATGTTTTATTTACCTGGCCAGCATTCACAGGTGTAGTTGCTCTGGTCGTCCTTACAGATGGCGCCGTTGAAGCAGGGTTCAGAGTGGCACGGTGGCAGCGGTGTCTCACAGTGTTTGCCTATGAAGGCTGTGTGAGAGCAATCACAGCTGTATCTGACACAATAAGATTACAATTATGAACCAGAAATAAGATTATTTACAGTGCTGCTCAAAATTGAAATGGATGAATCTTTTATGCATAATCATTCAACTGGTGTCAACTTAAGCATGAGCTGCATCTTCTCTATGACTGGGGCTGGGTTGCTTACTCGTTCAGGCCGTCTATACACAGAGCCCCATTTTGGCATGGCTGCTCTTGGCACTCGTCTGTGTTGATTTCACAGCGGTGACCCTGGAAACCGGGCGGGCAGATGCAAGCGAAGCCGTCGGCGTTGTCATGGCAACTGCCACCACTGAGGCATGGATGTGATTGACACTCATCAATCTGGACCTCACAAGTGGCCCCTGTGGACATCAAACAACATAAGATGTCAGAGGAAGGGTTAGCATGATACATCAGCTGAGGGCAGAGGGCGACGGTGAATCCAGCTTTTATGTGGGCAGGCTGTGATCATCTGCTCTTTTATCTCAGGATTTGCAGACGTTAGCCATCGTAAGGCAGGCAAACCTAATTGTGTATGCTATCGTCTTCAATGTATCCGTGCAAGTTTTTGATTGTACCTTCTAAGATGACATTTTTGCTCCTTGAAAACAGCAAAACCAGTCATAAGAACAAATGAATTTATGTGAATCCCCAGATCACTTTGGTCAGAGTTTTAATGCTACAGTCGCATTGTTCTTTCAGCAGACTAATTCATCAGTAAGGGTTTGACTAGTTCACTTTTTCTTCAATTAAGACACTACTAAGCATAAAACAAGACTGAAAAAATAGCATACACCACACTAGATTAGACAGAGAAGAGAGATACATTATTGTATATCTATCCATTAACTATACCCTCTTGTCCTTGGGGAACGTTTGGAGGCTGGAACCTATGTCGGCTGACAGTGGAGGAGAGGCATGCACACCCTAGACAGGTCACCAGTTAATGACAGGGCTGACACATATAAACAGAAATTCACTCTCATATTCACACCTATGGAAGATTTAGAGTAGCCTCAGACAATATTTTAACACCCTTTCTGAATTTAATCCTAAACTGAGGTTGGGCGCACTTTACCTGGGAATCCCCAAAGTAAAGAACTTACAGAATTTACAGAACTTATAGAACTTCTCCTTACTCACCAGTGAACCCACGAGAGCACAGGCAGGAGAACCTGCCCACTTTGTCTACACAGGTGGCTCCATTCTTGCATGGCTGTGAAACACACTCATTCACATCGATCTGACAGTGAGACCCCTGGAACCCTGGCACACAGAAGCACATGTAGCCGTTCCCATGGGTTCTGCATATTGCCCTGTTTTGGCATGGGTTTGGAGAGCACAGGTCCACAGATTGAGGCAGCCTGAGTGGATATGAACCTGTGAACAGATCAAATTTCTATATTAATATCATTAAACATCAGGTTTTTTTGGCACTCTACTTTAACTCTACTTTTTTCTACCTAATAAAGTTATAGATATAATATTGTAAATCCATGTATTAAGTATTGTATTAAGAAAGTCATTGAGTCTCCATCTGCAAGTCACACTCAGGAAGATATAGCTGTTACAAACATCCACACTATCCATGTTAATTAGTGGATGAGCATCTCATCTTCTCCAGTACCAATGATGAAAAGTCGTGCACATTATGTTTTTATAAAGATGTACCCATGAGTTGGTCAGGCAAAATTTCACTTTGACCTGAAGTCCAAACTTCAAACCTCTTGGGAACCTCAACACCATGAGGAAGCATTACTTTTCTTCTTCTAAAATCATATACCATATCTACCTCAAGACCTGTCCCCTGCAGCTCTACATATGCAAGAAAATATAAAAGACAAATAGCTACTATCAAGGCATTTCAAAATTGCCGTGCTCCAGGCAGAATAAATGTGACCAGCTCAGAGGCAATGATCCTTGTAATCCATGGAATCCGTGCATATAGGGACACAAAAGAATGATGCCTAAAAAAGAAAGCCTCAAATCAGCTGCACAAGTGTTGCTTCTATTACACAATAATCAGACTGAAACACATTCCTAAAAGCCTTGAAAGCCATATATTGATATTGGATGAATATGGCAATACTTGAATGTGTGAGTGTGTTTTTCATGATGGGTGCAAGAAAGATTTGACATCATTACGAAGCTGGGGACACAAATGCAGCCATACTCCTATGTACAGTGATAGTCCCGTAATCAGGCACAGTAATCATCCCTCAAGAGCCTAATCAGGCTGAGTGCAGACTATAAAGACATACAGGAGCACAATTACACTTGGTGCTCCATCTTCAGCAACAACAATCTTCTCTCATTGGTGGAGGTCAGTCATTGTCACAGACAGATCTTCAGCTTACACATGTTGAGATATGGACTCAGTGTGACTGAGGCATTGGCTGAGTGCCTCAGGGGTGAGACTGCAATCATGGGTATCAGAAGAGATGCTCTGACCATATGCCAATATGTGTAGCACTCATTACACTCAGTACTCATTACAACAAAGATCAGCCATTAAAACCAGAATAAAGGCACATGTTGCAGTAGTGTATCATGTTAGACAGGCGCATTTGTTCATATAAGAAATGCAAGCCATGGAAAAAGAAATTGCCTTTGAGTCTCCATGTATGTTTCAGGAAATCATGACAGGTGGTGTCTGTTGTTAAGATTTGCTTTCTACTGAAACTCCTTCAGTATTCCCCTGAGGCAGAGTTCAGAGGCTTGGATCCAAGCATGTTGCCTATTTGAGACACAGCTCCAGCCAACCACATATCCCCTCCCACAGCATGTAAGGCTTTTTTCATATGCAAATTGCTCCTAAGGGGGTCTTTGTATGGTCCTATCTGGAGGCCCTTTAACGGCTCATGTGGGGCACCTGACATCTCTGCCGGACTGATGCACATTGCCTATGCATATGTCTGTTTGTTCCAGTGGTGATAAGAGGACATGATGTTATTGGGTGTTTTGTAGTGACATGTATGTACATCCCCCTTTTTTGTCCCATCAGTTATCCCCCACCCCACCCCCACCAATTTCCCCCTCCCTCATGGGTCACTGCACTGCCCTCGCCTTGTTGGATTTATTCTAGTCATCTTTGGCTCCTCAGTCCTTAGAAATTGTGTAGAAAACACTATGGGCAATGATGTCAGCTCACAGTCTTAATTGAAATTCCAAGCATGAACTGGTTGAAATGCAAGCCAATTACTACACTTAAATACAACACACAGTGACAGGTATTATGTTATACAGTGTGCTGATTACTTTCAGTGTTTACAAAAATGTTTAGATGAAAAATGTTCATATATAAACGTTTGTTTTAATTAGTATTACACTTGCAGACTTGAGAGAATGCATCTTGTATGGTGTAATGATGACCACCACCTCACTAATCTGAAGCTGAATAAATGTAAAATGACCAATTAGGCAAAATGTACAATTTGAATACACAAAATGTATGATACAGCTACAGCATGGCATTCAACAGGAATCCTTAATTAAAGCAAACGATAACAAATAACAAATAAAACAAATCGAAACTCAACTCAGAGCTACGGAATGAAGAAAAAATAACTTACCATCTATTAAAAACAGCGATGAGATGAGAATTGTACAGACAAGTAATTCAAAATTATAATAACGAATTGAATCCATAATCGTGCCAGGAAATCATCCTGCTCGTTGTGTTGAAGTCGTGTCATGCACGGATCTCTGCTTCTGCCTGCAGAGACTCATCTGTTGTCAGTTCCAGAGCCACTTGATGCACACTTCTGCTCCTGCTGGAGCGCCATCAAGAGCCTCCATCACACATGAACAACAGCAACAAAAAAACACAGCGTGGCGAGACAGACCCGAGTAGTGACGAATTACATGGGCGGGAGTTACCACACCAATTAGCAAGGTACTCAAAAGGGCAATATTCTCATTTTATATACTACTATTCATACTTTATGTATGAATGGAAAAAATCACATAGGTCCTTATAGGTATATTGTTATCAGCGAAATATCTGATATCAATAATTAAATGGTTGATAATACCAAATCCTGATGTCGAGGACCATGAAAGCCTTATTCAATGCCCAAAAGTTTGTGTTCCATACGACATTTGTCTTGTTAATATTGTTGTTATTCGATTATGCTTCATTTTCCACAGGAAAGCATGGCCAAGTAACTAACAACTAATGACACCCAAATCACACACTCTATTCAAAATGGCTTGGCAAGAAAAGGTAAGTAAACGTAGGGTTGTGTGTGTGTGTGTGTGTGTGTGTGTGTGTGTGTGTGTGTGTGTGTGTGTGTGTGTGTGTGTGTGTGTGTGTGTGTGTGTGTGTGTGTGTGTGTGCCACAAAATATAACGAGTAGCTGTCAAATGAGGAGAGTACGATTGAGCAAGCGATAGCCTATAACCGTGACGTACAGCGTTAGGCGTTTCTATGGCAACGGGACCAGGAAGTCAGAGTCGAGATCGAGGATGAGAAACGTTTCTGTTTTGGCTTCTCCACTATAAGAACTTTTTGAAGTTTGACATTTTATTGTCAGAGGCTTGGTGTGACATTCCCAGCGTGAGTCCAGGATGTCTGGGTCGATGAGAGCCAGCTCAGCGCCGAGTTCCTCGAGGGACACCGGAGGTGAAATTACTGTGCGGTCGGGGGGTGGGGGCGCTAGCATGACAGCTAACAGGTGGGCGACTTGTTGGTGTTTGGATAACATCGCTCATACTACCACGGCACACATCTCACATTCAGGGAAATCCCCCTACATCTGTAACGTTTCCAAGGCACACTTTCAATCCACTTTCCAGCTTGGACAGAAATGTTGCACCCTCCTCGAGTTCTCACAAACCAAATATACAGAGCCCAAACTTGTTCCTTTTGCATGTTGTAAGAAAAAACGTCTTTGTATATTCATATATCAAGCTGTGAGACATATACCATCCCTTCTTAATGGCTGGAGTCTGAATTATACACCTGCTGGTTTGTTTGTGACAGATTTTATTTTCTCAGTAACAGAACTGAATTTCCAAGCTCTCCCAGCGGAGAACAGAAATACACAGCCTCCCCCTTTCAGCAACCAGATCATCCCGGATGAACTGCTGGTCAGCCTCACCTCCACTGTCTGCAACACGAGCACACTGGGGCACACTGCACACCATCGGCACTGCAAGGTACAAGTCCCCTTTCTGTACATGAGATTTATCTCTGTGTGGCTGAAATCAATTCACACTTGGCTTTCTAAAATGACCTTTTTTCCAAAGGGCTATGGAATCAGACGGCCAGATGCAGTCTGGCATCACCCTGCTGGGACGCAAGAAATATAAATACTTTCTGGAGCAGCCTACGTCCCTGACTGGAGCAGGCAGGTCAGCAAGGCTAACAAGACATTTGCAGCAATATAAACAATGTTAACTATAATTATAGCTATAAGACTAGATAAACAAAATTGAATTTGAACACACTGAAAAGTCAGTCATTAATTATAGCAACACAGGTTTAATACAAAAACAGTTTGGTTTTGATTTTGAGATTTTATAACTGAAAATCTAGGAGAGCCAAACTCAGGGCAACATGAAACATCTCTGAAAGTCTTCTACTACTTCTGCAATCTACAATTGAACTGAGGAAACGAAATGCCTATTCTTTTTCTTTTCTGATTGAATGGTGTCTATACAGGGATATATCGTTCCTGTGTGATGCCATGGTAAACCAAAAGAAGACAACGCTCCTCCCACCACTGACTGACAGGCCTGGCCCTGGTGACACACAGGTAAACTGCATCAGATGACCTTTTTTGGTTCTCTTCATAACCCTTTAATGGCAAAATGCCAGAGAATGTTTGTAGCAGCATATGTGGTATAATGTATAATAAAAAAATGCAGTTCTCCATTGTCTAGTTTCTCATAAGTGTGCTTACTGTGAGGTTAGTATAACAGTAAGTAAAAAGTTTGTTTCAACATTTAAAACACGGTTTTTATCGTTGATCATTTACTTTTCCATTTTGAACAAAGAACAATTGAAAAGAAATTTCCAAGATAGTTCAAATCAATTTTCCATATCCAGTATGGTATGATTTACATATGAAACATACTGTGATTCACTCAACTCTACTGAATTCAAATGTATATTTATTGCCATTCATCTTCTCAAAATATACAGTGTGAGGGGATAATCTCAGCCACCGTGTCTTTCAGAACTTGAGCATCCCAGAGAGCCTGATCCCAGAAGAATATCACATTGTGAAAAACAAAGGGCTGCAGAGCCTGGAGTTCTATGAGGAGTGAGTCTGCTTCATTAGGTCCATCCACTTTATTAATAGTTTGAAATTTAGTTTGGATGTCAACTCTCATGTTGCATCTCTTGCAGTGCATTCACAGTGCAGCTGCAAGATGACAAAGAAAAGCTGCGGGTTTTTCCTTCACTGTAAGTTAAAAAATATGAATTAATCTCAATTTGCAGATAAACCTTGGTTTTAATCTTCACTAGGAGATGTTGTCTGAAATAGTAACACTACAGCTTCCTCGTAGGAAATATTAGAATGACGCACCATTAGGTAGACAAAGTGCTGGTTAGATAAGAGATGAATGTTGTCAACAAAAAACCCATAAATGTGTAGTGATACAGATTGGTTGTGTATTGTGTGTGTGTGTGTGTCCAGGCGGCCCAGTGGCAGACTAGAAGTGGTCCAGCTGATGGGGATGATGGACGACATGCTGGAGAAGGCTGGAGTGGATGAGCAGAGCGAGGAGCTGACTCAGCTCTCCCAGGTAGGCAGACAGATGCTGTGTGCCTCTGTGGCTGGCTGTCGTGCTGTGCTGCACTCGTGCACGACAGCACGACAAAATGGATTAGAATTTGCAAAATAACACATTCAAGAAAAAAAGATTAGATAGGCTTGTGAACTGCATTCATAGATATTTGGATATTTGCGTTCCATACTTCTTCCCTCATCAAAAACACCGTGTCCAGAGTAAGTGGTATAGTGTGTTACCTTCTGCTAGTAACTTTCCTGATATGTAAAATTCAGAGATCCTGAAATGGAATGTCTTACAGATGGAGGGTCTGTTGAAGCTGGTGCAGGTTGAGCAGAACATCTACAACATTGTTTTCCATGAACTGATCAGGCAGGTCAGCGTGGGCTGTGCTGAGAGGGGGCAACTGCTTGCCAAGCTCAGGTTAGCAGCCAGCACTTTAGGATCACACCTAACTGGTAAAACCTCACTGCCCGTAAAGGGAGTCAACAAGGGACCTTTTTTTTTTTTTTACCTCCAGTTGAATCTGAAACGTATTTTCCAGTAACCTCCCCACCAGGAAGCCTTTCTCCCAGCAGCTCTTATGATGTGTGTCCAGGCAGCGCTACCAGTCCCTGCTGGAGCGAATCCCTCGCCGTCTGAAGGCTCTGCACACCGAGGCAGTGGCGCAGCGCGCTCTAGACCGACGGCTCACCGAGGAGATCCACCACATCAAGACATCCATCCAGCAACTCAGCACGTACGTAGGTCAGGGTCAGGCAGCTCAGGCACATTGAATGAAATTACTGTGTGCTGTTAAGCAGGCGTCATCGGAGTGAGTCTGTTTTAAGAGGAAAAAATAAATTCAAGAAATGAAAAAATAATAGCGTTACAGTTTGTGGATATGAAAACTGTGTGTGTTTATTTTTGAGTGCATGTGTGTGCATTCTCTTTGCAGGGAACTATCCAAGATCAGAGAACATGATGCATATGTTTCCCAGCAGGCGGAACGTGCTCACTCGCAACTGGCTGAGGCACTCGATCAGACACACACCAACTCAGAGTCAGTCCCTCGCAGGACTGAACCGAAGTCCAAGTCACATTTTCATCACATTGACGCATTTCAAAATAAACCAGCTTGAACATTACGGGCGTGATTTACGTGGTCGCAATAAGTGATTCATTATTATATGTTAAGTTCATCTGTAAGTCTGTGCATCCCTGTTGTAGTGTACACAGTAGTGGTGTCTTCCTCTGAGAAGGAACCTAAGCACAGCAGAAATTCAGTAAGCATGCAGGTCAACAGAACAAAATGTGACCTGGTGTTCCCTCTCCAACGGTCCATGTGCTCCTCACAGTGTGGTCCAGGGTTACCACGAGCTGTATGAGCTGCAGAGAGGTCGCCTTGAGGCTCAGCTGCTTCATATGACCGAGGAGAGAGACAGCTGGAGCCAGCTCACCTTCCGCTTAGCACTTAAGGTGTGTGAGCCGTGATGTTTGCTTTTTTCAACATTAATCTAAGCTGATCCACACGAGTGCAGTATGTTTTCCATGATTGTCAGGTGATTAGCTTGAAGAAACTGGAGCTGGTCGGTCGACTGCAGCTCTACGAGCAGAGCTGGTTCAAGACGGCAGAGCACTGCATCCTTTACCTCACGTCAAAGGTAACGATGCATTTCCTGCTTCATAACACTTTCTGTATTGCACATGGCAAAAAAACACAGCAGGTGACTTGTTGGAAGCATCCCTGATGGTTCAGTTAGACCCTGACTATGACAGTGATCATCCTGCTGTAGGACACAGAGCACCTGAATATCACCATGGAGCTTACTGACTGCTGGAAAGAGCAGCTGTCTGCTTTCATGTCCCAGATGAAAGAGACAGAGCATGCTCAGTCTGAAGAAATCAGTACCATCCAGCAAGGTATCACCAAGTGGCTCGCCTTCTGCACCGCACAGAACAAGTAAGGACAATTTGCGATAACAACAATTCCATCATCCTACATGATTATCTCTTATTATAAAGCACCAAAAAATCTTAAATATAGTTTTTGAAGAACTGCAATAACCTACTTAACGCTTTTACTGGGACTCAGTTCCCAGTATAGTGTTGATGGTTAACTCAGGCTCATACTGACAACAGTTTATAGAAGAGAGGATTGATCTGTTTTTATTCTGCCAATGATGCTCTTTCTCTGTTTGAAGGTGTCCTGAGCCAAAATATGAGAAAATGTCATTGGAAAAGATTCACGCTGATTTGAAGCAGTGGTCAACTGTAAGACACCACATTTACTTCCTGTGTGTTTGTGTGTGTGTGTGTGTGTGTGTGTGTGTGTGTGTGTGTGTGGTTCTCGTTGTCTTCTTTGATTTTATCTACCTGACATTTCTCACCTTTATTGTCCTTCTGACGTCTCTGACATATTTCCGATTTCTAACATTATCTCATTGTCATCATGTATTTGATCTGTTTCAGTTCTGTTGTGTTTTTTTATCCAGTCACATCATGTCATCACTTTCATCTATTTCATCTGCCTCATCTCTCTTAATTATCATCACTTGTCACATTTGAGTGCATAGCTCTTAGCTTAGCACTGAACAATTGTCTTCAAGAACTCTTTAGACCTGTATTTCTCTGTTGTTTAGAATTGTATAGATTTGTATTCCAAATATCTAGTAGATATGTTTGGGTCACAGCAGTTTTTTTCCATGTCTCCCTCTGTGTTCTGTTTCTCTTCAGATGTTGGCCCTGCAGTGTGAGTTCTACCAAGGTGAGAGGCTGTTCAGCTGCCAGCAGACGCTGGGCGAGCTTGGCCGTAACCAGGAAAGGTGGCTGAATATGAGTCACCAGCTGTTCAGAAGGCACTCATCTCCTGATGTTGAACCCCCTGGAAAGGAGCAGGTCCCAGCAGAGCTGGGCAGGGTTCTAACTGAGCTCCTCAAACAGCTGGACACACACGTCAGTGGAGAGAGCGCTGAGGGCAAGTAGAGACACAGTTCTGAATCATGTCTTGAGATTATTTTAAATAAAGGGATAAAACGTGATTTTGAGGGGTCAACAAGCTAAAGTTGCAGAATCATCATTTATTTCACTTTCCTTTATGCTTAAGGTTTAAGACTTAAGTGTTGCTGTTTCAGGTGTCCACAGACAGATCCTGTCACTGCTTGGGTTTATGGAGTCGTGGGTTTCCAAGCTTGGAGCAGTGATTTGCCAGCCAGAAACAATGTCAGACTCTGATTGGCTCAAGCTGGAGAAGGCACTGCACAGTTGGCAGAGTTTGGCTGAAGATGCCTTGCAGAATGTCTCCAGCACTCAGACAGAGAACAAAAGGGGAAAAAAACAGCCCAACATATAGTATGTTTTTCCATCAGTGGTGTTACTAGTTGTTACATATTTCAGTCACACATTTATATCTGTAAAAGCTTTAGAGGGTTTATACACTAAATTATCTAAAAATAATTGGATTGAAAGGCAGTTTTATTAATGAGCAGATTGACATTAACAATACTGTTACGTGGCTGTTTGTTCAAACAGTAGAGAGACAGAGATGGTGTTAGACAAAGTGCAGGAGTTCATAACCAGCCTTTCCAACTTCACTGATGTTGAGAACCAGAGACTCAGCGAGGAGGTGAGTACCAACCAGGTTCAGTCAAACTGTTAAGGGAGGTTTGCACACATTTTGGATTAAAATTACGCAAAAAAACTCCTTTGTCACTTAAATGCCTTCACATAAAGTGCTTTTCAAAAAACATATCGTGAAATGTGATGCTCAGATGTTGACAACACAATCAAACAAAAAACTATCTTAAGATGTTGGTTTTCAGCAACTCCTATAGGTGACCAAAAATACAGAGTCACTACATTATTATATATTGGATGAATGTGTTTGTTTACTTGATTTTGCAGAATTATTTATCAATAAAAACACCAGTAATAATTTTAACATTTAATTTGGCATTTAATATGTGATATTTTGTGATTTTGACATGTAAATGGACAGTCATCCATTTAATCATTTTGCTCAATGTGTTTTTCATCATTAAAACATCAAAAAGTGCCATCTTGAATTTGAGTTTTTCTTTTCTGGCAGGTCAGGTCTGTCCACAGTGCTCAGACCCGCTGGATGCTGGATCTGCTGCTCTTCATGGTACCTGATGAGAGTGAGGACCAGGACCAAGAACAGGGACATCAGTACACTACAAAAATCTCGGCGCAGACACTGGATGAGGAAGCCAAGATCCTGACTGAGAAACTGGACTATTTTTCTGGATACATCACAAGGTACCAGAAGTTGTTAAGTTAAGTGATGTTGTTAACCATAGTAGCTAACCATATGTGTGAAGTACAAGTAAACTTGTTTGTTGTCTTACACAAGAACTGAGGTGAATTTTACTACTGTGATAACTCTTCAGACTGTAAATACTAATAACACATAGATGTGAAATTACAGTGAAAGTATGTTTAGTTACTTTGATAGAAGATATCACTCATCAGGAAATCTTTTTTCACTCCAGCTTTTGCAAAATGATTCTGGAGGAGCAGGTTTTGCAGGACCCACATCAAGCTGAGGGTGAAAATGAGATGAATGAGTGCAGAAAGCTGCAGGTAAACAATGATCTGAAAAGAAGAATGGCAATGAAGTCATGTCAGAAGGTCTGCTCTTGTGTTATCATAACATTTCACCAGGGGGAGCCATTCTACAGTACAAACCTTTAGTTGCAAGTTCAGCTCAGCAACCACCATGATGGATGTATGTGTTTATGTATGTGTATGTTCCCAGAGGGAATGCCTTGATTGGGTGGAGACCTGTAAAATCCTGCTCTCGGGTGTGAAAGGTGTTCCGGTGGAGCTGCGTTTGATGATGCAGGTTGCCACCACTTCCACCAGTTATGTCCCAGTTTCTCCCGCTGACAGCACGGAGACTCTGGTGAGGCTTCAATTCAAATACAACCCATGTGATTGTGCTATGTTCAGTAAAGATCAAGTAGAATTTTTTTTCCAAAGATGGGTGTGGCTGTCATTGCACATACTGTGGATTTTAACTTAGTTAAAGTAACTGGCAATTGATATTGATACTATGGTGGAGTAGAGCTGCCATTGCCATTGTTCAAATCTCATAGTTTACTGTCATTTAAGGTAATGCTGGCATCTGTTCCTCAGTTAAATTGCGATCATCACCTAAACACAAATTTTGACTTTTGAAATGATTGGAGGAGTGTGTGGAAAGAAATCAACCCCAGACTATAATGTAGTTTTTTCAGAATAAAAAGGTCAGTGTTTATTTGTATGTGTGTGTGTGTGTGTGTGTGTGTGTGTGTGTGTGTGTGTGTGTGTTTACAGGTGAAGGAAGAGATGTCAGCAGTCCCTACAACAGACAGTGAAGTCACAGAGGTCAAGGATGAGACTGAGGCAGAACTAAGAGATGTGAGTTACATTAAGAGCTGAGGAATATGAGCGAAACGCTCAACAATGAGCTGCAACCACTTACAATGTTATTGACTGATGATGATGGGACTCTCATGTGTTCGCAGAGCAACGCAGAGGGACATGAAACACAACAAAAGGAAGTTTGTCAGGTATGAGTATCTATTCCAAGAAGTGTACTTATATAAATTATGATATGCACATTAGACAAATGATGATGTAAAAATCCTGGGCTTGTCCGGTCCAGTGAAATGAGACATTTAAGATTAATGGTGTGAAGATCACTCTCATGAAATACAGGCAGTTTTACAAATGACTTTTTGTTAAAGAAACGTACGTTGTTCCTCATTTTTTTGTATCATCCATGCTCATGTATCAAAAGTGAACAGTTGTTGTCATCCTGCAGGAGGAGCTAACGGTTTGTGAGACGACAGTGGTGAAGCTGATTGGATATGACGGTAACGTCACACAAAGAAAGCTAGGGGAGAGCAGTGTTCACCTGAACGGGGTCAGACAAACAAATCACATTATCATTAGCACGCCTTTCTCTTTGTATTAAACTGTAAAGCCTGTCACTCTGACCATGTCCTGTCTGTTGATCAGACTGACGAACTGGTCGTGTCACCAGCGACAGATGAGGCTCAGAAAGCTTTTAGTGATCTGACCACAGTAGGATTACTGCAGCAGGAACTGCAGTAAGTTTTTCTTTCTCATTGTAGTGTTTTTACTTGTTTTTTCAAATATTCCCAATATTGCCATTGTTGTGATACATGGTGTATCATCAGGATTAGCTTTTGGAGTAAAAATCTATATACGTGCTGGCTATTTCATGTGGCACAGGAAGTGATATTTCTTTTTTTGGTTTAAAATAAGAACATTTATATTGCCTCTCATAATTACTCAAAAAGAACTTTTTCACATTGACGTCTTGATTTCTCACTGTTTGTTTGACAGTCATTCTGAGCTGCGGGTCCAGAGTGCTGAGCAGCGAGCCCTGAAAGCTGAGGAGGCCCTGCAAGCAGCACTGGAGAAGATTCAGGACCTGGAGAGAGAGCTGCAAGCTCGGCCCAGTCTGGAGCCCGGAAGTAGTGAAGGTAGCAACTAAGATATTAAAGTGACCTTTAACAAACTGAGGAGAGGCAGTAACACACAGTGTTACAGAGGCAATAGCCAACATGTCTGCCTCTGTTTGTGTTGCAGAGAAAAATAAAACACCTCCACCTTCCCCACCACCGGTAATGCCCCCATCTCCTCCGAAGAAAACGGCGCCGGAGGCCAAACCAGCAAACGGCACCAAAAGGACCAAGAAACGCTGATGTGACAAATAATTACAAGAGGTTACAGCTCTGTATGTTTGGGACCACCAGATTAATGTCAGGTGAACTTCTCTTCAAATCACGTGGAGGATTTTATGGTTTGTTCTCTGTTGGACAAGACCAAAGAGGACCATGATACCAGTCCATGTATTATCACATGTTTTCAAAGTAGTGTTGCACACATTAAAAAAATAATGGGAGAAAAAAATGGTTATTAACGAGTGATGCCGTCCAAGTATTGAATATTTCCAGTATCAGGAAGTTGTCTTTACTCGGATTGCATGGCTGTTGTGTGACAATGACTGAATGTCACAGTGATATTATTATTTATATGGCTTGTTGTGGCATTTAACCTAATGATAGTATGTTTTCTGACTTGATGTAAAAGCAAGTTTATTTTTGCCTCCATCCAACAATTAAAAGTCTTGCAGGTATTACATTTCAAATAATACGGCTTTCCTGGACTTTTATTTCTGGACTGATTCATGAAGGTTTTGTTGTATCATAAACACACTGAATGAGCAGGCTGGATAATGTAATAACACACCCATCATTTTACAGCTTAAAGAGGTTTTTGTCATTATCACAAGAAAGTGGCAAAACAACTACACAATGTGATTTTATAGTGTGTACCAGGACTGAACATTATTTTCTTTACATAACATTTGTTTTGCCGCAGTTAGCATTCACTTTTCATCCGTTGACAAACTTTTACATCATTGGCGAGTCTGTTTCTGGTTCCTCCTCTGTGATTTCTGCCCCTTCATCTGCGGCAGGTGGAGGAGGAGGAGGAGGAGGTAGCGATGAGCAGTCAGAGGTCAGGCTGAGGAGATCTGGGGGGAATGGAAGGACCAGGGCAGGATGGAGGTGACGGAAAGAGGCCCTGAACCCCTCCCAGGCAGTCGTCTCTCCTTCTGCTGCTTTTACCTGGAGGAGAGAAGGTCTGTCAGATGTTCATTTTCAACCACGCAGGAACCCCCTCAAATCACATCAGTTGGCCAAGTTACAGAACCACTGTTGCCAGTTTAATTGTGGCCATGCTTTCAGGTGTGTTGAATACAGTGTTGTAAGGCATTAGAATTGAGAATGGCCACTGGCATGCTGTACTGTTAGCCATTATCTTTTTATACTGCCACCAGAGTAATCGAAATCAGACATATTTGAATTTAACTCATACAGGCTTTGGTTACATTATTTAAATTAATCAGCTACCCTGTATATGGTTCAAATTCTGATCTTTAAAAACTTGTGCGAATCAGCTTCTGAAATTCAGTTCCTGAGTTTATTCAATCTTTAGTTAAATGCTATATTTGACAAGAAAAAATAAAAAGTCAATGAGCCATGAACATTTAAAATGCAAAATAGGCATTAAAATCTAAAATAATAAACATTAAAGTATAAAAAGCTGGTATTGTTACTTACTCTGGTGAGCTGTTGTCTCTTGACCTCAGCCTCAGCAGCCAGACTCTGCTGTAACTCCACCGGAAAACTGAGCTCATCTCTGACAGAAAATCACACAAACACAAACACAGCTCAGCCCGGTCAGCAGGACCGAAAATTCTGTAGTAGTGTCTTGGATATATGGATATGTATGGTATGTAGTATCATACAGGGTCAGATGAATTCAAATTTTAAAAAATTCGAAGTGGTGTATAGACTGTATGTACGGGAGTTAAGGATGAAGGGGTTGCAGCACTTGATCACAAGATAACAGTGAAATAAGACCTGCGTGGACTTCTCTGTCATCGGTCTTACATGTCTGCTCTCTGCACCCTGATGCCCCAGCGGCAAGCAACGGAGTCGACGGCCGCTTGTATTTGCTGACCGATCCTCCCCCTGTGCAGCAGGACGTGGCTGAATGTGTGTTGGGCGAGGATGTCTCTTACCGCTGCCTGGACCAGTGTCTGCAACAGTGTGGTCAGACTGGACAGAGTTGTGCTGCACAGAGCCACGTTCTCTATCTGGTAATAACACACTGCACCCAGCTCTGGCCTCACCAAGTCCTTTGTCACCACCTGCATACAGACATATGCTGGTGAGTAAAGTTCAGTAGGGACAGGTGCTTCATTTACGCATCATCCTTAAAGATTGAAAAACACTGTATAATCCCACTTTAATGTAAATTCCTGTGAAGGTACTATGGTTCGAAGTAGCCATTGAAATTTGATCTCTACATAGTATGCGAAAGATTAACTGTACATCCAGGGAATTGATAAACAATGAAGTTAGTTAATTATCAATCATTTTAACAAATGGTACTTATTGTTCTGTACCGTGTGAAGAGGAATCTTCAGCATTTTTAGTCGGATGTCAACCTTGTGACACACATCAAGGATTGGGAGGTAGAAAAGAAGACCTGGGCAGAAGATGGAGAAAGATTTGTGTGTGTGTATATGTATATATACATATATATATATGTAGATGTGAGCTGAGTATGAAGGATTTCAGTAATATATCTCAACCTGGACCTCTGGGTCTCCCACGCAGTAGGTGACCCAGTCTGAAGATCACAGCTCTCTCATGCTCCCTCACAACCTGTCAATCAAGCAGTCAATGGAAAACTGTGGGCTGGAGTTTCCAACTGACATATAACACAAGTTGGCCAGCCATTATATAATAATAACACATGGAATAGTCAGAAAGTATTGGGATGTGGACACATTTTTTGTGTTGGCTGTGTACTTTAGAGCAGTGTATGTGAAACTAAACAAAGGCTATGAATCTGTCTGACCCATTTTCAGATTAAAATTCCCAACATTCACTCAGTTCTCTGAATATTTTACTTTCTGCTTAGGTGGAAAAGTGGAAACACTTTTACCATAAATGGACAATAAGCATCTCCAATGAAGCTTAAATGATAAAATTGGTTTCAACTTCTTTCACACCAAATTTGATTGTGGCAACTGAAATGGATTCAAAAGCTCACTTCACCAGGTTCAAACAGTTGTTTTTAGCTTTGGTTCCTGATGGGCGTGTGGTGTAGTTCATACTTTGAAGCAGAACCAGATGGAGAGAGGGAGCAAGAGGAGAACCAGAGCCAAGGCAAAGACCATCAGCAACCACTCAAACACTCCCAGGTTCTTGGCCTTCAAACCTGCAGAGACCCATGGTACTTAGAAGGACTCCAACCATTATACAGAATGAAGGCCTGAGATAAAACGACTATTTTTACAGTAAACTCTAAAAGTGGAACACAAGCTTCAGCTTTCACAATTTAAAAAAAACTGCCATGTAAAAGCCATGTAAACATAATCGTCAACATAAAATGCCATAACATACACAAAAATTGAAAACAGCAATTTTGTCCCTCTACAAGACTAAGAATTCGCCAGGTTTTTTTTCCAGGTTTCAACTTACCATCTTCCTGCTCAGCTGCTTCCAGGAGCCCCAGGTTGTCTTCCTTAACCTCGTCATCTCTCACACTGTCTATGTCCACCACAGTGGATCTCATTTTCACCTCTGCCTCCTTCTTCAACTTCACCTCATTTGTCTCTGGCTTCTCCTTTAACCTCTCTTTCCTTGTTGATGATACCTCAGACAGCCGGCCTGCCTTTGGTGCCCTTTGCCGGTGACTCCTGGGAGGAACCATGGCTCCCCTCTCCCTCTCCTTCCTGGGCGTCATTCTGGGGTGAACATTAAACGACTTCTCCATTCTGGCTGGAGGCTCTGCAGGAAAGAGCATAGAAGTGATGGCCGGATATTTCTGTGCGATGGTTCAGTGAGTCGCTTCCTCTGGCTCAAGGTCAGTACTTGGAGTCAATGGTGCTGATGTCTCCTGTGGTAATAAGACAGAATACATGGATGGTGAATCAGGGTTACCAAATGTGGGAGTATGAGATGGCAGTGGGAGTACCACCTCCTTCCCTTCCTGTTTTTCAAATGATTTTACGTCACTGAATTGTGGGATAATGACATTCAAATCTAATCTAGTAATCTTAAATGAAAGAATATAAGATAATATGAAGATCTTTGGGTCCATTTGTTTGTATAATGTTTCAGTCAGAGATGTGTTCAGAGTTTACTGTTCGGGCAAATTGTGACTCTGGAGCTAAGGGAGTCACAGTGGCTCTTCAGAGGGAATGTGCAGACTCAGGCCTCTCCTTTCCAAAAAGCTGATACAGGTCTTTTCTCTGTTGTTACAGGACAAAACTCACACTATCCTCCCTAATGCAACCTAATTACACGGAAAATTAATTCTGTAGCTCACATGTACTTTCATTATGGAAGTCCTAAGTATTGCGCGAACCCAGCTAAGGGGATTATTGATTATAGGGCCTCCGATCAAGAAGTGTAAGCCTTGGCTGAAACTAGTGGAAAAAGTAAATATGGTACTTGAATCACAGTGAATAAATTACAGTACAACGTAAAATACTATCAGTGAGTCATTTTACAATGTTGATTTCATCATATTCATTTATTTACCTTTATTTTACTTATTCCCAGATACATAGAGTTGGAAATATATAACATTTTGGAAACTCGGACGTAAAATTGTCACTCCAGAAATCCGATCTTCGCGTCTCCCTCGGTGACGCTACAGCGCCAACTCCTAACCCTTTATCTTAGCGACACAGGAAAGTGAAAAACGTGCGTTGCTTCCTTATTTTAAGACGATATATAATCTACATTTGATGAGCTGTTTGGATGAATATAGCCACTGGTGACGCACGCCGTTTGGCGTGTACGGAGCTCTATTAGCAACAGGTGCGGAGAGGGCGGGGGTCAAGCTAACGAAGGGCCCGAGACGTCGTGGGAGGATGCTGTGGAGACGCTGAATGTTCCTCGGGCTAACTTGGTAACTCGGTATCTCACTTAATGGACCCTTCGATAACATTTTGTCCGAGACATTGCTGGCTTTGCTCCCCCAGCATTCCAGCAGCAGTACTTAACTCATTGCCCTGCATGCTAAGATTGGACGACGGAGGTTTTCGGTTCTCCAAGGTGGAGGCTAACTTTAACCTGCTAATCTAGCCATGTGTACTTGTTGGCGTTTGTGCGGTTTATAAGTAGCTGGACATACGCCCTATGTAGCAACCAAATGTATATGAATATAGTGCTCATTAAAATATAGTGGTAATCAAAATCTATTAAATGCTCCGTCAGATGCCGTTATTATTTTTAACCTTTCATACGCAGTCAAAGCAGCTACTCATGAATTTTAACTATGTTTTAGTAAATAGCGGACTCATACACCAGTTCCACCTGGCTTGGTTTATTATGTGCAATGTGTTTGGTTCCATTTCGCCTCTGGTTCCGTTTCAACGTCAGCAGGCAAGATGAACCAGGAAGAGGTTTTGGCAAAGCTGAAGAAGGATGTTCGCTCCTTGCTCGTTTCGTCCAAGATGGGCCTGGACCCCGATCAGCTCAGGCGAGACTATTTCTCTGTGTTGGGGCATCCCATGCCCCTGAAAGCCCTGGGCCTCAGAAACGTCATGGATATGGTGAAGGAGATGCCTGATGTAGTGTCTATTAACTTCAGTGCAGATGGCAGCATATTCCTAAAGGGTAGAGTGTCTTTTTTATGTATTTGAACATATGTTTATATCTAAGTGCTGTTTCAGTTCACTGCCATGAATTCAGCTGAAGCTTAGCAGTGTTCTTATTCCAATTCTAATTGCCTTTCAAGCACCTGGACAAGCTCCAATATTTCATGATCTCACTTTTGTGTCACCATTGCAGCTGTTAGCGATGACTCCACCCGGAACATTGAGGAGCTGGTAGCCAAGCAGCGCGCAACTAAGTCCAAGAAAAATGTCAGGAGTGGCGGTGTCAGCTACTTCTCACCCCGCAGCTGCTACCCGTCTCCATCTGTAGTCCTACCCAGAAGAGGCCGTGCTCCTCCAGCTCTACCTGCCCAGCTCCGGGCACAGCTCCGTGTCCTGCTCTCCCAGGTATGACTTTGTTATTCATTGTTTCTCACCAAAACCCACTGTGCGTATTCTCCATAATAAGCTGGACTGGGTTCAAGTTTTTTCAGATGTGTGATTAAAGTGACAATGACACTGTCTAAGCCCACCCTCCTTCCCATGAAACATGACAAATTTTACCAAAATGAGAGCACTTTTGAAAAATTATCACTTTTTTTTAGCCTTGTGGTGTCCAGATTGTTTACTATAGTTTTGCAGTGCACCATTCAAACACAACTACCTTACTATGAGGCAGGGAAGTCAAGAGCTACTGTTATTTCTTTTATCTCTTTAATTTTTCTAACTGTAAGGTCATTGGTCATTGCAAAATGTTGTCCAGCACTGAGTAACTATGCAGCCCCTCTCCCAGGGTCCTCTCAGGGTATCTGAGCTGGAGTCCCACTTCCTGCGCTGCTTCGGCCACCCCCTGCGTGTCCACAACTACGGCTTCTACTCCACCGGAGAGATGCTGAAGGCAGCAGTGGACCTGGTCATTATCCAGCAGGGCAGGCAGGGTTCAATGCTGACCCTGAGGGAACACATGCCACCCAGGATGCTGCTCAGACAGTTAAGTTCATCAAGAGGGACTTCACCTATAAAGCCTCCCACAGCTGACAAGCCAGCATCCAGAGGGCTAGGCACCAGAGCTCAGACAGCAACAATAACTCCAGGTGTGTTATAAGAGAGGTGGGTTTACTGAAGTGGTAAATGAATGAGCTTTTGGTGACACTGATGGTTTGACACTTTCGAACTTCTTTCTAGAAAATGTTTCCATTTAGCAATTCACATCCAGTTGCATCTACACTTGGCTTGGTCCATGGATGGGCTAAGTGTTAATGAGCTGATAGTGGTGGTGATTACAAACCTGTAACTTGACCTCCAAACTGTGTATATTAAATTATTTTATTTAAAGTTTTGTACACAAAACACTGAGCAGGGTGATCATTGTATTTTGAAATGTTTTGTGCTCTCAAACTAAAGAATCAGGGAAACTGAGTACTCTGAACCAGCCTACTGAGATTACCATGGACGCCGTCTGTAAAGAGTCAACAACTGTCAGTCCTGAGCCTAAAATGGTTGAGAAGAATAAGGAAGCTGAGCCAGAGCTATGCCAGGAAGGTCAACGCTTTCAGAAACATCTCCTCAAGGTTTGTTCTCATTTCAAACAGAAACTTGTGTGGGTTACTTAAAACAAGAAGAAGAAAAAAATAGCATGTGGCTGCATCAGCAATTGTGTGATGTAGCTGCAACTTTTGTTTTAAGTGAAATGGGGGGGGGTAGTGTAAAGTTATTTGATTTAAGCACAATTATCTTTCTTCTTTCTACTTAAATTGTACACCAGCTGGAAGAGGAGCTTCGCCAACGAATCCTGGAGAATGGAGTAGCTGGCTCCATTAGTCAGGAGCTGAAGGACAAATTGCGAAAGGTTAGACTTCCTGCTAGTTTATAAGCAGCTGTGTTTGCATCACAAGCGACAACAAGGGTAACGGGTATGTTCTTCAAACCATATGTTTATTTTTCTGCAGGTTGTAGGACAGACCAGTGATGGATTGTCAGTGCACGATCTGCCTACTGAGTATAAGGTAAAGTCGTCGTGATAATTAGAAATAAAAACACAAGTCATGCCGTGCTCCTGTTTACCTTCATAATGTCACATGAGTGCGACAAATTAGTTCCAATTCCTCAAATTCTTTTGAGGAACAGGATTCAGTCTTTCCAGACTCCAGCTAAATGAACAGCATTATCTTCGATGGTTGGGTTTGGTTTCTTGCTTATGGAGCATCGTACTGATCTTGTGAGAGATGTGTGGTGACATTATTACCTGAGTGTTTTTTTTTCTCTTCAGAGGGTTTTCGACGAGGAGCTGCCGCTGCTTCAGAGTGGCTTTGTCAGCGTTACTGAACTGGTCGGGGCCATGAGTGACATCTTCCATCTGAAACCTGCAGGGGATGACGACGCTCAGCACTGGATAGTTACAGAGATACAAGAGAGTGACGGTACACAGTCAGGTGCATATGCATGTATTCATACTGACTGTCAAGGCCGTTTGTGGTTTGTCAAAAGTAGTTTGTAGGATGTGCTGTGCGACCACTTCATAAAACAAAATCCCTGATCTGAAAGTGCTACACTGGATGGCAGAGTGAAAGACCAGCTGTCAGAGAGAGAGAGAGGGGAGACATGATATTTTTTAATAAGGACACTTTTTCAATCTGTCCAGGAAGACACTGACAGAAGTTCTTTAAAATAAAAAAAGATGAGTAAAATCCTTAACTCCTACTGGTTTGAAGCTAATTGACCAACACTTAAAAGCTTAAAGATGCTTCCACTATCACCATACTTACTTCTGTAGGTGTTTTGCACCAGCTGTTATTTATAGATTTGATATATAAGATCCACACTAAATCCTTGGCTTTTCATTTGAATCATGACGCTTTCACATGGGCAGGTGGAGCACTTGGAGCAAGGATAGCTGCTATAATACTTTTCTAATGACTTATTTTGATAGATGGTGTTGTCTGAGATATCATGTGATCCAAAATTTTCTTGGAAACAGTGGCTCTACACTAAGCATGGAATTCATTTATATTCATTTCACAGAGTCGAAGGAAACTGCAAGTTTTGGCAACGGTGAGAAGCCGCCGTTTACGAGCTACTACCTCAGCTGCAGAGAGTCTCCCTGGGAAGGCAAACTGGAAGCAGACGGTGATAATGTCACAGCAGATGAAGCGAATGAGAAGCTGGAGACCAGTAACAATTCCAAGACCCAAAAAATGGTTAGCCAGCATATTTTTCATTGTATTATTTTACATAACCAGACTCGAAGGACCATCTGGTCACTTTTGTCAAGGGGTGATGTGCACATTATGACTTTTCACTGCACTCAACAAGCAGGTGTCTCTCCCATTCTCAGTGTACCCTTTGTAAAATGTCAATTTTCTCCATGTGTGCAGGGTAGACATTCTTGAAGCCTGTTGTTAATTATTTACCTCAGTTATTAAAATATTTGATATCATTTAGGTTCTGTAAAACAACATGGAATGTAGAGTAACATGGCCATGTCCTCATGTCTCCCACTGTAGATGTCTGAGGTGTACTCTGCCATTCAGGCGCATTGCAGCGCTGCTCTGCCCCCGGATGCCCTGCAGAGCCAGCGTCTGAGGCCGCCGGTGCGCCATGCCGTTCGGGAGCTGGTGGAAGTCCAGGTGGAAAAGGTGGAGTCGCCAGGGCACTTCTACATCCGCTTCAGCGAGAGCGAGGAGGAGCAAGCTATGAAGGACATGATGACAGAGATGAGGTGCTGGACATGTTACCTGCTGCTTAGTTGAAAGTTAACACACAAACATTTGGTGTTTCAAATGTGCCAGCTGTATTATTAGTTGTCCCCTAAGTGCAAGTCATCACTTCAAGCGCTGCCTCACCATGAACTGCACATCAACAGCTTCCTGCTAATTCTCAAGGAGCAAGGACATTGGATTTTTCACCCTTCTTCTCCTCTTTTCTTCTATAGACGATGTTACACCTGTCCTGAGGTGTCAGAGCGCTACCACCTCCTTAAACAGTTTGTCCGACGGGGTCAGGTGTGCTGCGTGTCGCCTAAAAGGATGTGGTTCTACCGGGTGGTGATCCATCAGATCATCAGCCCCGCTGAAGTCGAAGTGTACTATGTCGACTACGGTGATACGGCCATCGTGCCGAGCGCTAACCTCAAGTTCCTCAAGTAGGTGCATCTCAAATCTCAAAGCAGTAAATCGATACAAATCTTGCTAATAAGCTTACTCAGTGTGTGTGTGTGTGTGTGTGTTTTTTTTTACTGATCTCGCCACATCTCTCTGTTTCCCAGGTCATGTTATTCAGTTCTCCCAGCACAAGCTGTTCCATCTTCACTCGCTGGAATTAAACCTGCCACTGTGAGTTGGAGAGCTGATCAGATATTATCATCGCACTCAGCACCAATGTGAACCTCCACAAAGAGCCACGTAGCACCTTCTTGTTAATACCCAAATGTCCGTTGTATCCGGTGTTTAGCAGTTTAGGCAGTGTTAAACTGTTCAGTAAAGACTTTTTGTAGCATTTTAAAGAGAGCAGTCGTGATAGTTCAAAAGTGTAATATGACTGAAGATGGCAGTGATGTAAATGTTCCATTAGATGGAATGGAAGCATAAAAGGATAGCCAGTGGGCGTATTGTTGCCCTTACTGCTTTCAGCTGCCCACAGTTTGGCTCAGCTGACACTTGTTCAGAGTAAGAGGGTGGTTGTGCTTTGTGTGTCGCAGGGCAGCTGGACTGTTGAGGCCACGGCTTCTTTCCAGAAGCTGTGCTCTGATAGCACCCTGGTGGGCGCTCTGGACTGTTACACCAGGGATGTGCTGCAGCTCTACCTGTGTGACACACGCACAGATAAAGACATCTACATCCACACTGTGCTGGCGAGCCAGGGACACGGGACACCCTGCAGCCCTGCAGCCAGTGCAGCGGTGAGCCAAACACACACACACAAAACTTTATTTGTACCATGACCATGTCGAATGACTTTATTCAGCTGGCAGGTGCCTTTATTTTTAAATGTTAAAGATATAGCAGCATCCTTTTTATAAAAAAAAAAAAAAAAAAGCTGTGTAATTAATATTTCAGACCAACCAGGTCATGAGTTCAGTCAGTGGTCTCATTTTCTTTCCTCAGCTGTGTGTCCCGGTCACTCCAGTGCATCTCTACCTTGGGGAGGGAAAGGTTGACCTGCCGGAGGTAGAAGTGGAGATGACCTCCTGCCCCATGCCATCAAACACTCCTGAACACTCCACGTCATCCACATTAAAGGTAGCCCAGACACACACACACACACACACACACACACACAAAAGGGCCTTACAATCTTAAGAAACACACACAGACCAAGCAGCAGCTTTCTATGTAAGAAGAAACTTTCAGGGAGAGGTACAGCATGCAAAAAGTGTCCTGTTTGTTGTGGATTTGCAGCTTTATTTCTCAGTTGTGTATCATCTACAGTATGAGTGCATCTCCCTCTCTCACTTCCTCTTTCTTATCCAGTCTTTGAATGTTGCTGCGACCGTGCTTTCTTTTTTTGTTTCTTATCTCAGCAGCCGTACTGTCGGTTCACTGTAGCAACCCCAACACACATACTGGCATTCATTTGTTAACAAACATTCACATCAAACACACACATCATCTTGGGGGTGGGGGTGGGGGAGGTGGGGGGGTGGCAGCAGCGACAGTCCAGTGCTGCTTAATGTATAGCCACACTCTTGGAAGGTCACTGCTTGTTGTTGGCCAATAAATAAGATGAGAGCCAATCAGTGGGCTGCTTGGATGGCCACTGGCTTACAAGAACTGAATGCTGAGTATAGTAACCCCCCCCCACACACTCACTAACCAGAGATACAGTTCATACATAGTGAAGTTATTAATGTGTTAGTACATCTGTAATGAGACATCAGAAGCATCAGGCAGACAAGGTGGCAGAGCGTAACGATCCTCTGATGATGTGAATTCATGAGCTGACATGAAATATCCACCTCGAAGCTAACTCGAGTCCTGCTGTACACGAATCGTTCTCCAGCTGATTCATTTTCACACTTATCAACAAATAACTCTGTCTAGACAATTCTTAACATTATTGTCCTGAATTCTGTGCTTCCCACAATGGGGAACACAAAAACAGAACGATTACTTGTTCTCTTTAATGTGCACATGTAATGGATTGGTCTGAGCCATACCTCACTGTCAGCTAAATAGAAGTGACAGATCTTTACAGTATCTTTAGTATTGTTCATCTTTACAATGTATGAATTCAGTTTAAGTCTAAAATTAGCTTCACTGAAAGTGACCTGTGCAGCGCGACACTTTTCCCTGAAGTATTAGATTCATCTGATGGTAATGGATGTCGTTAATTTGGTGGGGGAGGGGGGTGACTCAAATATAAACTGCTTCAGGAAACCATGCAGTTATTAGAACTATATATTACACTTATAGTTACAGTTAACACAGCCATAAATCTACTGCAGTGAATTAACGTTCTATTTTGATTAAGGCGACAGGCCTGTTTATGTTCACTGTAGCAACGCTACGATGTAAATGTTTATTATTGTCGTATTAATAACTAATGGCCAATATAACACACTTACAGGATTCATGGTATGAAGATTTATGAATGTATTAATCAACTTGCAGCAAATTCCGCTAAAGACCACCCTGCAGTTACACTTATGAAATGTAAATCCGAAGCACACAGGACGTTTCTTGGTGTCTCAGGTAGAAGAGGAAGAGCTGCCCGCGCTGGAGGTTATTGAGGACAGCGAGGTCAACCCCCACATCCAGGTACGCGTCCACAGGTCCAAACAGCTGAGCTGCGGTGTAATGACGTAGCCCCAATTCAAATAACACAAACTGTCCCTTTTAAGAGGATTAAGAGTGAATTATCATTGTGGACAAACAGAGTACAGAGAACAAACGCTCCGGAAGTCTTTATTATTGTGTCTTGTTCAGGGTAAGCAGGCCGACCCGTTCAGTGCTCTGCTAAATGGGCAGACCCTCAGCTGTACAACCAATGAATCTCCACCTACCAACCTTACAAGTCCAGCTCGCAGCCCTCTGGCCCCTCCAGATCTGATCCAGACCGAGACAGCCCCGGCTCGCTGTAAAGCTGATCTTAAAGTGAGAAGCCATCCTTTGGTTTTAAAACAAAAGCATTTTGTAAAACTCTTTAAAACACATAAAGAATTGTCCTTTAAAAAACTTTACTGTTTTTAGACATCGTCTGACATCATGACTCCTCCAACAACTCCATCCAACATTAGCTCCAGCTCCCGCTGTCCAACACCAGAAGAGGAGCAGCACCAGCCAAAGGTCGCTGCCCCCTTGTTGGTCAGGCCCCCTCCAATCCTGAGGAGCCAGAGTCTCCACGCTCCTCATCTGGGCCCGATTCAGAACTGCACTCAAGGTACATATATGCACGCACTGATTTATTTTTTCAGGAAAGTACAGTACAGTACATAGTATAATACAAAATGTGCACACAAGTCATGAATGAAAGAGTCTGCTGAAGTGTTGGGATTTAAAGTGAACAACTGATACAGATTCATAGAAATAAATATGTCAGAAAATGTAATTTTTTCAGGCCTGAATGGTCAGAACATTGTTTTATAAATTGGGTTCATTTTAAGCAGAAAATCTGACCCTCTCATGTGGCACTACAATTTTTTTGCCATTGTTCCATCTAGTAGACCAGACTTTGACACTGTGGGCAGACAACATTGAAACGACTGTAATAGGATGTACTTCTGAAGGGTTAGGTTAATCCAAATGTACTGCTACACAGTACAAATACATTCATCAAGCACTTTACTAGGAACACCTGCAGAATCTCAGAGGAAATTTTCCAATGTCTTGTTGACTCCATGCCACGAAGAACTGAGGCTGTTTACAGAGCAAAGGGAGGCCCCGCCCAATTCTAGTGGGGCGTTCCCAATAAGGTGTGAGTTTATAAAAAATTTGATTTTTCAAGTCATCACAGATTTAATCATTTGTAAGAGTAGTTCTCGCTCCCCCGATTGTAAGATGATAACACTGTCCTAATGTACACACACAAGCTGGTGTCTCTTGCCCACATGCACATTCCCTAATTGGATTATACAATGACCTTCATTAACCTGCACATGTGCACACATTCTCTCTCTCTCACACTCACTCACTCTCTGTATTGATTTCCATCCTGCTGCTTCCAGTGGTGGATGTACCTGGACTGAGAACTTGACACAGATTCAATTAGACCTGTTACCAGAGCTATTTGACCCAACAAGCTGCTTTCTTTGCATTTGTCCTGATATCGATACACTCGCCGCTCCACCGCGCTTCCACTTTCCCAGCGTTAATGAAACCAAGCAGAACGGAGTGGGCCGGGGCAGATGCATCTACAGATTGCTTTTTTTTGCAAACTGCGGCGTTACGGAGTGTTTAACACGGCTGCACACGTACAGATAAAAACAAGATAGAGGCTAGAAATAGTGCACGACAGATTAGAAGATATGATGTTTCTGTGTGTTGTGGAAACGCCGTGTCGTGCTTGTATTTTTTTGGGCTATGGAAAAAAAGAGTATCTGAACAGCAGTTGAGAATCTTGCTTTTGCTGACCTCCAGTGGTTGAAGGTTCTTACTTTGCAGCTGTAGTGCACACATTTACACATGGTGGGACCACAACTGACACACAGGGGCATCATATTATAATGGAGGTGATGCTGAAAAGGTGGTTAGTGCACGCCATAGAGAGCTTTATTATGCACAACACTGTGACACAAGAGAAAAACAATGAGGGTCAGTTATGGACTTACAGATGATAAATCATAACTAATTTGTCACAATTTGGACGCAAGCTTTTCATTGATGTGACTCTCCAACTATATATTATGGATATATTATATCTATATATTTATATCGATAGTAATTATTCTGTTGTTTGATTCCATTGTCCAGGTGCACCTGTTACTCTGTTCCCCCCCCAAATCAGTGGCATCCTGTTTCCCTTGTTCGGGACCAGGTAGGTCCGTCCTCCCACAACCCACCCCAAACCAGCTCACAGTCAAACCACACAAAGGAGTAATTCGTCATTGCAGAACTGATTAATCCACACAAGGAATCATTTTTTCCAGCAAGGACTTTATGTTATGTTAAGTTATGCGCTGACTTGTCAAATGTAGCGGAACTTCTGGTGTGAGAAAAACTTTGCATGTTGGTGCGGATGAGCAGTGCAAAACGTCTGTGTTCATTTTAATGTATACATACATATAACACGACGTTTGTTTCTTTTTCTTGGAGGGGGGGTGATCTAACATGACCTTTCTTGCAACTCCACCGTGTCGTCAACATTTTTGCATGTTATCTTCATTGATCTTTTGGCTGGATTGCCATAGAATTTGATAAAGAATGGATACATTCATGCTCGGCGTAAATTAGCATTAGCATGTAGGGAAAAGCAGTGCTGTCACTGAGTGCAGCCTGTACAGAGATGCCAGAAATGCCTGTAGATTCTTAGTCTTGTTCCCCTGCTGAGTCCTTTAACTTTTCCTGCCTTCAAATCCAGTTAGTGAACTAAATTTGTGCTGCAGGAAATCAGGAGAGACCCAGAACGACCTTTAAACCTTTAAAAAGAAAAAAAGAAAAAAGTTTAGAAAGTGCTCCAGTCAGTGATTTCAGAGCTGTTGGTCCAGTAATGCTGCAGCAGTAGTGCATTTCCTCCTCTCTGGCTCTCTTTAGGATGGTGTAAAATGTGACCTTCAGCCAGGCAATTAGTCCATACTTTGCCTCATCCTGCTCACCCAGTCAAAGTTATTATTTATACCAATGTGTTTTCCTGCTTTGCACTTGCGTGACTCAGCTCTTCCAGCGAGGCCCATCGGTCGCACCTTAAAGCTGTCTCTCAGAGGGAATAAGAAGTACTGAAGAGACAAGATCAGTGCACAGGAAAGATTAATACAACAAAACAATGAGGGGACATCTCTAAGCTCAATGGTGCTCATTAAGGTCCTTTAGTGAGCAGATGTGACAGTTGTGGAGCTGTCCAAATATAAATTCTAGTTGTCCTCCATTGAATTTTTAAATGACAAGTACAAAACAGCTGCTCTGTGTATCCTTCTGAAACCTATAGAGAGGCTGGAACTTGAAACGAAAGCTCAGCAACCAAAATGTGCTCAGACTAAAGGTGAAAGCAGAATGTGGAGTCCTGGATCATTAGTTTGCATCCTGCTGGGCTGCATGACCTTTACTGGCTCAGCCAATTAGCTCTTTAAAAGGTTCCTAATGAGACTAGCTCCTCCTTTCACTCCAACACAAATACACAATGAATTAGCCTACATACTGTACAAACACACACCCATACACATTTCCGGCTTTCATAAAAGATGTCAAATGACTACTTGTATCATACAAATGCTGCACATACACAATTGTCTTTGTAATTCATTGATCTGTGATTTACATGCAAGCACACAGAGAATTAGTTTTTTCATAAGGGCAGTACATGACAACCATTATACAAACACACACTGCTTTTTAGGGCAAATACAAAGTGACAAACATCAGCCTTCACATTCTCAGCTTGTCCTGATTTTTAAGCAGGCATACAATGGCGTTGTTTAACAAGCATGCACATGAATGCACACACACGGCTCTATTTTTTTTTCCAGCAACAGTACATCACAAAAAGCTTTTTCAAATGCACGCGCGCACATGCATTGCAAAGCATTGCTTGATGCGGGCAGACGCTCGGTAAACCTTATTAAGGAGGAGAGTAATGCGGTTGCAGCTGAATTAGCAGCGGACTGCAGCAGAGCGTCTGTGTGCTGAATGAAGCATGACCATCTGATGGCTTTGATTTACAGACGAGACCTTAAGCCAGACTGTCCAAAGACTGCTTTTCTTTCACAGGCTTTGGTTTGCTGATGCATTGAGTTGATGACTAGTGCTTCATATTTTGGCCGTTTGGTTTACTCCAGAGCAACTTTATTCAAAGTACTTACAATTTAAGAAGTATGTTCTGTTTTATAATATTATATACACTTAAATAATCAGGATCAATATGTGTTAGTTATAAAAAATGTAAAAATGTATTGTATAGTGCCAGCTTCCTTTAATTCCACCACTGATGCTATGTTCCAGTGATCAGCCTGAAGGGCTTAGCATAGCGTAACACCGTTCTATCTCTTCTTGATCAATCACAAAATCCAATGTAGCCGACTACACAGTGATTAAGTATTTAATCCTTTCTCAGGCCTCCTACAGGCATCAGTTTGTCCTCGTCTTGTTTGTGAACCCTTGTGTTTTCATCTGAGCAGAGTCTGTCAGCTTGCCAAAAACCTCTCATCATATGATCAATGACATGATGGGACTACAGTTGGACAGATATTAATTAGATATTAATCAGTCTGTTCATTGCTGCCCAAGAAAGTGTTGACTTTGCAAGACTTTAAATGTGATCACAAGGGGGGGGGGGGGGGTGTTTTACCAGAGATACGTTGATGTTTTTATTAAGTTCCTCCGTGTTCCTCAAGCCTATTCAGTATTATCATAGTTAATTGGTAGTAGATAGAATGATGGTATTTGTGTCTTTTGTCTCTGAGTTTTTTTATGTATTCACCCGAAAGAAAATCTGGTAAAATATTTGATACTGAGCTTAAAAGATATGTTTTTGTTGTCACCCTTTTTAGAAAATCAAAATTAGTCTGTAACTCGATGTTGTAATGTACAAAATTCACCAGGACACAGTGGACAGAAACATTTTTCTGTTTTCCATTCTCTTTTGTTTAACAGCTGTTTTGTTTTTCAGTAAAGAAGTTTCACATGTAACTCATTTCATGTGCGGCTCGCTGATTCTGCATCCTGACCAAAATGCACAGCAATGATTGGCTGCGTAACCTGCTCTTCCTCCATCCCTCCAGCCATCCTTCCTCATTGCTCTCTTTATTGTCTTCCCCCTGTAGCTCAGCCCCATTTGCAACAATTTGTAATTTGCAACCATTTGTTGTGCTCTTGGATTTCCATAGGTTGCTTTCATTTCGGAGGTTTGTGTGTGAGCACGTGAATTTATGTTATGTGCTGTGTTTAAATAAGAGTGTAATGCGCTCATCTGCTCAGAGATAATTTCTGAAACAGAGGCACCTTTATTTTTATCCTTGTGTCAAAATTCTTATCTGCTGTATTAATTTTAGGGCAACTGGAAGAAGAGCGGAGAGAAGCTTCATTCTCCTGCCAATCCCTTGGGCTCCTAGTTACACATAGAGAAACCAGCACTCCTAATGAAGCTTTTCCCCTCTACTTATTGGATTTAAATGTTACGCTTACATAAGTTTTCTTGTTACATTGTCACATTAACACTCAGTTCTTACTACAGTATTGCATGAGCACTGAGTACTCATGAGTCAGACCACACCCTCACTTTGATTTCAGCTACAAACCCATTTGGTTAAGTTTTGTGACTGTATCTTGTTCGGTTCTGATGCTGTAAAGTTACTAAATCTGTCCATGGGACTGTTATGTTTGATTTTTTTTCTCCTGAAAATCATGGAAAGCTTTTCATGTTCAGTCCAAGAATAAAGAACTGTAAATTAGCGTAACAGGTCCCCTCAAACTTTGTGGCAGCCTGTTGATTTGGAAAAAGGAAAAAAACCCAAAACATTATACACTGAATTCCAGAGGAGAACATAGGAGAACAAAAAAAATATGGCAGCTTAATTTCTCTTGTGTTATGTTAAAAGGAAATATAAATGACAGAATTTGAAATTAAATTTTTAGAAAGTCTTTCTTACACACCCATCGACCTGATTAGAGTCAGTTTAGGTTCCACAGGCCTCGTGTTGTTCTCCACCTGGATGCAGATGTGGCCACAGTATTGTTTGCCAGCAGCATCCAGCTGCAGCTGAGCTCCGCGCTCAGTTTATATGCGATGGCACCCGCTGACAGTTCCATTACACCGTATTTATGGCGGCCACAAATAATCGATATGCAGATACGCCAGGCTGTCCGCATTCGCAGAATTGTCTTTGGTCCAGCAATGCAATGCATCAAACTGCCAGGCTCAGTGACAACAGACACAATATGCACCATCACCGGGTATTGTTTGTCCCCCTAGACCTCTCCCACGCTCCTTCTCTCCTGTCTTTTATCCTCCTCTGTTGTCATCTTTTCCTCTCCTCCTTTTGTCTATTAGCTGTCGGCCGGTCTTAAAATAAAAGCTTCATTATGTGCTGAAAATTATTCATAATGCAAAAGTTAAGTTAGTATTTATCAGTTAAATAGATTTGGTAGCAAAATATCCTCTATGTATAAATGTTCCTGTAAAGAATGTTGGCCCTCTTATAAGTATTGTTGAAAATTCTGTCCTTAAACCCTCTCTTTTCACTCCACACTCAGTCCCTGGGGGGCATTCGACAGGATTTGTCGAACAAAAGACTGTCAGCCATACAACATATCTGGGACAAGCAGGCTCAGACCCATTCATATAGACAGCGTCACAAATGGACCATCAGCCTGTACCAGCCTCCCAGTGCCGCAGAGCTGTAACCGTCAGCAGTGGGACTCGGCAAACCTCCGGTGTAGACATTCAGTGCACAAAGCTGCGGTTTGTAGCTTTGGCAAAAGATGAGTTCTTTTGGGAAGGACACACCACGGTTCAACTCAACCATTGTGTAGTGTTAAAAGAAGTGGGGGAAAAATAATTGGGCTCAAGGGTGACAGAAAGTTATATTGGATGATTCTGCAAAGCCTCAGATCACAGTTGACAACATTTTTCAAATGTTTAGTTATCTTCTACAGTATCCCTGCGAACCAGCTACAGTATTTTTAAGGCTAAGAAAAGATTGTTCTTGTGGCAAAAAGACAATTGTTAACAATTATAGTTCAGGAAAGAATGTGGCCACTACAACCTGCAAACCATTACTTTATGCCAGACACACTACTTTTGCTTTGTCACTGGACATAGATTGCGTGCTGCAGAGTGGCTCAACAAAGTACTCGTCTACCCAGCCTCACCTCCAAGGCAGTAGTGCACCAATCTTGATCAGGCATCCCATTTAACACAAGCAGCAGTTTTCATGAGTGATCCATGAGGGAACCTGTCCACGTGAGGGCTCCAATGACAGTGAGTTAAGTGAGAGTCCACACCTCCGAGTCTGAGACTGTAGCCAGATTGTGTGGTGTCGGCTCTGGGTTGGGAGCGAGCAGCTGCCCAAGGGGTTCTTGTCCATGAGTGAGGACAGCACTTGATGAAAAAACTAGACTTTGCTCAATTGCTGTTGACTGATCATGTCGAATATGCCCTGTTCATTAAATGTGATTTGAAAAGTCGCATACCTGCACCTCAGTTCGATGTTGCCGTTTGAGTGTCTGAGTGTGATCGATGTTAAACTGATGCCGTCTGTCTTCAGTTAAATGATGAAACTCTGTATTGAGAGAAAGCAGCTCTGAATGAAGAGCAGCGGGTTACCTGATGAATGGATTCACTTACAGCCAGCGGTGTAATTCTTAGTCATGATCAATCATCACCCACATGCCTCTCTGGTTCCTCTCACCTCATCTCTCCTTTTCTATTTCATCCTCTCTTCTCTCTCCTTCCTAGTCTCCCTCCTTTTTCATCTGCTCCTTCCCATTCTTTATGTTCCTCTTTCGGCCCTGCTCTCGTCTCTCACCCCCTTCTTGTCCTCTTCTTGCCCCCTGTTTTTTTCATTTGCTTCTCTCCTCCCTCCCCTCCCTTGCCCACAGTCTTTTTTTTATTTGCTTCTCTCCTCCCCTCCCCCTCGCTTCTCTTTGCTTCCCCTGTCCTCTTCTCCTCTTCCAGATTTATTTTTGCAGGGGCAGAGGAAATTAAAATGTCACCAGTAATCATTGTGTTTAGAAAATTATATTTTAAAGTCATTCTGACCAGTTGAAAGCCAATGCACTATATTCAGTGCAACATGGCAACTGGTAGAAAACTCTGTGAGACCTAATTTCAACACCAAACCTCTTGGACTTTTGCTCAGTGTCACCCGACCCTCTGTGAGTGCATATTAACTGAAAAAGGTTACTAAAAGTTCTGCAAAACCCATTTCAGACTTACCAGATTGAAGCTCACTGATAAAAAAAAACAATTGTTAAAGAGAAGGGACAAACTAATGCCCTGCTGGTGAAACACTAAGCCACACTAAAACAGTTTGCCTACTGAGTCACAACATATGATTTCCAAAGTCAGAGAAAAGTGGACAAGACGTCGCTTAAGTTAGCGAGTGAGTGAAAGATGTTTGATGTGTGATCACCCCATTTAGTTAGTTCTAAGTGTCTAAGATCTACAATATATTCCAGGTAAGGAATTAATCAAATCTGGTGGAAGACCAGGCCTAAATTAAGCTCAGTGTGGGGGAATAAATGTAAAACTTTGATTAGATGTCAGGTAATATTTGAATCTCCAAATTTTAACAGTTGAAAGCAATTCGGTGACACATAGTAAAACAAGTTCTAGTGACCTGAGCATGCTGTATATAAGGGATTTTTAAAAGACATGTGTGGGCACCAAATTTTGACATGCAAACTGATCTCTGATTCACATTAGTGTGGACGTGGCCTGAGAGACAACAGTCTGTACACTAAAATACCCGGGGATGGGCAAGTCCAGATAAGCATCAAGTCAGCACTGCCTCCCAGCACAGGAAATGGCATTAGATTTGTCTCTCACACACACACACACACACACACACACAGTGACCTCTTACTCCCCAGGTTGCCATAGAGATACTGTTCCCTCTTCACACACTCCCGAACAGCTGGTAATGTGACGGCAAGTGTTGTGTTTGTGCATACAAACATGTGCAAAGTCTTTGCTTCTATCTTTTATGGTTTCATGTTCATTGCATGCTGTCCTTTACATACAGTGTCAGCTCCAGCGCATGTCTTTATTAGATTTTATAGAGGCTTGGTACTTCAGCACTACACTTCCCAGAACCAACCTGTCAATCAAGCAGTGTGGGCGGGACAGTGGAGTTTATGGTGATGTAGTTTTGCTACAGGTTGGACTCTTTTGTCTGTTGAACCACAGCGGCTGTTGCTGCTTGTGCTAACCATCCAGTTAATCTGTTCAATAAAGATTAAAGGTACATTTGAAATATTCCACTCCCTGAATGGTGGATTTCAACATGTCCTCTCGTGGGTCAGCACCTCCTACTTCTCTGCATCCGTCTCCACGTTTAGCTTGAGACTCAAACCTCTGGCTCAGGCTCATCACTGTAATGGGTTGCTTTTTCTGGCAGACCATTAAGAGTATCTCTGACGAGCCAAGTGTTTGGCTCATCTGCTTGGCCCCGTATTGAAATAAACAGTCTAAATCAGACTCATTAATAGTCATCACAGGCTGTTAGCCTAGCCTGCTCGCTGACGTATCGTTGCAGCAGTGTAAACCACCTTGCCAAACCATATTATGCCAAATCTTCTTAAATAATGCTCAGCAAGAAGAGATTTTTTTTTACTATTTTTGACTATCGCCACTCTCTGGTTCACATTCATCTAGTTAATTATTACTTTTCTGTTTCTAGCTGATTTAACTTTTGTACCAGTGGCTAATTTTGTTTGAAAGAGGCCTGTTTCTCATCCCCTTCTTTGTCTGTATTTTTGTGCAGCTAAGGGCAAAATGGCTTTCTGCAGCAGTGAAGGCAGTTTTCTAGCTGGATGACCACAGATGAAGTAAGGAGCTGTACAACCATTGCTCCCTGCAGCTTTATCTCTGCCCTGTAGCTGTAAACTATCATGATCAGAAGCTGCTGTTTCAGGGAAAGTTTTCATTTCTAACATTTCACAGCACATAACCACAGATTCCCTACCAGGATTGGCACACTTTTTGAATAAAAACTCAGATAAATAAACATGAGTCTGATCAGCTGTAATATTTTCAGTAATGTTCGGGTGTTTTGGGGGCATTTACCAAATAACGGTGGGTATGTCTAAAGTGGTCAGAGAGCAAAAGGTCCCATCAACAAGGAAAAGATGAGCAGGTGTTGAACATTAGTCAAACAGATGAACAGCTAATTAAGTTGAATGTCACTGGTTGAGGCAGAAGCATGAGGAGCAAAATGTCTGTTTTTTGGCTTATTTCTGTTTGACAATGCAAACTGGGATGAAGACTTAAATCTTGTCAGCAGCATGTTTAAGGCAGCTCAACACCATTAATATAAAACTGAAACTGTGTGATGTATTTAAGGTGTCATAAAAGTAATACATTTTACATTTGTAGCGGGTTCACGTGTGGAAGTATTGAGTTAATGAGGCAAAGATCAGCCCCTCTAGTCATCTTCAGTCCAGAGATTCATGAAAGTGGAGCCAATTTTTGAGCAATTCTTTTGTAACATCCTAGAAAAAGGTTTTTAAATGCTGCAGCATGGGGTGCTATGTTAACCCCCCTAAAACAAATTACCTGATTTCAACCACCCACACCCTCTCAGCTGTCACTGGGGTTCAGTCTATATGGATCTGTGAGCATCTCCGTTTTTGTAGTAGCTGCAGCACAGCCCTGTTTGGTCAGCCAGGCCTTCCCTTCTCCGTCGATATTTTGCGTTGACTCGGTTGCAACAGTAAGTAGATTAAGGGACCAGTGATTGAGGGCAAATCAATTACTGTACCTTGGTGGTCTGTGTTTGGGTTTTTTTACTGTAGCTTTTATTCACTGTGTGCAGGGCACAACCATATTACCCTGCCCCCTTTTTTCATGGGATACATCCTGAATCAGCCATCACTGTAACAGTCAGGTTATTTTTTTTAAGCTCATAATCGTTTATGGGTTTGTAGTTATCAACAGTGACTTTACAATCAGAGTTATGACAGTGCACGTCTGCTTTCATTGACATTTCTCTGCTTTGTGGCATTCATTCCTAATGTCGTGCACCTAAGGACATTACAGTAGGTTATTCTGTACCCTATAATTTCTGATCTCAAGTGTCAGTGACATCCCTCCTGTGATTTTCTGTTAAGCATCAGCAGTAAAGTGGAACTCAATCAGCAAGTGTGTAGAGACCTTACTCCAACCTACTTCTTCCCATATCTTAATATTTCCCCTGAGGACAACTGTATTTGTCCACAAACACATATATTTTTATAGTATCCCTCCGAAATGGACCATATCGTGTGTTTGTTTGTGTGTGTGTGTGTGTGTGTGTGTGTGTGTGTGTGTGTGTGTGTGTGTGTGTAAGTGAGTGATGCGGGGCGGCTCCTCTCCTCCCACCGCCTCCTCCCGCATCCGCCCAGCAGTGGACTCCGTCATTTCGCCTCCTCGTCCCTCACTTGTTGGATGTGTGTGTTTTGAATTTCGGCGATTTCACGCGTGCCGCCGGTTGTTCTGCCCACTTGATTTCCCGAGAAGACCACCGCTGTGTGAAGGTTAACGGCGATTTTACGAGTCCCGTACGCGTAAAAGACGCTCACCCCGAACCTTTTTCGCCTTCCTCGCCTTCGTGTTTTGCTCCTGTTGTCGCGCCGTGACAGTCCTCCGTTTTCCGTCGTCCTCCGGTCGTTCGTCTCTGCCGCTGTCCCTCTGACCTCTAGTCTGCCGGTCCCACAGCGGGAGCGTCGGTGCTTCCTGGCGGAGCTGTGCGCTCTGGACTCCGGCTCATCCTTGGAGAAGTTCCGTCGCAGCCCCATAAACAGCGCTCCTCTGTTCTCCTTCTCCTCCTCCTGCTGCGATAAGAACGCTGGTGGCTTTTCATAATCCAGTTCTACAGGATTAGTCCGAGATGGACAAACGGACAATGTAACCATATCAGGTATGTGCATAAGAAATCAGATTGGGGTGGGGGGTTCACTTTCTTTTTTGCCACCTCCGAGTCTAACGTTTCCAATTCCTCAGCCTCTGGATTCAAGGTTGTAGTTAAGTCTCTGGTCCCGGACCTTTTGTGTGAAAAGGTGGCCGACACTGTCACACAGCCCAGCACAGAAATGAGCTTCCAGTTATATTTTCCACTTTTAATTCAACGTGAAACGTGTGCCTTTAAGCCTGCCAGAGGAGAGAAAATGACAGTGGAGCAGCTCAGCAAGAGCTGGAGTCCCTTTTTTGCCATTTTTTTCCGCCGCTGTCATCTTCTTTCACACTGGTTCAGTCTGGTCTGGGTGGCCTGCTGCTGCTGGCATTTGATAAAAAAAAAAAAAGACTGTGACTTCAAGTAGAAAAGATGGTTAGAAGAGGCTGTCATGAGCTGAATGTCCACTTGGGTCTATGGACTATGAGAGGACTTTTTTAGGTGTTTCACTATATGAAATCACAGGTTCTGTTTGATCCCACTTTACAATACGGATTTGTCAATATGTCACCCAGTGGGACTCCACCATTCACATGCTGGATATTGGTCACTTCAATTTCTGTTGGCTGTTGGCAGATGCTATGTTTACACATACAGTGGATATTCTTCCGTAATCCTGTGATTTATTTTCTGTAAATGTCTGTTTTAGACATACAACTCTGTGTATGTCTTTCTTAGTTGCCTGTAATGATCAGTGCAGTTGAAGTTGGATGAGGTGGAGTACACCATGACTGTGTCCAGCAATGAGGCCACTCATTAAAAGTCTGTCTTTGCCAGCAGGAATAGTTATAACAGTGTCATTGTTCCTTAACACCGTCATGCAGGCATGGCAAATGATTGTGAGCCCAACTGTTGTTTCCCTCTAGGGCAAATACAATATGTTCATATTAAACATAAAATTCACCACCAAGTTAAATATTCTGTCACTGCGTGCACATGTCAGCTAAAGTGCAGAATGGGAAGTGTATTGATCTCCCCACATCGACAGCAGCAGGTACCATGCTGCTCTGACCCATTTCTCACAGGGGAGGCTGTGACTAAATAACTGTAGAGCAGCCTCTGTATATCCTCCTGTCTCCACCCCGCCACAAACACACACACACACACACACACACACACACACACACACACACACACACACACACACACACGTGCACACAAACACACTTCTTAATTCCTCAACCTCAAGTGCCTGTGATACAACAGGAAGTGGGCTGATTTCCCAGAGGAGTCTGCAGTCAGGGCTGTCACAGCTAACACAGCAGCAACAGACAAAATGTATTTAATAAACAGGTTGTATAATGGTGCACTGTGCCAACAGTTCAAAACACTGTGTGGGGAAATACAACTAGCTGCTTGCAACATTTGGCCTGTCAGTGCTAAGCCATTCTGTAAGAGCCTCTCTGGCTGGGAAACTAAATATTTGATTGTTTCTCTGTTAAATTAGGAAACAGTTAGCCTACGCAGCTTTATTAACCCCAACAAAGCTCATCATTATTGCTTGTGGGAGTTTGTTTCTGTCGACAGTGTTGGTGATACAGAGACAAATTGATATTGTTTGGACTGATAAAACCTTTTCAAACAAATCTTTTGGACAAACTGTCAGTTTAGTGCTACTGTTTCACCTGACAGCAGCAGTGATACATGAGTCACATACACCCTTATCAGCCTGTAGATGTTGTATGTTAATCAGTATTGGAATAGTTGCCATTACAATACTGCAATCCTCCTCTCTTTGAGTGTTGCAGACACTGTGTGTGCTGGCCTTGCGTTATACGTCTGTCTTTGAAAAGTTTTATACCCCTCACGGAGAAATGTTTCTTCAACAATTGAAGTAACTGAGTCATGATCAAGCAACTGAAAAATGCATTACAGACCGTCATATTCAAGAGCAAGGCAAGCTGGTTGAAATTAAGTCATCCAGTCAAGCATACGTTTGCTGTTAAGTGTGACCAACAACCTTGCATCACATCCACACAAGACTGGCTGTGACTTCTGAAGGTTGGTGGGCATGAGGCACAAGCGATACTGTAATTAAAATGAAGCCTCTGTTGCCAAAAGACAGTCCCATCATCATTACTCTGAGTTGTGTGGAATGTAAATGAGCCAATTTTAATCAAAGTAAAGCTGTCATTAGTGTAGGAAAGGCCTGTGGGCCATATCTTGCTTTCTTGGGGGTAGATTACTGTACTTGTTGTAAAACCATGCCTTGCTTCCTCCTGCGAACATTGGCCACTCAATGTGTTTTCTGGGACATCGTGTATGGGATAGTCTTTTTAAGTTGTGGTAGTAGTGTATCCGTGTGTGTGTTTGTGTGTTGTGTTGGGGTTCGGTTAGGCAGGGAGGGTCCCAGGGAAGGGGAAAGTGTTTCAGTGTTTCAGGAGTAAAATGTGTGAATTATTTAAAAGACCTCAAGACTTTTTCTGGCTGCAGCATTGGTATTTCTTGCCATACAGTACGTACAGTTTACTGTAGTCAAACATTAAAGGTGAGTGCACTGCAACATTAACAGGACAGGAAACTCAACTCCAGCCTTAACTACAGTTTCACCACTTCTCCGTAAGGTCTACTGCAACGAGCCAGCTAAGATTTTAGACTTGATCTAAATCTCTGGTGACTGATTTCTGGCAGGAGAGTCTGAGAGAACACTGTACCTTATCTGCTGCTTTTAGCCACGGCTATATAAAAGAAAGGACGAGGAACGCATTTGTTCCAATGAAAGCTACTCATCCAGCGCAGACACCAATAAAGTCTCCCACTTCCAACTCAGGTGGATGTAATTGAGCACGTAATTGACAAATTGTGACAAATTAAAGTTAAAACCAACATAAAAGTGTCTTAGTAAGGTAATGGACCACAGCGTCATTGCATCTTGGCATTGATTCTGCAAGTCTCTTTTCACTACTGCAGGGATGAACATCATTCTTCCAAAATTGATATTATCTCATTTGGTGTTTTGATAACGGTGGTGGAGAGCACCTGTCTAACACGTCAGTCCAAAATCTCCCATAGGTGCTCTATTGTGTTGAGATATCTGACTGCAAAGGCTGCAGCATATGATTTACATCATTTTAATACTTATCAAACCATTCGGTGACCCCTTGTACCGCATGGATGGGGGCATTGTCAATCCTGTTTCTTCACTTATTTTTCAGGTTTTTTCCTTTGATTGAGGCTGAGGGGACAATTAGATTTATGGGCAAATGTTAACTTTTACATCATGATTGCACTAGAAGAAATTTCAGGAGCTTTAACTTGAACTTTACCACCAGCTACTTCAACAACCATTCAGATTTTGGGAACATGTTCCAGATCACAGTTATACATTGGCTCTGACAGAAAACAAAAGCAAATCAAATTAAGAAAACATATTTATTCACAGTAATTGATGATGCACATGCACTGCTAATACTCACAACACAGCCAAATAGACAAATAGCATTAACGGCATTGTCTAACAGGGTTCTCCAGAGTTTGAATCTACACCAGCAAGAAAGCACTGAGTTGTAGTTTCTATTAATTCACCTAAAGGCTCATAAATATGAGCATGTATCATTTAATTGAAGTATCGCCAGCTGGTATGACAACTTGTGACTCTTACTTTGGCATTTGTGTGAGTGTGTGGGCCTGAAAGCAGCTCGTAAGTGTGGCCAGTGCAGGGTGAGGATAGGGCTGCTGAGAGGAAGGCTTGTTGGCAGAGCTGGAGGCCTCTGGAACAGAAACTCTGTTATCTGCAAACGGAGCTCTGCTGCTGCTTCTGGCTGCTGTATCTGTGGTGACTCATGAAAAAAAACAAACAGACACACACTCACACATAGACTTCCACTTCCAGACATAATCGGACTGACAAACATATGTACACTGTGACAACCTTAAAATGACCCAGTGCTCTTTGACATTTACATGGTCGCACATGGTTTGAGATACAACGCAGTCTTATGAATGCTTACAAAGACACACAGGAGTTGAGGAACAGCAACACACACTAGTGTTTATACATACTCTTTGTGTTTATACTTTGAACCACACATTAATAATGACATTACATTTCTCATTATGTAAGAAAAGCTTGAATTGGACACTTTTTCCTTGTTAAAGGAATAAAACCTTCCCTTAAAAACTGTACTCATGAGTTGGGAGTTGAAACACGTGTCATTGGAGCTGGTGATCAATATCGACACCTATTCACTGCTTATGACCTTCACAGACTTACTTTGGCCACATATTTCTACCTGACCTCCTATCATAAACCTTAGCTGCTGAGAAAACACTCTTCTTTCACTATTGATGCACAGACCTCCTTTTTTTGTCTTGAAACATCTTATTTCATGAAATTTCAGCTTTTTGTCGTCACTACCCACCGGCTCCCTGACTTTGTTTTATTCATCACTGTTTGAAATGTAGAACTTGTCCTGTGCCAGTCTTGCGCAAGCTGTGCTCGAAGCTTAGATCCAACATTTACTCTTGGAGTAAGCAGTTTTTTCTGCTTCGTACCCAGAGTAACCTGCAATAAGGGAAAGGGTCAGGGGTCGCCGAACCCAGATAATATTCCTCTGACCTGAGGTGAATATGTAGGAAATATGTGCTCAGATATAAATTCACTATGAATAAAATATGTAATAAAACTGTAATTGTGCTGACTTCAAGACTTTAAACTTGGAATTCAAAATGTTTTCATTACATTATATGATCAGAAACCAACAAAATTCTCTTAACATGTAGCTCGAATAACGTGTTTCATAAAAGAAAATATCTTTTACGTGAACAATTCACCTTGATACATTTTAATCAGAGAATCTCAATAATACTGCGATCATATAAGTTTTCATTTAATGGGGTATACCTAAATGCCTCGGGCACCACACTGAATAAATTCAAGGCTTTCACGTCATATGCAACATGGTGAAGTGCATACAGGCTGATTTTTGAAAAAATGAATCCATGTAACACGAGGCATTAGAGAAATCAAATTAACTTCAAACATTGGAAACCCTTTAATCTAGGTATTGCCTTAAACTGCTGCTCATGTAAAGGTACTGAACTTCTCAAGATATAATGACTGTGTGAAGAGGATTGTGGGGTTCCTGCTGAGTGCGCTCATCTCTTTTATCTGTTCCCTCCTGTTTCCTTGCAGGTCTGTCTATTTTTTATGGCACCTGAAAACAACACCTGCTTGTTTTCTAGTTGTCATCTGGAGTGGGGACACAATTTATGCAACAGGTTCATATTTTAACTCAGATCAAAACTTTTGCGGATGGTCATTAAACCTTTGTTTAGTCACGGACATGTCTGCCAAACAGATTGTAATGAATCATTTTTACTAATTATTGCATAAACTTATGTTAAATCCTCAATGACAGTCTCAAACAATTAATTGTGAGTGGAGAGATGGGAGGCGAGCAGATTTGTTGTTTGTCCTGTCCATTTCCTCTTCAGTGTCTCTCCCTGGCTGATGCCTAGGATGGCACAGTGGATCCAGTTACTGCTCTGTAAGCGAAAGGTCATAGGTACAATGGGTTTTTTTTGTTTGTTTTTTTTAAGCCAGGAGCATTACACTGGAATTCATACCTACTCATTCACTTATTCACTGTCAGGCTGGCGGTTTTCAGGGCGATATTACCATTTTAACAGTTGAGGGAGGGGTTTGCTCAGGGCCTGGCAATGTGATGGATTCATAAACTCAGTGTTGCTGCATTTTATATTTATAGTGCAACCTCAGCTGACCTCAACTGACCGACCTTGATGTCAGTCAGTTTAGTAACAGGAGTGTGAAAGTACAAATACAGTAAAGTTAGTGAGGAGTGAGCTGTAGCAATCCAATTCAAATGGATTAAAAATGTTTGTCACAGCGTTAGAATGCATCACTCCACAGAAAAATGGCTAAATCTATGTTTGATGGTTTAATTCCTTTTGGGAAAACAGGGACATCGGTCCTTCCATCAACTCATTGAGCCCTGACCTCTGCTCCTGAACAAGGCATCTCTGTAGTCCTGCCGTTTTTTCCCCTTCCTGTGCTCTCTCACTTTACAAACTGTTACGGATAAAATGTCCATGTGAATGTATGCTAATGTAATATTCGTGGTACATTACTCCCTCAAAGATAGAAGCTGGACCATTTCATTTCCTTTTATGAGACTGCCGTGCTGACCAGCAGAATAGAGGTACAGTAATTACAACTGCCTCTGTACTGGGTGTGCATTCAATGACGCTGCAATGCTGCCAAGTATAAAAGGGAAGCTGGCATATCGCAGGACAGCAGGGGAGGAGCTGAGCAGCTATAATGAAACCTCTGCAATCCTCATAAAGCACGGAGGGAGTGTGGGGGGTAGAGCTGTAGGCATGTTTAACGTCAGGTCCGTTTCCTGCTGAGGTTCTTTGCTGTGAATCTCTCTGAACTGGATATAAATTGAGAAGAAAATCAATTCAAGCCATCCAGTTTGAAGTGCAAGCAAGTCCGTGTCTCCGTAGTTAGAACCATTCCCTCAGAATCTTAACAAGCTGTGAGTTTGATTGTTTGCTCTCTTTGCATAAGTCATATGATATCACTGTCTCAACTCTAACTCTGCAAACATATTATGCAGGTTTTGAACATGCTTCTGTGTTCACACTGGAAAAGTGACAGTGAAGCATTGTCTCAAAACTCATGCACAGACAAAATACAATGAGGGTTGTACCATATACCACAGCATGAAATAATGATTAGTATAACACATACACTGCATATAGCTGGGTTCACGTAAGTGTTGTGTAGTTGCACCTTTGTTTTATGGTTAATGGCAGCTGATGAAAGCATTTGACAACATGTATGTTGCTCTCAGTGCTGGTGATGTTTTGAAATGACGTGGATTCTGAAGGATAAACTCGTTCAGCAAAATTTTGTTAGCTGAAAGCGATACTAAAACATGGTGCCCCTTTCACCTTGTGTTTCTGCTCTGTGTTCCTGTTCCTGTTCCTGTTGACTGGGTGGTTATTTACTTCCTGCTGCTTCCAGGCTCGTGTCAGCAACAATGCTGGATGCTTATTTAACCCTCCTCAGTAAGCATTTAAAGAATGTGGATGCACAGGATGTCAGGCCATCACTGTAAACCAAAATCAGTGCAAAAGTCTAATATAATTTAATTAGTGATCGACAGATACAGGCCCTGTCTGGACCACACAAACATGCAGCAGCCATGACATCCAGAAGTTACCTTTACCTACCTTCCGTGCTCGCTGAGCATTGCTGCAGGCTTCTGTGTCTACATTTGTTTAATGGACAAGTGTGTGTTCACTCTGTTTCACACGTTTTAAATTGGGACGTGACTGGTTTGAACACAACACTGCTCCACTGCTGCAGCTGTAGGAAATGCAGGAGCACAACAGCTTTTGTTGAGCTAAAAGTGGGTTGCCTTCACTCTGTGCGGCACCTAATCTTTGATAGTTAGGCTCTTGAGAGTTTCTGTCAGTTGCTGTAATGGGCTCCTCATCAGATGTAATTACTACTGTCATTAAGTGAACCGTGTTTGAGCCAATCCTCCACCATTTCTCATTTTATAAGCTCCCTGCTGCAGGCTTTGTGCCCCATTGTGGTTTTTAATGGATGCACTAGAATACCCTCCCAGGCAGCCAGAAGCACTTTCACTGACATGATCTGAGCTGATAGATTTGGACAAAAATTAAAGAATGATGCGATGTTGTAATGTGTTTTATGGCATGTGTGTTGTTTCACCACACTCCAACAGCCATTCATTCAGATGGGACCATCTGCTCTCTTGTTATCTTAATGTCCTGTAGTAGCAGAGATTGGGAGTAAGTGTGATTGTATAGAAATTGTAGTATTAGTCACAATAGCTCTACAGTTGTCATGTCAGCAGAAGTAGCTGTGGCACCCATGGCTGTAATAGCTGTAAAGGTGCTGTAGAACCACAGAGAATAGAAGTCAGTTGGGATGCCCATAGCCATCCCACCGGCCTGGATATGTGGTGATAGCCTTTTATGGTGAGGGAGGAAATTGAATTTGACGTGTGTATAAAAATTACAGATGGACCGTGAGTAATGAATCTTTCACTTTCCATGTGAGTAAAGGTATTCACCACATCTTGAGTCACAGTGAGGGCGCAGAAAGGCTGAATCAGGAGCTGGCAGGCTGGAGTACAGTAGCCCGGAGAGCTGCATAACGGCATAATGTACACCAGTCATAAATTTGCCAGTGGTATATACGCCATCAGAACATGGTCCAGACTGGATGAAGAGAAAGACCCAAACTGTGCTCCAACTCTACTGTCTCTCTCCATCTTCACAGGGACGAAGCTGTTTTACCGCCTGTATTGATCATGTGGTTTTATTGGGCCAAGAGGATCATTCTTGGGAGTGGCTCTTCACGTTCATTGCATTCTTTGCCCCAAAATGACCTCGAGCAAAATCAAGTAATTGAACTAAAATGTTCACCGTCATCAGTCTCAGCCTACTGGGCCGTAACTGCTGTGACAGCTTAAGGGGGAAGATGGGATGACGGTCGAGTCCCTCACTACACGAAGCAGGTTTTCAAGGTCATGTGTTAGTGTCTGCATCCAGGAAGTTAATGTACATACGGAACTTTATTCTATCAAAAACCTGTAGCTTTAAAGTGATGAGAAATGGATTGTAATTCTGTAATCAATTTCATCACGTAAAATTGAAAAGGTGAGAGTCCTTCCTTGGACATGTGTTTAGTTGTTAGCACATTCACATGCACTGTATATGGAGAAGTCTCTTGGTAGACTCCCCCCAAACAAATAATACTGCTGTGCACTGTAGATATTTAGGCTTGTTTCATAACCATATCACATATTTTGAGAGAAATACACAAGGTTCAAATGAGTGAAACTGCCACCAAACATGATTGAACTGTGTACTGCTGTCATTACTTTACAACATGAACTAAAATTAAGTAATCTAGATTTCCTTTGGTGCTGCCCCTGTGTGACGTCTCCCAGTGCCATTTTAACAGATTATGTTCTTTTTGTTAAGACATTTTTACCCATGATTCTACTTTTACGGTGGATAATCTTCATGAAAAAGAAATACCACAATTTCTAAATTGTGTTCACTTCACGCCCACATATGCAGACAAACCTACATTTACGCGTGCGCACACACAGGCGCCCACACTGGGCCGAAACAGAGAGGATACAGAGAGAGAGAGGAAGCAGATAGAGGACAGCCTTTGGAACGCTAGATAACAGGATTAGACAAATTACATTTCAGCTGTGACCATGAATCCCATTTGGATGTGTGACTTGTTTTCTCTCCCCCTTACAACAGCAGCCATATAGAGCAGTGCCTTTAGAGTGCTGAAATTTCACATGAATTATTTCCTGGGGTGGACTGGATTTGGATCTGCATGCTGAGACCAACACCTGAATTCAGTCAGGAATAGAAAAGAGTTTTAAGAGGAAGTATAGTGAGTTTAACTGGAGAGATGAGTGTACACACATGCTTGCATGTTTGCATGTTTAAACAGTTCTAATATTGTGGATACAGTGCGATACAACTGCAGTCAAAAGTAACCCTGCAAAGGCAGCCCAAAACGTTTCACTTCTGTCACTGAGGTGTGATAGGGTTGTGGACAAATATTCAATTGAAATAGTTAATGAATGACACCTCCTTCTTTCAATCAGACATAACTATGAACGTGGTTTGTGCAATTTGTGAATGTTAAGTTGAATAATCGGCTATCTGACATCACAAATTTTCAAAATCCTCACATGATGTTGCAGACTTTTTTTTACTACAAAAAGGCTGTTTTGACATTGCAAACAGTTGACTGATGAGTTTTTCTGGCAAGAAACATTATGAGGATCAAACCTGTGGCCTTTATGTTCCAGGACAGATGGTGCTATATTGTGTTGTTAGGGTGCAGAGACTGGCACAAGCTGACTGCTGGCCTGAGCAATTTAAGATCCAAAAGAATCAATCTTGTAAAAATCTTCCAGGGCAGTCAGGGTCCTTCAGATGCTCCTGAAGACTGATGGCCGAGACTCCAGGGGGAACACTGCATCAGAGAGAGAGAGAGGCAGTGGGTGGTTGCCTCATGGGATATTCTCATTCGTATTTCTGTAATTTGAAATTCCCGCTGCAAAAACATCATCAGTGGTTGTCAGTGTTTTTGGGGCATTTTTCTGCTGCTGTTTCTCACGGGCATCGTTAGGTAGGTATCTACGCAGGAGGAGGACTTCTCCATCTTATTCCCACCAACAAAGTTCTGACCAGAACAGTTGATGGTTTACTTCAGCTGATGGGAAGAGCTTGTTGAGTGTGCTTGTACTGTGATATGCCACAGGAGCTCAGAAATGTTGAGAAACAAGCTAAAAGCTCCCTTTAAATATGTGAATCTGCTGCCTTCACTCTACTGGAATCAGACCACATTATTGTAGTTGAGGAGTGTTGAGGTTCACACAGTTGTTGAGTAATTTAAACCATGGTGTCCTGTGTGCACTGACTGCTGCTAAGTGCTATGAAGCCCCTGCTGTCTTTTAATAGATGTTTTATTAGAATGTCCTGATTTATTTGTTAATGCTTCAGTACACGTTTGCCTGTGTGAATACTGCATATGTGTACTGTGTGTGTCTATGTCTGTGCACATGTGTGTGTGTGTGTGTGTGTGTGTGTGTAAGTGTTATCAGTTTGCAGGGCTCTTCAGGCAGTATGAGGATTGAGGACCACTCTAATCTGGACCCAGCGGTGACTGATCCAGCTTTCTCTCTGACTGTGCTCAGTGTGTCCCCCAGTCATTGTGTGTGTGTGTGTGTGTGTGTGTGCTAACGCAGATATCTCGTTTTCTCTATAGTTTGACAAATGAAGTGAACTCGAATTAATCTAACCGACAAGTTTGTCTGAAAGTGCTTGCAGAGCGACATGTAAACTGAGAGAAAAACAAATCTGTCTTTTTTTTGTGTGTGTGTGTCTGTGTGTTTTCTTGGGTCTAAGTAAAGGAAGACGTGTTGACAGCAGTGACTCCATTTCCATTTCCTCCTTTGCATTACAACTCACTGTGCTTGGCATTAATTTTGAAAAATAGTGTGATGTACTGAATCTGAGATTGCACTGGAGAGAGTTATGATGAACGATGCTAAGAGGAATCTGTCAGCTGCCATCCTGTTTGGTCTCCACAAATAATTGAAGGCTAGTGTACTTTTTGACAGAAACATGCGTTATGAGCTTGGTGCCAGTATAGCGGTTCAGACCGCAGCCTGTGGGAGCAGCACTGGCTCCTTTTCTTCAGCAGAGAGTTTGACAGCACTTCCAGCTCAGTAATATCATCAGATGATATCAAGGTCTCAGGGGTTTGTTTCTACTGCAGTTAGTCCCTGTATCTGTATTTCACAAAGCACACTGTATAATTATATGTGTGGACTTAAGTATATAATACAGTACAGTTTAAAACACTTCACTTCATACAGACATGCAAACATTATTAATCAATTTTTGAGTGCCACTGTCATGGAAATGCCTCAGTAAGACAAGTAGAGGAAAAGAAAAGCAGCTTTAAAACATGAGAAAATATTGGACACACAATCACAATGCGCACACACACAGTCACACAGACAGTCCATTTGGACCAGAGGAATCATACGTGACAGTCTGAGAAATTTGCCCCGTGTAACAGAAACAGAAACATGTAAATATATGTGTGTGTGTGTGTGTGTGTGTCTCAAACCCCATACACAGTGCTACTTCCTTTACTCCTTCCTTTTGTCCTTTTGCTTCTTTTAGTTTCCTACTTCCTTCTTTCCCAGATATATTCTTAACTTCACCATTTTTTCTTCCCTCCTTTTTTTCCCATCCAACCTTCCTTTTCTCTACCTACACAAAAACGCATCCACCCTCCAACTCAGTCATGACTTTGACATGTTTTTATCAGTAGGAATAGATTTCCCGTGGACAGTCCTCAGCCTGCAGCACCCTGCTGCTAAATCACTTTTACTGCTACTTTTCCATATTGCTGTGTGTGTGCTGATGTGTGTGTGGATGAAACAGACAGAAAGAGAGATTCCTCTAGAATATGCATGCTTGAGTATTTTCAGGATGTTCAAAGAAAATATCTTTAATCTTTCCACTCTATATAATTCAGTGTCTTTGCTCTCTGTCTGCAAAAGTGTTTTTCATTTGAATGCAGTTCAGCAGCCCATCAGTATACATGATCATGAAGATTGTGTTGTATTATTTCTTTGTTGTAGTAGTAAATGAAATTGTGGTATTTGCAAGGGGATGCAGCATTGAATGGTATTATTACACTATAAATACAGGTTTTGCTTTTATTTTTTCCACCCCCTGTATGTATGTATAATAGTGTAATTCTGTGGTGTGCTTTTGCACATACATACCCTTTTCTGATGAAACACACTCTTCTTCATGCCAAGTCATCCTGCTCATTATTGAGTGTTAGTGCTGTATCTTTGTTGGGCCATGTGTGAGGGACTTTCACCTGTTCTTTCAGCACCACCTTGTGGAGAGAAAATGTTACAGTATGCTTCAGTTCTCATTTCCTCACATTTCCTGCTTCCTTTTCTCTCTCCTTCCTTCCTCCATCTGAACTCAGAGATGTTCATACAGTGTGGCTATCCAACGGTGTGGTCCCTTATCTTTGACCTGTGATTTAAGTTCTCTTCACCCTTGCAACCTTCGAACACTCTTCTGATGTAAGTCTATCTATCTATCTGTCTATCTATCTATCTATCTATCTATCTATCTATCATCTAATTCATGCACCTGCATTTCTCTGTTTTTAGGTGTTAAGCAGCTTTGCTGAGCGTGAGTATAACAACCATAATCATGACAAGGTTTATATGGTTTTATCAACTTTTGGATTTGCATAAATTGATTAATGAAATTTACATTAACTTTGAAAGAAACTGATTTCTCTTTGCATGAAAATCTTACAAAAAATAGTTGAACTATGTTTGTTAGAGGATAGGTTTCAAGCTGCCCTTATGTTTGTATTCAGAGATGTTAAGATAAAGAAAAATAATGTGATTAGTTCAGCTGCAATAAATTTAGTTGCCATATGGGGCAACTCTAGATAAAATTAAGGGTATCCTTTCATGCAATCCCCCCAGAGTACTAATTATGCATACCTGTATTTAAGTCATTTACTGCATTGTCTCTATTGTCATCATATAATTATAGAATGACCTTTGGAGTTTGCTCCATTAACATACTCACATAGAAAATGTATTCCATTAGATTGCATCTCTCTTTACTACAACACTAACATTTGCATGATTTAATTAACTTCAAATCATCAGCCTGTTGTTACTTGTATGTGATTTCCTGTGCCCGTGTCAGAGTTTGATGGAGAGCTGGTCGGATGACAGCTGGAACTGTTGTCATAACCGGAGGAATACTGGCCACAGTGATACTTCTGTGTATCATAGCTGTGCTCTGTTACTGTAGACTCCAGGTATGCCTTCGCCAACCCTACCCCTACTCAGTAATGAATTCAGTTTTACCTGTGGACTGAAGTACAGCCTTTTTATGTTTTAAAGCTGTATTGTAAAATGTTTTCTCTCTCTCTGTGTGTAGTACTACTGCTGTAAGAAGAATGGTTCTGACAGTGGCTCCATCTCTCAGCAACATTTTGCCTGCAATGCCTGCAGTGTCACCGGCCTGGACGGGTCAATTGTCACCCCGCTGTCCCTGTCACCGCCGGAGCCGCCTGGATCCTCCAACCCTACAAAACCCAGAGGGGGACGAAACAGCTACTGTCCCACCTGCTCACCCTACGATTCACCCTTCTACATTCGCACCACCGATGAGATGCGCAACGGTGGTGAGCGCATCACCTATATGCCCACGCATTATGAGAACCAGGCCCTGGCGATGCCGCTGCCCGCTGTCCGTGGCTCCCTGCTGAGGGAGACCCAGCGAGGGCGGCCTCCCGATTTCTACACCAATACCCGAGCCATCAGCACTGAGGTGTGACCACCCTGAAACCCCACCCAAACACCACCCATAAACACAGACATAGACACACACACACACTCGCACACACACACACACACACACCAGCACCATCACTAACAAGACCACAAAAGTGACTTTGCCGTGACTTTGACACCTACAGCAGCTACTTGTGAGAATCTGTTGGATAAAGCCCCACTGTTTGTGCAGGTTATATAATCCCATTTAATTAGGGTTGGGGGGTGAGGATTGTCTACTGTTGGAAATTTAAGTGTGTGACAAGCAGTGGTGACTCTCAAACCTACTTCCTTACTTTGTACCCTTAAATTTTAAATGATCATGTAAATAAAGAGAGTAATTCTGTAAGTGGTGGTAGATAAAACTGTAGCTGTAAAATGTATTGTAAGAAAATGTCCCTTTGTGCTCCCACATGAAGGCTATGGTTCTGCACTTTCCGTTGACTGTTACTTTCTCTTTACTGACTGAGGGCTAATTTCTTTACTGACAGAGATAATTTACAGTTTTCTCTTGCTGCATATTATCCCAATGACTGCCAAAAACACAAAATAAAAACTATCTCAAAGTACAGAATTTTTTCTGCAATGAGCAGAATGAAGACTGAATAACATTTGTTAAACTTACAAGGACAAAAGAAGGAAAGGTTAATGCCCCCACTGCAGATTTTCTGGATCTGTGGAAGCATGTTAGTGCTAAAGGAAAGAGGAGTGCAGACGGCTGGAGCATTCTCTTTGCAAGCTGTCTGGCCAACCACTGCAGCTCATCTCCTTTCAGCAATTTCTATCTCAACAACTTTATTGGAGGGATACCATGAGCAGTGTGCACACCCAGTGAGACATTTCGAAGGTGTACATAACAGGTAGACCTCCAAGCATTTAAAATCTTGGATCTCGGATACGGTAGCCCCTGAGCCTCCCGTGGTTGCCAGATCCAGCACTGAACCACCACTTTCTTCCTCTGAAGCAAACACCTGTGAATAAGACAGAATGCCTGAGCCCTTGAACGCAACAGCCGCAAGCTTGACACAAAATGAGTTGAATTTCTCTTTACTGACAGTGATGCAAAAAGTATGAAATGTAAATAATAACCAGAAAGCAACGAAAGCATCTCTTGATCCCGTTGTCTTCTTGACGGGGAGAGATGCACCCCAGGATCTGAACTTGATGTATTTTGAATGAGGGAGCGTGATTTACTAGTTTGTGCTATTTTGTCTACACACTCCTATAATCCTGTACTACTCTCACGTTGAATCTCTGAAATGCAATTAACCATGTCTTTCCTTTTCATGTTTATTTTTACATTGTGAGAAAGTTAGAGTACACGTTTATGTGACTGAAAACAGTTTCACAGTGCTCTTCTTTATTTTTACATGACACTTAACCAGCATTGCTTGCCATTCACAATTATATACCCTGTGGTATTTGTCTTTGTGTTTCTGTGTAGGGCAGGACTCAGTGAGGCTGATTAAGCAGTGCAAGGATCCCTAGGGACTTGCATAGTGTGATAATGTTGGATAGTTTTCTGAGATTTTCAGACAGCACTTTTGTTATCATTTAAGCATTTGACCAAAATCCACTTCCCAACCTCTTTTCAGTAGTGCATATTGCATAATTAAAATTCACTGATCAGCAGCTACTTCATTTATTTTAATTAAAGTTAAATAAAAGCCAACTGCAGTGCTGTTATAGCGTACATCTTGAAACTTCTCAAGACCATTTTACAGTCGTGGTTTTGTGTCTGGATTTACTCAAAAGGTCAAATAATTGTACAGTGGCCCAGCAAAATGAAAGTTCATCAGTAAAGATCAACATGTTTGTGTTTAGGAAAACTGCTCACATCAAGGCTAGACTTGCTAAAGAATTCAGTGGAATAAAACCAGTGTTTCTCCATGTTGCTGTCCACTACCACAGTTAAAGATTCATTGTCATCATTCATTTACCGTTGTCTGAACTATCTATTTTACTACTTATTTAAGTATTTATCTTTGAACATAGGAAAAAAGATTTTTAGAAATGTGGTTAAAACAGAAATTGTACATGATAAATACAGAAACAGTAATATTTGACAGTGTTAACTTTTGACAATTAAAGATTTGTAACTGCTTGAAACTGATTTTTTTGTCATTACTGACAAGACTGTGTGCACGCAGGCACAAGTGTAAACAGACACATACATGCAAGCAGACAGTATTATTATTAGTTGTAGATATGTTTCCATTAAATATACTCCAGTTTCATTAGGATGTTAATGTAGAGAGAAAAAACAATTTCTTCATTTGGTTTATGAAAAAGATTTATTTAATGTTTTAAACATGATCTCCAAAGGCAGCAAAAACTTTGAACACCAACTAATGATTGTCATGAGGCAAATGACCTCTGCCAGAGTCCGACTTTAATTTTTTCAGAACAAAGCATTCATTTAGCTTATTTTTTCAGCATGCCCTTTGGGCTTTCATAGCCTTAATTCATTTTCATGCTTTGTCAAGTTGATCATTCAACAAGAAAGGAGGAGATGGTGAAATTATGCAACCTGACGAGAATGAAATGTTCCCAAAATACCATTCTAGCACTGACATACACAATAGTACACAGTACAACTTTATAGTACATGTGTAAATATTTTAGGCACTTGAGAGGTTTAGATTCTTATCCAACAACATCAGAGAGGTGGCTGATAGGTCCCTAAATCAGTCTGTAGCGCGACAATAACCCCAAGCATACAGACAGTCATAGAGAATTATCTTAAATCACAAGAAGAACAAGAAGTCCTGCAGCAGATGGCCTGGCCCAAACAGAGTCTTGATCTCAATATCATGGAGTCAGTTTGGGATTACATGAGGAGACAGAAGTCACAGAGACAGCCTAAATCAAAAAAGAACTAAGTAGCAACGTCTCAATACTGCTCCGAATGACGTACTTGCTAAGCACATTGAAAAACTGCATCCAGGAGAAGTGGTGCAGACCAAATATTGATTGAGGTATTTTCTGATTACTGTACTTTGTGTAAAGTGAATTGATAAATGTGGCATTTACCGCACTTAACTGTTAGTGCGTAAAACGTATGCATAGCAGTACATCGCAAAGTGTGTGCATATGTATAAGGTAGGAAAAAAATCTGAATTGTCCAGCGAGCCAAGCGTGTCAGATCATCTGCGCATGCGTGAACTTGCGCTAACATTCCAAACCGGAAGATGTGCCACTAAATCCCCGGGTGATTCATCTTCTTAAACACACGATCTTCGCTCCAACTCTTCTGACAGCTAGCAAGCAACTACACACCGCTCCAAACAAGTGAGTTGACAGCTTCATTGACATTACTTTTATTAATTTCAGAGTCACGTTCACATGCAGTTGGGTTGCCTTCTTCTTTCTCGTCGTTTTCCTTCGGAGCCGGGCGGGGTGTCGCTGAGTGAGGTCGCTCCTCCGAGCCACTGCTCCAACTGTTTTGGACTTAGAGCTGGTTAGCGTCAGCCAAACTTAGCGTTAGCTCACAGGTCGAGCCAAGCACACACAGGTACTTCCTGTTTAGCTTACGTTCACCTGTTGTGACAGTTAGCTCCTGGTCTAAAGGTCTTCTGTAGAACCAATATTGGTATTTTTACCGCGTGGAGGAAAAGGCAGCGGTGACTGAACGGGTAAGTTAGCTCGTCGCTAGCCTTTTTTTGCCCTACCTGACTTTCGGTGTTAAGAGTCTGTCCGCCTTTCAGTTCTGCAGGTTTTGTGTGGTGTGCCTGACCCTACAATACCATGCGAATTTTACACGACCCACAAAATGTTGGTTAAACGGCTGTTATAAAGAGAAAAGCTGCCACACAAAGCTAGCCTGCTGCTGCTGAAGCTGTGAGAGACTGTGTGATGTGCCCCATCCAGGCCTGCAGACACCAGTCAGGGTAGAACTAAACGGCTAACACCAGCAATTTATGGGAAAACCCACTCTTAACACACCTACAAGGTTATATTTCATTGAATTTTGGACTGCAAAGCTACTGCCTAAGAACACAAACAACTGACTCATCAGCTGGCAAGCAGCTGGAGCATCAACAACACCTGAATTAATGATGCCATCAGGTGACACTTTCTTGCACACTGTATTAGAGTCTAATTTTGAGAGGACCCATGCAGCTTTTGCTGAACACACTCCACATAGTTGTGCTTTATTTGACTGGAGGGGACTAACAGCTTTATGGAAGAAAATGTACCTCCTCACGCACCAGCATCACTGTGACTGTGTGCACTGTTGTCGTGGCATTTGCTTTACTGACCTTAGACTCAAAATTCACACCTAAAGTTAGGCCGGGGGATATTAACAGGACTGTCACATTGTTTGTGACCTTGGATAACATTTGGCAATATTTTGGGGATGTTACTTGATTCACTGACATGATGTTCATTTGGTTCTTAAATCTAGCTTTTATAAACAGGAAGACACAAAAGTGGAAGTACCATACTGTTACTTGTTCTGCGACTGCTGCATAAATTCATGGAGGTCCATAATATTATATTGTTGTGATTTGAAGCCCCACGTTCTGCATAGGCATTAGTAGCATATTTTCTCATATTAAAATGGTTAGACCTTTTAGCCCTTCTTGCAAGCAACCATCCATTAATTGGAAATTTGATGAGAATTTTAAATGCCCAAGCTGCTCCACTTGATATTGGTAATAGCTTTACCATGAAGCTTCTGTGTGCATGGTTTGTACTGGCAGTAGTCTGTGGTTGCATTAGCAAACAGGAGTGAACAGTTACGAGCCTGATGTGGGTCTGGCTTTAGTATTGGTACATGAGAGGTGTTTCTTTGACACGAAGGAGCTGCTGTGGAACCAACTAGAAAACTAACACATATATCAGGAATAATTAGCCTACATTTCCCATTGAGTCATCAGATTTACTGAAACATGTAGTCACGGTGTACATCATTATTATTGGTGGCAGTTGCACCTTTGAATCTGCCATAAACATGCAGATACTATGTATTTGACTATGGAAATAACGTGTTAGGCTGCAGCTTTAGACCTAATGGGAAGTGATGCAATAACAGGTGTTGGTTGAACTGGTTTCTGTCCCAGCTGCAAAAAGAGGCTACTCTGTTTTTGTTGTGCTGTGTCGAGTCACCTGGCTCATATACTCAGACTGACTCGTTTGCTTTTCACATGACTTGTGATGAACACTTTTGCACAAATGGATTTCCACGAACATTAGTGTGTACAGGGAAATTTATTCCCAGCCCTCGCAGTGTGGAAATTACACCCTAATCCACATATGGAGGTACCCATCCAGACACCTAAAGACACCAATATTATCATATTACCTGTAATTAGTCTGTTCAGTAAACAAGGATTTGATTGCCGAGTGCATATACAGAAAATTATGCTTTTCAAGTTGGTAATGTCTTAAAAAGTAAGTTTACTCAGACCCAGTCTAATCCTAACAGTATTATTATCTTTTAGAACCAATTGAACAGGTTTGCCATGTCGCAGTGACTTCTGCCCCACAATCACCTTGTTGAATGGGAGGCAGTAAATTTGCTCTCAGCGGGTTCAGGTTGGGCAGCCTGAGCTGTGTTCTTCACAGCAAGGTCAGCGGTGTCATTGAGCAGATGGAGTTAGAATGAGCCCCGCGTCAGACATTTAGCAGCAGCGTCGTCTATGACCACAAGAGACACCAAATCAAATGCATCCCCCATCACCAGATGAAAGAAAGTCAGCCAAAAGCAAAATGGTTTGCACCTATTACCCTGTGAAGTGTCGACAGTTTGTTCACACGCATTGTGCTGCCAGCATCATACACTGTATAAAACTTCTTTGAAGTACAATGTTATCATAGATTTGAGATTGCTGGACATTTAGGTCCATGTTTACTTTGTCATACTTGTCATACTTGTGTCATATAACAGGGTTTACAGTATTTTGTGTCTCTCTTAAACCAAAATCAGTGAATAATGGCGTTAGAAAATTGTGATCTCAGTAGTGACCAACATATTCAGATTTATGATTTACGCCACAATCGAGCAGCCCTGGGGCAAGCCAGCACACAGAGACACACGCACTCATATGGCCGTGATGTGGTTGCTTAGCCCATCGCCGGTGGATGTTGTGCCGTCTGTGTGCACCGCTGGCCACTCACAGTTTCCATGCAGGCATAGGTTGGGTAGCAAGGCTGCCAACTGGGACTGTACTGGAGGAGTAGGCTGGTAATGACTGGGTGCAAATTTGCTGTGGTGTTTAGAGAGCCAGAGAGGAAGTGACTGTCCATCCACCCAAGGATGGCAAGAGAGAGCAGAAATGGGCTACTCTGGATGAATACTCTTCTATAGGTCTAATTACCTGGCTTGACGTGACCTGTTGGCGACCGACAAATGCCTGTAAAATTATTCTTCGATGGATAAGTCAGCCACAGTTGCCCACCATATTTGATCATAATATGTTTCTTATCTGGGTTGCTTCTCATTGCTGCTCTTTCCAGCCAAGTTCATCCATGGGAGCGTTCACTCTCCCGCTTCATGCTGTGACCCTGCGTAATTGAATAAGTGTGATTGGAGCACATGATCTTGCTGCTTTCCTCGTGTACGTCTGCGTGCACGTGTGTGAACCTAATGTGCCTGGGTTAGGAGTGTATGAATGCCTTTTGTTTGTCACTGTGTGTGAATAAATGCCCCCTTCATGCTTTTGTTCTCCAATGTGTGTTCGCTTTTGTGTTTGTGTGTTCCTCCACAGCATCATCATAAACACTAGCCCCCACTGTTTGGTAGCATGTTGAGCTCTACAGCATGTACACAAAATATCACTGTCATTATCTTTCAACTAGACAGAAATCAGTAAATGAATTTGAATAAAGTAAATCTATTGGTAATGCCAATAGAAACATACATCTAGGGTTGCAAGTAACTTGTATTCATGCAGCGAACAGTCCTAAACCCAAAGAAATCCACATTACAGTTATATTTCATCCTAAAATAGGCATTTTCTATCTTTATTTTAACAGTACTTCTTAACTTTTACCTATACTTTCTTCTGTGGTGTCAACTAGCCTTGCAAGAAGTCATGTTTGTTTGTAGTGTAGTCCAACTCAGAAAAAAGGGGGCCAGCAGCATGTAACATGTACAGACAAGGGATTGATGCAGACGTGCAAACAGACTTTGCCAGTTCTCCTGACTGAATCTGAAAGAGTACACGAAAAACTAATGCTAGCCAAGTAATTTACTCTCCATAATTTAATCACAGAAAAGGTCAATTCTATTCAATTACAAATGATATAACAGCTATATAAAACAATTGCCTACAGATTTATTACTCCAGCAAGGGAATGAGCAGATGCCTGATAATGCTCACAAAGTTCTTTATCAAAGGCGTGTTAAAAATGAAACCGTCCACAGTCGTGATTAAAGGAAGCTCACCTGTCAGAATGAGAATGGCAACTAGCAAACCCCTGAGCAATCTGGAAGAGCTATAATCACACCCTAAGCACTGAAGACAGTTTTAGGAATTGTGTAACAGCAGGCTCAAGGTTAGGTTTACAAATCAGCCTTTCTTGTGGGCTGGTATCATTTACTCAGAGATGACTGGGTGGTTAGATGAACTGAAATCCAGACTCGCAACCTAAATGCGTGGCCCATAAAACCAGGAAACTGCTTGGCCGTTGTTGTCGTTGTTGTATCTAAGAACTGAATGGGTGTGGTGTGGTGTGGTTTGGTGTTTCCTTGTACATTCCAGTGACAACACTGCACACGCCACCTTAACTGTGACCTGCTATACCCAAATTTATTGAATAGGACAAAACATCCACCAGGCTCTAAGAAGATGTACATATGTGTAAAGCACTGTATGACTTCTAACTCCAATTGAGAAAGTATCTCAAAGAAGAATTTATACCGATTACCTCATGTGTTGTAAATGCTTAAACTGTTGGAAAAAACATCTGAAGACTGTTTGTTCTGCGTGCAGGGTGCCTACAGAGCTGGGCAGACAGGAGAGGGACGGGGAGAGCTTCAGTCTTGGTCAGCCCCGGCCGACCCAGAGTAACCCATCCAGCCATGGACGACAGCTCCTCACTGGGAAAAGTCAGCAGCTCTACCGAGTCCGTGGCCACCGTCACCAGTGAGGAGTTTGTGTTGGTGCAGCCCAGTGCTGCCGGGTCACCGCAGGGCTCTGAGGGCAAACCGAGACTCAAGGTCAGAACCGCACGTGGACACACTTGACTAGAATAGTGCAATATGTAATATTCATTCCTCCATAGCACAGACATTTCCAAAATGAAACCAGTGGAAGGCTGCAGGTCAGGTTTGAGTTAAAAAAAAAAGCTCAAATACAGCAGTTAGAAGACATTTCGCCATCAAGTTTCCCCTGGATTTAGTAATCTCCCCTTCCTGTTAACTCAAATGTGTCTCTGGCTGCCACTAATCAACCACACCAGGTTGATTAGAACCTTAATAGATGTGTTTATAGCTGAATTTTATGTGGGTTTGTTGTGTGATTACAACCCAAGAAAGCACTTTGACAGCAAGTTGAAACAAGGAACAAACTGACTGTGGGTCCAGGAGGCTCCAGTCTGTCTTCACCTATCTTTTTTTCTCTTTTCTCACTTTATCTCACCTTCTTTCTCTTTACCCCATGTCCATTTTTTATCCTTTCCACATTCCCCTTTAGATGTCTTGGAATGGAAGTGAGCAGCTGGAAAAAGCTATGGAGGAGGTGTTGGATGATGGCGATGATGAGGTGAAGGTGGAGAAGAGCAATGTGGAAAAGATGGAGAAGCACGGGGACCCAGAGAGCCAAGTCCCAGAACCACGACCTCCAGGTATACTCTCTGGTCCTTTCAGGCCCGTTTACAGTCATTGTGTCAATGTTCCGGTTTGCAAAATCTTTTTTTCAGCAAGATGTTATTGTGAAGGAGCAGCTAATTTCATTGTGAGTTTGGTGCTGTCCACACCACAGCCAAAGATTTCCCCAATCCTACAGGTCTTTAACCAGTTAAACCACAACAGACCAATGTCACTGGGACATCAAAAAATGTAGTTTTGCCCCATCAGCTTAGCGCAGCTGCTAAGTGGACTTACTGAGAATGTTTTTGCTGCTCTGCATTGGTCAGGGCTGGTGGGCCCAGGGAGCGCTACAAACATCAGGACAAAAATAACACTTCAACCGCGGGAGATAAACTGCCTCGTTTACCTCGGTGTCGTGCAGTATTTACACACTCTGATTATTAAGACTGCACTAATGGCGCAATTGTTACTATCTAAGATTTATGGACTGACCTGACCCACCCCACGTTCACTTTGGTGTTGCATTATGATGATCCTTATGTTTTGGTTTCATGTCTGTCCCCGTTTAGCTGTGCTTCTGGTTTTCAGATGAGTAAAATATCTACCACTTCACTACTGTACACATAAAATTTACATAAATCCAGTCTTTTGTTTGAGCGAGCAGATGCTTTAGCTCCTCAAACACTGCAGAGGGATTCTTGTCAGACCCAGGATCAGAAGAGATGAGCTCTGGTGAAAAATACCTCTGTGTGTATTTTTGGGTGACGTAGTCATGTGCTAAGCTCCTCTGGTGAAGCTCCTCACTTATAGGTGAAATGAAACGAATAGTGATACCATGTGTCACAGAGGAAGGAAGCCCATGCTCATCTCTGTCTCTCCCCACACAGTCAGATTCATAATGTTGCTAACAAAGAAATACATAGCACAGAAAACTGCAAAAAGTCAAGGTATGTTCAAACTCGCATTGTACAGTATAATTATTTTTGAGCATACTGTATGTGATGGGTATTCTGGCAGTTGGGTGAATGCAAGGAAATTAAGTAACAGATGCAAAGTTGATTTTGGGGGATTCAGAATGATAATGATCGTTAACTTTGTTGTGATCAACTGTCTTTGTCCAACACCATAGAAATGTATTTTAAAGTCAAGACAGATTTTTTGCTACACACCTTTTTATATACTGATGTGCAGTTACTTTATTTTTCCCCAATGCACAACTGCTGAGTGAGGTAAGAGGAAACGGTTCGGTCGTGGGGAAGAGTAAGAGCCAGTCAGCAGTGGAAGTCCAGCTGCTGCTCATTGTTCTGCTTCCTGTTTGCGGAGTGAAGTGTGAAAGTTCCAGGTCAAATGTCATTTCAGAAATGTTTCTCTGTCTCTTCTTAATATGCAACAGTCTGCAGAGCTGTCAGACTCCAGTAGGTAAAAGTTGAGGAAATGTAATGTTCTACTTATGCTTTGATGGTATTCCAGACGTTGACTAATGATATTGTTTAATGTTAAAAACACAATTGTTATTTTATCTTCTTTCAAATTTTACTTTGAGAGACACTGAGAGACAGACATCTGTCTCCCCAAGAGCACATTTCAACTTTTCAACTATCACAACCTTCTGTCATAACGCAGAAGCAGGTCCAATGCCATCCAGTCCCACTGTCCTGGAGGAGGACAGTGTCCAGTTTAACAAGCTGTCCTACCTGGGATGCACCTGGGTCAAAGCCCCTCGCAACGAGGCGGAGGCGCAGAGGGCCATGGCCACCCTGCGAGCTGAGAGTGCCATCCCCATCCCCATCACCCTGCATGTCCCTTCTGGGCCAGATGGCTCTGTCAGGTCAGTAATGCAGGAAGAGAGGGAGCGTGTACTGAGACCAGTCTGGGAAGTCTGGAGAAAAAAACATCACTTGTAAAATACAATGACTCTCTGCAGGATTGTGGACCAGGCTTCAGGTACAGAGATCGCCTGCTTCCCCATTTACAAGGTGTTATTCTGTGCTCGTGGACGGGAGGGCTCAGTGGAGAGCGACTGTTTCTCCTTCACCGAGAGCTACCGAAGTTCTGAGGACTTCCAGATCCACGTCTTCTCCTGCCAAATTAAAGAGGCTGTGAGTTGTATACATGCAGAAAACATAACATTTAGGTCCAACTTGTCATAATTCAGCACTGGATTCTAATATCCACATTTCCCATATTGTCCATTTTCATACTGATTCTATTACACGCATATTTCTTTTTCTTATCTTTATCCTTTTTTTTCTTCTTCTATCCATCTAATCTTTCCCCACCTCCGTCACTATCTGTCTATAAAGCTCCTCTCTTAATTCATCATGTCCTCTGTGTCCTTTTCCATCCAGGTCAGTCGTATCCTCTACAGCTTCTCCACAGCCTTTCGGCGTTCTTCTCGGCCAGCCGACATCCGTGACACGGGGCTGCCCAGTCCGCCCGACAGTGACCTCTACACCTTCACTGTCTCGCTGGAGATCAAGGAGGACGATGGCAAGGGCAACTACAGGTACTTTGTCCACGCATACGCTCACAAGCAGATACACACACTCTTAAATGTGCCCACAAAATTCATTCTGGAGTATAAAGGTGTCTTCAAAGACACTCCCAGAGAAAGCATGCTGTCATTATATCTTTTTACATCATAGTCTTGGTAGCTAATGTGCTAACGTGCTGCTGCAGTATATTTTATCTGTCTGTTAGTGTTCATCCACTACGGGCATAAAGCTTATCGACACAAGTGAGACAATTTTTCCATCTTCCTAAGCCGTCATATGTCGAGTATTTTAGAAATGGATTTTCACTTTCTTACTGTTATCTGTTCTCCTCTGAAATAAAATGTTACAGTACCTGCCCTGAAAGCACAGCAGATGTCTATATGATGTATAATGCACTCAGGGGAGGTCATGATGGAAGGCGTGCCATTTTGTATCTGTAACTATTCATACTGTTGGTCATAGTAAGATAATAATAAAAGAACAGAACAAAAACAAATTTGAAATACACTTCACATTACAACAACACACACAAGTCAGAATACATTCAAGCCCCTAAAGTTTTACACGATTCCTTATTCCTCTCCAGTCCGGTGCCGAAGGACAGAGATAAGTTCTACTTCAAGCTGCGGCAGGGCGTACAGAAGAAGGTCGTGGTTTCCGTTCAGCAAATGTGCAACAAGGAGCTGGGCATCGAGAGGTGAGGATCACTGTATAAAAAGAGATGATGCATGGTGAGGCCCTGGTAACCTTCCTCTGGGGGGTGGGGTCTTTGATGCAGTGTTCCCTTGCAGGTGTTATACTGCATTTATTCCTCACCCCATCCTCCCTCCTCCATTCATCTTATCTCCAGCTCAGGTTTGTGCTAGTTAATCTTGCCCATGAGATTCCAAAAGTGAATAATGGCAGGCTGTCAAAGCTGCAACTAAAACCTTGCGGTGGCTGTTTTCTGTATATTATTGGCTTCATGTACAAAACAATTGTTATACTCCTTTTTTGGAGGATGGAAGAAAGTCACATTTTCATTTATTTTGGTGCTCCACCTCCAGAGATAGAGGTAGACATCTCTCTCGGCAGGACAATTGAAATCACTCGTCATCCCCTATTTTTGTTTTTACATATGCTATCACAGCATGGTAGCACTGAAAAACTGGGTCAACTTCATCACTTCCCTTTTTCTTCCTCATCCCTTTACCTCCTATTGCTATCGGCCCTCTCCTTTATTTTTAGCGTCAGTGGAAAATCCTCTCGTGCTCGGAGCTGATCCGTTCTGAGGTATTCAGCCTGTGTTTGTAAACACTTGATTTTTATTAATAACCCCAGTTTTAAGTGCTGCATTGTTTGCACAATGTGCTGTGTGGATTGTGTACATGATGCTCTGTATTTATCACTGAGCAGCTGATTGGCCACTTGGTTAGAAAGAAAGTATCTTCCCCAAAAATCTTTCTCTCCACACTCACTAATCCTGTAGACATGCCACAAGACATCTGACCCTGCGCTGTGAAATCAGTTAGAGCAATCCTGGATTAATGCTGGGTTAACTGTCAACATATTCTTAGTTAATGCATTTCTGAAACTGAGAGATTCCTACATTGACCACTTGATGGCACCTCCAGCCTAAAACTGAGGGGACTTAACTACACGTAATGGTTAGTATTCGATAGGTGCTTTGTGCTGCTTCCACATAGATAGGATGGTGGTCTTCATGGTCTTACTGTGTGTGTGTTTAAACCTTCTGAGAATGTTATAAGACTACAGACAGGTCTTACAATGACACTGCACTTTGCCTTTTGTGTATCTGTTTTACTTTTTTCTCCTTGAAAGGGTCAGGCCATGGCACAGTTTGTCTTGGCCTTCTGGGTGTCGTTGAATTAAAGCCAGCAGTGGCAGGGAGAGCAGGGCGTTTTATCATCCTGAAGGGGCTTATACCTGCCATGCCAAGACTCTTTTAAGCTTATCAGGATCATCTTATTTTTTCCTAGGATGATCAACGTTGACTTTAAAAAAATCGCTGTTGCTTAATCCTGTTTTTCAATGTTTTCTGAATGTCAACTCAATGCCTGAAGGATTATAATGCATTAATATCACGGCATTTATGAGTGTAGTTTCCCCCATGATATTTAAGTTTTCTAAACCTCCAAAGTAACGTGACTCACTCTGCTGGTGAATGCAGACTGTAGCTCTGCAGTGGTATTAGTGAGTATTGATTTGTGATTGTGCCTCCTGTGTCTCCCCTCAAGGTGTTTTGGGATGCTGCTGAGTCCAGGACAGAAAGTCTGCAACAGTGACATGCACCTGCTTGACATGGTGAGCAGAAACTGAATCAACTTGTGTCATCGTTGACATACAGTTTATAGTACAGAGAGTAGTGTACATGCCTTTTACTTATGGAGAAAATGCACCCCACTGATTTTCAAAAACGTATTATACTTAACCTTTTGTATTTAGTTTGATAGCACACTTTAAAGTCCATGACTATTGGTCATGGACTTCAATAATACATATTTATTTAAATCATGTTCAAGTGACTTGCAATTATAAAATAATATTGTTACAAGACCGTAAGCGATTGGGTAAATATGTACACAGGAGTCGATGGGAAAGAGCTCCGATGGGAAGGCCTACATCATCACAGGAACCTGGAACCCGAACATGGCAACCTTCCAGCCGCTGAATGAAGACACACCTAAAGGTGAGGATGAGTTCTGGTTAACAAGCAAAGGTGGCACCCTTTTTTTTTGGTTTACACATTGAAGTTGCAAACAAGTCCTTTACTTCCAAAAAACATTTCTCTTAACTAGCAGTTTTTTTCTCGACACATAATTACAGCTTATATTAATATCACTGTGCTTATTTTATATGCTTCCACAAATTGATTAAAGTTAAACTTCTCCACTGTCAAACAACTGTTTATTCCTCCGTTAAAATTAAACTCGTCCCCTTGAACAGAGGCATTAACTGGTTTGTTAGTTTGAGGCTCACAGAAATAACCCTGCACACTTTGACTACGAGAGCGCCACTGCCAACTATTGTAATTGATGTGCAATTACACTTTAATCAAGTACGGCAAAAAATCATGTTCCCCGGGTCACACCCCCCCCCCACTGCACTAGTGGGTGTGACATCACCGCAGGGTACATGATGTGTATTTCCTGCCACGCAGTAGAAGCCAGGCAGATGGATAAAGTTAGATTGTTTTACAACCTCTGAGTATTTGTTAAAATAGAAAAATACATTCACAATATAGTCAGCATAAATAAAAGGTTTTCTTCTAGTTGGTGCAGCCTTACTAATGTGTACCACACAACTGTGTTACACTTTGAATACTCTTAAAGCTGCAGTGTACCTAGAGCTCTGTGTCATTTCTACCTAACAACACTGTGATTCATGTGTAGACAATAAGCTTCATTGACTGAAATCAGTGTTGCCTTTTGTGCAGATTAGTACAAAAGATTCTCGCCTAAAACCTTTAAAGTAACCTTTATTTTTTTATTTTATTTTGCTTTTCCTTCCTGCTGTGGTCCAGATAAGCAGGTGTACATGACGGTGGCAGTGGACCTGGTGGTGACCGAGGTGGTGGAGCCCGTTCGCTTCCTGCTGGAAACTCTGGTCAGGGTCTATCCATCCAACGAACGCTTCTGGTACTTCAGCCGCAAGACCTTCAGTGAGAACTTCTACCTCAAACTCAGACAGGTATTTTTACTGCGTGCAGCAGACCTGACAGTATCTGCACACATTTTACCAACCTCTTCCCATATTTTACCTGTATATTTAAATATTTGTTTAAAGCTCAGTCTGACTGTTTGACCAGGTAATGAAGTGTCCTCATTTTTAACTTTCTTTAAGCTCTGGTTGTGCAGTGTCAATTACCATATCAAGACAGTGATAGAATATATAAGAAATGTATACAACAGCATGAGTTCCCAACCCAGCCAGAGCTCCTCAGAAAGATGAGGGAAGAGTGGAACGAGTGGATGGGCAGCTGGCAGGATGTGTGGAGTGGAGGAGGAGGTCAGAGCAGGCAGCTTGGAAGGCATGTTGGCGTGTCAGTGACCAGTCAAACGCTGTACCCAAGAGAGCTGAAACACTTGCGCATTGTAAGATGCAAATATATCATGAGCTGACTTCTAAAGCTTTCTTTCCTTCAGGGCATCTCCCACTTTTGCCTCCACTTTTACTCTGACTGTCTGTAATTGTCAAGCCGGTGCATTGATGTTCAACATGTAATTCCCTCACTGCGCTCCACCACAATTTCTGTCGGATCTCTTTGTAGTGTAACATAGAGACTGTAAGGGTGTGTATTTCTCAAAACCTCTCCTTTGCACAGGTCAATATTTCACGTGTCTCTGAAAATTAACAGCAGCTGTGCTAAACTCCATCTCAGTTATCACATTTATCTTGTGTGCTGATTTCTGCCTTCCTATATCTTACCATTGATGTATAATGGCAAACATCACGCACACTGAAGTGCTGGCCCTTTTGAGTTTCCTCACAATGTGCCTGACATGAAAAAAAAGTGCTGAGAGCGAGCATGAAAAAATGCACATTCACTTACCTCCCACCAACACAAGGACACCAATCCTGAGCAGTTGGTGCAGGTGCTTAAAGAAAATACAGCTAAGCCTCTTCTTCCCTGTTAAAAAGCAGATCTCCTTTAGTGGGCCGTAGGGAGCTGGCAAAGCAGTGAAGTGTGGGGAAGCTTTGGATTGTAGGGAGCTAATAAGAGGCTCTGTCGCATTATTGGCATGTGGGTAATTAACAGCGGCGGTCTGACTCGTTCGCCTGATTGCCTCTGTAGTTATCTCCTCAGTAAATGGAAGAGTGTTGGACTGGTGCTGTGGTTAAGAGCTAATTAAAATAATAATGTGTGGAGGTTTTTGTGAAAGATGATAATCAGAGGTGGCACACACAGATTTAATATGTAGTCCTGTTGTCTTATTTTACAAAAAACTGTTATTAGTTAGCTGAAGTTGCAAGTGTCCCCAGTGTTTTCTGTGACTTCTTCACCGGGAAATGTATTTGTTGTCTGCTATACCATGAAACAAACTCGCCAGGGCTGTAGACCCGAGTTTTGTCAGTTTCTAAGTCAAGACTGGGACAGAGGAAAAAAAGCACTAATAAAATTAAAGATCAAGTAAAAATTAAACATGAAATATCTGTGAGACCAGTGGTTCCCAAGATTGTAAGAATACACTGATGTTTGAAAATTGTCTCGAAAGAGAGGAAAAAAACTTGGCAATGTTAAGGTAGTCGAATTTAGTTCGGTAAAATGGTATTCATGTCAGTGGATAACATTAGGCAGAGGGAACTGCTCTGTATATGAACAAACATCGGTTGGTAGTTCTTTTCTCCTCTTTTTTCTGTTCCTCATAATAAATCCACAGCAGGTGATACTGTGTTAGCACAGTGGGCTGTCTGAGGCCCAAAGTTCTGTCACAGCTTTATCAGTGTTAATAATTCATCGCATAGACTTAACAATTCACTGGCAGAGGCCGTAGCAGAGCAAACGTGTTACCTAAGCTTCCTCAGATTTTCTCTAAAAATAGGCTAGCCTTGATATTCTCTCTCAATTTGTGCTCTCATCACTGACTTGAGTTAGTCATTAGACGCCATGCGAGTGGGCAGATCAATAGAGCCCATTGATCCGTTCTACCAGGTGGAGGAGAGAGGCAACAACACTACAGTAATTGAATAGACCAGAAATAAACATCAGTAGCTTATGACACCCACAAGGTCAAGTCTGCTGGCGTCTTTGTTCTCTTCTGTGTTTCTGTCTTCTATTATGATGGATTTAAGGTGTATTTACATTGTTATGGGTAATGTGTTAGCTAGTATGTTTGTAATGGTGCCAGCCCAGCAAAAATAAAGCAGCATGTGCATCCTTTTTACAGTAGAGCTAGCTCTCTGTACCTGTTAAACATAACAGTAATGGTATTCACTAGGGCTTTATCTGTACTTGGCTTTACCAACCCCTGAGTGACATATGTGCATCCCTTTGGCTTTCTTTGGCTCCATCAGCATTTGTTAACTTGTAAATTTATCCACTAATTCATTGTTAATTTTATTCCTCTCAATGTATAGTTCTAATAAAAGATGCAGCTCATAGTTAAAACAGTTAAACAAAGAAATGCCCAGATGGTCTGCTTAAGCCTTAACTATACTACAAAAATATGAGCAAATGGTGAAAATATTAGCATATTCAGTCAATGGTAAATGGCAGAATTATGTTATGTTTCTAAGGTCCTTCGGTGAAATTTTTCTGTCTCTTTTTCCTCTTTCTCACTCTTACCATATCAGTCATCTTCTTGCACCTGCACAGTCAGCTCGTGTGAGCTTGTTAGCTGCTGTTGAATGCCCACGGTTTTATATGACTTTTCTGCTTCACCCCTGTCAATTCCACTTGGCTGACGTCTTAATTGAGTGGCTCGCCTGCCAACTCCTTCCACCCCACGTAGGTCTGTTCTGTGGAAAAGCTCTTCCACAACTTTCAAATACCTTGCTCTTTTTCTTTTTGGTGGTGTCACCTGATGAGACAGTGAGCTGCAGCCTGACCACCTGCTCTGTCTGTTCAGACAGTTGGTCGATGTCATGTCTTCTTGAGATTGATCCCCAACTGCCAATCACTTAGTGACACCTGTGGGTAATCTGCCCGGGGCTGGGTCAGCTGACTGTCCTGGACAAATGGGAGTCGTCATAATTCATAACTTAATATTGAACTCCTTCACACTGACTTTTCTCTGGCTGTCCTGAGACCGAAAAACCCCTCGTCAGCATCAAAAATCTGGATTTCGCTGGTTCACAGCTCATTTTTGCCAATTATTTCAGCCTCTGTCTCAGCCACCTGCCTTCTGCTTGTTCTTCACTTTTTTCAGATTGTCAAGGTCCTTGTGTGTCCTTTTTTAATTGGACATGTAATAAAATTTGACTGAGTTTATAGAGGGGAAGAAAAAGCATTCTGGGATAACAAGAACTTAACTTAAGTTAACCTGTTTTTTTTTTTCCTTTTTTTTTTTTTTACAGTTTGTGCTTACTACTAAACTAAAAATTCTACACCACCAATATGCTAGTTATTCTGTGTATTTCATTAAGGTGTTTTTTCTGAAAGGTCAGTGATTTTCTTCATTTAAACTTGATTATAAATTTAATCGTGTGTGTGTGTGTGTGTGTGTGTGTGTGTGTGTAGCAGGCACCAGAGAGGGTGGGTCAGAGTGATGCTGTGTATGAGGTGGTGAGTCTTCAGAGGGAGGCAGAGAGAAGCCTCGAAGGAAGAGGGCGACTTGCCTCACCCACTGAGGAAGAGGAGGTGGATGAAGGTATGAACCTCCCTTGCACGTACCCTCCCTCCTCCCCTTTTTCTCCTGCTCTATCCTTAGCTGCTTGATTTTTACCCTTTTTACTGTTGGTTTTATTAATGTTATACAGTATGCAGTAGAAAAAATAAAAACACGGTGCAAAATCAGTAATGAAATGCTACAACATTCTTTAAATCCCAGAAAAGCCAGCCAGGCATTTCTCTGTTTCTGTGCATGAGTGATAAGATGCCAGAACTCACACACATGCACACACACATATTCAACATAATTTAACTTCTAAATCTTGTTTGATTGAAAACTGCGACCTTACATTGCATAGCGCTGTACAAATCCCACATTGCCTTAATATCAGAGAAAAATGGAACAGTTCTGTGAACCTTCAGAGGCCAAAAGGAGAAGAATTGATTTACCACAAAGAGCTTGTCGGGGGAGAAATGCTTTACAATCCATACATCCAACAGTTGTGGGGTTTTTTTCCTGGCAGGCGTAAACGCCTCATCTAAATGGGATCACATGTCCAGATACTGGGTGTGAAATGGTGGTGAATATATCAGTATGTTTTTGTTGCAAGGCCTTGTCATAAGCACATGTGTGCTGTTTATGGGCCGACATGAATCAACACTGAAGTTTAATTTCGTTTGGTCGATAAACATTGGCAGGGGTGTATGTACGGTATATTCAGTGAGTATTTAGACCCGTTACTTTCTTTTTTTTTCTTTCTTTTATTTAACATTTTATTAAGTTGCAGCCTGTTGCAGAATTAAAAAAAATCTCTCTACACTATCACACTCAGTATCACAATGACCAAGCACAAACAGAAGTTGTAGGAATTTTTGCAAATTTATTAAATCTTCTGACCTCACAGGAGCTCAGGTGCCTCCAATTTCTCTTGATTATCTTTGAGTTGATGTTTTTACACCTTGACTAGAATCCATCTGTGGTAAATTCATTGGAATGGACATGATGTGGAAAGGCACACGTGTCTGTGTGTGTGGTTCCAGTCGACAATGCATATTAGAGCAAATCCCAAACCATGAGGTCACAGACTTGTTTGTTAGTTAGTGAGTTACAGAGACAAGATTGTGTCGAGGCACAGATCTGAGGAAGGCTACAATATTTTTTTGCTGCACTGGTGGTTCCCAGGAGCGCAGTGGCCTGCATAATTTTTAAATGGAGGAGATTTGGAATCACCAGGGCTCTTCCTAGTGCTGGCTGCTCAGTCAAATTGAGCAATCAAGAGAGAAATGCCTTGGTAAGATACATGGCCAAGAAATTGACGGTGACTTTGGCTGAGCTCCATAGATCCTGTGGAAGAAACTTACAGCAGGACAACCATCACTGCAACCATCAACCAACCTGCATGCAATGGCAGAGTGGCCATAGACAGAATCTCAGAGGTTTTGAATAGCTGTGATTATGCAGATGTGTGTGTGTTTTGTGTGTAGCTGAAGACACTGAATTTCTTTCATGTAAACATGTCAAGTTAAGGTGACAAGCCAAGACAAGATTTGGTTGTTAATAATAATAGTCAGTAATGACAAATGTGCCAGAGGTATGAAGGCAAAACAACAGTAACATTCACAGTGCCAACACTTGCTGTGAGACACCAGTAGTTCCCAAATATGACCCAGTTTTGGCCCACGAATATAAACAGGACTGGCATTTCCACCTGACCACTGGCTCGGGTAGTGCAGGTGTCGCAGATTAGGCCTGGCTACAGTTCAGGCTGCATGCTCCATGTTAACAGCAGGACTGATACATGTGCACGTTTCTGTGTTCATTTAGCTGTTGTGTGTCTGCGTGAGTGTGTGCATAATTTCAGAGCATTCTCTCCATCCAAGTTTCACAGTGTGTGGAAAACAGCAGCCAAATGAATTCAAATGGGGATCATCCCATTGACTGAAATATTTTAAGGATGCTTGGAAGAAAAAAAGCAAAACAGTACAAAGGCCATAGCTTTCAGTCAAAGCACTGCAGTGGAATATTGACCCCCACACAAAATTATTGAGAAAGTACAATATAGAAACCACTTTAAAAGCACCTCTTTTTTAAGCGAAATTAAAACTTTTTTTGGTATATTTTTTTTTAAATTGAGACAGCAGCATCTAATATAAGAGGCTCATCTTCATTTTATTCGGTTGCCTTTGCTCCTCTTTGCTGCTGTCAAAGGTTGTTCCCTTTTTTTTCCACCTTGCAGCACTCAAATGTATTAACAGAGCAGGAGGCAAACATCGTCTCTCTCATGTCTAACAGCCGACTCACCCAAAGTCACGAGTCAGCCGCCAAGGCCGGCACTGACGGCTTTCAACTGGCAGCGTGGGAGCCATTCAGTGGGCTTTTTCTATAACGCCCCTCTCCTCCCCCCAGAGCTGAAAATTGGAGGCGCTCAGGGCCGTAGAGCTGGAGGTCGGTCTCATTGTGTACAGAAATGAATACGCTCCCAGTGTAGATACCGCTGCTGTGAGCACACGCACACACACACACACACACACACACATTCAGTTCATATGGATGTTTTTTTCCCCTTCTTGGAAGCTGTGGATGTAGAAAAAAGGCCTGAAGCTGAAATTTTCTTTTTTTTTTTTTGCTTTTCCTTTCACAGTATGCTCTGTGATGGTTGCTTATTGTATCTTTGTTACCCTTTCTTATACATACATGCGTACACTCAGACTTTGAGCATACATTGCATACAGCATATATATACTGTCTCTGCTCTGTTATTATATACAACTAGAATGATCCTGTATCTGCACGATATAACACAATGAGATAATAAGAGAGTTAGTACACTGCTGTCAATTAAGAGGTTGACAGTAGTGTAGAGCAGTGACTAAAAAGTGTAAAGTGTGTTAAAATAGACGAGCAATGGGAATTTCTGCTCACGTTAATGTAGACAAAACCAATCCAGTAGTGGCTCCAGCATCCGAGCCATCCTGTTTGAAAGTAATCCTACAGCAATTGCATAGCCCCTCTCCAGATAAAAAGGTAACCATAATGGGCCCCGTCCTCACAGTTTCTTTCATCACCTGTTAAGTTAGCGGTGCCACTGGACTCACGCTTCCTCACCACGTGGCCTCAGCCAATCTGAGAACAGAGGAGAGCAGCTTTGTGCTGGGTCTGAACCATTTGAAAGGGCTCATCAAACATTTATAAAGACCTGAAAAGCTCCTGCTGAGGCTGTGAGGATGTATGGGAAGAGCAGTGCATCGAGCATAGTGGCTGCAGTTTCCAGTGAAGGAGAGTATTTGAGCTACGCATATCCTTATTATCAGTGTACCTGTATCAATACCACGTGTACTGTAGATGGATTTTTCACCAGATTTTCTGCCTGTTTGTTTTGTACAAAATGAATATAGAAAGTGTTCTGTCAACAACCATTTACCTTTAAAACTCAGGGAAAAGATAGATTATGAGATAACCCTGGACAAAAAGAGAGTGGGTGTTTGAGTGTGTGCGGGACACTCTTAACTAACCAGTTTTACGTTGACATCCATGTCTGGGAACATATAGTACATACACACGTTTGCTGATACAGCAGCTCTTTATATATGTCGGACATACCGTGTGTGTGTTTGTTCCAGTGGTTGGTCTCTGCGTGGGGATCAGTTCCATCTGCAGCAGCAGAGCAGGCCAGACAGTCAATTAGTGCTTCTGCATCTCAGCACAGGTAGTTCACTGTGGTGATTGCCTCTTGTCTGCCTCACGTACCACCAGGCAGAACAACAGTAACAATGGAAGGGGTAGGCACTACACAGGACCTCCTGTCTCCCTTAAACTATATCGCATCAGTGTTATAAAATTTTCAGAAACTATATGCATATACATGCTGAAACGTCTTTAAGACCAATGTGTCCTGTTGTCTTTGAGTGGGTTATAAAGTAATTGCACTAAGAAAGCACATCCAGTTTGACACAATTTTAAAGGCCTTTTCATCAAGGTATCAGTCTAAGCACTGTTTTCTCATGTGGAATGAGGTAAGAGATGTCCAGATTAATCCACACTAAAAATCTCTTAATATCTTTGTATGCGTTTGTGTTTTGTGCAGATAGCGACAGTGAAATCTCCAGTGGGACAGGGGATGTTTCCAAAGACTGTCCTGAGAAAATCCTGGAGTCCTGGGGAGGAATTCTCAACAGATGGTGAGGCTTTATCTAAATTGAAGGAAACCTGAAGGGAAGGAAGTTACTGTAGGTAACCTGTGAATAAATCACAGCATCATTGGCTTCTAATCACAAACAGGAAAGACCAAAGTTAAAGAGTGCAAACCAGTGTAAATATACAATGGGAGTAATAACTAAAACATTATTTTTTGACTTCTATTTCCCTTCATCTTGTGCAAAGTGCTGTGACACAACAAACTAATGCAAAAAAGTAAATTGGGCCCTCTGTGCCTCACACAGACTGAGTTACAGTGCAGGACTGAGGTCTTCTCCATTATTGCAGTATAATTGTCTTATCATCCCAATTTGTATGGAAAATGGTTCCACTCATATACAGCCATTCATTTATCTGCCATAACACCTATTGTCATTAATGTAATAGTTTATGAATTCACAACACCCAGCTCTGATGCATACAGCTTTAGGTAGAGACGCTGGCATAATTAACTGAATAAAAGATGTTTCTGGCTCGTCATTTGATTTCACAGCCTGTTTTCTTGCTGTTGCATCAGCACAATGAAGCAAAGTAGTTCATTGGGAAATTGCTTTCATATGGCCTCACTAAATGCATTATGATGAGATTTCAAGCATCATTAAAAAGAGCTGACTGTGTGTTTTCCTTGTGGGAGAAAGCATGGCAGCGCTGCGGTTAATGCTCTCGACTATAGTATTGTATTTTGTACTGCACTAAATACCTTACTCAATAATGTACTTAATGGGGCAAGTAGTACTATAATTAATACTGTAGTTAATGTACTTTACTCTGTATTCTATTTCATTGAGTAATTGTAGTAAATTTTAGTGAGGCAGAGAATTTTGAGCTGATGTTTAGAAATGAAGCCAATTGGAGCTGCACTGGGCAGCTACGAGTACAGTATTTGTATTTTCTGCAGTCTGCACTGGACTAGCCCTTTCAACAGTATTTGAATCTGTCCAGCTGTTCAAATCAATATTTAAAGTGACTGAGATGGTAAACTAATGCATAACCTCTGCATGCGTGTGTGTCAGGCATGGGAACCTGTCCACGCGTCCGAAGGGTTTGCCCTCGTTGGTGCGCAGTGGCATTCCCGAGCCACTCAGAGCTGAAGTCTGGCAGCTGCTGGCCGGTTGCCACGACAACCACGACCTGCTCGAGCATTACCGCATCCTCATCACCAAGGTAAACGCATGCACATGCACATGTACTCACACACACATAGAAGCCCCCTAATAACAGGTTCCATATTTCTTGTGTTTGTATGTGGAACTGAGTCTTGCAAACAGATGTCTCGCAGATTCTGCATGTGCCTGCTTATCGTTTCATTAGTCTAGAAGTTGCTCTAGACTTGTGTGGCAGTGGAGATTAGAACCAGTCTTGTTTTGGTGAAAACCAGACGAGTGATATGAATGGTTATGATACGATGCTTAGTTGGGAAATATTTTTCCTTACTGTGTCCACTGTAAAATGTCTAAAAGTGCCAGCAGCACACTGATAATGCTCACAGCTGTTCGTCTGAACTGTGTGACATGTCTCTGGACTGTTAATGCTCGTGTTGGCCCTTTGTCCTTGCAGAGAACTTGCATGAATTTTAAGGAATTGAAAAATTTTTCTTACTTTTAATATTTTCCTGTTGGGTGTTCTTCAGGCATGTATGACCTGTTTGGTCAGTTGTGTTGGAGAAAATGCTGTAGTAGGAACAGCCAAACTGTGGTGCAATAAATGTGCTGCGGACCGAGGTCGCATTCACACATGTAGTTCATTTAACTTGGTCTGGACAGACTTGGTCAGGTTCATGTTACTTCAGCTTGATCCATACACTGCAAGCATGAAATCACATGGACCGGCATGAGACTCACTGATCAGACAGTTTTGGTGATTGTCATTCTCCTTGTATTCTTGCTGACAGGAAGCCACTTTACTGCCTTACTCAGCCTTAATATATTCATTGATGTTCTCTCTTGTCACAAAGAAATACCTAAGAGCATTATTATTCATAGAAAGACACAGCTATTAATTATGAGTTACACTGCATGAAACTACAATATTCATGTAATTCTTGTCATATGGAGTTTCTCAGTGGTTTGCATGATAATGATGAAAGTACATATTACTTTGTTTCATATTTTGCTTATTTCATAAATGCTATCATCCTTCGCTACTTGTTAACTGTATTCATCTTTTGAGAGACCTTTTTTTTAAAAATAGAGCTGTCAATGATTTTTCAGCTCTGCATGGTAAAACCAAAATCTCCAATTGTGATCGAGCAGTTGTGTAACCAAGGTCTGTAACCCATCCTAGTAACAGATTTGTAAACCAGTAAGTAGGGTGACAAAGCCCTGCTGGACCAGACGGCAGCAGCAGCAGTAGCTGATATAAACACTCAAAGCAGACAGAGATCCTTGCTTTTATGGATAATACAATAGTCTTTCTCTTTGCTGCGCTGAGATAGGTGAAAGTACTTGCCTCGATCAATAAGCGGAGAGAGTGGGGGATAGATGGAAAGAAGAAAAATGGAGAGATGGAAGAATGTGGACCCATAAATATGAGGTTGTAGTCACTGAGGGGAGAATTGGAGAAAGAGGAATGTGTGTAAACGTCAAGGGAGCTGGCAGATTTCTCTCTTTTCTTGGTCACATTTTTTTTTAGTTGTCTGTCACCTGCTTTGTTGATTCCCCCTTTTGTATTTCTCATAATTGTTCATATCACCATTTTTATCTATTAAACCAGGACTTTTTTGTTTTTGTGCTTGAAGCCCCATTTCTCTGGCCAATTTCCTCTGTCTTTTTTCTTTTTCTTTCCCATAGTATTCTTCTTTTTCCTCTCACCGTCCCTGACTTGTTTGTCTCATGTGCTGTCTTTCTCCACTGCTTACGCTCATTTTTCTTTTCTGTCATATGAGCCATGTTTTTCTATGCCTGTCTCTCTCTCTCTCTCTCTCTCTCTCATTACATAAGACCAAACTTCTGTAGCTCAGCTCATTTATTCTCATTCCACTGGCTTGGCCACACCCCCTTCCTCTGTCTTACTGAAGTAGTGATGGTATTGATAGGCGGGTGGCCAGGCTATTAATAGCCGCGCCAAATGAATGCAACCGAGGGAAAGTGGGGGAGGGAGGGAAGGAGGGAGGGAGGGGGCGAGGTAAGAGAGGCAAATGACGGCAATGGCGAGGGTGATGTGGAGCTTATTAATATCTGTTCTCTGGGCTCAGTGACGATGTTAATGCTGATTGAATTCTAAGTAACTGGACTGTCACCTTAAGGAAGAGGTGCTAGCGCCGTAAATCAGCACTGTGTATAACCTGGGTCCTGGACAGGAGTTGTACCCGTGACCCACAGCTGATGGGTCTGACACTGAGCTGTTTCTAATACTAAACCCTACTGTGTATCACTGTTTCAGGTTTGCGTTTTTTCACCAGACCTGGCAGTTGAACAGGTTGCAGAGTTTCATAGGAAAATGAACCCCCAATCCAACTTACTGAGCATTTAGCAGCATGTGGCCATTGGCTGGCTAGCTTAATATCATAGATCACAAGTGTCATGTTCAGTGTTGTCCGGCTCTCATTTACAGTCATTACACACAGTCACACACACTCACACACACACACACACACACACACACACACACACACACACACACACACACACACACACACACACACACACACACACACACACACACACACTCTGTCACACACGCCATGGCCTTAGGGCATCTGAGACATTCACAAATAACTCCTTTCTCAGCTGGTTCAGCGCTGTGTTTTGGGCATCGGGGTTGGGGGGGTCGCCAGTGACATTTGAACAACCTTTTCATTTCCCTAGAGCTGAACAAGCCCAAGGTGTACTGCCACACTTGAACCTAGGGCTTAAAAAAAGCTCAGCCAGCTATTTCCAGGCCCGCCTCCCCAAAGACCAATCTCACTCACAGCACAGCCAGTGTGTTAACAGAGGTCAGGATCTCTCCACAGGAATGGCTGTAATCAGAAGCTGGAACAGCGGTTTCGCCGCAGCAGGCCGTAAGGAGCCTTACACCGTATGAAAGTGAAGGTCTTCCAAGGAGATTGTTTTGCAAACAGAATACATTTTTTTTCTTTTTACCTTTTCTTTTCATCCCTTTTGTACTATATCCTGCCGTTTTCTCCCTGGCTGAACAAATCTGTACTACTAAAAGTGTGACAGGGTTTGTATCAACTCTTGGCACCAAACTGGAACACAAGCACTGTGTATCAATGTATATGTAACCATCTGAAGGGACAGAAATGCAGTGGAAGTGATAAATGGAATTGAAAAGCATGTTTTTACTTTAATCCTTGTTATCAATTAGGTTCCAGTTCAGGTTTGTGCTGTTTTGTGATAATCACCATACTACATATAGCATTGAATCATCACTTTTATTTGAGTCTTGTGGATGTGCAGTGACCTCAACCCCTGCGCTTTGTCCTGATGAATGGTAAACCCTCATTAGATGTAAACATTTTATGCATCTGTCCTTTTGCACTTCTTTTCTGAACTTTGATGGAATTCCCACCTACAGGCCCAGTTCTTCACCAGTTCTCCACAAGACGTGATGAAATCTGAGAGCAAATTACACGAGGACTGTGAGGTCCTTTTACATTTTGTTGTTGAGTCATATTCAGGCCAGCCGCCAGCTTAGCGATGACATTTAACATCAGTGTGTACACTCAAAGGTAGCATCAGCCATGCAAGCCAGACTGGAATAACACGACACCCACGTCTGATAACCCACATGCGGATACATGGAGTACAATGTACATAAGATGGGCTGCCATGGTAACTGCAAGGGTCTGTGGACTCCACTCTGCTTGAAGTTGTCTCCATGACAATTCTGTGTCTCCTTTCGCCTTTTGTCTCTTAACATTCTGCCTTAGTTCATTAAGTATGTGATGTTTATATAATGGGAATGTAGGTAGGTAGCTATCTACTTATGAATCCATACTGAAATCCACCCACTGCTTGTACAACCTTCTGGCAACCCATCGCAGTCACTGCCGTACAGCATGTGCACACAGGCAGGTATCGTTTGAACTGGACAGCTGTGTGAGTCCATCTATTGTTTGGGCTTAAGTGGAAGAATGCAAATGCATATACTGTACTTGCAGCAACATTATATGGACAGGAGAGTGCTTGTTTTCCCTGTCAGTTGGGATCACCATCCATGTGTTTTTTGCATGTCTTTTATTATTTTATTGCTAATACATTGAGGGGATTACTCATCTTAATGCTAAGGTATAAAATATGAGTAATTTCAAATGATACTATGTACTGTACTCATACTGTATAGGAGTACACTGACAAACATTCTGCTGTTGAACCTGAGGAACCTTAAATGTTTGCCTAATCAAAATCTTAGAATTCCTTCTAAACCCTTTGGTGTTCTGGTAAACATAAAGTGTGATTGAAGACAGGGTTTTCACTTCTAACTGGATGAACAGTTTACATGTACACACGATACACATTATGTGCATACATTAACATAACACCTCCACCTTAGCCTCGTGCCCTACCACTAGTTTAAGGTTTCCCATCATTTGTGGATGGAAAAAAAACCTTCTTGAGTGTCTGAAGTCCTGTCCATTGAGACCTCTCAGTGGCACACATACTCTCTGCTATTCCATCCTGCTTCTTAGTATCTGTCGGGACCAGCCACATTGCATAGCTGCGTAACAGCCAAGCCACACCAGTTCAATTCTTCCCTTGTTGCAATATAGGTGTATTCACAACACATCTCCTTTCCCAGCACTGTGCATGTCTCCATATTGTAGCCCTTCAGTTCCCATTCACATGTCCACAGCAGGAATCCATTGCCTTTCTGCCTCAGCGTCATTAAGATCAATATCTGGAAAAGAAAAACCAACAAATATTTGATCTGCTATTTCTGTAGTCTGATCATTTTGATAAATCTTAACAACTTACCAAGATAATAATGACAATGACACAGGGTTTAGGATGACTTCAGATACACAAGCATAAATTTGAAGCATGAGTTTAAAGCCTTGTACAAGCTTTTCAATCAATGTCCAATGAAAAGCAAAGTTCTTGTGCAGATGGAAATTAACATGTAATGCTAAAGTGGTTGTAAAACAGTTTTCTAAATAAGTATGTTTGTTGTAACTGTAATTGTGCCACCATACAGTGGTGAATACATCCACCGTGCATGAATTAGCATAGCCCCCTAGCCATGCTGACACTGATATGACGGCTCGGATTAAGAAGATCCACCCTACAGCATCTTCTTCGGTCACAACACTTCTGTGTCTCAGTCCTGATACCGACTGCAGCCTCACAGTCCTCCTCACTGCAGAGTCGCAGCAGTTTCAGTCTCCTGATACAATAAATGTGCAGGAACTGTTCATTACAACATTGAACAACTTCATTAACGTTTTAATCCAGATGTCGATTTTAGACAAGATCTGCACAGAAAGGGCGTGGAAATAATGTAATTTATTGGCAGTTCAGACAACAACAAGCTCAAAACCACTTTGGTTTGGAAGAAAAAGAGAAACCTTTAGCATAATTAGCAACATAATGCTGCATAACCTTGAAAATTCAAAAAATACACCTTGACACATACACAATACAGAACAACAGGCAATTTATGTTTCTCCAAGTGAAAAGTATTGCCTGTGGGTTAATGTTGGTAAAAATACAACCTTGACCCCCATTTTATACAATGGCATTTACTCCTTTCAAAGGAAAGCACAGAGACTTATTGTTTATATTAATCCTTTGCCGATGACTAAAAGATGCACATTACATCCAACATGATGCAAGGACAATAGGAGTTACAGAATAATGAATACAAATATCACAACCTGAGCAGTCAGAAAGGTCTTCACTGCCATGTGGTGTGAGATTAAACGAAGATGATGGATGGTGATTTCAGTAGGCAGCCTTTCTTTGACCTTTAGCTCCTCTTTACTCTCTTTACCATTCTACTGCAGCAATCTCAGTGTAGGTAGTACGTATGGTGACATTGTGCTGGGGGTGAAAATTGTAGAGAGATTTTTTTTTTCTGCTAAGCATGCTTAACATAACTTGTTATCAGGTGAAATGTGATAACAGTAGTTGTTACTCCTCCACATACGAAGCGTTGGCTCCTCTCTTTATTTTTGACATTTTTTCCCCTTCTCGTTCCTGCTTCATACATTATCTCTGTCATGTTGATAGCTAATAGAATGTGTCCTTACAGCCGTTACTTCCAAAAACAATAATCACAACTTACTGCTTTAAATTTTTTTTTATCATATATATGTACAACTCGTCGCTCTCTACAACAGCACTGAGAGGTGACCACAAAATTTAAACTTCAAAATTCAGAGATGGCATTTCAGTGAAGTGCACACTGTGTACTGATTTTTTTCTTTTTCCAAGTGCGAGGCTTGTCTGTGGTTTTACACTCCAGGATAGAAGAGCCAAGAGAGGCAGACAGTGTAACAACAGCCTGGCTTTCACAGGATTGAGTGTTTAAATTGTCACATTATCTACATGGAAACGAGAATAATGTCAACCTGTGACATCTCAATTTCCAGGCAAGTCGTTACGACTGGCACGCAAGGTGCACGAAAAGCAATGACTACTAATGTTGTGAGTGCTTATGTACATCACCATCAATGCCTTCAACCTGGAAAAGTCAACGCATGGCCCACTGTTGATAAATATGAATACTGGCCTCTCTCTGCTAAGCAGGTTTAGTATTGGTCCGTTGGTGGTAGCTGAATGTTGGCACCCAGGCAGTGTGCCAGTGCTAATCTGCCCAACTAATCACCTATCCCCCATTTTCCAGCCCCCAGACTCTTGAAGAGGAGGCTTGTCAGTGATTGGAGCAACAGCAAAGTAGCCACTGCGTCTACATGCCACATTTTGACAAAAGCTTTATCTGTGCGTTGTCTTATGAAAAAATAAAAACAATCCAAAAATTTACTTTCTATGCAAATCTATGCAAACCGGTTGATGAGCAACCTTACAAACAAGGATTTTTAAACCTGTCAGTATGAGGCACCTGCACTCAAACAACAGAGAAAAATAGATTGGAATCACCTTTGGAATAAGGTGACACAGTCTAATGAGGCGTCCTTGCAGAGTAAAGATAGTTAGGATGCTACTGAAATTAACGGCGTTACACTCTGATGGATAGACCCAACAGTGTGGACTTGTTTTAATAGTATCTAAGATCATATTTGTACAAACAGGCCTTGTTTAAAATTTAATTTTTGGGGGATTATTTTATAGTTGGTTTTGTTTGATTTGTTGTGATGTGATGTGTTTATTCTGCTTTTTATTACTTACTCACCGTGTCCTGGTAGAATGTCGTTGGATGAAAAAGAGAACCCCCTACCTCCATATTCACTGTACTCTAAACTGGCCTTGATGAGCCTATCAGTTGAACACCTATAATGTAGATGTAACCGTGCTGCCGATGCAAAGACATTGTTGTTGAGACTAAAATCAGCAGGAGCCCAGGGGTGGAAGCGGGTGGGATGCTGGGAAGTAGTGAAAGGTGAATCAGCCTCCACCTTTGTTTCCAAGTGGTCCTGCTGGCTTTGTTTTGGAGCAGAATGAATTATTAACAGTGGCCTTCTGGTCATGTTTTTCATCACTGTCCACCTCCAAAGGTAAAGAGCACTGTGGTGAGAGACCTCCATTGACTGGCTTTCTCCATAGTGACAGCAGAACTTCCACAGTCTTCACTTTGTCTCTGAATTTTTTTAATATCCTTGTCTTTGTGAACCCTTGCTCTCTTTTTCCATTTCACCCTCTCTCTGAACGTACAAATTAACTGACACAGGTGCAGGAGAATATCAGGTCTCCATGACAATTAAAGGGCCATCCTTATGCATGGCAGGTTTACTTTTACTGAAACACTGTATTTAACCTTAAAGTGGTCTTTCACGTCACTTAAGTAGAATATTGTGTCATTTTGACCTCATAAACATCAGTTAACAGACAATAAACTTCAAGAATATTGGCTTCCATTATAGTCTAAATTATATCACTGCTTTGAGACTTTTATCCTGATGAATTGCCCAAATTCTAACAACTGTAATGACGTATTATTGCTATTATTGACTAACTATTGCTATAAAATAAGTTTTATGTTTTCTGTGTTTTATAGTTCTACTCCATTCCCTTACAACTTTTACATTATAGTGACATAACTCGCACGTTGTGTCAGTTAATGCACTATTCAGTTGTAGTGCTCGGTCTCAGTAGTGATTTGATTTAGATTTTTCATCTTATTTTTGGAAACTGTGAAGTGAATCAGAAATGACTTGCCACTATGATAGTGTTCATTATGTGTACATGTTGACCAAAGTGAGGCAGTTCTTATTGTCCTACATACTGAAACAGACAGCAGAAATATGATTTAAGACAGAAAGTTTCTATTCTATTTTATTCTAATCTATTCTAATGATACTGATTTTTATTGATGGTATTTATAATTGTATTACTGTTGGCATAGTGGGTATCCTGTCTTCTTAATGGATTACCACAAGTCACTGTAAGGCATTTTCACATGTTGGAATGATCTGTCATAAAGAGGTGGTGTGTCAAAGAACCGGGTTGGTTGCATGCCACCTTTTACTCTATAATAGTATTACATCCTATTACATCTTCCTCAAGGACACACAATCAGATTTAGGTTCACCTATTGCCTGTGAATGGCTTTTCCCTTGGACGGCACAATCTCTTGCTGTCTTTCAGATAACACGTTTGGTTTGGCTGAGATTGTTTGATATGTGACTGACCTAATCCCAGAATTTCATTTTTGTCAAATTAGGCAGATTCATGTAATGAAATGCCATGATGCCTTTTGTTGTTTGTCTGCTGCAAGTATGCCTTGTAGTGCAACTTTAAACATTCACTCAAGCAATAGTGCCTCCTCAACAGCACGTCGGTTCAGTCACTAAATTGTCTTTGTCCAGTCTTCCTGGACAAGGGCATGCATAGGGCTATTTTACCAAAGTGGCCTTTTTCCATATAACTTGCAGTGTAGCTGTAATTGTTAAAAAAAGAAAACAAAGTTAACAAAATTGCACAGAATTCTATTTTTCAAAATCCTCTTGCACAGACATGATGCTTGACAGTTTCTTTCCATCTGCCCTTCAGTTTAGCCAATTTGCTGTCATTTGATCCTCTTTATCATCTGCTGGCCAGAGGATGCTCCCAACTGGACGGAATGCCTGGCAACTGTAACTAAGGGGCAAGCAAAACTGTGCTAGGATGTTGGTTAAATAAAGAATAAATACAGTATCCAGATGAACTTTGAGCCTGACCAGAAAATGAAGAGGACGTATTTTTATTGGGATTAGTCATCCAAGATATTCCTTGATATAATGAAGGTAGATAATATTATACACCAATGTGTTTAAGGCAGTGGTAAACTGAGGCTGCTGACCACTGAAACTAACAGGCATTTTTTCCCTATTTTCCACTGATGTAGAGAGATTATAATGATGCATAAGACTGTCAAGAAATGTACATTTCTCTATTATGTGCAGTGATTCTTGGATGTTTGGAGAAGGGAGACTGGGAGGAGGAAGTGACACTGTAAGGGGAGGGGAATGAGGGTGTGGGGTGTGGGAGGGGGGATTTAGTTAATAGAAAATAGACTGTGAGAGATAAGTAATATGTAAATAGGAAATGTGTCCAAATTTACCTCTGGGGAGAGAGCCAGTGTGAGAGACTGAATAATGTGGCAGGGAGCCTCAGGTGCAGCTGGGAGGGGAGGAGGCGGGGCCACGGCTGAGGGAGAGAGAGTGAGAAAGAGAGAGGGTTTGTGTGTGTGTGTCTGTGTGTCTGTGTGTGTGTGTGTGAGAAAGAGAGAGAGAGAGTTTGTGTGTATAGAAAGAGAGAGAGACTGAGTGTGCAAGCTAGAAAGCTTGTGTGGAGAGAGAGGGAGGGAGGGAGGGAGGGAGAGAGAGAGGGAGGGAGGTGTAAGCCAGTCACAGCATCTCTCCCTCTCACTGCACCAGGGCTGAGGGAGTCTTCGTCCCCGCTGCAGATTTAACTCATTTCCATCAGCGCAGTCATCTTTTTTTTTTCTTGCTTTTTTCCTCCTTGCTGCTTATGACAGATGCATTGCATTCATCTGTTCCTGTTTGCTGGGATCAAAGGATTAATTTATTAAGAACGCTCATTGTCCTGTTTAACGGAATTGAAAGGGGGACGTTTGCAGAGGACGGTTCTTCAGACTGGGACTCCGACCGAGACTTGGTCTTTTCTTTATGCTGCTAGAGTGGATTCCCCTTTTGTTGCGCTGCTACTGTTTTGTTCAGGGTGACAGACATACTGAGAGAGGACTTGAAAACAAGGCTATATGATCCCATTCCTTTAGAACTAACCAGACTTGAAAGGACCAAGGCAAGTTAGAGAAGCTATGGTTGCATCAGGAATTTGAGAAGAAGGTGCTGAGCCTCTCCCACCACTGCTTCCGGATGTTGCAACAAAAATTCAAATGACAAGTTTATGGGATAAATAAGTGGAAAGACAATTGATCCCCACACCCCTCTCTGCAAGTGTCTGCAACGGGATTGCTGAGGAGCCGAAGTGAGTGGAGCGCTGAGTTATTCAGCTGGCCTCTCATTGCTCCTGGAGAGTCCTTTCACCTGCCTGTATGGGAGTCTGACATTCAACACTTTCATCAGCTGCTGGACTTTGTTACATCTGTTTGTCTTTTGGCAACTTGCAGTCCAGAACACTGAGAGGCAAGTTTGCACATCTGGATTTAAATCACTTTAATGGCAGAAACTCATCCAGACATTTTGACGTGCTTGGTTGTTACCTCATTCTGCCTGGGGATGCCTTGTAAACACATTTTCCCCCCAGCGCCATGTGTGTTGAGAGAGCTGTGACATTATCTCCTGCGGAGATCCCCATGTTGTTCTAGTCTGTGTCTGTGTTTTGATTCAGACAATAGCTGGGCATACATGGGCTCCAGACACTGACCAGAGGACCACCAAAATAAGGGAAGCCTACGGTTACATAGTAAACACATTAAGACCCCTGGCACAGTGAAACAGTGGATTGTACTGAGGGGATGATTTGCAGAGATGGACGCAATTTTACGTTGAGAGAGACTCTTCAGAAGCTTCCCCCCCCCCACCTAAGCAGTAGTTGCCTAAAATGTATTTTTTGAAAGGTAACGTGCTCAGTAAATTTCACCTGATCTTTTTTTTAAAACGGGAGCCATGTACTGCTTACTTAAATGATTTGCTGTGATGATCTGTCAAGAGAGGAGAGCATTTTACTTCTTTAAGCTGTTCGTATAGTTTCCACTCTCGCACCGTCTGCGCTATCTGCCCTTGTGAGGACAGCGTCTGCCGTCAGTTTCCCAATGGCAGCCCTCGTTAAAATCAGGAGATGAGGCCACAGACTGGAAGGCAAAGCAGCAGGGAAACTCGCCTTTGTGATAGATGCTGGCCACAACACTGATGCTACCCTGCCTTAGGTCTACTGAAGGAATACAGCTTTTTTTTCGCTCTCTCTCTGCTCCTGACTGTTACCCACCCACTACTTTTACTAACCATGAGTGATTGGAAAAGGAGAGCTGAATGGGTTGTCCTACTCTCCCAGAGGCTGTATTGATTTTCCCCCTGTCACTGTTCATTTGATTGAGACCCAGCTATGTGAGAGTAAGGTGAAAGAGGGAGTGAGTGTGCTAGAGAGAGTATTGAGCTCTGTTAACTGAGGGGGGCTGCAGATGCCCAGTAAAGAGCAGGAGGGAGAAGGCAGTTCTCCAGTTTCAGGCCAGCTGCCTTATGGGTGGCACACCACAAACCTAACCCACCTGGATAGCACCCAGAACAATGAACCAGTCTGAACTGACAACGGACCCGGTGCTCACTGCCAACAGCAGCCATGGAGACTTCTTTTCTGGAAGGGCCTCCAACCACTCCTGTCCCTTGGGCTGGGGGCTGAACGAAGGCCTGGAGGCTTGTGTCCTGGAGACTGCTGTCATTGTACTTCTGACAGTGCTCATTATTGCAGGGAACCTGACGGTCATCTTTGTGTTCCATTGTGCCCCTCTACTACATCACTACACCACCAGCTATTTCATCCAGACCATGGCCTACGCTGATCTGCTGGTGGGTCTGAGTTGCCTGGTGCCCACCCTGTCTCTGCTTCACTACCCAGCAGGTGTCCAAGAGCCCATCACATGCCAGGTCTTCAGCTATGTTATCTCTGTACTGAAGAGTGTTTCAATGGCCTGCTTGGCCTGCATCAGTGTGGACCGCTACCTGGCCATAACTAAACCGCTGTCTTACAACCAACTGGTGACGCCGTGCCGACTGCGAGGCTGTATCACCCTCATCTGTGTCTACTCTAGCCTGGTTTTCTTACCCTCCTTCTTTGGGTGGGGTAAGCCAGGATATCATGGGGACATTTTTGAATGGTGCGCTCACTCTTGGCCCACCTCTGCCCTCTTTACAGGCTTTGTTGTGTGCCTGCTCTATGCACCTGCTGCACTTGTGGTCTGTTTTACCTATTATCATATCTTTCGCATTTGCCAGCAGCACAATAGGGAGATCAGTGAACGGCGGGCACGCTTCCCTAGCCAGGAGATGGAAGCTGGTGAGGGGAGTGGGGGCAGTGGGCATCAGGGAGGGCATGGACCAGATCGACGCTATGCGATGGTGCTCTTCCGCATCACCAGCGTTTTTTACATGCTTTGGCTGCCCTACATCATCTACTTCCTACTAGAGAGCTCCCATGTGCTGGCTAGCCCTGCCCTCTCCTTTATCACCACCTGGCTGGCCATTAGCAACAGCTTTTGCAACTGTGTCATCTATAGCCTGTCTAATAGCGTGTTCCGCCTTGGCATGCGCCGACTCTCACAGACAATTTGCTCCTTCAGCCACTGTGCAGCTGATGACAGGGATTTTGTGGAGCCTAAACCAAGGAAGAGGGCAAACTCCTGCTCCATCTGAAGCAATGACTTCTACAAGGATACGTGGAATCTATGAATAGGAAACATGAATCTTAACAAGCTTAGCAGCTTGTTAACTTTCAGTTAAATTGGCAGGGCTTAACTAAACAGAGAACAATTTCTGTTACAGCAGCCTGTCAGCTGACACCAGTGACTTTGCCCTGGTCACAAAAAACCATGGTGTGTTGCATTACAAGCTTTTCAAGGAGAGTCAATAAGAGTTTTGCACTCTCTGAGAGTTGTTATTGTATGCTGTGTGACAGCTGTGGATCACATAGGCTGTCTTAGCCTTTATATCTCACTGTATGTCATGAGCTAGGTCGGACCTCGTGAGAAGACAAAACTGTAAATTCTAAAATATTCAGAAATATTTCTGCAGACTTCAATTGTGACCACTCTTTTTTAGGCCTGTTAACTTTTGTTAATGTTTGTACACTGTGCGATTAAAAAAAGTTCAGAGACTGGACCTGTACCGATTTACGTTTTGCCACCATCCTGCTCAAAGTAGTCATCTTGCGCAGTGGTAAAGTGCTCCCAGTGTCCCTGCCACGTGTGGATTGCACCCTGGAAGTCCCATTCTGTTAGGGTCTCTTTCACTGTCAACACGGTGACCCTTCAGCATGAATTTCATTTTGTGAAGGAAAGAAGTTTTAGGGAGTGAGGAACCGATTGTGTTGGATATGCACAAACTTGCATGTTTTAAATGTGCTGACTGGCCGGCATTTTCAGGGTCCAGGCTTTTTGCACCAAATTCCTCCCTCAGATGCCTCAAAACACTGTAGTAGAACTTGGCATTGAAAGTCTCTGTGACCCTGGGGGATGAATTCACAATGCATGACTCAAAGCAAAGCAAATGTCAAAGAAAACAATGAGCATGCACCTAACCTGATGCACCCTCTTCGGTCTTGGAGGGTGATGGCTCTCCTGTTGCAATGCCTAGCCTAGGTCCAGCCCTTGTCACCGGTGATGGTCCTGGACATGAATGTTGGGTTATCCTGGACCTGTTGACAGAAAACCTCGCAGGCTTCAACACAATACTGCTTTTGAAATGGCAAATTTGCATGTAACACAGGTCCTGGCTGATGACAGTTTGTTGTCACCTGTTGCATACATTAGCCCGCACTCCATTTGTTTGCAACAGGAACAGTCTCTTAACTTTTTGGTCGCACCTTTTAAATTCAGTCAGCCTTCTACTGGATGTCTCTGTACTTTATGACTGACATAAGCAGATAAAAGAGTGCTCACAAACCTGTATAAACACACAAAGTAACAATGATAACAGCCATTATGCTGCTGATAAATAACAGATTGTGTATGGGCTCGACTGTTTTCTAGAGGAAAGCAAGCAGTCCTTTTTGCAAAAGTATTTTGTGTTGAGTCTGTAAACATGATGTGAGTAGGTGAACACGAGACAGATGCAAGAAAAATATTCATGCTCTATTGGTCAGGTCGTGTGCCACATTTTTAGTGATTGGACAGTCACTGATCTGACAGTTGGTTGAACTGAATAAAGCTGTTGACTCAGACCTTCTGCTATACATGCTACGTAATCTAACAGTGAACAGCAATCTTAAAGCCTAAAAATATTTTTAAAAAATGTATTGCACTGGTAGACAGTTATGCAAAGCATACTGCTAAATGACAGCATTAGACCAAGGACTGTTAAACTATCTAAACTTGTAAGGGGAGTGCTGAAACCTTTAAACAAAATTAAAAATCCCCAAAACTGACATATTTACAAATGTGTAATGTAGGAAGTCAAATTTTCCACATATTTAACACATTGCCTAGTGCAGTAGTGTGACCTCTATTCGATGTTCCACAGTTGACATACTGTTTCCATTGTTTACTAATTTAAATATGAGTAGATTATGATTGGTCACCAGTTGACTGGTGCAACCTTACTAAAAAGCACTTTATTTCCAGAATTCAGACCACGGATGTTTCAGGCTTTGCCTGGTTTGACACTAAAGCCTCTGTATCAAGAGCAGTGAACTGATGCTTTCACCAGATATCTACCCAGCACAGTGTTTTTTTTCCCCATGGTCCCCCCTAGCGTTTGTGAGATAGCTCACCAGCGCCAGGACTCCCATCATTGGTGTGGCATTCCTGATATGGCTGTGTTATGAGTATTCTGCTAACAGTTTGATGCATGAGTGCCTATGATGGCCATTTCCAACCAGCAAATGAATATTATATCCCCTGTATATGGAGGACCATGTATCCTGGATATTGAACACAGAACAGAACTGGCAAAATCACATTTTATCATCTAATTATGAATTTCACATAATTATTTATCAAAAGAACTGATATTTGTAAACACGCCTGTGCCATATACAGGTAAGGAAAGTGATTAGAGCAGTTATCTTTGTTAAAGATGACTGTGGATTTCATTTCCCAGCAGCAGTGAACAGGGGCTCAGGTTCGTGTGATCTGATATGTCTGGAGGTTGCCGTGGGGCAAAAACTTAGCTGATCTAAAATTACATGCTCAGTTGTGATAAAGGTTCATGGCCATCAGTAACTTATCTGTTGTGTCTTTGTTGAACAACAGGCTGGACAGTGTTCTTTATACCTACTTTGGCCCACTTTTTTCAACTTTACCAGTTCCCTCACTGATAGACATACAAAGTTACTGCTCAGTGTTTAGTGTGCACAGTGTGTAAAATTGAAGGAAAATAATATTGAATTGGTAGCTGGATTTGTTGACATTTCTATACATTTCTGATGGTATTTGTGCCCAAGCAACAAATGACTGTGTTGGGAAGGGCAGAGTTTGGGTCATGAGTTCTTCTTGAAGATAAATTCATTCTGTTAAAAAATAATAATAATAAAAAAAAGAAGAAAATAGCTACACTTTGCCCTCCCACCTTGGAGACTGTTTCCCAACGTGGGGCTTTTGATAGACAAAGAGCAAATGCCTTTGGATATGATTCTCACCCTTTGCTACAGCACAGTAATATAGTCATTCCAGTCAATTTCCCTTATACACATTCTCTTGATCATTGGGTCAGTGTCAAAATGTAATTCATTTCACAAGAATACAGCCACGATCTGTAGCCAATGATTTATGATGATTTCCCCTTTTGCTCATGTAGTATCGTTGCTTATCTGTGGGTTAGGCCCTGCTTATGGTGTACATATAGTTGTCTAGAAACCAAGTGACACAAAAACCCCTGCCCCTTGATATTGTAATTGTTGTTTCATTCTCTGCTGCTTAAAAGTACCCTGTGTAAGTCATTTTAAAGCTGCATTAAGTGATTTTCAACCACTAGGGACAGAAAGACTCCAAGCCTTTTGCTTATGATATTTGTCAGGAAGCAATTTTCCATTTACCAATTTCAGCTATAAAAAGAGCTATATGAGCATTCCAGTAGAGTCTTTCTGGCCGCCTTATGAATGTAAGTAAATATTGTTTTCAAGCCAAGGTTTGGTGAATCACCAGCAGAAGAATATCTGTGTCTTTGGGGTTATCTACATGCTCTATTTTCTTAAACAGCCGCCTGTTTACTTTGTACAGTCAACTTGAAATGATCACGTGCTTGGAGTTGCTGCCCATGGTTTGTACTGTATGTGCTGGCTTTGCTATGGTTTTGCTGGTCCAGTCAAATGGGATAACCAGATCAATAAAGGTAGAGATTATCAGCATTCATCACCCTTTAACATTATCAGGAGTTAATTGATTCAGTGTTAATATTTTCAAAATATTGCTTTATGCAGCTTTAATGCAGTACAGATTGTTCTGTATATGTGCCTAAAGATGTATTTTGTAGGAAAAGTGGGGGAACAAAAAGATGTTGAGTAATTACCATTACATGGACATGCTGCACTTTTTAAAAACTTTTATCCACCTACATGAACATACCTTGTATCCATGTACATGTCTGAAGGAACATTGTCATTTAATGTAATTTTCCATGACTTTCTGATAAGTTAGTGGGGATTCCTTTTTATCCATGAAGTCATTCATTTTTCACAGCAGTTATGACTTTGACCTTCATTTGATATATATTTACATATATTTGATGGTACACGTTGTACCATCGGACATCTACATCAAATCTGTAACATAAACAGAGACAAGAGATTTGTCACAGTTCACACAAAACATAGCCCTGTAAAATATTAGATTTATAATTATTTTTTTATTTTGATAGCGTGTGTTTTTTGTGCTCCCTTGGAGCATAGTGCAGTGAGGTTGTAGATGAAATTTATAGGATCTGAATTAGTGCTATATTATCTTTACGGTGTGGTGACAAACAACAACACAACAACGTATAAAACAGGAGAAAGCAAAATTCTGTAATGGCCTGAAATAAAATAGCTTGTTGTTACCATATAATATAAAAGTTGGAATAGTCCATTAAAGTGGATTTTACAGTATTTGGTCCGAAGTTGCACAAATATTCTTTCCTTTGGTGGGCTTTTTTGTAGCAGGTTATATAAAATGTGTGTCTTTGCTCAGGGTTTCAAAAATCCAAGAGCCGTTGAATGAATATTTAAAAAAATAAATAAATAAATAGTTTATATGTGTCTGTATTACACTGACCAAACTGAAGTGTTAGAAAATCGGAACTGTTATCTTGTTCAAACAAGTTGTCTTACTTTCAAGTGCATTGATAGAGGCTTTTAGTTAAGAGGGTTTAGTTAGGAGTTTAATTAAAGGTTAATATGTATTTATTTATTAAAATTATGTTTAAACCTTTACACAATATACTGTATATGAGTATACTGTATGTAAAGTGTGTGTATCTGTTTTTAATCTGCTGTACAGCCAAAAAAGAAAATCAGACAAAAATTCTGACAAAGGTATGGCACACCCATATGTGTTGAATCAACTAGGCTGCTGATGTTTTGAGTAGGAGGCAGAGTGGGTTAAATTACAGTATCTATTTTTTTATTTTGAAATTTTGTCAAAGGCTATGGTTTTGCTGTTGCTGCCAACCCAATAAAGGTGAAAATAGTAGACATTCACATTTGTGTAGTTGTTTCTGTGAAATGTGTGTATTTTTGTAGCGCATATCACCATTCATTCAGCTTTCATTCAGAACCAGTAGAGCCTCCCCATAGTCACCCCCATGTTTCCTTCACTTGGCTCCGATTTTTTTTTAAGGAGTAATGAAGAGGAAGGAGACGTTGGCCTGTGGCTGTGGAGCTGCCAGTTGTTGGTTTTTGTTTCACTAGACTTGATAGGATCTGTGCGATTAGTTAAAGCCTGCCTCAGCAAACATTGTTAAGGTGCCCTTCAGTGAGATGGTTGGATATTGAGAGCTATTTTCAAGATGTGGTGAATCTGTAAGAATCAGTGAAGTGAGATGAGGTGTGTGTGTGCGTGCGTGGAGACCTAGCATAAATCTAGTAATAGGTGAAAAAGCCTCTGAGAGTTGCTCCAGGCAGTATCAGTGAATACTTCACAACAAATATGGAAACCGACAAAGCAACCATTTAATTAATTAATAGGTTTTGGTCTCTTCATGTTCCTCTGAGTCCGCAGATGGCTGATCATTTGGCATTTAACAACTCTGCAGCAGGGTAGCCTTTCCTTTATTACAGCTGGGAATTAATGCACAGCATCATCCACATTATAGAGCCTGATACCTTGTCCTTGGTCATAAATTGGCCTTTGTAATTCTGTATGAATTACAAAGCCTGTAGACTGCAAGTTAGCTTGTCCCCCAAAAAGTGCCTTTATGTGGTAGTTTACTGGAGGGATGAACAAAGGGAGGGATGTTGGAGGAAGCATGAAAGTAAGAACATCAGATGGTGAAGAGATAGATGGCAACTTAGGTGAAGTGGTTAAGTATTGTATTGTAGAGAGGAAGGACGGAGGAGTGAAGAGGAAGCCTCACTCATTGCTTCAAAGATATGTTTCAATACGTAATCAAATTTGCACGACATTTGCACTACAAAATTGAGAACCCAGCGTGTTTGTAGACCAATTTTCATTTCCACAGTTATTTGTAACTTTTACATATATATTTACATATATATAACACTTACACTTTTTGTATCTAGCTATTTATGCACGTTGCTGTGATTAAAGGCTCATTGCATCAAAGAATGTTCTGTGGCATAAACCTTCAGAACTATTTTAACAATCTTGATTCGTTGTTGTTGTGATTGTATAGATCCTGTTTGATCCTTGTTAATTGTCATGCCAGCAAACACTTTCGGGGGCTGGCCGTTTTTGGATGCTTCTCTATTTCTTTTATTATGATTGATGTGTAGTTTTGGACCAAAAGTCTGTATTTATGCCTCCCAACAAACAGCACTGGATGCGCTTACATTTATTCAGCCAAACCAAGGGCAGCCTCCCAGTCCAGGCCTGCTCAATATTCATAGCCAACACTATATCAGGAATTCCCTTTTATTTCCAGAAATGGCAGCACTCGCCTCACTTCCTCTTTGCCTTTCCATCCTGCCACTCTCCTCCTTCTTCCATCCTGTTGGAGAAAGGACCACCTGACCCTCTTTTGCAGTGTGGAAGTTGTAATTGGAGGGGAAGCCACTTCCTGCCTCTGTGTGATGATGGTGGAGCCTTGTGGCACCCACCAAAAGCATTTGATGGCATAAGGAGGACACACTCATCTCACCCACCCACACGCCAACGCATCCTCATGCATCTTGCATGGCCTCAGCCTTTGAAAACATGGGCTGCAGCCTGACAGCTGACAGGTGTTAATCCAGTCGTAGCCGATTGTATGTCCTGAGAGTAAGGAATCAAAATTAAGTTCAGTGGGGATTTTTTAACATTTACTAAACAAAACTATAAACTATACAAAACTGGGGCTACATCCACTCCTGATGCTTTGTGAGGCTGTAATGCTTGGAGCTAACAGCTGCTAGTGATTGGGATCCATTCATTGGGGACCATGACTATCTGTACTAAATTTCAGAGCAATCCATCTTATAGTTGTTGAGATACTGAAATGGGAGACTAACTGACTGACATGCTGTCATCACTATAGCGTGACTAAAAAGTGCATATGCCTGCTGTCCTTCAGTAACATCGCATGCTCACACATTCACCTTAATGTTCAATTGGCTAGACACAAAGGACCCTGTGCTGTACAGGCCGTGGTGTGTGTCGTTTCACACAAAACCGATACCCTTAAAGCTTTTGAAACACAAAAAACAAATCACATTGACACATAAAGAATCTTAATCTTCTGGAAAGTTATGGCAGTAACTTTTTTTATCTTTCATTGTGACACACAACACTGACATTCACTCTGCGTGAGTGAAAAGTAGATGGGATTGTCAGATTACAAACCTGTTGTGATAGTGCTGCCCTGGGATTCTTGCACCAATGCCTTGAGTGTCCCACTGCTCAGTGCTTGATATTTGCTGTCGTTTGAATATGCGGAAAGTTATCAGTCAAAGAAACCAAATACAAAGTGCTACAATATTTAGAATATTCTTAAAACAAACAGAAGGGATCAACGTCTCGGTTACAGCACTGTGCATTTTATTTTACGAATGGAAACGGAATCTGTTTCAACCTCGACAGTGGACCTGAATCCTTTCAGAGAGCCTCAGAACAATAAATCAGTGACATACCTGCCCACTCATCGCAGGGTGCCCCAGATGAAAATGAAATGTGGAATTACAGGAAGTGATCATCAGCTTCTTTTCAGAGTTGATCACTTCCATTTCACCACTGGACCTGGTGATTGCCAGTGGTAGACAAGCTTTCCATCTATCAGTGGCCACTTCACTGATAGCTGTCACTGCCATTTTTTGAAGTGCTTTGACTTTCCCAAAAATGCATATTGGTCCAGATTAATTTTGAAAAAGTTTGATTCTGCAGTTTTTATGTTATTGTTCTTCCAGTCTCCATTGCCTCATCACTCTCTCTTCTTGTGCTGTGTTACACTGACGATGCAAATAAGGAATCCCACCTGACCCTTGAGCACCATAGCATGTGTGGCTACCAACAACTATGAAAACCAATTTAGGTCATGGGGGTTAGTTGCGCACTTGGCCTGTGATGGGACAATATTGGCTGTTGCTGATATGGCCTCTCTGGTCAGGAAGAGTTTCCTGTGGTGGGTAATTTTTTAACATAGGTAGGAATATTTGTTGTGTTTGCCACCTAAACCTTAAAGGGACATTCTTGTATATTTAAAGCTGGTGTATATGGCTCTTGTGACCCTATGGGTCATGCTATTTTTTCACTTTCCACCTCTGTTGTCGAGATTTAGGTCCTCCAGCACTAAAAACAGGGAGGGTTATTTTTGAAGTGAGAGCACTTTTAGGGTTGGTCCTGATTTATTTTAAAAAGCTGGTTGTTTGGGTTAATGTTAGATTTAGATTTAGGTTAAAATTAGAGGGACGGCTAATGGCCACCATGTTGCTATGATACTCAAGGGTGTGGGCCAGGGAATCCATTACGTCATAAATAATATAGGCCCTCATAAATATAGTAATACAAACCTGTGTGTGTTTGTGTGTGTGTGTGTGTGTGTTTGTTTGTGTGTGTGTGTGTGTGTGTGTGTGTGTGTGTGTGTGTGTGTGTGTGTGTGTGTGTGTGTGTGTGTGTGTGTGTGTGTGTGTGTGTGTGTTTCTGTTTGTGAATGCCAGCGTCCTGTCTTGCCTGAAGTTAGCTCACTCACTTGGACACCTTTTATGGACAAATACACACAGACACACACCAGAGACTCTGAGAGGGCGTCATCTTAATTGAAATCATGGGACCCATTCTTAAAAAAGTGGTTGTCAGAAAAAGACATGACTCCATCTTTAAAATAATGTGTATTTGACCAAAATCTCAGGATATAGGTATCTTTATATCCAGATAATAACACATATCATGATACAACACAAACACTGTGTAACTTTTACCTTGTAAATTGGGCTATTTATATGCAATTTTACAGAAAGTTGCAATGGCAGCCATTGTCTCATTTCATCTTTTGCTTTATGGCGTATCACAGGCAAAAAGCTCAGTATGAAAGAATATTACAGAATAGGCATTTAGACTGACAGCACCCACATCAGGAGCTGAACTGAGCAACCAGTTATTGATTCACTAATTATCATTAAATCTGTGATTGATAAACTGCCAGCAGTGATCTACCGCACCACCTCTCTCCATCACCTTTTCAATCACGCCATGCCTAATGGTCAGAGGTGCTGAATAATTTAACATCTTTAAATGTACAGGAAATAACTAATTTTAGTCCACATAATGTAAATCCAAATACTACTGGATTTGAAAATGTAAATTAACATAAAAAAATAAACTCACCACCACTTAATTTAATACAAGACATATTTTCTGGAGGCAGAAATGAAAAGTACATCGGTGTAAAGCCAGATGTAGAATGTAGACTTTTTAAGGAAATAGGCAACATAAGTATTTTAAGAAAGTCTTTCAAATCCGTTGTTGCTCATTAGTGCAAGGCAGTGTTGGTCATTTTTCCGGCTGCCTGAAAAGAAAAAAGAAGGAATTCACTCTGTGTTACTGTAATATTTCCATACAGTTAAACCATATCAAAGTAATGAAATTCGTCGGTATTTGTAAAAGTACCCAGTTTTATGATTTGATGTGAAATGATGTGAAATTGAATCTGGGTCTTTTACAGTGAGTCTCAGACTGATTGATCCTCCCAACTTCTCTTCCATGGTCAGAGAGTTGAGCTCATCTCAGCTGGCACTTTGAACTGCACACATTCTTTCTCCTGTTCGAAAAGGATTCTACTGCGACACAATGAGGCTCATTAAAGTATTGGCTTTGGAGCCGCTTCAATACACTTTCTTCACTGCGACACTAAAGGGAAATCTAAATTTTAAAAAAAAAAAATATATATATATTTTCTATTCATATTTTTTGATGAGATTTGGCACAACATTCACCGTTATTCTCACTCCAGCTCTTCGCGTTCAGGACAAACACATGCACACTGATGAACAGTGGAAGACAAATATGTTGTTTTTTGTTTTTTTGTTTTTACTGTTAACCTCCCGGCAGACCTCAGGTACTGATGCTCTGCCAGCGGATGTACAGCCAGCTTCTCTAATTTTCTCTCAGGGCATTTTAGCTGAATTAAATACCATAAGATAGTCAAATTACCCCCTTGGCTTCTTAGCATGCTTCCTCCCTCCTCCTAGCTCCCCTCTTTCCCTCCTCCTTTCCCTCCCTCTGTCCTGAGGTGGTGTTTCTCATAGTATCTCAGGCTGTCGACTCGGGCTGGCTATGTCAGGCAGTTATTTAGTAGTGATAGTCCAGCAGTTTGCCTCAGGACATCACTGATATGTCTCCTTCCTTCTCTGTGGCATGTAATCTGGCTGTGTTTGGAGAGGAGTAGGGAAGTGAATGAATTAAGTAATAATAGTTATACTTATTGTAAAAAGGTGGCTGTGAGGTGAACATGACTTTTTTGGGAAAGCCCTCCCTTTTTTGTGGGAAGAGATTGCCTAGCTGTGCGTCAGATCCAAGAAACGCTTCCTTGTTTGTTTGTCTTAAATGAATTAACCATCACCCAGCTCGTCAGCTGCTAAATTCTGCAGTCAGGCAGTAAACGATTATATGCAGAAAAAAATCACTACATAATCACTGAAACCACGATGTATCTTAGGCCCAAGACGATTATTTCCACCAGCAATTCTATCTGTGCAGCCAGAGTTGATCAGAAAATAATCCCGACAGTACTCACAGTATTGGATTATACAATCATTAAGCACTTTGAGGTACACCTGTACACCTGCTTATTCATGCAACTCCACCAATCGTGGGGCAGCAGTGCAGTGCATAAACTCATGCTGATACAGGTCAGGAGCTTTGGTTCATGCTGACAAACTGGCTCTGATGGATCTGGAAACATGGATGGAAACGTGGATAAGACACATCCCTGGTTACCACCGTGTTTCCATTGTCTCTGGTTCTTCCCAGCTGAACGTCGGGACTTAAGCTGCTCCATGTCACTATGGGAACCCCAAGTGCGATGAAGCAACAAGGTTTCAGAGAGTTTATTTGAAGTTTAAAAATAGGGTGCAATTAAAATTGATTTTTACATGGCTCCAAATAATAATTTGTGTGCGCTTTTATTTTGAAGATGCAGGCAAAGGAAAATAGACGCAGTGAAGGAAGTCTAAAACCATATGTGCTAGTGGGTGTGTGTTTGTGTTGTATCTGTATTTCAGTGCACAGGCTGTTTCTTTTACACAAGTGAAATGTATATTGAACAACATGGACCAACCTAGACATGCAGACACAGCAATTCATGCATGCACTTTATACATGTCCACATACGAGAGTCTCAGTCTTCTCTTGTGGAACCACTGAGTGTCTGACACCCACTCCACCTCCATCATCCCTTGGGGTCTTCTGTCCCCACATGACAGAGATTCAACTCATATCCTCCAGTAAAATCCACAACACACAGAAAATGTCAAATACCTGGGGGGGATGCACTTTATCTGCTGACCTCTCTCAATGATGCTCTGAGTGTGTGTGTCTGTGTGTGTGTGTGTGTGTGTGTGTGTGTGTGTGAGAGAGAGAGAGAGAGAGGCCAATTATTACCTCAGTTTGTGTGCATATTTCAGCACGGTACAGAGTAATTTTTATTCAAAGGCACCCACAATTTCAAAGGGTGCTGCAGTTTGACCACAGCATCATGCTAATATATATTGCTGCATTCAAATAAGCACAAGAAAGCGTGTAGACTTACAGACTATTGTTTGTGTAGTAACACCAGTTTTTTTTCTTTCAGCGCACACAAAACAGACAGCAAGTGGACTTTGAGGAGATATTGTCAGTGTTTGACAAGAAGTGTAAAAGTTTGGAATTAGAATTGGTGACTATACGTTTAACGAGCAAATGCCTGGCATTTTTCTGACGTAATGATTTGCTGATTAATATTTTCATCATCAACTTATATTTTTTTTAGCTTTTTTAAAATTCATTTTTTAAGTGATGTGAAGAAGGATGTTAATCAAAAGCTATAATTCTAGTAACAGCTTTGTTACATGTCAGCCCTCTGTTGTGTCAAGTGTTTCACCAACTTGTGAGCTTGTTACCAATTTCCCTGCAAGCAAAATTAGAAATTTCACCTTTTAGCTTCCTGCCTCAACACTGTGTCTGCACTTCCAACTCAGCTAATTGAAATGCAGAAGCAGCCAGACCATTAAAATGCCACGGCAGAGATACAGAGACAGATGAATTTGCAATCTGCCAGGCGGGCCAGCTGTTGCCCCCCCCCACACACACACACACCCTCAAACCTCCAGGGAAGCCTCCAGAAACTTCCTCGCCAGCAAGGACAAAGGCCTCGGGGGGGGGGCTGGTTTTTAATTACTGGGCTGCTGTCCTCTGAATATCACACCGATAGATTAGCTCACTGTGTCCCACTGAAATGAAGAGAAATGAGGAGTGTTTGGGGGAGCCAGGTGTGTCAGCAGAGAGGGGTGGTGTCATTACGCCTGGCTGTATGATGGTGTTATGACTCCAGGCAGGACTTTGAAGCTATAATGCAGTCTTTGTTTTCTTTTCTTTTTTTTTGCCTGACATACTTTTAGAATTAGCCCCTTTCTTTGGAATCTAAATTAAAATAAGGGCAGGACATTTTTCAGTTTTCGACTTAAAAGATTAATTAATCCAGCATTTGGGGAGGTTTTCTTAACTGTTGACTGTTTTTTTTAAATGAGTGTTTTAAAGGTCCCATATTGTAGAACATGATAGAGAAGAGATTGTTAAACAATATTCAGATAGTCTTTGGTGCATAAAACCACAAATGTATTTTCTTATATCTATAAAAACTTAAAATAAAACACCTGAAAAGTATAAAATACAGGACTGTAAATATCAGAACCTAGACATGTTTCTCAAACTTCAGAGCATTCCTGATGTTTTTGATAGTTTTCAGAGTAAAAGAGATGGCATGGTTCAAACTATGTTCAAAATTTTGTCAGTGGCTAATTGATTTGACTTGCTAACAAGTAAGATAAAAGCTGTCTCAGCTCAGGGACCATAACCATCAAATGCTGCATTTGAAGACCGGCTGCATCACAGCGGTGCCGCAGGTCCGTCCCACTTCAAATGCAGCAGAGAAATACGTCCTTCATTTTCCTCAGGCTCAACCTATCCCAAGATTCATTGTGCAGCAGTGTGGAATCATTTTTCAGAAAGAGAATATGGCAGAGTCTGCAAATAAAATAGTGACTGAGGATAAATAGGAAATCCTCCACAGACCAGACCTTTTGACCGTTCATTTCAGTTTGACCTTTGCAGTCCACGATGGCCTTCTTACGCCACATCCTTCGAAGGATGCAGTGTCTGAATTAAGACACAGCTATAGTTCGTACCCCAGTCAGCCCAGTGGGTGTTCCTCAAACCATTATTTTTTTAAGGAAGCGAGAAGGTGCCTCGGTGGAAATTAATAGCAGACCTTTGAATTGCCAAGAAAGCATTTTTTATTTACCTCCACGAGGAAAGGTTTGCTGAGCATACATTTTCTCTCTAACAGCACCCATCTTCACAGACACGCAGTTCCACTGGTCAACTATGGGAAACCACATACGCTAACCAGCCTTTACTGCAGCAACACTGTAGCAGGTGGTGTTTAAAACCCTTGCTCACAGGCTCACTGAAGCAGGACAGAGTTTGGTACATGCTTCCTGTGTGGCTTGGTGCTTTCTGGCTCTGTTGTAATCACACCACCTGAGGAAGATACCTCTTTACTCTGACGGAGGTGTCAGGAAGATGACAAAAACAAACAAAAGTTGCATAAAAAGCATATAAACTACAAACAGACTGTGATGTGACATTACTTTGTTCAGATTACACCTTTTATATTTCGGGTTATGTGAGGTTTTTGTGATCCAAACGCAGCCTGTTTGTCACTTTCAATACTGGCCTTCTGCTGAAGGATCATCTGTCCAAAAGATGAAGAGGCTCTCTAATATTCTCGCTGACAGTCATTCAGCCACAGACCCCCCCGCTTTCTCCTTGTGTCACCCTGCCTTCCTCTGTCTGTCTGCCTTTTCAAGTCATTACTCCTTCCCTTCAGATTAGTACTTTACATTTTCTGTTATCTAAATTGTCATAGAATGTCATCTAACTACATTTTCCGCACACTCTTCCATTTAAATGTGTAAGAAGTCTGGTACAAAGCAAATGATGCTGCTTCGCAATGAAGCGTAGATTTTCTCCAACCAGTTTTGAGACTGAATTCACGTGCAGCCCGACAGCAACAGACACGCTCTTTAACACACCATGCTGCTAGTCGATCACAGCCTCTGTTCTCCAACATGGATATCCATAATGCACCACTCCCCACTCGAGCTGACGCCGGGCTCAGATGGCACGGCACTCACTTTTGTTTCCTCATTCCTGTCGGAGGCGAGGATGTTGGAGTGCACTGAATTTATTCAGTTGATCCACCACTCTGGTGCCAGGTTGAGAAGAGGGAGAAAACGTTCTGCCTGAGAATAGGATCAATAATTGGGTTTGACAGCGTATGGAGATGAGTAACACATAAACAGCACCATAATGATTTCTCTCATCAGTGAAAACTTGCTGCGACACCTGGAGCTAGGAGCTGTTAGGTTAAGAAAATTTGATCACTCTTTGTTTAAATGGAGAGTTATAGTGACATGATGCTGATTAAATTGTGGGGTTTTTACCATTTTTTAAACAGTAAGATTCAGGGAAGAAACACCAAATTTGAATGAGACGGGAAAAAATGTTGGCTGTTTGTACAATACGTCGAGTCTCAGTAGCTGCGCTCTAAAAGCCTGTGCTGATTTAGCATTGTGACCCTGCCATCCCTTCTTCTTCAGCTCTCACACTTCACACACCAGCAGGGTGCTGCAGCCTCCCGATGAATTCCAGCTGGTTTTTAACTAAACTAAATGAACGGTGTGTGTTTGTGGTTGTCCATTGATATACTACTGGACTAAATATAGTATTCATATTGACACAAACTTCTCACCATGTTACTTCCTTACTTTCATCTATAACCTTGTGTGGTGTAGTGTATTATTTCTGTTGTGACACTTTAAATATGAAATCATTTTTTTCCATTTTGAAGTAAAACATTTAGTTTTTTCTGGCGAGCTCTTCTCCCTCTGTAATTATTTTGTACACACAGTTTGACTTCGTATCCGGCAATCTGTCTTCACGGCTGCCTCCGGAGGTTTTAACGCTAGCAACATCATCTCTGATAGGCTGGGCTGTCACTTCAGGACCTAGCGGGCTCTGAGCATCCGGCTGTCTGAACCCGGCGCATTTCGCTCCCGCCTCATTGGTTTAGCAAAGCCTGGCTGCTTCTCTGTCGAAGGGCTCACCAGCCAGCACCCGTGGGGCCCTTCCACGCCCAGGAGTTACATAACTGTCAGAAGAGAAGGGTAACTTGAGAGCCCCCTGCTTTCTCTGGAATTGTGTAATACGGAGACTGAGCTGTTTCTGAGATAATGAATTTACATTCTTACATTTTAGACACTGAACTACCAGTTAGATCTAGAGAGAGTGAGACTGTGAGAGCAGGTAGGCGGCTCATTATGTTGCTCAAGGACATTTTGACAGGATTCAGTGTTGTTGATGGACGCACTGACTCATGCCTCTAAAGCAAAAATGTTGTCACTTTGTGCTGTGAAGCACACGTAAGTGTTGGTGTTTCCAGAATTTACTTCAGTTTGTACCTAACATGTCTCATGTTTAAAAATGACTTCAGCCTGAATACAGCTGAAAAAACCCAGCGAGTCAGTTTAAGTGTCCTTTAAGTGTCAAATCTCATCCCAGCACAAGTTAAAATATCCCCTATTTATAATTAATATCAAACACAGAGTTTGTTCTCAAACACCACAACTAAACACTTATTGAACAAAGCACTACTTACTTTTCAGTTTTCCTTTCAGTGCTTTGTTTTGTGCTAATGATAACATTAATGATCATGCTAATGTAACACAAGGTAGGTAAGTGCCTTGAAAAGTGCAAATTTCTCGTCCCTGATACTGTACCACAGTATACTGTAGTAGAAGATCCATTGTAGGTACAGCACAATATCCTTTCAGTGGAAAAACCCGACCTGTCTACCTGATACTGCGCTGACCTGCAGAGGGAAGGCATGACTAAACTTCACCAAGGTCACTCGGCATCAGTGTCAACTTGCCCTAGATGGGTGACCAGTGGTCGTAAAGGTCTGTGGTTTGGAGACGGGGGAGCTAGCGGAGCCTAATAGCCAGCTAGGCAAACAGTTAGTAGACAGAGGGAAATTAGCTGCAGGAGCGCACTTGACATGGAAAAACTCTGGTGTCAGCTCAGCTGTACCGCTTCTAAATGAATTGTTTTTATTATAGAAGGACAGGTGTGTGTTTGTATTGCCCTCAGGTCTAATATAAATGAAGGCACAGTTCCCAAGGCAGTGGTTAACGTTTACATTTAACGCATTAAGCATCTGCCCCTTCGCCGTGTTGCCCAACTCCACTGCTGCAGAAGCACTTTAGTTTCAGCCAGAGGAGTCTGTTCTTTCTCATATGTTGTGGCTTGAAATAAAAACAGCTGCACTCAAAGCATTTTTGCTCAGTTCAGTGTCTTCATAAAGTAATTAGTTTAACTCATAGTGTGCGTTTATATGTGTCTTCTAGTCGGCTGTAAGTTAATTACTCTGATCTTCTCTTCGTGTTGCGTGTATTTAGGGCTGCAACTCACTCACTTTTTCATCAGTAGATTAAAACATATATCTTATTTATTTATTTATATAATAATAACAATTTATAATAAAAACATGTTATCCTCCTCACATTTAATTTCATTTTCAATTTATAAAAGATTACTCAAATATCCAAATTGTTGGCAGTTAATTTCCTGACTGATTAAATTGTTTCAGTAGTGCTTCTGTTGCTCTAAGCCTTGCCTTGAAATATTTCAGTGATGTAGTATGTGTTTAATCTTCTCATGACTGACTGGGGGAAGACAAAAATCAGTTTTTGAAGGAACTTAACTTGAAAGAAATGACAACTGCCGACTTGATGAAAGAAGCAATCTGAGACGAAAACAAAGAAAAACAAAACGTCAAAGCACGTGTGTAAAGCACAGCGGAGGCCGACTTTTAAACGAACCGAGAATCAATGAATGAGCCTGGTTTGAACACAGCATGGACACACAGTGCTGCTCTTATAACGTGCCTCCAGACGGTTACTCCTGCAGAGAAACACCTCGAGACTCTGAATGAAACGCTTTTGAATGTGGAGGTGTGCGGAGGTGCAGTGCAGGGTTGGACACGTCAGCAGTTTTTATTTTTAGCTGTGCGTGTTAAGTAGGTTACCTGTTGGTGAGGCCTGAGTAATGGTGTGTCTGCCCAACAAGCCCCCAGGCTACAATTAGAGGAAGCCTCTCATTCCCCTCTGTGTACATACCTCTCTGCCCTCTCTTTATCTCTCTTTCTCAACTTCTGTCTCCTCTTTCTCTCTCTCTCTCTGTTATCTTTCTTGATCTCACTCTTTCCCTCCTACTCTTTGCCTCTCCCACTCTTTCTTTCGTTACTTCCATCTCCTTTCCTTTCTTTTTTCTGTCTTCAGTCAGTCAGTTTAAAAGCCACCAGGGGAAGCTGACGGGTAGAATATACATGTGAGCGCACACACATACACGCAACTGAATTCAGACTGATGCTGGACAGAGTCAATGTAATCCCCCACCCCCCTGCTTGTGCTAATGCTTTTTTTAATCCCTCCATATTTATTATTTCAGTGAGAAAATACTGAGCAAGTCTGTGCTGATGTATTCCTGCTCATTTGTGCACAGATGAACAGTATGTGTACCAGCAGTTGTATATGTGTTTTATTCCCATAAATAAAAATTGACAGATAATTTTGTGTTTTTGTGTCTGAGTAAAAGCTGATATTGTGCTTGTGCATTCAGCAGTGCACATTTGTGTGCATGGATGCAGACTGTGGCACATGCCGTCATGAATATGTGTGTGTAGTTCGATTTTACTTGGGCTTTATGGTCTAATGGGCTCTGTAGTCTCGCCTTGTCAGCCAGTTTACTGAAATTTGCATGTACTGGTTTTTCCACAACTGGCTACTCAATTTTCCTTCCTGTTACGCATTGTGTCAATCCTCACCCCCAATCCACTCTTTAAAAGAGCAAAATAAAACTTGGATTCGAGAATGAATTCACTCTTTTCATCAGATCCTATATCAGATCCTCATCAGAGTATGGCTTGTTAAGATTCTGACTTTCTGATGCTTGGTTGAGGTTGTTCACCTAACAGTGCTTCAGTAGTTTTGTCCTGATTAGCTGAACCAGAACTGTGCATGCAAATTTGAAGCACAGGAACCAGTAGGTTATCCTTTTAAAGTCTATTGTAGGGCTACGCCTGTGTTCAGAAATTCAGTTAAAACTGTGGATTATATATGACTGAGATTTAAATCTCTTTGTTGTGTGTTTGTACCAACCGTGTACAGCAAGGAAGTTGAACTGGGGCACAGGGATTGAGAACTGATGCTGCTGATGAGGCTGCAGTTTCTCCTGAGCACCTCAGCCTTCCTGCAGAGATCAAAGAGCTACCAGCTTCAGCATTTGTGCGCACACACACACACACACACACACACACACACATATCTATCTCAATAAGCAGCATATAACTCATACTCCAGCATGCAGTTAGAAAGAAAAGGGCATACACTAACCAGCTCAGCTATCAAAGTGAATTTAAGTAACAGTCCACCATAAAACAAAAACGAACTTGAGAGACAGTGAAGTGAGTGTGTGCAAGTAAGTGCTACAACTTACTCTCTCTGTGCAGAGTGTTGGAGCGTTTGCCTGTGGTGATAATGACCTTTGACAGAATCTGGCATGAATGAGAATGAGGAGGGGAAAATGGAACTGGTAGAAGTACATAACTAGGAGGAAAAGAAATTAGTGAAAGCGGGCAAGATGGTGAGGTAGGAGATGAAGTAAGATTGGAGAAAATGGAAGAAGAAAAGGGGAGGACATGAATGAGATGAGGAATGAAGGATATGGGAGTAGGGAATTCAGGAAGACAGGGATTTGAAGAGAAGAGGTGGAGAGGGTGCAAGACGAGAAGGAAGGAATGAAGGAGATTAAGTGGAGGAGAGGACTCGTTTTTGTGCTGTTTTTTGAGTAATGAGGCTGTTAATTAGTAGAGGCATGCATGGTTTAGTAAATCATAGTGTTTACAACTTCCACCGCCATCCAGATTCCTAGTGGTCCCTGCTGATGCTGCAGTGGTCATTACAGTGTCATGAATGAGTTTGTTATTGATGGACCAATTTGTAAAGAGTAACACATCCATCAGTAGTGTATGATTACTTTGAAAGTAATTTTTTTTTTTTAAATCGCTGAATAATTTATCAAACCTTTCTCCTGTGAATTGCAATGACACCACTCAATGCAAACACTCCCATTCTTTTACTACTGAACAAAGTAGAAGTAGTGGGAAAAATATCCACTAACTGTAAGAAGTATTTCCACCGTTTATCCCCTAAAGTGTCATTGCACTGAGGATGAAAACAAATACAATACAGGAAATGACATGAATGACAGTCTAGTGCTGTATTGGTTTTAATGAAAAGAGGACTGCAACTCATAATTACCATTAATCCACCAAGGAGTTTATGTTTTGGCCTGTTTTTGTTTGTGTGAACAACTCTTTTGTGTAAATGATGATGTTGAAATGTATTTCACATTTTTTATCCTATGTCCCATCTTCCATCAAATTCAAATAACTTATTAACAAACTTTGAAATGTACTGTGTCAATCTTTTGTGGCACACAGGTTAAGAAAACCGTGAAGACATGAAAAAAAACACACACTCCACACTGCCATCATTCCTGAACAACTGCATCCTTTCCATCCTTTTTTGTGATGCAGAAGGAACACAATGTAAAACTGTTAGTTCCATTTCCAATACATAATACATAGAACCACACACCACCTCCACACTACAAATCTCATTAAGGCATTACACACAGTTGTGCCAACAGCTTCTATCAAACCCTGTCTGTGTGTCTGTGTATTAGTGTGTGTGTGTGTGTGTGTGTGTGTGTGTGTGGATACATGTGAAGCACTGACACCATGTATATTTTTACTCATACAAAATAAGCACAGTGTAGCATCCTGGTACTGTTTACAGTACAAGTAAGCTGGCAAATATTGACATTTGAGAAGCTGGAACCAGACAATTTTAGTTCGTTTTTTTCAGTAAAAATGAATTGGCAATGATTTCCAATTCATTACATTGAATTGGAAATCATTGCCAATTCATTTTTCTGTCGATCAATTCTGACTCATCACTGCAATGCTACAAATGCCCAAGGAAGCTCTCATGAAGAAAAAGCTTTAAAAGTCAACCAAAGGCGTGAACCTAAAGGTGTTTGAGCTTTAAAGGGTCACTGACAGTAAGAAAGATTTTCCAGTTTTTAAAGGGCAGGTTCACAGTTTTTCATGTCCGTCTGAAAACAATAGTTAGGTGCAACAATGTTCGCTGAAAGAGGATTTGCTCACTGTAATCATGCCTTCTCTTCACACTGACCATTAAGAGATTGCTTCCTAAAGTGGTTTCATTGGAAGAGATGGGGACAGAGTCCACACAGTCCTCATTAAGCACAAAAATACGGGACCTCCTGACCCTCCGCCATATGACCATGATAATTCTGCAGTGTTTTCCACAAACGTGCAGCAGATTGCCTTTCCCCTCTCTCTTCTCTTATTTAAATACCCTATGTTTTTTCTCTCCATTGTCGGGGAAACAAGGCGTGGAAAGAAGAAAGAAAGATGAAATTTCTAACTCACACTTGCTTTCGCACACACGGTCTCCCTCTCTGCTGTTGCTGACGCACACAAACGCACATCAAGGGCAGCCAGACTCAGGATTGGTTTATCTGCAGCTTACAGCGAGTTGTTGGAGAATGCTGTGCTGCCACTCTTCTCTCCAGTGCTGTTAGCACTGTGTGTGTGTGTGTGTGTGTGTGTGTGTGTGTGTGTGGCAGTGTGTGACTTCACTGTGTTTTTGTGAGAATACAAAGTGAGGGGGGAAATGGCAGATCGCCTGTGTGTGTGTATGTGTGCTCGCAGGAAAACAAGCAGCCATGTTTGGTATGTATGTGCGTGTGTGTGTGCGTGTGCGTGCGTGCGTGTGTGTGTGTGTCTGTCTGCACACTGCAGTGGCTGTGGATGAGACAGTGCAGACTGAGGGAGCGAGGCCTGGGGAGTGCTGGTGCAGGGGGAATGGGACAAACTCAGCGGCATAGCAGTTTGCTGCTGTTTTGTCTTATAGCTGAAAATAGATGCATTGGTTTGTGTGAACGGTTAACTGCCCTCTTTTCTACTTTATATTAACATTTATGCGCAGGAAAGATACCCTAGGAGCATCATCAGTGAAAATGCCATGTCAAGTCCTGTGTGCAGAGTTGGAAAAAACTGTGTGTAGAAGAAGCTGTATTTAACTCACTCTTCCTTTACAGATAACAGAACAGAACATCAAAACACAACGTGCAGCTGAATTTGACTTTAGCCTGGTCATATGTCAACGGCGTGTAATCCAACATGTGTTGCAGGACTCGGCCCAGGAAGGTGTCATCACCCGGGACATCCACCGCACCTTCCCCGCACACGACTACTTCAAGGAGTCTGATGGAGATGGACAGGATTCGCTGTACAAGATCTGTAAGGTGAGCCTGAGATATGACACTAGGGGCATCCATCTAGCAACAGAGATGTGTGAGTGACTGATGAGTGACATCCAGATTGTTTTGAATGTGGATAAATCAGCACTGGATGCTACAATAGTGTATGTTACCTCACTCCTTGTGGCATCATGGAACAGAAGGTACAAACTCCATCATGCTGTGTTGAGCGTGTTTGGAAGCTTTCGTGCTGAGGATGCGGTGAGATGAAAAGCTAATTCTGAAATGTGTGCTTGAAAAATTTGTGCCCTGCCTTATGAAGCCAGCCATTTTTTTCTTTTCTCTTTGTGGTCTGGGAAGACTCAACAGCATGTTGGCTCTTCAATATATGATTGACAGTGCCCGTCTTAACTGAGACATTAACATGAGCCCTTCCTACACGACATACCAGACGTACGCACCCCACAGTGGACAATCACTGATCTTCTAATTTTCTAAGCAGAAAAACATGGTGGCTGTTATGTAAGTGGCAGATTTCTCTTAAAGTCCCCAACAAAAATGGTTACTGAATATCAACACTGAGACATTTTAATTGTAAAACACTAAAGCCTTCTTTGAATAGTTCAGATTTGCACATTTTTAGAGGCAGAAGTAAATTCAATAATTTTTCAGCAATTCAGTGATTAGTCCTGCTGATACTGAAGAGAAGTCCTTGAGGCTATAATTTAGTAGCAAATATGAGCATGTGAGATGTAACTTGAGTACTGAAACACTGTATGCTATATAAAAACTGATGTTCAGATTCAGTTTTCCATTATAATACAGAATTTTTTTGTCATATTGCTTGTTATTTATAAGCTGTCACTAGTGATGGCAGCCAAATATATCAGCGAAAACATGGCTAAGGGCATGAGACGTCACGCAATTAAAATGCATGGTACATTTAATATTTCATTTTAAGTCAATGAATAAAGGGCACTGTGTCCATATATTTGTAATCCTGACATCCTATTTGAGAAGCAATGGTCTTAAATGGTTAGTGAAAGTTTTAGTAAGTGCCAAGACCTCTTCACTGTCTTAAAGATTGAACTGTTTAAAGTGTTAAATTTGATTAAATAGAAAATTGTCTCATGTGGACCCCATGTTGACACATGCTTATAAAAGAAACATTCTTAACAATGGATAAGGTCAGATGCCACTGTTGTATATTAAAATTTAATCTCATCCATCCATACAAACACACATAAAATATTGAACAGCCCTTCATGGTGACCTTTTGTGGATCAGCCCGGTGCCTGGCACCAAAATAAAACAAGCGGAAATGCTTCATTTCCATTAAAATAAATGAGAAAAATAAGTGCTGTAAGAAGAAGGGTCCCAGTGGACTCACATCCTGAGGTAATTATCTGTGAAGACACGCAGTACATTTTATTTGGACAAAAGCCAGGGTCAGCACTACTGTACTGTATTAAAGCCATTCTTAATTTCTGTCACTGTCCTCCACTTAGCTTCACTGCAGCAAAAGACCTTTTTTATTCACAGATGTCTTTGCATGTTCACTAGCTCTGGCACACAAAAAACTCAACATGAAATCAACATGTATGATTTATTTTGCATAACCAAATATTCAAAATGAGCAACTCATATTAATAGTTTACAAAACAGCAGAGACATTTTAGACACTCCTCATGCCGTTAGCTGTTTCCTGCACTCCAACAGAGAACTCAAGAAGAGTCTTCAAATGCAAAAATATTTTTCATCATTAAACAACAGAAAAAGTGAAACAAAGTAGGTAGGAGAGAGATGAAAAGAAAGATATATTGTCATTCTATTGATACGATAAAGTAGTTGTAGAGTGATGAAGTGGAACTTTTGCCACATTTGTATTTTCCTGGTGCTGCGGAAGTCGAGTACGGCTGGTCCGTGCTCTGGGAGAACCTGTCAGGAAGGGTTAGCATCCAGTTTGGGCCCAACTAGGTCAGTGGCGAGCCAGCCTTCATTTGTATGCAAATCCATGTAGATTTGTGTCTGATAAGGTTGGTTGGATCTTGAGGCATGAGTGGGTTACAGGCACAGAGGATCCAGGACAAAGTTTATATTCATCTTCATATCCTACTCAGTATTAAGCCTGGAGTCTTTTATTGTCTAACCTTTATTCTCCAGGGAAGGTCACCTGAACTCTGTGCTCTTTTTCAGTGATATGATCTGCCTCATTCTCTTAATGTCCCACTCAGTCACACTTCCAGTTCACCTGGACAACCTCAGACATCCACTGGTGGTCACTGCAAGGACACACTGACTGTGCAACACTAGCACGTTTATATGCAACTAAATTGCAAAAACAAATAGTCCCGTCTGTAGTTCGGCAAACAAAAGCACTTTGGTCAAGGTTAGTGAACTATAACCATGAAAAGTTATAAGGTATAACACAGGACTTTGTCTGTAATCATTTTACAGATTCATCCAGTATCAACATATTTGCATTTTGCCAAACACATCAATTAATAATATATCCTCGCTCTGATACATAAAATATAATCCGGTCATAATTATATTTCCTACAATAATTCCTATATAAGGTGTACATATACAGGTCAGGACAGTGGGTTTTTAGGGAGAGCTGGACTAGCTGGTGTGGGGATTCAAAACCTGTGACTCTTAGATAAATGGATGGAGAGAATATCTTCCTCATTTCCATGGAAACCAAACTTAATCAAAGCAGGGAAAAAAGCAAACACGATAACGCATTACACATGCCCCATCAACCAAGCTAATGTTGTGCATCCTGGTGATCACTGAGTATTTTCATGCACATTTTATTTGGGGTACTAGTTCATATCCTGGTGACCACCATGCTGATCAGACTTCCATGCACTTGTAAACATGATGCCAGCAGGATTTATCAGACTTACAGTTTGCCTTCCTGTAGGAAAAATGAAACTGACCTTCGACCTATAGAAGCAAGACATTGTAACAAAAATGTAACAGAGCTCAAAGTCTTGACAATTAAAATTTTAATGGTTTCACATGATTTTACTGAGAAAAACAAAACTTCTAAAATGCTTTCTGCAAAGTCCTATACATATAACAATAGAAAACCTGTATTAATTCTACAAGGCATATACAGTACATTGTAATAATTCATCCCTTGGAGCCCTTTATCTGCTCAGGCTAACAAATTTAGATTTCACCCACCAGGACCTCCCCCATCCATCTGTCAGTATGCACTTCTTCCAACCGAGTTGGGGGACGTGTGAATGCCACACTCCATCAAGCATGTCAGCTTGTAGATTACACTCCAGACAGCTCCACAAGACTTCCCCATTACCTCCACATCAAACCCCAAATTAGCTGAACAGATCAACAGTGGAGCTCTGGATGTCCACGCTCATTTTTCAAGCACAGAAAAGGGGGAAAGAATCTTTTAACCCAGTTTCATCAGGTTTGACTGCTGATGCAGTCAGTGCGTCCATCAAGCACTTATCTGTGACAACATTATTGAAGTCTTACTAGCTTACTCATTTGAAGTGGTTTGGGTATGGGCTGGAAAAAAATACACTATGTGAATATCTTCAGATAAAATTGTGTGGTTAATGTAACTCTGTCATCTCTCAATCAGGAGTACAACTGCCTAGTGCAGAGGAATATAATTACAGAATATCTGCACTCTCAAAAAAGTGGAGGTCGAATGGTTTTAGTCACTTTATCCTGTCTCTGGATCCTTGTTTACACTGTGAAAAGGCCTGCGTGTTTGCTCATTAGCATGATTGGTGGGATGTGTCAGCTCCAGAGCATTTTGAGACGGTGCTTGTCCTGATCGGTCATCTGAAGGTCACTCTCCTGGCCGAGTCTTCCATATTTTAATGACCAAACCATCCAGTTTTCTTATATTAGAAAGACCCCCCCCCTTACTGCTGCAGTGGTTAGAAGATTAAACTAAGATTTGTGTTGTGGTGTGCTAAGTTTCTTTACTGTCCTGCACAAGATTGATAAGGCTGCAACAGGGTGGTGGAGCTGACCTTCCTACCCCAGCCTATGCTTGGTTTGTTCGTGGCTGAGACAGAAGCAGTGAATTTATAACCCAAATCTGCAGCTCCGCTTATCTTAACAGTTCTTTATACTGAATTTTGCCAGATTATTTAGCTGTCCACAACACCCTTCTCAAAACATCATTTTTCAGCTGCAGCTGTGTTCTGTTAAAAAACAACAAGCAACAAAAAAAACTCTAAAAACTGCAACCCTTATTCTCTGAGCAGTGGCAGTGCCCATGTCATCCATCTTAAGTGGTTAACATCACACAGTTGTGGCAATATAAATCAAGATTAAGTAAAGATTTCTCGATTTCCCAGTTTTAATGTACTGATTTTCTGTATGACATTATATGACGTAACAACTGGACTGGTTTCAGTGAGGTGGCTGATTAGTGTGCGCTCCTCAGTCACTGCTGCCCTTGTCCTTAGAAAGTGTGTTTCTCAGAGTGGACGTAGAATTTTTGTGTCATGTTATTAGTTACAGGGATTTGCTTCGGATTTAGTGAATAGATGCCTGCCTCATGGAGTGGTAAAAAGTGAGAGAGAGAGAGAGAGACGAGCTGACACTGACAAAGAAAACCAGAAACAGAGAGGAACGGTCTCCTGGGAAATTCTTCTGAAAAAAGGAAAACCCTTGGTATTGGAGAGAGAACCTGTCTCTTAGGAAATGTCTATTGTATGTACTTGATGCTCTGACAACACAAGGCACTGAGCTTTTAAGATCAAATGCCGTAGAGACGATGCAATGCGATGTTTTAGTAAAAAAAAAAAGGTGACAAATTTGCTCAGCACATGAACAATATTACCATACCATGTCATTGCAAGAAACACATCTTTTTGAGATCACTCGAGCATGCTTAATTACAGCTCTTTATCCATGCTCGTGCTATCGTAACCTCTGTTAGACAGCAAGTAACTCTAGCAGCGTAACTTATGCTATACGTAGCAATTAAAAGTGACTGGCTATTAAACCCTCAGCTGACTCTCACCCCTCTCCCAATGCTCAAATGCAAGGCTCTAAATACCATCATGTTCATTGACTGGTGCAACCCTATCAGACCACAGGCCCCAGATGTCGGTAACTATGTGACTGTGAGGCAAGGAGAAGTAGCAGAGTACCATGTGGTCGGTCAGCTTGTTCAAAACACCCACAAAATGAGTACATTATGTGGGTCAGTAGTCACAGCAACAAAATGACATTACCAACTTATTTATTAATTATGATAAATAAGTGATAATGTGTTTGTATTTCTCAAAATATATTTAAAATTGAATTAGCTGTGCCACAACCCATTGTCAGGTCAAAGGTCATTTCTCTGTCATTTCCAGAATAATATATATTTTTGTTCATTTATCACAACTGTAAAATGAAATCATTGTCATATAAAATGTCTTCTTTTGCATGATGTTTTGCTTGGTCACCATGCTTTTGAAGCCTGTTTTGAGTGTAAATCAAAGCAAATGAGCTATCTTCAGTGAATACAAGGCCATGTTAAAGTGAAAATATGGAGAATAGTTGGAGGCTGTAACATTACAGCATCAATTCATATATTGTAAACCATGTTGATTGATGTCAATGATTCCTGATGTCAGGCTGACAGAATAACCAAAAGGAATTTTTCCTCCCTCTCTTTTCTTTTCTCTCACAGGCCTACTCTGTCTACGATGAGGAAATTGGTTATTGTCAGGGTCAGTCGTTCCTTGCTGCTGTTCTCCTGCTGCACGTGAGTAAACTTGTAATAGTCAACACAGAGCATCAGATAGACACAATACATACTCATTTAAGGTATATTATAATTTGATACACCACCTAAGGGCCTCAACAACTGCCAGAGTTAAATCAGTTCATCTCTGACACATTGTGAAGACTTTTGCTATTAATTTGCACTTTCCTAACTTAGGGATAAATAAATTATAAATCTCTCTCACATTTACCTCCTTTACATGTACAGTACTGAAGAATCTTCTCTGGTGTCTTCCCCTTGCCCCATGCTTTCACAATAAAAGATGTCTGGGGCTGTTGGGATGTTAAAATGATTCTACTAAAGGCTGAGTTTGAGTGAACTCAAACTGAATTTGAGAACTAAGTTATCAAGGCTGACACTTAAAGAAAATACATCAGCCTTGAACACCTGTACCTACATCTCACTGATTCTACTGAAACCAAGTGTGTTAGCTTGTACAAGGTGCAGTAAAAAAGAAACAAGATAAAATAAGTCATTCAGCGAAGGCTGAGAGAGAGCGAGGCAGATAGAAAGAACATCTCGGGCTGAAAGGAAAGTTGCTAAGCACTCGAATGAAAGTGGTTTATAGCAGAATGATTTGGATGAATAGAGGGAGTGAGAGAGCGTGAAAGAAGGTAAAGCTGAAAGCACGAGGCAGTGTCATAGAAGAAAATGAGGAAAAAGGTGGACAAGACATTCATTCGTTCACTCACCTTTGTTTTCAAGGTCACTGGCAGTCACACAGCCCCATATCTACCTTTCTCATACATATTTAATTGCATTATTTTCTTTTCAATCCTTTGTTCAGCATTTCTTGTTTGTTGTTCATGTTTTGCAATTTGTCTGTGTAAAAACTTTATTTGAGGAAGGCATTAAAAGACAGATGGAGGAGAAACAGAGGATTTGACACATGGAGGCAGGAGTCCCGAGTGTGTGTGTGTGTGTGTGTGTGTGTGTGTGTGTGGGGGGGGGTTTGGTTGACGTCCAAACAACAAGGGCAGCAGAGGTTAAAGTGGAGGAAGATGGAGGGAGAGTGAAGAGGATGGGAGAGGTCAGGAAAAGGTGGAGTAAAGAGAGATGCCAGGAGAGTCTTGGAGAAGCACTATGGATGAATTTGGTGAACATGCATAATGTCGCATAGAGGAGGAAGGTGGGAAATGACAGGAGAGTGGAGGAGGAGTAAAACAGAAGGATGTTAGGGAGAAGCAGTAAAACAAGGAGGTTATAGAGGAGGAGGCAGACAGCTTATATAGAGGAGGAAGAGGAAGATGGGAGAGGTTATCGAAGGGATGTCAGGAATATTAATGGGGGTTCAGGTTTACCTGCAGGAGCCCATTGAGCCCCAAACACATACTGTCACTCTGACTAAATATCACCTCATCGTGTGTGTGTGTGTGTGAGGAGACATAAACCCATATACCCTCACACACAGATGCACACAAACAGTGTTAAGCTCCCCCTCGTGCCTCTTATCTTTATTCATCTACGGAGCACATACACGGAAACACACGGAAACATTGAAACATATTTTTGCACCCATGTGTAGCTTCAAGTCCGTCCTCTCAAGTCATTTGTACCTCCACCTTCTGCTTCCAACCCTCCATGTTTATTTAGAGACAGACAAATGTCAAGGAAATAAAATGTCATTTGTTTTCCATCTGTAATCTTTGTAAATAAACTTTGACCCCAGTCTGGTAGCATCAAAGTGCCTGACTGTAACTGACAAGCGGATAAAGAAAGAATCTGTTTCTTGTCTTGAAGAGCTGCAAGCAAAGTGTCTTGAAAGTACTAGATGTACACTTTGGACAATCAGTTGTTCCAAGTTTAACTTGATGTACCATTAGTTTGAAGTTGCCCATGTAATTTCAGATGCCTGAGGAACAGGCCTTCTGTGTGTTGGTGAAAATCATGTATGAATACGGCCTCAGAGCTCTCTACAAGAACAACTTTGAGGATCTTCACTGCAAGTTCTATCAGCTGGAGAGGCTGACGCAGGTTAGTGATGCAGTGTTCTCTGATTTTTTTTTTTTAAGTTAGACCAACCTTTGGTAAAAACAAAAAAACAAAAAAAGCTTTTGTGTAATCCTGCTAACAAACAAAAAAGGGAACAAAACAAATCCAAAAGCATAACTTCCTCCCATTTGAACACAGAACAGCTTTTGGTTTTGGTCTGTTTCTTTTCTCTGTTCATTCATAACACGTTTGGGGGGTTTTTGGCCTCTGGCTGTCGTTGAAGAACCGATTAATCTCACCACTTAGTGGCAGAAATTTAAATGATTCAGCCTTGGGGGTCCACTACAATTACAGCTCAATATTAAAAATGTTAATCAGTCATTTTTGGCTATGTCATAAGTTTTAAAATTCATTTAACATATCCTGCTATCCTTGTACAGACAAGACTTGAGGACCATTCATTTAAACAAGATTTGATTTTGCAACATTTTTATTTTCCTGAGAATGAAGGTACCCTCATTTAGGTACTGAGTGCAGGGTCTATATAATGAATGAAGACTGGGTGCCACTAAAAGATTCGCAAGACAGTGCAAATAGCCTTACAAAACTGTGTTTGGGTTTTTTGTGAAAGCAAGGAACGTTTGATCACATTCAAATTTCTCAAGCTTGTTACCAATGATTGCATCATCTATGGGTTTGTTCTTCCCTTGTTGACTCTGTGTTTCTAGTCACAAAATATAATAGAATATAACAAGAAATAATTCTTAGTCTGCTTCTGTGAGAGTTGCAGTCTCTCTGTCTGTTGATGCCGATGATCACTGGTATAAAGACTCAGGTATCAACTTAAATCCAGTCACTGAGTGGAGTTTAATTCAGCGCTGCTAGAAGTTGTCCATCAGCAACCGGGTCAGCTCGGTTAGCATCAACCTAGTATGTTAGCATTGACTGTTAATTATTAGCATATAGGTGGGAGTTCACTATCTGATCCAGTCAGGTGTCATGTGTCATGGTAAGTGTTAGCTGCCGAAGTGTACCGCTATCTGACTAATTCAATCCTTTTATTCACCGCACGTGTATGGACACAAAGACATACACACGTGCTTTTCTACCTGAAAACTACAGCTGTCTTTTATCTATTATATGAAACAGATTATGAAACCGTTCTGCAATTTTGGTGAGTGTAGTTGCTTTGTGTTGGTATCTTTTCATTTTTATGTATTAAACTGGAGGTTTAACAATGTACATAAAGTATGAATAATGTCTCAGAACTGTGAACTGTGTTATATGTTCCTTTTGTTCTTAAAAGAGATTATCATCTCTGAGACAGGTATCATTTAATAAAGTAAAAAAATAAATAATGTGAATTTGAAATGACAAGAGGAGCCACATATTTATATTTTCTAAAAGTGCTGTTTTATCTCATAACTTTTCCCTCCTCTGGTTCTACAGGAACAGCTTCCAGACCTGTGGTGTCACTTCCAGGAGCTGAACCTGGAGGCGCACATGTATGCCTCCCAGTGGTTTCTTACCCTCTTCACTGCCAAGTTCCCCCTGTGCATGGTGTTCCACATCACTGACCTGCTGCTCTGTGAGGTACATTTTGACTCACAGCCCTACATTAGTCTGGAGGTACTGGAAGAGTTTTGTGGTCCTCATTGTTCAGAGTCAAGAGAGGAAAGGATAAACCTTCTGGAAAGATGAACGTAGTAAATGGTAGGTAGGGGGGTAGGGGGAAGGAGATATGGAAGGAAAGAGAAGGGCAGTGGTTTAAACTTTACCTCTACTGACCAGCTTTTAGTGGACTGAAGTAGAGGGCATTTAAGACAAAGCTATACCAGCATCAATACATACATCTGCATTCTCCCCTTCAATCTCTAACATAATCAATAGGGATACGCCGATCAGGCTTTTTAGGGCTGATACAATCAAAGATTTAATGTCATTAAGGATCTCTTGACCTGATCACAATCACTGCTTGCTTCTGGTTCTGAAGCATTTTGACAAAAAGCTCTTCTGAAGAGTTCTTCTTCCAGAAGCCACTGGTTGACCTCATGTACATTACCCATAATGTTTCTTAAGTTGGCCTCACTACTTCATGATGATAATACACTATTCCTTCTTCAATGTAAAAGTGATTAATTTGATCTCCTAACCCTGAAATTTTGTGACAACATCCTTGACTTTTTTCCACAAGATCACAGAAATCGCAGGAGAGGTTTTACAGTCAAATGGTGACAGATAACAAATGAAAAACTCTCAGAGGCACATTGTGCTTGGTCAGATATAAACCCATAGTGGAAGCTTTGTGATGTGAAGCTTGATTAAATCTTTCTTTGATTCTTGGAGTGAGTTCTACAGAGGACACATCATGGGGGATGGTTCTGGGGAAGTGTAACTCTCACATGTGTAACAGTGGTGAAACCCTGAAGGGGAAGTTTACTTGTTGCCAAGTCAACAGCACTTGGACAAGTTTTGCCTCTATGACTGTATCCTGTAATCTGCATCCATATAATATGGAGACTCGGGTGAAGGGAGAAACAGAGCTTTCATCTGATCACCACCTGCTTGTGAGTTGGATCAGGTTGCATGTAAAGCATCCAGAAAGATGCTGTGAAGCCAGATGTGTAATGAGGGTGTGTGGGGAACATCAGGCTAAGGCCCCTGTCTGGAGCTGGGAGGTGCAGCTGTGTCCTCAAACAGAAAATGTTGTGTTGGGTGCATATGAACTCAAAAGTCAGAGGTCTAAGGAGTAAGCTTTGTGGAACACCACATCCAACATGATCAAATGCAGGAGACATTACTCATTTTACAGCTTAGGTTCTGTCAGGAAGATCGCAACAGTTGAAGAGCTCCACCCTTAAATGTAAAAAAATGACCATTACTCACCAACAACCAACTGATTGTTACTCCATCTACTGGAATTATCTCTGTGTGTTACTTTAAACAAAGAAAAATGTGATTAATTATTTTAATTCTAAATTTGTTTTTTAATTCTTTGATTGTTTTAAAAAGTTTCCTTACACAAAACATAAGCATCAATTTATACTAATTTCCTCCATCCTCCACCGCTTTTCTTCAACCCCCACCCCACCCCGTCTCTCTCCCTCTCTCTGTTTGCCTGTTGGCCGCAGGCAGAACAATTAAAAGTTTCCCAGGTCTTTCTCACCCAATGAGCCGCATGATGAGAATCTGCTTGTTAAACAGAATTCTTCTGCATCCCTTTTTGCCTGCTGTCCTCCTCTCTGTCGTCTTCATCATCAGATTCATGTTTGTCTTTTTTGTTTTGTTTTCTTGCTCTGGTTCTTACACTGTTTTCTTACTTTCTGTTCTTGGTTGTGTTTCCTCTCAGCCCTTTATTTCATTATTTACTTATTTACTCCCATTCAGCCCCTCCACTACTTCATATCATGAAAAAGTAAGTTACTAGCCTTTGGACTTTTAGTTAGTCTTGTGTCTTGCCAATGATAAAAGTCTCTTGACCTCTACTGATTGATGGAGAGTCACAGACTCACACCTTGATATCTTGTGACTTTTTTGGACTCATTCTGAAATCTTGAACCTTCACACATCCCTCCACCTACCCTTCCATCTCCTTACAAGCCAATGTCATCATATTGCCTCTCTCTCTACGGTCATCCCTTTTCCCCATGAATCTGACACACGTGGTGTGAGATTATCTTTCTGTCTCTCACCGAACACCTTTGATCCTTCTCGGCACTGTAGCACCATCTTGAGGTCTGCAAAGATAAGCGGGTGAAGGCAGAGCTCCCCCTCTTTTCCTCTTTCTCCAGATATTTTTAGAGCTGTCCAGATATTTTTAGCTCTGTGTTGCCATGTGAACTGGTTGTCACGGAGACCAGGGAGACGGGTGTTCCCATTCAGTGCTGACATCAGCTTCACATTTTCTTTTTCTCTTTGTCAAAATAACAGTCATGGAACGAAAAAACATACATCATGGGATTTATGTACATCGTCTGAACTTCCTGACAAACATATATATTTATACAAACATGAATCTACACAATGGTTTATGATTTATATAGGAACAATAAGTGAAACAGATAAGATAAGCTTTATTAATCTACAGACTGGGGAAATGTACCTGTTTACAGCACTCAATATAAAAAGCAGAAATATAAAATATGAAATAGGAAAATGTTATGTTACTCTTAGGACTTGACTGTCATCTTCTCTTTCCTTGCTGTGGCCTTGCCATTTCCCCACCAACTTTTCTGCTAAATGTTTTAATTACTGTAAAAAATTTTATTTTTAAATGTCAGTTAGAGGTCATGTTTCTTACTGAGACAGTGATTATTTCCTTTGCACAGAAGGTTGGAGGCAGTCTTGTTGGCACAAAAATTGTTGAAACCCAATTTAGGAAGGAAATTAAAGTCACTCATAAGTGGCAGATAGGATGAGGAAAGCTGGACTCACCAGAATATGATATATTACCTTTTGTGTCCTAGGTCGCTAACCCTTATATTATTTTAAAGATTTAAGTAATACTGCCATACATTGATTTAACCCTAAAACACATATTAAAACCCTCCAATACACATGAACACAAAATTATGTGTCCCTCCTTGGTTCTATATTCACATCTAATTCCCCTCTCTCTTCCAGGGTCTGAACATCATCTTCAACGTTGCCCTGGCCTTACTCAAGGTTAGTACTTGCTTCTAGGGGTGTCAGAAAATCTACTTATTTAAACTGACAAAGAGTATATTAAGTTTTAGATTTAGTTTCCACATTGCTTCATTAAAGGAGAAAGAATGTATTATTTATTACATATATTTATTGTTATATTGTGTGAAACTATATTACTTTTGTTTTGAGCACCAATGATTTAACCATCTGGATTTAAGAAAACCTTTTACATATATAAACATCTTTTGGGCATTTTTGGGTAGTATTTGCATGTGCCATTTTTTCTGATTTTCTGAGCAGTTTGCTGGAGTTGTTATTAGTGAGTGCAAAGCAAAGCTCCTTGGGACGCAGAGGAGGCACTGTGTGTGCGAGGAGGTTCATACACAGTCAGATCTTTGGCGTTCCTCGCCCCCTAGTGCTCAAACCAAAAACTTTTCTTCAAGACCAGACAAATAGGCAAAGAATTATGCTGAACATGTCGAATGTGATGTGTTACATGTCACCAGATTCTGACCAGAATAACACATGTGTGTGTGCTCTTGTGCTGTGGGGGATTTATTTTATGGACTTTAATTTCATTGGTACCTTTCAAATCATAATTTAATTACTTTGTTTTAGATTGTGTTTTTATTAGTGTATAAACTAGATTAATTAAAATACCATTTCACTTTGGACCACCCTCAGCTGAAAATGTTAGTTTAATATATACAAATATATACACATATATACACATAATGTATACAAACAGGCACACATGCTAAAGAATCAGTAAACAGACATAGCCTAAAAGAGAAGATAAAATAGCCCAAAATAACCATTTTATTTAAAGTGAATCATGGTTTCAATAAAAGTATGTATATTAAGAAAGAAAAAAGACACAATTTAAAAAAATTTCACCTAAGCAAAAAAACAAATAAAATGCAATTGCTGTCTCAAATCTGTGTAAGTGTGTGTGAGTGATGCAGAATTACTAGCTGTTGTGTTATTAGATCTCTTTGTGGTGGGACGGATCAATGAGTTTTGGCAATGAACGTGTCATATTGCATGTCATTGTCTGGTTGTTCAATGCAGACATTAATTTGATGGAACCGTCTTTCTGGGACTCGTAGTGAGGAACCTTTAATCCTTTTAATTATTTTTCACTTTTTCTGACACATTGTTTTAATAACAGGAATGAATGTAGGGGCGAAATAGTAAAGTTTTTAACCCAGCAACAAAATTATTGGGTATACAGCTGACAAATTAGTTTTGCCCCCAAAAGCAGTACTTGCTAACTGATTACATGAAAACCTACTTACATGAGTATTGAGCTAATTATAAATACATGATATAACACAGTAATGCTGCAGTTGCAGGCTATCCTCTCTAATGCATCATACATGGTTGGTTTTAAAAAGCCCTCCTGCTCTATGCTTTACCAATAATGTATTCTGTGTGCGGATGCGATGGTTGGGAATGGAGAGCAAATGAGGATGTGAGGAGGGTGGAAGGGGCTTCCACTGCCTGCCTCCCATTGGCCAGGCATGACGGCATTCTCCCTTGAGGTTCCCTCCTCCCTCCTCCATCCATCCTGCTCTCCTCTCCGCTCTCATCACCCCTCCCTCCATCTGTGTTCATCTCCCTCCCTCTCCTGCCAAGCAGTCGCCATCCACATCACAACAGGAGCCTAAGCTATAGCGTTAGCAATCTGGATCTGGAGCAGGAAAGCTCTGTGTTCTTGTTTGGGGTTTTTTTCTACATTCATTTTTCTTCTTCATCTCATGGATGCCTACTTGGAGCCTCTTCTATCGCTCAGCCCGTCTTTCTCGCTCTTCTTTACCTCCCACTTCTCTACCTCCTCCTTCTTCTCTGTTGGCTGCCTATGTATTTCTCCAACACGCTACCTCTGTCCACCACCCAGACCTCTGCAACGGAGCCGCCCCTGCTAGCTGTTAGCTGTTAGCATCACAAAGGGAGTGAGAGGGACAAGAAAATACAGGAAGGCAGGAACAGTGAAAAGGAGAAAGGCAGCGGAAGGGGAAACACCGAGTGGTTTCTTTGCCTCGCCTCACCCCAGCTGACCAGGATCATCACTCCTGATAGCACACGCACACTCACGCAAACATTCAACCATTTAGCCTGTGTTGTTGAGAGGCAGAAGTGACTTTCCTTTTGAAGGAGCTGGCTTACCATCTGAAGGATCTACTGACCAATACAGACCGGATGCTTGGCTGCTGCTGCTAATTGAAATCTGCTGGAGGGATAGATGCTGGAGTCCATGCTGGAGCTGTTGACTGGACTGGAACTGAACAGAGTTTAAATTTGAGGGTTATATAAGGAAGAAAAAAGAAACTGAGAGACTTGGGTGCTTATGGTTTTAAAAAAAAAATGTTTTTTCTGTTTTGCTTTTTCTTTCCACACTCATGCATCTGATTCATCGCGTTCAGCCTTAAACCATCACAAATAAGCAGTGCATCATCTTCCCCTGAAGGCATCAAAGTGCCATACTGCCACGCTAACAGACCACATCTCCTCTGCTTTTGCCGTGTTGTGAGGGCCGTCTGCTCCGTCCATTTTAAATTTCAAAGACAGCTAAAATGCTGTCAGTGTCATAGCAGGTGTGGCCTGCCACATGGAGATAAGGTACAAAAATGTATCAGCTGCTTTGACGTGTTGTCTCACACCGAGCCTTGGGCGTTAAGGACACTCATTTGCACAGACTGAGGAGATTTTTTCTCCTTCTTTGAAGTGCATCAACGAAGGAAAAATAAAAAAAAGGTGGAGTACTTATGCGTCGCTGCTGTTTGCCGGAGCAGCAGCCCACGTGTTGAGCAGCTTTGTTGCTAGGCAACGGCATACTGGATTGGAATTGGTTGGGGGTGTTTAGCAGGGGAAGATGAGAGTGGATAGTGTGACTGGATTACAAAGCGAGTCTGGCAGGTAGTTGGAAGACTCAGCATTATGCTGAAAGCAGCTTCAATACATCATTTTCTGACTGTAGTGTTGTCGCACCTGGAGGCCATTTGTGGACTCTGACAGTGGTACAGACTGAGTGGCCACTGCCAACATCTTGTCCACTTCTCCAAACTGTTTCTTGCCCAGATGAACTGGATCATATTTAACTTTGTATGCCTTGGATGGCTGGGCTGTGCCTCCTGAGTGTGTTCCAGTAAGTGGCTATTTGCTTCATCCGTAGCTGGCGTCTTGAACATCAGTGTGTTCTGACCCTGGCGGATGTGGCACTCTCAGCTTCTCTTCCCAGAGGGTCGGTCACCGTGGTTACCAGGATTCAGCCACTTTGGCCGGATGTTGACCTCAAATCAAATCTCGGCTCATCTAAGTTGACCGCACACACCAACTTCTGTGCTCCAAGTCCTCTTACTCTCCTCCAACAACTGGGAAACTAATTGGAACATTTGGACGACACACTGGAGTCATCTGCCACCCTGGCCCCGGAGCGGGACCGCCCCTCTCCCTCGCCCTGTCCCACCCCGCCATCATCTCCTCCACCCTCCCCTCCGGCCTCTCCTCCCCCTATACCGGCCCTGACTCCCCATCTGCCCCTTCCAGCAGTGCGCAGGCCGGTGGAGGATGGAGAGGGAAAGGCGGAGGAGAGGGGCCACAGCAGTCAGGCTTCAGCGGACTCATTCTGCAGGGTGATGGGTCTCCTTGGGATGGGACACCGGCTCTTCGTGCCCAGGCTGCTGGCGGTGAGAGGCAGGGGGTTGGGCTGGGAAACATATCCTGATGTAAATAACATCTCTGGATAGATTTTAGTGGCTATGGGTCTGAACACCACAAGATGGTGCTATTGGTGTGTTTGGAACACATTGGTTAAACTATGCGTCCCTCAAATCGCTTCCTTCAACATCCATATAGTTTGACAGATTCACACCCAGTTGCTGAGTCGCCCAGCACAGTGTCTGTCTCGTGCTATCAGCTACTGCACTGCAGCATTTAGAGGTTTTGTGCATTGCTCAAATGCAGCATCACTTGTTATTGTTGAGAAAGCACAGTGCTGTCCTTTAGACAGTTACCTTTCCTGTCAGAGTCTTACTCTCTTACGTGCATTCCCACACTGTGACCAGACAGGTAACGCTTTTGTCAGTGGTTTTGGTTTGAATTTTTGTGTTAGATTTTAGGCATTTAGCTATACTCTCGCTCCGGATGATCTAGCGTGAGTTGCAAGTTAGATAAGTTTGAACACCCTCAAGCAACAAGTGATACAAGTGGTAAAATGAAATTAACGCAAGGAGGCCTATTATCCAAGGTGGGCAAAAGTAAGATGGAATGTGTTGGGATAGGATTTTTTGAGAGGTGGTATTGTCCTTGATTGAATCAATTTGATTTAACTAAATAAAATCAATTATATCTCACACAAATTAATAAAACCATCATCAAACCGCTCAATCAATAGCCCTGTGAGTTTGTTCTCCCTGAATCTAAAAATGTAATGACGGCCAACAGCTGGTGCAAATAACCTGTTGGAGGTTACACTGTGCTCTTCATGTCTGATTTTTCATGACATCTCTTGTTTGTGTGTCTCCAACACCACCTCCCCTCTCCTCCCACCTCCTCATGTCTCACTCCAGACATCTAAAGAGGATCTCCTGCAGGCAGATTTTGAAGGGGCTCTCAAGTTCTTTAGAGTCCAGCTCCCTAAACGCTACAGAGCTGCAGAGAATGCCCGAAGGCTTATGGAGCAGGCCTGCAACATCAAGGTAAGGAGCTCTAAAAATATACGCAAGCATTCATTAACTCTAAACTGGATATTATACACTTTAAAACCCAAATCTAATCCTCAAACAGCCTGATGAGAAAGTGAAAGAAAGCCCCAAATATCTTTCCTTTGAACAATGTCCTCGGTTTTGCCTTGTAGAAACCAAAAACTGTTGTACAAGTGCTTGAAGGTTCACACATCATTCCAGGAGGGACTATGGGATTAGTACATGAGTCTGAGCAATGCAATAAAGAATTCCTTTTTTGGCATCCCCCATTGAGATACATATACATTTAACCAGAGGGGTCAAAGGTTCAGGAGCATGTGAAGTTTTGGCGGTTGTGGGGTTGGAATCCCTGATCTTCTATTTGCAGTATTGCAGGTTTCATGGTCATGTACTGACTGTTTTTTTTAGCTTTTCTATATATATTTTGGTGCCCAGAGTGGTAGCCCACTTAAAACAATTTCATTTTAATTGCACTGCACTTGCAGAGATTAGTTGTCAGTGACAACAGCTGAATGTGACATCTTGATTTTCTGGGACTTTCTGTTGCTAAAGGTGGTACGCAGCGTGCAGTGTGTTATATTTTTATTGTTGCTGCTTCTTTCGTAAGTTTTTATCTATCTTTCTTGTATGTCGCTAAATTTTGACAATAATTGAAACAAAAGATTGATTCCATGAATGGTTGGAATAGTTCTCTGCAAAGCTTACAAGGCTGTGTTCACCAAAAATTCCCCTACCATGCAAACACACACACACACACCTTATCATCCTCCCACTGACCTTAACAAGGCTGCTGGCATTCAGGGAATTTGCTGAGATCACCAAAGACCAAAAGCAGTACACAGTGAGTGCATACGATATTGTGTGTGTGTGTGTGTGTGTGTGTGTGTCTGTCTGTCTCTCTCTCTCTCTCTCTCTCTGTGTCTCTGTGTCTGTGTGTGTGTATGTGTGTGTGTGGAGAGAGGAAGGAAAGAGTTGACAGAGGCAGATGGAGGTGATAATGGTCCCTCCTCCAGCCTTCTCTCTGTATCCACATATGGTTAATGTCTCACATTTCAGGCATTTTCTGACTGTCTAATCCAGAAAAGCTCACAGCTTAGTGTGCAGGTTGTGTAGTGTCATGGTCAAGGGCACGTTGGCAGGACACATGGCACCCAGCTCTCAGGACCCCGCCATGTTTGGTGTATTTCATTGCTTTTCTACACACAGGATATCCTGTTCTGTGACTCAGTGTTTATCTCTGGTGGTTTAGTAGCATTTTGGTACTCTTGCACACTCTTGCAGCATTATGACATGCCATGTTGTATGCTCACTAACTTGGTTATACTCCCGTTCACACATCTCTGTAACGTTACTGTGAGGATGGACCCCATTCTTCTGTCTTTTTGTTGTTGTTTTTTGTTGTTTTTTGCTGGGGGTGGAGAGCATTGTCAAACAAACAAATGCCAAACTCCTTTTTAGGTATTGATTGATTGGATTGTAAGTGGTTGACTATGAAGCCTGTAGCATGTGATTCATATCATTTTCGTACTCACTAAACCATTCGGTGACTCCTCAGTCTGCATTCGCTGTGTTTCTCTGCTCATTTATTAAGGTTTTTTCCTTTAATTTGTCAAACGTCAAACATTAACAGGAGTATGGCCACACACTCACACCAGAAGCAGCTGACTGAATGAATTGTCATCAAGACAGGTGGTCTTGACTGTTAGGATGACTAAGCCACAGGGCTCATCTCTTGACTATCCCTTGCTGATTTTTCACTCCCCTGCTGTTCCTGAGGTTCCTGCTCTGTTGGCATATTTACTTGTAACACTCTTACTCTTGCCTTACACAAGCTTTCTCTGCAAGCACATATAAACTGAGAGTGTTGAATTCATTCACAATGTTTGGCTGACAAACATTTAGTCATCCTGCAGGAATCCCGGGGAGAGCCTTAAGCTGAATATTATTGGACTCTTGTTAACACATTTGAGGGAATTAAGGAAGCAACAGACCAAAATTCTACCTTAAACAGAGAGAAATACAAATACTGAACGCATCTAAATCTGATCGGGCTGACACTACTTACTTTTATCTCTTAGAGTACAATATTCCCTGTGGATACAAGTATATGGAGCAAGACAGTCAGAAGGAGAGAAGAAACTGAGACTAATGAAAGAGGAGGGAGAGACTTGCTTTCTTTCCTTTCCTCCTCACTTATCTCTTTTTTTACCACTGACTATCCAGTCAGCCAAACCAGCTCACCGACAGATAACAGAATGTCACATCAGCTCATCACATGCCACATTGCGGAACAATATACCGGATCACACATCCATCTGTGCCACGCCACATCTAGTGTCGCACAGCTTCACAACAAAGAAGGAATGACCCTCCAGGCTGTCAGTGGATTTTAGCCAGTAAAAGTGACTAAAATCATCTTTGGACCTAGTTAAACGACATGAATCTGTTGGCAGAACTGATCCACTACATTTCCTGAAGGGTCTGGTTGACTGGGGTCAGAGGTGAAAGGAAAGAAAGGCACCAGAGCGTTCTCCCTTCTTTCCACCTTTAACAAGTAAAGCTGTAATGGCTCATACATGACATGATGTGGCTTCTGGATAAAGGGAGACAGCACCTACAGCCTTTCCTTTTTTTATTTGTAAGTGTTGGAACATGCTTGACTGCCGTCAGAGAAAAAGTGAAGCCACTTTTCTGCCTATAGCCCCCCCCTCCCATTCCCCTTCTGCACATTTTTCCCCGTCCACATCTAAATCGGATCAGCTGAACTCTGTAAGCTGCTTAAAACAGCGAAAGAATTCACTGGCACCTTGGCTTGATGAACACAACGGGTTGTGGGGTGGCTTAGTCTTTTTGGGGATTATGAGAAGATTTTTGAATTTTCCTGCCTTCTTAAACATCCACCAGAGCGCAGCTGGAGTGATGGCCTTGTAGGACTTTTAAGAAAAAAGGGGGAGAGACGTTGTACATTCATTTGCTGCTCAGGGTTTGACTGATTAATCCGGGTTGTTTTTTTTTTTACCAAATCCCTCCAACAGGAAAGCTAAACTTTTAACAGATGTAGGAGAAAGAGGAAGTGTGTCGAGAGAGAAGGAAAGATGAGTCCCAGAGAGGAATTTACAGTATAAAGTTCCAGGGACACCAGAGAGGGGTAGCACACCTCATGGCTGCCATATAGGAATTTAACTGCTCATGGGCAACAATAGATCATGGTCACTAATTTTATTCCGAATTTTCAAGTCGACTCTCTCAGCAGAACTAATAACTAAATCATTTCTGTGTGGTGTTTGAGTGGAAACTAATCGTTTCATCATTAATCCATCTGAATGATTTTGTGTCATCATGTCAGGCATGTTTGCTTGGTAAACACGGAATCTGCTGATATCATTCTTATTCAGTGAAATGCTGAATCGTATGTTGACATTGGATGAACCCACTGAGCACTTGTTAAATAAGCAGACTCTTTATAGCCTACAGCGCAGTACACAGTAAATGTAGGTAAATTAATAACATGACCATTTTATAAAAACGTACATTTGATTTCACGGCTCAGTGAAAGCCAAATTCAGTTAACATGGATACTCACAAGTGACACATCATGCTCAATGGTTATATTGTTCTGCAAACTTATTCACAAGTATCTCCTCCTTTTATTTGCACAGTTCTCCCTGGAAGTAACAATTGCATAGAGAAGATGGCGGGCAGTCTGCACTGTCTTAATGTGCACAACCAGAGCTGCAGTATGTATCACAAATGAGACAAAACCGGGCTCTGTGATGAACGGCAGGACATCTTACACTCTCACAGACAAATCTGACTGTTAACTTGCTCCCTGTCTGTGGGAGACAATTCTCCAAATGCACCTCCATCATGGAGCCAGATATGCTTGTGATAGATGTTTTAGGAGGAGGCTACTGTATTCAGGCATTGTCCAGGACAGCCCTGAAGTGGCTTTCACTTCACTTTCTGGGTTTTACCGTTGGGCCGATGTGCAAATGTCAACGACAAGTTACTGTGGTTGATCTGACAACTTCCTTCCTCTCTTAACCTCAAACACGCACGCACACAAATGGATTTTGTACATTTATAAACAAGTCTATCTTATATTTATATCAGCAGCAGGAAATGGAAAAGAAAAACAAAACCTCCAGGCAGCAACCTAAAGAGAGATTCTGAGGGAGGGAGGGAGGGAGGGAGGGAGAGGGAAGTACTCACTCAGTTGAAAGGAAGAAAAAGCAAACTCATCCCCTGTCGCACAAGTCTAGTGTTACAGAGAGAGAGAGACAAACAGGTGTGTTGTACTGCCTCTCGCTCCCCCGTCCCTCCTCTTCTCAGTGGGTGGGGCCAAGCTCCTGAGGGACTCTTGAAAGCAGCCAGTTGCCGCCTCCTCCTCCACTCTCAGAGAGAAGCAAAACCTGTCAGCTGCACTCCTCTGTTTCCTTCTCCACCAGTTCTACTCCTCCTCTTTCTTCATCATCTGCTCCTTGCTGCTGGGAGCAAGCAAGTGTCAAGATGATGCAGGAGGTGTCCATCATGGTGGCGTATGACGCTCATGTAGTGGACCGGCCGGGTGAGGAGGACGTTCTGGCTCGCTTGGTCGCCCACTCCAGACCTCTCAGAGCACTCAGACCAGTGGTAGGTCTGCGCTTTCTTTCTTGCCTCCATCTCTACTTAATTCTGATGGTGGGCATTTACAGCTATTGCTACTGCCCCCTACCTCTTGCAGTATTTAGATAAGAAGGACTAAATTCACCTGCTTCTTTTTTCGTTTTTCATTTGATGTTATTTTCTTGTCTTTGTCCTTTTTTCTCTTTTTTTATTGTGTCAGCCCTAATGAATGTGTTTTGAAACACTGATGGAAAATGCAGGTTTAGCAGAAACTATGTTTCCTTCCATGTGGTAGATGATGGTGTAGACTCACACACAGAAGGTGTGTGTGGGGGGGTGGGGGGCGGGGGTGTTTTGTCGTTTTCCTACTGAAAGTGCATCTGATGTTTAAAGGTTTCCGAGTTTTGTCAGTCAGCCCAAACACTGAGCTGGTTTGTGACTGTCAGTTTGTTTCAATTACTGATATCAATTTGGAATCAATGGAGACCTTGTATGTGTTTGTGTTTCCCTCACATGGGTGATTGAATTCCATGTCCTAGATTTTCCTCAGATGTCCACTTTGTCATTCCTTTAATATTCCAACTTGGGCTGTCACTTTATGTAGGAGGAGATAACTCTTCTCCATGCATGCACACACACACACACACACACACACACACACCTAGAATGGCACAACTGTCTGATTTCCACTTAGAGGTTTGGGACTGATTCCAATTTGTACTTCCTGATTCAGGTCAGGAAACTAAAAGTGGACCTGGTACCATTTCTGGTGGCACCAGGTATCTTGAATCACATTACCTGAATCAGAGAGTGCTTGTCCTTAAACTGGCCTCTTAACATTTACAATGGACATTGTGGCCAGTGAACTAGAGGTTTGGGGATTCGTCAGCTCTTTTGAGCCTTGGAACTGGTAAGTGTGTTTATCAGCAAGACGCTGAGCCCTTATCATGCCTGCTTGTTGTAGCTTAGCAGAGCAGGTGAAGCTCTGCCCCTGGAATTTAGGGATTTCAAGGAATCATTCTCTTTATGGGAAAAGTCTGAATATATTATATTTTGTAATTGTATTTCCAAACATTTCAAATACTCAATACTCGTAAGGGGCTTTTCAGCCCAACTGGAGTCGCAATGAGACTGAAAGATAACAGCAAAATAAGGAGGGAAACAACAGATTAAGAGAAATGGAAGCACTCAGCTGCAGTTTTATGGAAAGGTCACAAAGCTGGGGGATCCTGTGGGACTGTGCCCAGAATGGGTCTGTGTGTTCCAATAAAAGGCTCACCTCGGACAGGTGAGCACAGCCCAGCTAAGCATTGCATTTCATTGCACAGTCACACTGTAGTGTTTGTGTGTTTTAGGGGTGTTGGAGAGCAGCAGGTTTCATAATCAATGGCTAGACTTCAGCCTTGTCTGTCTTGATGATTTTCTGTTTCAATGTGTGAGTCAAAGAGAAGACTTAATCTTCGCTGGCTGCGCTTGCTAAAAAAATTAAGGTTGGTAACGATTTCCTGCATTTACAGCAGCACAGTGAATCACTTTCTCAATCTGTAGCTGCTGATAAAATACAATGATGAGCAACACTGGATGCACACAGAAATAGGTGCATCCAAAGCACCTCACAGCACCATTTGTGTGTAATGGTCTAGTATACTTGAAATCAAAGTCCCAACCCTGGCGTTGTTGATGCGTGCAGGAAGGCACACCAGGGTCAATTTCTGCCGCAGTGCTTACAATACGATCAGAACGATTATTACCCAGCGTTCACAGATCTAGCTGCTCTTTCTTGCCATGCAGATAACAACAGAATGCATCCAAGTCCTGTTATCTACTGGGGCATTGTGTGTCAGATGGTTGACAGTGTGGCATTCATTCAGGTCAGTGGTTCCTGGGTCATCAAGGTCAAGGGTCAACACACAGGCCAGTGAGGAGGGCAGGTAATGATAAAGGTTCAGTTTCATTTAGCTGATAGTTAACTATGAAGATGAAAATATTGTGAAATGCTGTATATTCTGAGCCCCTTTTTAAATGTTGCCAGTATTTAGCAAGGACAGTAAATGGTGAACAAAGCTGTGATCTGGGAGAAAGAGAGGAGAAAAGAGAAAAAAATCTAAATGGTAGCATTAGATGTTACTTTAATAGTTTTAGTTCAACAAAGAAAAGGTGTCATTTATCCAGGTGTCGGCTCATCAGAGCACACCAGACTGTAACAGACTATGAGGAAGTAAATGTTTAATTTACAGTTAAACATTTATTGATTTTTGGAGAAAAATCCATTTGTCACAGCAGCAATATTTGAGATACAGAAGTAAAATGACTACACTAAAATAAAGCTTAAAATAATAATCTCAGACATCCCCTATCAGATAAATGTTCCTCCGATTGCTCCAGAACAGGCAGTGATCCGCCCTGTTCCCCGCTGCTCTGAACACTGAACACTTTTGTAGCATGTTTCTGACACGCAAGAGGCGATGTCTGGTATGTTTCTGGTTTCTTTGAAAATTAACAGCAACAAAGATGGACACTTAACATGTTCTTTGTAGGCTCATGAATCAGCACTTGATGAAATGAGAGCACAGTTAGTCTCAGTCGTCAGTCAATTTCATACGTGTATCACACAAATCGAGAAATAAACAGCATACAGCTGCACCTGTGTAATAATGAAGCAGGTACTTGACTTGATGTAAACACAACCAGTGGTGGACACTATGCACGCACACGACAGTCTCAGAGGAGGAGTCATGTGACTGACCTAGAATCCCCAGTGCTAATGGTGGGCGCTATGGCAACACCATTTCCACACTGGGGAGATAACATTACCACCCACCATAAGCAGACACACACACACACACACACACACACAAACACAGAAGCACTGAAGCAGCTCTGCATCAGTAGGACATCAGTTTTGTATGCTCATATGGTCTGTACTTCCAACATGTAGAAAAATGTGCAAGGAAGTCACAGAATTCTTGTGTTTGCACTGCATGGTAGCCTTTCTGTATTCAAGCCAACTTGACCTGTTCTAATGTGCCCAATTTGGTTTATGTGCACACTGTATGGTCTCATTGCATCATATCTATAGTGAACATTGCACAGTATGGAAAAGCACTTGTATAATATACTGTATGTAATGTGTTGTATATGTATGTTCGTAGATAGGGCAGACTGTACAACAGAAAAGAAACTGTGCTCACAATCCAGACTTTTCATTTTATTTTAGCAGCAATATCCTGTTAGTTCAGCCACTTTTGCTTCATCGTTCTGTCTGACCCTTCTTTAACGTGCTTGCATCAGTCTACATCGACTTCATTATGAAAAAAACCCACACATACATTTTTAACATTGTTTACTTAATATGTAGCAGGTGATTGCTGGTAGATGCTGTGTTTACAGCCCTTGAACACGACACCTTACCCCTACTTTCTCCTGCCTGTGGCTGACCTCTTCCCCCTCGGGTAAACTGTGACTCTGTGTTAGTGTGTCCCAGGGAGAGGGCAGAAAAATAACATTAACAGTGAGTGAAGCAGCTGGGAACCAGCACCTGCCTGACGTTGCATTTTCCCACTGAGAAAAAGTTCTCCCTGAAGGAGACACCCGAGCGAGGAATGCTGAGCGTGATCGTATCCTCAGGTTTACTGGTAAACTACGATCTAGGATGGGCTGAGGTTTTATCAGGCGCAGTGCACGAAGCAAAAAATTGATGCCAAAACTTTCTGGTTGTTTTTAGGTTCCAACCAAAAAGCTGAAGAAGTTTGAGAAGGAATATCAGACCCTGAGAGAGAGCCAGCTGCAACAAGAAGACCCCATCGACCGGTACCAGGTAGGACATGCCCCCATACATCTTGCTTTTCTTAGCTTTAGTACTTGTGGTATTCACCATCCCACCAGATCATGAAGTTAATTACACACATCTCTTTTTTAGTTGTTGTACATTACACAGGTATATACAGTTTATCCATGTGAGAGCAACTTTGCCTCCTGTAGGTTTTAATTGAATTAATACTCAGTATTCCATTTTAGAGATTTCGAGAAACATTGGCTCTTTAATTTTATGATTAAAGTGCAGTTCTTTTGTTAAAGCAAGGACATCAAATTCAAGCTTCTTTTGAGTGGCCTCATTTGTTTCAAAATTAGCCACGTTTCCAAGATTAGATATCTCTTGTGAGCAATATCAAACGGTACCTTTGTTCATATTTGCGATGCTGTTCTGTCTTGAAATGTAGCTTCTCGCACAGCACCGACTTTTATCGTTACTGACCCAAACATCAGTAAAATGTATTTTTGGATGAAGATGCTGAGATGTTGTCAGAGAGGCTTAGCTGCAGTGACTTTGTCTGATTCTTCAGAAGGTAAAGAACAGATATTTGAAGATTCATGAGAACTCAACTGTCAACACATATAGGTTGTCACTACACTTGCCACTAGAGTGCAAGTTGGTGTGATGATCTTCTTTCCCATTTGTGATGAAAGCAGTTCATTTCATGAGAGTTAAGGCAGTTAATTGGTGAAGTGGGCTTTTAATAGCTGTGGCTGCAGAGATGCCGAGTTGATGCTGTATCAACTCGGCATCGAGGAAGTTGACTGCCAACAGTGCTGAAGTGTTTCTTCGAGTTATCATCGCACTTGTTTAAATGACACCGTTTTTGAGCCTCACCTTTTTTAACTTCTGGAAATTTAGCCATTGGGTTTGTTTCCTTGGATGATTTTGATCTTTCCGGTGCAAACAACGTCAGCCTGCCTTCTCTCAGCTGAACACACCCATGATCACCTTCCTAAGTTGATAAAACTCTGATGTCAAGAACATGTTGATGAAATATTACAAAAGTAGTCATTTTGAGGGGAAAAATAGAGTGGAATTAAAAGCATGGTGGCGTTAAACAAACAACCAGGAAAATGTTTCCATCAAGACAAATAATAATAAAACAGAAATATATGTTGTCCTTTTTCCCCTAAGACAGAAGTGATACATTGGTGTAAAGAGCAGAGCTGTATGAGCTGCAGGCTCTGGACGAAAGGAAGGAAGGCTTGTATTGTAGATAAGATGTTGGATCAGCGCCACTGCTTCTGTCGCCAGTGGAAAGATTTTATGAACAGAGCAAGAAAATGGCAGGACACAAAGCAGGAATTTGGATGCTTGTAAATCAGCACAGGGTTAAATTATTTATTACTTAAAGGAATTCTTGGACTTGGATTTCACTTTATACCTACTGTAATCCATCAGTTCACAGTTTTAAGCTCCAGTTTTTGGTATGTACTTTTGATGATGCATTGTTTCAGGGGTCAGTGTTTTTGTATCCATAAAATCCCTGTGTGACTTTTTGGGTGGCTATCTGTGTTTATATTCACACAAAATAAAAGCTTTAAAAAAAAAAAAAAAAAAAGGACAGAAAGGAGAGCGACGGGGAGAGAGAGTGAGTGAGGTTGGGAAGCGCCAGACAGGGAAGGGAAACTCCCGCCAGGATCATGTGTTAATGTTTAGCCTGTGCCGCTGGAGGCTCGTTACGAAGACGTTGTTGTGACTCCGGACAGCAGCACGGTAAGCTGCCTCTGCTCCTACAAAGATTTTGTCATCACAGATTTTTCACACATTTTTGTGGTTTATAATATTCTTTAATATTGATTCACTGACACGATGAGTGGTCTGACTTGGCTAAAGCAGCTTGGCTGGCAAGGTGTTTAAAGACAGATTTTTCCATGTAAATTCTTGGATGTTTAATCAGAATTGTTCAGTAAAACAGCAGCAACAGTGGAGAACCTCCCCTCCAAACCAACTGACACAGTGTTGGTCTTTTTTCTGCGTGCCCAAATTAAACTCCCCACTTCTCTGCACTCAGGAAGTGGCTAATTGAATCTGCACAGCAGCATGAGAGCGCTTTGCAGTATATGTTATTTTTTCCACTCTTCATCCTGCCGGTATCTGATGGTATGATATACATTTTGCAATGCACCAGAGAGTGACTGAGCTGTGTTTATTTGCTGGTGACACCTTCCAGGTTCTGTTAGCTGTTACAGCCTCTTTTCACCACTGTTTAGATCTGCTTATATGAAACCGTGTGTGTGTGTTCTTAGGGATAGCAGAGGTCATCTTTGCAAAAGTGACAGGACATGACAGTCAGGTGACCACTCGCAACCGCGGCAATCATTTCGTCCCACTGAGGCACGGCTGTCTTGTGAGACTGTTTACAGGCAGATCAGCAGTCATGAGACTTAACTAATGGTGTGGGGACAATGGGGACTTTACAATGATGTGTATATGTGGTGGGGGGTGGGGTATTGCAATTATTTTTTGCCCCACTTTTTTAAGATAACTTGCTGAATAAGCTAAAAATATACTGTATATATATGAGCACATGTTGATTGACGCTGCAAATACTAATAGGTTCTACAACTTTGTGTGTGTGTGCGTGTGTGTGCAGAGGGAGAACCGTCGTCTTCAGGAGGCCAGTATGCGACTAGAACAGGAGAACGATGACTTGGCCCATGAGCTGGTCACCAGTAAGATCGCCCTTCGGAATGACCTTGACCAGGTAACACAGCACCTCAGGACATTTTCAAACCTGCAACAGCAGATTGAAGACTGCAGAGGTCATAATAATTTGTTGGTTTATGTATTTGTTAAGTGAGATACAAATCTTTTCGAATGTTTTTCCCCACCTTGCTATGTGGGGTTGAAATTTGCTACAGCTACCAACTTTTTTGATAGAGCAATTTCATAAGTTGAGTTTAAAAACTCTGATAGCTACATAAACAAAAAATGTAGCTGCAAGGCGAAAATATTTCCTGAATTTAACTAATTCAACTATTAAACTCCCTTCCTCAACCAATATTGGTGAGGTGTTAATAAGCTTTTCAATAAACAATCCACCACTCCATAGCTGTACTGGACAGATCACCAGTGCAAATCTGTGTATCTGCAATAATAGTAAATATAAGTAAATAGTTATGATCCCACGTCTGTGAGTGGCGTAACTCTTTTTTCTTCAACTTGGTCTGCATGTGTTTGTTTTGTGAGCTACAGGTTTGCAATTTGGTATTAAATGGAAGGTGTGTGTGTGTGTGTTTGCATTCAGGCAGAAGACAAAGCCGATGTTTTGAACAAAGAACTGCTTAGCACCAAGCAGCGTCTGGTGGAGACCGAGGAGGAAAAGAGACGGCAGGAGGAGGAGACGGCTCAGGTAACCCCTTCCCTCTGTTTACCCTCATCTGGTTAAACTCAGCCTTAACAAAGCGTTGGTATGGTACTCTATTCCCATCAATATATTTCATCAAGGAAAACACACCTTTGGTTTAATTTTCATGAGGAAACACTATGCATCTTTTTTGGAGTTGGCGTAATGGCTTCACTCATTTAACTTAAAAATCAACTGAAACGCTCAATAGTAGCTCAGCTAGTAATTAATGACCTTACTCGGCTCCTGTCAATGACAGCAACATCAGCAAGTGGTTTATAACTGTTAGAAACCACAGCGTGAACAGAACCAGTTCAGTATGCTGTGTAATTGCAGCATAGATTCTTTAGAGTTAGCTAGATATTAAACCACGGTTTAATATTTTAAAGTAGATCGTAAAAAAGTAAAAAAATCATTTAAAATTTCTGCACAGTAAATTTTTGAATATTATCACCCCAAGATTTGCATACATATAAACATTGTGTTATTATTGCATAATATGCTGTTTTGTGTTTATTGTCATGTTGTTGCCCCCCCCCCTCCCTCCCAGCTGAAGGAAGTGTTCAGGAGGGAGCTGGAGAAAGCAGAGTTGGAGATCAAGAAAACCACAGCGATCATAGCTGAATACAAACAGGTCTCACAGTTTTAGAAACCTCATTATAATGACATCAATGCTCATTTACTCATTTTTACATCAAACTATGGTTTTCATAAAATGTTTAGCTGAAAAGATCTTTTTTTTTGCTTTCTTTCATTATTCACATTTTATTTTGTGAGCGCTTTTCAACTTTTGTACTTAAAAATTAAATTTAATATAACAATGTCACTCTGCCTTTCATATCCAGCAAGATACTTCGCAGTATCCAACCCATGTATTTTTATTTTTATTGTATTTGCCATTTCCTTCACTGCTGCATAAGATTAACTGTCTTTCACAGAACGTGTCACCTCTTATCTTACCCAGCTTCCTCTGCTTTTCAGATTTGCTCCCAGCTGAGCACCAGGCTAGAAAAGCAGCAGGCAGCAACAAAAGAAGAGCTGGACATTGTCAGGGTGAGATCACACTGCTGATGCACAGCTGCTGCAGAAGGCAGCAGATGCGAGTTGGGGGGACTTTGAGACTCCTAACTGAAGACACAGCGTGTTGCATCACAGAATGAAGGATTTCTTTTTCAGCACTGTGTTGTGTCTTTGATTTCACATTAGGCAGTCAGACAGGCTGGGGTTGGTACATCATCATCGCACCCATGAAAAACTTGATTGCGCAAATAATCTTACATGACTCGCTTAGCTCTTGACAAACATGTGCTCTGTCGTTGCACTATGGGTGTGGTGGAGGTCTGGATAAAGATCAGGACTTCCTGATTTCCCTCTTAATTTTGTGTGTTACGTGTTGCAACAGCATATCACTTTGACACGGGTGGCTGTTGTGGAATGTAACACAGGAAAGGACCATTTGGGAGAGGAATACACGTCAGGGTTAATATAACACTGATGGCTGGTTTACCAAGGATCCTGCCAATGGCAATATGACAATTTAACTGACATGAACACTTATTGTATAGATTACAGAGAGAAAAGCTTAAAGAAAAGAAACCTAATCCAGAGAAATTGCAAATGGATATTACCACTTCTAATCTATATATTGTATATTGTATAATTATGTATGATTACATTCAGAAAACAGTTTTTGATATTTCCATGCACAACACAACTTCTGAACCAGAAAAGAAACATACATGCTCAACATGTCAATATTGTATGTGCCTGATTGACTTGACTGATGTACATGTTAACGATGGCTAAATTATGTCTCAACAAAGATTGTAGGGTTGTTGATGGCAGGTGGAGCTTTATATTTCATGTAATGAAATGGATAAACTGTAAAATTTCTTCTTGAGTGTAATGAGTACAATGCAAGAATAATCTTTTAAAAAAACTGTTTTGATTTATCCACGAGCCACCAGGTGAAAGAGGACTAATGGTCAGGACTAAGAGTTTGTTATTGATTTCATTGCCTGCAAAGCCTCAGAATATTATTCATTATTAATCTGGTCTATCAGACCAGAAGTGCTTCCTGCAGCTTTTATTTACAGCATAGAAATGACTTTGCTCAAACATTTGAGTGTACGTGCACAAGAGAGTGTTTTTACCTATATGCTTTACTGATTACCCAGCAGTCTTTGTTAACATACATGTGTTTGTGTGCCCCTGTAGAGTAAAGTAATGGGCTGTGAGCACTGTAGGGATCTATTCAGCACCCTGGGGACTCTTCAGGTATCTTCCCCCGGCAGTGACAAGGCGTCTACTGAGCCGCTGGACGAAGAGAAGGACGGGCTGAAGGAGCAGCTGAGGCAGCTGGAGCTGGAGCTGGCCCAGACCAAATTGCAGCTGGTCGAGGCCAAGTGCCGCATCCAGGTCAGTAGCGTTGGGGAGGGACAGTGACGTCATTAATATCAGCACAATTATCTGTGTCAGTAAGAAATGACTAGATAATTTTATTATCTAGTCGTTTACTGGCCACATTCAATCAAAAGTGCTTTCTTCTTCTGTGCTCCTCCTACTGACCGCTCTATGCTCCTCTTGTTGCTCTGCAGGAGCTTGAGCACCAGCGGGGGGTCCTGATGAATGAGATCCAGGCAGCCAAGAACTCTTGGTTCAGCAAGACTCTGGGCTCCCTAAAGAGCTCTGCCTCCTCGTCCTCCAGCTCCACATCCCAGACTCCATCCTCTCCAAAGGAGGGCCCCGCCTAAATAACCCCCCATCCCCGCTCCCTATTCCCCCCACCAGGATGCACACTAGAGCTGAGGAACACAAGTTTGCAGAAACAAGCAGCAGATAAATGCAGTATTCCTTTTCCAGCCGGTGAAAAAAACTGGAGCTCACCAGCTTCTTTGAGTGCAAATAGCTGAAAAGATTTAGGGAAGAACCTGGCGGGCGATCGGACCAGCCACCTGTCTGAATGTTTACGTTTGAGTGAACTTAAATGTCTGTTGACCTGCTCTGCTTCACAGGTGAGCACGGGTCATCAGTGATGCTTGAAGGTGATTCTAAGGTGTCAGGGGTCATTGGTGACATTGTTTCATTGAGTTTGATATCATCATAGGAAATCTGAATGAATCCAAATCCAGTGGCATCGGTCGGGTAGTTCAGTCATTTAGCACCACTTTGTGGACTGACGTGGGAACTGCAGACTTGGTTATTTTATCTGCAGGAGACAATGTTTAGGTCGCTGAGAATTAAGCCTACATTAAGTCTCCCAATTTGAACAATATTTTCAGTAATAGTGATACAGCTACTCAACATAGATAATAAAAGTTTACTGCTTTAAAAATAGAAAAAAATCCACACGGACTATCTTCAGCACAGCAAAGCCACAACACTCTGAAAAAGGAATACTGCATCCAGAGTGTAACGCAAGAACACCACAAAAGTTGTATTTCTTTATAGTAATATAACGTTAACAATGTTGTCATATAAATATGTATAACTAATTATTGATTTTTTAAAATAATCTTGTACAGTTCTTTAAGAGAAGAAAAAGGAAAAACATAAGGAAAAGTTCTTTGTTAAATTTGTTTTCTACTGTTTGGAATTTGAATGTCATCTCTGTAGATGTTGACGTAAGCACAGTGTGTGATCGATCGGGTCGAGTCCAAATGCTGAAGAGCCAAAGTGACGACATGCAGTAGTTTTATTTTTCCACTTATGATTAAAACTAACTTGACATTTGTCATTGCACTCTAAATTTCACTAATTTTAATTTTTTTTTTATATCCAAGTTCCAGTTCATGCCTGTAAGTATTTAAAGGGCATTTTTAGTTTGTGTGTCGCTGTACGCAGATGACTAAGTGACAGTGCCAACAGTCCTGCTTTATCCTCCACATGTCTTGTCTCTGAAATCAGCCTTTGGACTCTGACCAAGCCCATGTGTAGTTGTTTGTGTGGGAGTGTGTTTATGTGTGTGTTTCTGGGTGAATGTATGTATGTACATGTGTGTTCTCCACTGTAACTCAAGTGGTTGAAGTTGAAACGGTCTCTTCTTCTTCACGTGGCTGCCTTTTGTGTTACTGACTGAAGCCGCTGGCTGATGAGAGGAAAGCCATCTGACTGTTAAAAATGTCGGAGAAAGTCAGCTGTGCCATACGATTCTCCTCATTGCTCCGTCCCCCAGTGGTTTCCCTCTGCGCTCCTAAAACCATCACCACGTCAGCTGGTCCCAGAGAAAAATCTGCTGCATATCATTTGTAGCAATGCCCTGCTTCACACATTTACTCCTTTGGCTGGTGGCCACTGAGCAGCTCAACTCAACGAACCACAACCAATATCATGGAAAGTGCGTAAAAAGAGTTTGACTGGCTTTATATCATTGAATTCCAGGTGGGTTTTGCATTTTCCAGGACATTCCCCGTGACAGTTAACAGTGTCGTACACCCAGTGTCATGTAAACTGTGGCCAAGTTGGAGGGAGCACCCTGTTGTTTTTTTGTGCCCTAACATAATATTGATATTTTAAACACTATTTCAAGATGTGTGTGAAGTTATCCTGAGCACAGAGCATAATTATTTTTTAACTGATGATTATCTTTGCTGAGAGGACAGCTGCCAATTTATAATTCACTCTAATTCACAATTTATTTTAATGATCAGCAGGTTGGTGAGATGGATCTGAGGTGGATGCCTGTGTAGTTTACAGTTTGCTGTAATACCACAGTCCTGTTACATTACAGAGGGGCTGCGTTTCAGCTGGTGCGACCCCAACACTGTTTGCTGTACAGTAACTGTTTGACCTGCATTAATAAATTTCAGTTGTTCTGTTCATTCATGCACTTTGAGATTTTATTGAACAGCAGAATATTGAATGGCATTGCTCACTGTAGTAATAACATATTTACATACATTTTTCAGCTAATTAGGAAAGATGCCGTTTGTACCTGGTTTTACTAAACGTTATAAATATGGGATATGATAAGAGAAGATAATTTACACCGGCAAGCTGAAAAGAGAGAAATTTTCAGTCCTTTCCATTCTGACATGTTATGAATGCAATGTAAGTTTCTGCAGGATAGCCTAGACTACAGTATTCCTTTACTACAGGGAAATTTCATTGCAGGATATGTACGTCTGCTGTTAACTATTCTCTGGTTTCAAGATTGTGGAATCGGTCGCTGAGCTCATCAAAGTAACTATCAGCAAAACGAAGCATCTGAATGATGGCGCTGAGCAGCAGGATGTCGCAGTTTGTGTCCAGCTCCAACTCCTCGCTGTAGTTCTTCACCGGGACTATGCAGGACAATGGCACACCGAGCCGAACACTGACCTCCTGCATCTGGACCACAAACGATTCAGATGATGGAAGTTTATGCAATTTCTGACACCATAGTTGCATTAATTTAAGTACAATTTCATGTATTATTAGTTAGCTTTTTCCTTTGATCTTACCAATTCCTTGATGTAGCCACTCCTGTAAATGTTCCTAATGTCCTGTGCAACAAAAGAACAGGCTTCATCTGCTTTAGTCATCAGGACCAGCTGGGGAATCCCTGCAGAATAGCACAACAAAATAGAACAATTTTAGGCCTATGTACAATAAAAAACAAAAACATTTCTGTCTTTCAAATCTGGTGCATCAGTTATCAGATGTGGCAACACCTCTTCCAATTTTATGACATGGGACTCATTTTTACTGACCCATTAAGTTGACCTTTTTGCGGATCGCCTCCAGCTTCTGCTCCAACTTTGCGGGCATGATGGAGATCTTGGAGGCATCAATGACATAGGCTACACAGTGGACCTTATCCTTGAGCCCTGGAGACTTCTGGAAGCTGTGGGCCTCCGTATTCAGAGGAGCAGAGGGGTTGAACTATGGCGTACAGTTGAGGGGAAGGTCAGACAGTTTGAGTTAACTCCTGTTCCAATAAGTGACACAAACATTTGATATCCTGCTTGACATAACATTAAGCCGTACCTGATAAAAGTCTGGCAAGTGACCCTTAAGGATGCTGACGATGTCATCTATATCTAGCCCTGCCCCAGTGCTTTCCTCCAGTCCCATTGTGTCACACAAGATAATTGGTAGAGTTTTCCCATCTCGCCCAGTTTTGACAGAGTAGGTGCGAAACTGTTGGGTACAAAGAGATGGAGTAACAGACAACAGGCAAGCAGTGGGCAGGATTTTTATCCTGAAATCAATCACCACACCCACAGAAAATGATTAAAGAAGAATCCAACCTGGGTGGTGAGGCTGGTGGTACTGCTGCCAGCGATGGCCTGGCCGGTGACATAGCCTCTGAACACAGAGTTGATAGAGTTGAAGAAGCTGGACTTTCCTGCTCCAACTGGTCCAATGAGCAAAACCCGAACCTTGGCCACAGAGCTGTCCATGGGAGAGTAGAGTCTTATCGTGTCCATCATCTCTTTCCTCTTCCTGTTGAAACCAGATTTAGAAAATAATCTGATTGAAAAGGTAGCGAAAATTGTTGTGTGATTCTTTGCCTTTTATTGTAGCATATTGCAAAATAATACTGAAGTAATAACATTAAATGTACAAATAATAAAAATAAAATGATGACCAAGTTGTCTTACTCAGTTTCCCAGATCATTGGCCTCCATGGCTTCTCAAATTCTGGGGTCACTGTTGAAGGGTAAAAAACAAGTAACATAATCCAGTTTTATTAAGATATGATCAAACTGTTTGTTTTCTGTTTTTGTGACATGGCAAACATGACAAAAATAAATCAACATTTTAGTAGCTGTCCTTTGAAGTTATGAAACATGGATAAAAGTTATTACATAATTCAATCTAAAACTAAACGTTCTACAGATCCATGTTTGACTTTTGTTTGTTTTCAGACGGTACTCATTTGATGGCTGTAATTTGCTGAAACCACTCCCTTGTTTATTTAAGATGCCTGTAGTTCATTATTTTTGCACTACAGGTTATCCAACCTGTCAGTCAGTTCTAAAAGGAAAATTCAAGCCATTTGCTACAGAATACTATATATATATATATATATATATATATAGTATATATATATATACAGTATAGTTCATTACAGCTAGCCAGCTCAGACCATTTGTTTCCCCATACAAATTCAGACATTTATCCAGGTCTACTTTTACAGTGAATTTCAGTTTTTGGTGGCCAAATTCATAATGTTTAGCAATTGTGTTTATCCTAGCAGAACTTTAACAAGCCATCTACATAACATATCTACATCTACATACATATGTATTATTGGTCACTTGAAAAGGGGCGCTTACATTGTGTACAATTCAAGAAAACAGGTTGCAATGTCTATAATATGTGATTAATGAAAGCTGGAAAATGGTTATACTCAACTTAAAGCTGGAGTGCAGGGCTTTAACATGTAAATGAAGTTACACAGAACTGATTAAGCCTCTCAGCACCAGGTGAATCTCTGCATTTCACAGTACACCAGAGTTTTAAAGCTGCGTTTTGTGTCACCCAGCAGTGACATGTTTGACAGAGCTGAAGAGGGGGGCAACCGTGGTGACAGAGACAGAGTAAGCTACAGTGACAAGGAGTACTCTGCTCAGTCTAACTGTATCAGCTGCAGCGCTGTGACAGTAACAATCCCAGTTATGTTTGCCTTGTGCCTGATGTAAGATACAATCTGTTTGCAACATGCTATACATCAACTTTTGTCTTTTGGGGAGAACTTACCATCCACTTGATAGACTTCACAGTCAATCAGGGTGAGGTTGTTCCCATGCATTTCTACAGCAGTAAAGTTGTAATAGCTTCCTGGATTGCTGTACGCTACTGCTTTGCTTCCATTGACGAGAACCAGCGCTTCTCCAAAGTAAGGACCAGTGTTAGCATTCATCCTCACCGCATTATTAGGGACAGTGACTGGGTATTTGAGGAATTTTTCTCCACTCAAGCTGAAAAGAAAAGCCTGGTCATCATACAAGTACTCTCCAGTCTGACTGAAAGGCTGTTTGGTGTATCCTCCAAACACATAACCTGAGGCGTTATAGCCCACAGATATGGTGGGACCGTGGTTGTCACATCGTTGGTGGAAGGCCGCACCAGTGAAACCATGGACACTGGCCTTGTACAGCAGCTGTAGTCTGACTCTTCCCAGCTGGGAGCAGATTGTTTTCTGCTGGCTTTTGGTTAATCTGGGGTTCATCCTCGATGGTAGTTCTGCTGTGGTGTGCTGTCTGGATACAAAACAAGAACAAGTGTAAGGTTGAAAGAGTTCTGTCAGGCAACTGGACTTCCAGTTGCCTGACAGAACTCTTTCAACTGTGACAATGACCTGGATGACTGAGAATCTACATAGATAAGAACAACTGTATTAAAAAATAATGTGGTTGTTGATCTTAAATGATCAATCAGTTTTCACTTTGTTGTGACTTTTTTCTTAGCTAAGTGAATGCATCATTGTATAAATGTAGTTCATTATGTATGTAAGTAAGTGAACGTACCACATATTCAAATGCGTTTCAGCATTCACAATGTACATGAGTAAGGGAATTTGTTACCTACACTGTTTTTTTCACTTCAGTTTCAAAGATTTGTAGGTGCAGTGTAATTTGTGTACAGTGTATGCTTGCACGTCATCACACCACCGCACTGACTATTTTGTCCATTGCTGGTTTAAACTGTCACTGGTCATATGGTTCAGAGGAAACTTGACCTTGCTTATAAGTTATATTTTTGCCTTTTATCAAATTTTTAAGAAGCAGTGTATCACGACTGAGCTGACAATGGTGCTCTCATTCAGCAGTTAGTAGCGCTACAAAGCTCCTGATTGGCTCACAATGGTGATCCAGTAAAGTAAGTTCAATTTAAAGATTTGTTCGTGTACGTCCTGAATGCCTCTAACTGAGTCATTCATCCAAGAAGTTCAATTCAGGAAGACTTTTTTTCAGTATTTAATATTAATATTTTAGTTTTACCTCCGAACTTGAACAAGTTGATAATGACTGAATGATTTGAGAATGAATGCAATGCCAGGTGGATGAAGATGCTCAGTGGGATGTTTGTTGTTGCGACTTGAGCCCACAGATCCTGACGTATATGTCAGACCAATAAGGGTTTTGGCTCCTGAATAAAACGAGTCAGAATCAAATCTTGTAAACAAGTGACAAATGCAAGCATAGAAGGAAAGTCTAACGAGATAGAATCTGAGATTTATCTTATTATTTCTATGTTCTTTATTAGAACGTAGCTGTTGTATAATGTAACACTAAACATCCATTACAGCTATGTAGCCTACCCTAGTATAAATCAGTGGAATTGTAATGTTTGTTATAGTAATATTTGCAACTCTTCCTCAGTCCGATTTAAAGAATTACATAATAGTACGGAGGTTAACTTGAACGACACTGTGCCGCACCTTCAGACGCCAAATTAAAAGAAACCCCTTTGCCATGCCTATTGGCAAATCCCATTGGTTATAGATTTAAATGACAATCTGACAAAATATGCCGCCCAAGTGTATTTTCTGTCTTACCTCCTTATCTCTCTTCTGGACTGGCGTCAGTTGACGAGCTGTCTCGGTGGGTTAGTAACTGCAGACTGTGGGTGTTTGCACAGGATGTGCGCCGCACTGTTCACGGTTTAGATTCGTCAGAAACGAAACTGAAAGTGTGCAGACGATAATGATTTGCCTTCAAAATAAAAGTCAAGTTTATTTCTCAATAAAACTGCTCTTTACTGGGTATGTATACAACATACGCATGATGTGCCAATAAAATTACACAATCTAAAATATGTGGTTGAACCTCACAGTTAACTGGCAAGCTATTAGTCTTGTCCATTAGTACATGGCACTCATGATCGTTTCTGTTTGTACAAAAAAAGAAAATGGGCAGTTTACAGATGAAATGTTTTTAAGCAATGTCAGCAATGGTATACAGAGACCCAAAATAGTTAGAAAAGATGTACAGTCCTAGGACTAGCCAACAAGTCAACAGTGTTGTCCTGGAAATACAGTTCAGCATACTGCAGAATGTGGTCGACAGCACTGAGAAGCAGCACATCACTGTTCACTTCCAGCTCCAGCTCTGTGGAGTAGTTCTTCACAGGGACGATGTAGGAGGTGGACATACCCAGCAGAGATCCAGCTTTGTTTATCTACAAACACACACATTGTTAGATGAATAGAAATGCCATGCCAAACTAAGACACCCTAAAAGGCAAATCTCAAAAGGTGTGGCCTATAAGGAGTGAGAGTAAAGTGACAATTATTTTCATATGTAATGGGGAAAAAAATCCTTGTATGATTGAATGTATTCTAGATCTAAAAGAATACTAATGATCTGATTCATTTTTGGAAAGTTAAACATCTTCTAGACCCAATAGACCACTGAGACTAAACCTTACATGACACATTAAAATTGTAATATTTTGAGAAGGCGTGTGCTCATAGGAATGTTGTCTACATGACTACATTACATGACGTCTACTACATTCTATAGTCATGTGTGTAGTCTACTTCCATTTCCCTGAAATTCTGATTTGTACAATTTAGCATTTCCCAAGCCACATATGGTTTTGTTTTTGTTTTGTTTTTTACCTACCATGTCCTTAATTACACGGCTCTTATAAACCTGGGTGATGTCTTTGGCCATCTCTGGACAAATTTGGTCCACATGTGTCAGCAGAGCCACCTGGTGAACACCTGACAAGGCAGAATGCAAATACAATAATCAACAGTTTCAGTGGTTTCAAGCCCCTCATTCTTATGCATATCAGTCCCCTTGCAGTTCTAACCACTTCAAAATCCCCCAAACATGAAACCTTAATGTAGTACTATCCGTAAACACTGCAGGAATAAGAGCTCCAGGGAAGGTCGCTGTGTCTGAAACTGCTGTTGCATCCAACTGCTCGTGTGACTCTTGCTCACCAAGGTCACTGATGTGTTCTCGGAGCTGCTGGAAGGTGGTACTGAGGCCTTTGGGGTACGTCAGAACTTTGGATGCATCCACCACAAAGGCCACACAGTGGATCTTGTCATTAAGGCTCGGCCTCTTCACATAGCCCACAGTTTCTGAGCTCACTGGCTGATCTGGGCTGAACTGGGGGGGCAAATGAAGAGATTCCATCTTCAGCAGTGGAGCAGCTCATGTCATTTGAAGTGAGACTATGCAATGAAGATGAGCAGACATACAAACAAACAAACACAAACTTGGCCAAGATCAGAACAATAAGAAAAGAACAACAATAAAAACATATTACGATCTCTTCTGTACCTTGTGTCCCTCAGGTGCGTGACCTTTAATGATGGACAGGATGTCATGAAGGGTCAGTCCACTCATCTCTCCGTCCCCCAGACCCATAGTATCATATAGTGTCAGTCTGGTAGGATCCTCTCCCTTCTGACCACGAATGTTGAAGGACTGCAGCTGACACCAAAAAAAGAGGAAGTTAATGGGAACGATGCCCTGGGATCATCTTGCCCGCCGATCGGAGGTTCACAACAGCACTGTCTTCTAAATGCGCTAACTCAAGACTTTTGATTTTAGTGTCACCTTCATGTTTTCACGTGTCAGCTTTTTATGTGACCTAAATAACATCCCCTCAAAATATCTTAAACTCGTGGAATTGTCACAACCAAATCTACAGTATGATAATTGGACAAGCTCAATTCAAAGACCACATGGCCCACTTTAAAGCTGTGGAAAAGCTACTAAGTGGAACTCATGTTAAGACATCTTCTGAATTCTGAATAAATTTTGTATGGGATTATGTCCTACAATTACACTTGAAATTAGTCTTGGAGATAATTGTGTCCAAGGACTAGACATGTACCTTTTTGGTGAAGCTGGTTGAGGAGGAGCCCACCATGGCCCGGTTGGTGACTCTTCCATTAAACACAGACTGGACTGAACTGATGAAGCTGGACTTTCCAGAACCAATGGGGCCTAGGAGGAGAACCCTGGCCTTCGTCACATCCTCGCAGCTCGGTGCGTAGGTGCTGATGGTCTTCATCAAGCTTGTCTTTTTTCTAGGTTGGAATTTAAGATGCTTACTTGTTGTTGATAGAATTTATAATATGTTCTCCTTTCTCTTTTAAAAATAATAAAGCAAAAATATATTAACGTGACTGCTCATAATTGAAATAGCTATAGCTGCAAACTTGACTTAATTGAATGTCACTCACTCCTCTGTCCACTCCACGTTTCTCCACTGAGATTCCAACATGACCTGAGCTCCTAAAGAGATTTTGACAGTTAACGAAATTTAACATTCAGCATTTGCAATGTTTCTCGTCTGAATGGTGATGTGCGTTACAGTAAAGCTGACTATTAAAGTATGTTTTTCTAAATCTGTGGATGTGTGCCAAAACACACATTCCAGATGATCCACTGTTTCCAAAAGCTACAGTGGAGTTTCTATAAGCACAAACAAGGATTCTGCAAATCTTGGAGTGGAACTGTTTTTGTAGTTTACCTGTGAAAATATAAGCTTTGTTTTTCATTAGCTCAGTTGAACTGCTGATGCCGTGGGTGTCTCCAGCACCTGCTGCTGTGGCAGTAGCAGTTTGGGCTAAAGCAAAGGGGGTTCCAAATCTAGTAAATTTATTGTCTCTGTAATAAAACAGCATAGAAAGCATTTTACCTATTATGCATATGAATAAACAGGACTGGAGCTTGCTTTATTGAATGTTCCAGATTTACTCACTCTTCTGTTGAACCCATGTCTTTCCATAAATCTTTGTCCTTGTGTTTAACTGCTGATGACAAGTAAAGAGATAATGAGGTGTACTGTTTTAGGGGGTATTTTTTTGTTTTCATTCTCGACTGAGGAGTCGTTTTTTGGTTTAGACACAATCATGTTATTTTGTTAATCGTGTAAAGGGGTTTGAAGCATGCATTTACTATTTGAGAACTTTGAACATAGTTGTGTATCGCATTTCCAAACTGGACTTATTGTTTTTTACAAGCATCCAAACAATAGAGGAATACTATGGAAGTAAGGCAATGCCTCCAACCTTCATTGTGGCACATTTTTAGTGGTGTCAAAAAGTTTAGTAGCTTACCTGAGAGTGTAGGAATTCGTTTGTTTTTTGTAGCTGAAGTAAGGCTGAGAAAATTATTGGTGTCTGCTTCTCTGATGGAGGGTTGGGCTGAAGTAGTTGGAGCTGTCGTAGGCTTGGCTGCAGTGTCCCCTCCAAAATTAAAGCGGCTTAAGCTGATGAAGAAAACAATCACATACATCTCAGGAAGACAACAGATAAAGCAAAAGGAGCAGAGATGACCATGTATATCCTTGGTTATAAATCCATCTATATGAACTAAAATAGCTACAATGTTGACATGGACAGAAAAATGAACATCACTGAACCCTGCTTTAAAATAGTATCCAATGTCCATAGTTGTAGGGCAACAATCGGTGAATAAATGCCAATGTCTGAGCCTCATAAAAGTGTGTTACAATACACATGATTCTATGTGGTCAAATAATCCAGTAAATGATTAACCTATTAATTGTGAATAAAAAACAGCAGAGTAATAGCTGCAGCCTTAGTCAAAGCTCTATCACAGCCATCAAGGAAAAATGAATGCCCTGTACAGCAGAACATTTTACTTTAAAACTATATATAAATATAAATAACCTAACACCAATTATAACATTTTTAAGAAAGATTAAGAAAGAACTTTGGTGTTCTTCTTGTAAAAAGAATACTTAAAATATCAAAAATTAAAGAACTTACATATATGTTCCATTATTGGATTTTCATTATTGATCATGTTGAAGCTGGTAAAGGTGGAGCTAAGTCACCTTTAACAAATCTGCAAAAGTAAGTAGTAACTTGACTGCAAGTGAAGTAAAGTAACGTTACGTTAGTGAACTGATGCCTGCTCTTAGAAATCCCCCTCAGTTTGACTACAAGCTCCACACACATCCACAAAATTACGACAGCGCAGTCACTTTACTTTGTCCCTTAAAACTAACTATCAGCTTCGTGAGACATTACCTGCTTTTTTCATCTGGTTTCAGCATGTCAAACTGGATGTAGACGTGGCGAGCAACAGCGGCTGAACGACGGGTGGAAGATTTAAAGAAAGAGGAAAAAACACAGACTATGCCCTTTCTGAAGAAGCGAAAGTGAAACTTAAGTTGTTAAAAAAAATATAAAGAGGAGGGCCGCTTTTTGAGGAAGAAGAAACCCAAGTGGTGTCTCTGCACATTACTGTCAAAACAAAAGATATGAGTAGGTGAAGGTGTGGTTGTTGTTGTTGTTGCTGCTGTTTTAGGTTTTTGGGGTTTTTTTAGGGAATTAATGTTAGGGTTACCATATCATTGTCTCACACTGTAAACCATCGGTGAATAACACCTGGACACGTTCTTAAAACGAGCTGTCACCCTTCACATTTCTTAAATACAATGCATTTTAACAACAACAATGCAGCAAGGGGCGGCCCGATGGTGCAGTAGTTGGCAATGAAGGTTATTGATTCAAAACCCGGTTGGCCCGGGGTTCTGCCCGGCTTCCTCCCACCGTCCTAAGACATGCAAGTTAGGTTGATTGGCAACTCTGCGCCGGACTGTGAGGGTTTAAACAGACTGGCGACCTGTTCAGAATGTGTACCGCCCGCTGGGATTGGCTACACGCCCCGCGACCCTCAACCATATTATAGACTGTAAAAGCGGACGTAGTTTACAGGTCTTTAAAAAAAAATAAAGCCAAACCGGAAGTGAAACCTTAAACCTGTTTCCATCGGATGACGTTCAGGGGCCCCCAGTTTCAAAGTAACTCAGTTTGAAAGGCTATGCGAACATGACCGCGCTTCTCAATTGATTTATAAAGGTTTATTATTGTCTAATTTTGTAGTTTCGATTCTTCTTCAAAACAGCATGACGTTCATTTCGTTAAATGGTTACGGTTAAAAAAAAGATAGCGCCCTCCCTTTAAAAAAAAAAGTTAAAATCGAGGCTCCGAAATAGCAGCTCGCCAACCAATTGATGCAAAAATGAGTTGCCACTTGTCCAGGAGGGATAAGCGGTACCGCAGATGAATGGAAAAATATAGCAAACTTGCCAGGTCACCTCAGAACTCAATGTCTCCTCTGTAAAAATGTTAAGTGAAGTGACTAAAAAATACACAAGTCGCAAGTCAAAATGTTTGCTGGGAATAAAGGCCCTGGCCTCCTCGTAAGTATCGCAGACGTATTAGTTTCGCTTTCATAGAGGTGGAAGAAATTATGTAAATGATTGACATTAGTTTGTTGTATGAAGGGATTTGTCTTTATTATTATTGCTTTAGTGATCAGATGAACAGGAGCACACTGACAGCGGCACGCAGGCTCTGTGTGGAAATTGGTGTTTCATGACAGGATATTTGATGGCTACAATGCAGCTAGAGGGGAAAAAACATTATTTTTACTTTAGAGTCACTGTTTACCAGCTTCAGTAAGAACTTCAATATTTATATATTTGGTATATTTCTGTGGGCTCATTTCAGCAGACGTTTGAATATCTACACATAGCAATAAAGGTAAAAATCTAATTTTGGTCACAGTGCTCAGCTTTCTGATACTTTTGACACAAATTAAAGGTGATGGCTTTTTGCAGGACAAATGAAGTATTGTGAATGTGTTTTTGTCACAGAGCAATACTGTACAGTATATGGGGAGGGAGAAGTTGCACTGACGGCCAGAGTGTGCCCATCAGTGGGCCTTTTTCATAACAGGCATGGCCATTAATAATGGCTGACTTAGTTCCACGTGTTGTTTCTCCGCTATGGCAAATGTGAGTGCCTGGAAATGTCTTTACTGACAAACACTAACAAAATATGTGCATAAACAATCTCAAGCAGGAGCACACTTGCATGATTCTCTTGTTTCTACTCGTCATGTCCAGTAGAGGGAGCTCTAGTCTTGTGTTTGTTTGCAGGGGTCAAGCTGTGGCCACCTTTTTCCTCGGCAGGGAGAGACCCCCACGGCCTGAGATCCAAAACCTTCTCTTATGGTGAAGGAAAATGTGTCCCAACACACAATCAATGTCATCACTCAATAGCTTTTAATAATTTCAGGATGTTTTGAACTGAATATTAATCTGTAAATCATGGTGTTGATTGCTAGTCCTTGGATAAGAAGCTTGCTGTGTGTGTGTGTGTGTGTGTGTGTGTGTGTGTGTGTGTGTATTTTTGCTTCTCTGGCCCTTTTGAGACAGGAATCTGAACTGATTGTAATAAGTTTTTATGTTATTACTGTAATCAGATAAGTAAATGTGAATATAGACTGTTATTATTTTACAAACTTGCATTGATGAGCTATATAATGAGCCAACCCTTAATCTGGGTGTACTAAGGGGATAGAGACGGTTTGTGAATGCATTATGTCAACTCTAAATAGTTGTTGAAAATCACAAAGCAAATTAGTTCAACTTCCAACAATGTGGCAGGCTGTAAAGTAATGAAAAAATACAATGGCAATATTACATAATCTTGGGAATTTTGTGACAAAATTCTTTATTTGCAGAAATATAAAAAATCATATATATATATATATATATATGTATATATATATATATATATATATATTTGACTGCTAGTGAGTTCTGACGACCTCTGTATATTTTTATGCACATTTCCAATATTTTATGCTCTATGTCTGTGGTGTTTTGGGTGTTTTACCATTATTAACACTCACTTTTTGTAATTTCAGTGCTTTTGGATCAGCCCCACCTCCAAGACCAGCATTCATCAGAACAGCCTTTGAAGTGCTCCAGATCCAGTGAGCCTCTGCAGCAGGTCACATCTGTCAGCTTAGACATCAGATCATCTGTAGATCATTTCTAAATTCCACAGAGGAGAATATTTGTGCTGGCTTCAAGGAATCTAATTGCCAAAGACTTTATTTATTTATCAAGTAAAAGTCTCTTTAGCTTTGATGAGCATGGTTACTCAGCAAAACCTCTCCAACCTTGCAGGTTCTTTCAGGTCGGTCGTCTGTCACTCGGCTTTATCAGGGCTGTTTTGGCTCGCAGTCTGTGACTTATCAGCTATAATAACAGCCCACAATAAGGTGCGGCTATCTTTATGGCCTTGTGGTCATGCCGTGCTTCTGCTGTACCAGCAGAAACAATGGGCCCTCCGTTTTTATTTCTGGAGCACAATGTAAACTTGGAGATGTCGAGCCAGTGTTTGAACAGAGAGATACGAGGGGTAGATTTTTAACCTGATGTTGCAACAAATTGGAACATTGAGGCCTTAAGGTGACGAGTGGGTGTCATTAAAACTGACTGTTACTGTTCATGGTTTGACAGCAAACACGATCTATGTTACATGTTAATCTGTAGGTGGAGGATGTGTGCTGTCAGCCACAAACTAGTAACTGTGCCAAACAAAACTCATGATTTAACTGTCCTGTAACCAGCAAAGAGGTGTAATGTATCTATAAATAAGTGTAATGTGCACCCAAAGAACTGATTTCTACATACTCCATAATTACACCAGCAGTTTTCCAGGCAGACATACTCAAACATTCACACACTCAGCATAAAGGTGTTTCATGTGGAGGCGTTTCTAAAAATGAAGACATGCTGTAAACTCTGTCTTTGGGGGGAATTACAGTGCCCCCCCCCAGTAATAATGCATTTGTCTGGAATGTGTCGGAATAAATGTGGAGGCGGCTATTAATATCAGTCAGTGTGCATTCAGAAGACGTAAACTGAGTTTAAGTTAGTAAAACAATCCACGGTTTTGCTGCCATTGCTGCCGGCCAACAACAGTCACATAACTTGCAGTGCAAGGGCGTGTTGAGATATAATATCTTTTCAGCTGTGGTCACTGTTTTTGTTTACAATGATTACATATCTCATTATTATTGAGAAGAATGATTTATTGGTGGGTAACACCTGTACAGCTGTTCCTCCTCATTGTCTGGGGCTGTGAGGTGAGGAAGTTCAGACAGATTCAGCTCTGACTCAGCTGATGTCTGTGGAGCGGAGAGCTGCAGGTGGGGGGCTGTCTAAACAGGGAGCTATTCTGACTATGTAGTCGTGTGACACAGCAGTCTGTCTTTTACAGGCCTTATCCATCCACACCGGGCGACACGTGCACTCAGCTTGTGTCGCTGCACTGTGGGGAGGTCGAAGAGAAAAACAACTTAAACACATCAGCTGTGCCCTGGAAATGTTGTTTTTATTGTCGCTGTGAAAGTTGGACAAAACAGGTGAATAAGCATTAATGAGGATTTGCATAAGAGCCAACAAAGCATAGCCAATGAAATCTCTACGTGGATTGTGATTTTCAGTTTATCTACATGGATGTTGGGTGAGGTTAACACATAACATTTACAATATGTATTGTATCGTCAGGGTTGGGGTTTGTTTTGTTTTCCGACTTCATGCTCCACTTTTAAATCAAATAAAAAGAACCAAAACATGGCCTCCTCCTAGAGTAAAATGCTTCAGCCCCATTTTATATTGAAGTCTGTCTTACACCAGCATTGCTAACTTTGGTTAAAACTTTGCTTTGTGAATAATAATTGTTTTAGCCAAAAGATGAAGATTACAGCAGGTGGCAAATGGTCTTTTGGTCTTTTTCAGCCTTAACGATAAGTTAAGTTAAGTTAAAAGTATTTTTGTCTTTTTTGCCTCCCTCAGATTAATTCTCCTGCACCACTTTTGGTGGAGATTATACTCCACCACTATACTTCTGTGGAGATTATAATGTGACGATTGGGTTTTGACAGCTACAGGATGGACAGGACGTGATGTCCTGTACTGATGGCCTGTGATCACGTTCACAGTGCCATGTATAGACAGTAGCTGGGTAGACCTACACCTTTACATTAAAAGGGTTGACTGTTTGCTTTGCTGCAGGTCTGACTGCAGCCTGCTCGCTGCTCTGTGACTCCATGTCTATTTATACAATTTTGTTTTTCTGTCAGCCGTCAGGGAAGAAAAACATGTCCTGACAAGTAAAGCTGTCCAAGTTGGTTTGTTTTTTGTCAAAAGCATCTAATTTTTACATAATACATTGCACATCATGTATGTGCATATACTGTTAATTCCACAATGTAGTGATAAATCAGACTTTAGTTGGTGGACAGTGAGAGTAGGGCGCTGTGCATTCAAAGAGACTCAGTCCCAGTCTTCATGGTCAAAGTGTCCTGAGCAAAACACAGAAACCTCCCTGTTTATCTACTCCACTCCTAGAATCAGGTGTATGTGTAGACATGACTCTGCTGTTTGCAGGTAATCACAGGGGAGGGTGTTCCTTTCCTTGCCTGACACACAGTGATCTGCAGAAATCTCTTTATCACAGGTGACCCAACGTGTTGATAACATGTTGTTTGTTGACATGTTTGCTCCCATTCTTACACTTCGCACCTGTTACACTTCCCAAAAAGTGCTGCTCAAATGCAGCTATCATTATCAGAGTGACAATTCACCCCAGTCTGATCCCGGGTGGAAACATTTAAATTGCAAGGTGTGATGAGACGGTTCATGATGTTTGTGTTTTGACAGTAAGTGCTCGGTCGTGTCACTGGGTTGTCGCCATCTCGTGTTGTCGTCACAGTGGAAAAAAATATTTAGTTTCTTCTCTCTTGGTTAGAAATGGATTAAATCTCAGGTGACCATGGCAAAGAAGAAGGTCCGTGCTAACTTGTAGCAGGGGAGTGCACCCCCAGGGTCCAGTACAAGTGCAGCACCTTCACATAGACTGCATTGCAGTCTGTCTTTTACCACAGGAAAACTGTTGTTGAATGGCATTTTTGGATTTGAGCAATGGAATGAGAAATTGTCCTGTTAATATAAAGAAAAAGTCTACAACTTTTTATGGATGTTATTCAACTTTGTCAGCGATTTTATCTGCTGACTTTATTCGCTGTACAGCAGGAACATTGATGAGTGACTTTTGTCGGAATGCTGGTTGTTCTGACTTCTGACTGTTAGAGACCTTTTAAATGCCAGGGCTTCCACATAAGATATTTTAGAACTTGGAATAACCTGAAGAGTTGCGTTGATGGCACCTGCAGCCGTTCAGCACCACCTTCAATTATGGAGGTCAGTGGAGTCGAGCCCCAGAGTGTCAGGCTGCAATCCTGCCACCAGGCAGGAATGATGAGACAGTGAAAATAGAAATAAAAGTGACTCTACTTGAGCTTCTTGTTTAACGGGAAGGTAAATTAATAACTGGTGGAGGTCAGTGAGATCAGATGCTGTCTGTGTATGTCAACATGAATCTACCCGCACCTCACACACAGTAAACAAGCCTTAATTAGTAAGTCCGGCTATCGAATGTCCCCGTGTCACCAGAGCTGCTTGTTTGTGCACGGGATCCCGCAAATAGCTTTCATAAACAACTCATGGATTGAATGCGTTTTCAGTGAATTGTCAGGAATGTATATGGAGCCAAGTCACAGCACAGACCTTTGTCTGAATGACGTCTGTGTGTACATCTTCCTTTTCAATCCTCTACCATTTAATCAGCGGAGAAGTTTTTGGGAAACGAATAGAGCTTTAATCTTACAGTGCACTTCACCATGATACTTGAACACGCTGTACTGAAAACATAACCTAAAGTACATCTTTGGTTCAAGAATCTTCTGTCAGCCTTTCATCTCGGCTGGCTGAGCTGTGCGTCAGGTCTCGCTGCTGACAGTCTCTAATCCGGCTGGCCGGCGGCCTGGAGAGGGAAACATTGTTCAGCCTCGCAGTGTTTACATCTCCTGCCTCCTCCGGGTGAACAAACCCCGCAGCTCAGCAGAGAAGTGAGACTTTTGTTGAGAAATTTCAAAGTCCATCCATCTCTGTTTAGAATATCAACAACCGACAGTGGGGGGAGAGAGAGAGGACCCACCTTGCAGCGTGTTAATCCTCACCACTGTTGTCTCTCAGTTTAGCCTTGAGGGAAGATGTTTTTTTGTGTTTTTTTTTCCTCAAACTAGCTCCAAAAAACCCAAACATTTGAGATGTGCCGCATTGATCCGGTCCAGTTGATGTGTGCTGTACATTATGCCATGATTTTTTTAATGGATTTGATTGATGATTTTTTTTTGATACTTTGAGATATGGGTTAAAATATGCAGAAAAGCACTGCATGCTTTCTGCTTTTTCTTTGTGTTAGGGGACTCAGCTGGCAGTAAGTAGGGAGTATGAGAAGGGCTTCATATCTCTCGGCCCTTTCTTTTTCTGTCTCATGAAAAGCACATCTCATCATACTTTTACTGTCTCTCTCTTTGCTTCTCCCATTTCACACAATCTGCGAATGCCCTTCTCATGACAGTGTGGCCAACGGCATAAGCAGAATGCAAACACATTCTTAAAAGGCCTGCAACTAGATTTTACACTTTCGGAACCATATCCAGATGATAACTTATTCCGGTTTTTGCAGCGCACAATCTCATTCTCTCTCAAGATGGAGCGGTGAGTTAAGTTTTTTTTAAAAAGGGAAATTAGTAGGAATTGAATGAAGGGAGGCTGTGAAAAGAAGAGGAGAATAGAGGAAGAAAAAGAAGAGGGTTGGGGAGAAAAAGAAAATTAGACCAAAATAGTAGAGGAAGAAAAAAGAAAAGACGCAATGAGACGAGGAGAGTAAACTAGAGGAGAGAAGGAGAAGCACGAGAGGCGAAGGGGAAGGGGGTAAGAACCGGTCTGAACCAGCGTGGGCTGATTCTCTGGGATATATACCCCTCCTCACTTCCCTCCCTTCTTGTCCTCTTCCTCATCTTTCCTCTGACTCAGACGGGCTGAACTTTTTCTTTTAGCGCTCTGTCATGCGCCTGTTGTCACCAGGAACAATTTGGATAAACATTCCCCAGAAGTGTAAGAGGATCCAGAGCACAGTAAGAACTGGGGTGTGATGAGCAGGGTTGGGATGAGCCCAGACTTAAAAGTGCTGGTCAGATGCCCCTCCCCCGCCTCCTGTACATTACATAAGGAATCGGGGGTGCCCCGGGAGAGTCAAATTGGGTATTGATTATCAGGCAGACACGCTTGGAATTAGTGAACATCCATGCATAGCTCTGGAGGGACAGTTTGTTCCCATCCTACATGGGGTGCAATCATGAGGCAGCTATTTGTGGCTATAAGGTGTAGATCTATATGTGGGTACTATTCAGATGAAGTGGAGTGGGGACACTGTCCAGACAGTATATCTTCTTTCATCTTCACAGCAGAAGACAAGTGATTTATGTGTGTTTGTGTTTCCTCAGTTGCGTGTTTTTTTTGTATAGGGTCCCAAAATTCATCACATGTTCAGAAAAACAAACCCACTAATGGGAATAAAGGAAATTATTAAAGGCAGGCAGCATAAAAAATGTTGGAACTGCTTTAAAGCAAAAAGGGAATTATCTGATAATGGAATAAAGAAATTAAACTCAATTAATCCTAATATATATAATAATTGAGCCGAACTAATTGCAGCAGTGGCCAAATGATGGCTGGTTTAAAAAAAATCCAGAGGAGACCAAAAACTATGTTAAGAAAATAATTTATTCAGCTCATTATTTTATGACATGCAATGATTTGGCAACTACACTTCAGGTGAGATGAGAGGGATTTATAATTGCTGAGTCAGATAAGGTCTTGGATGATAGTTGCCATGAGGAGGAGAAGCGGCTGATGAAGATTGTTGTGCTGAATAAAGGGCACAGAGAGATGTGGCACTAAAGATTGATTTGGGAAGAAGCCAAGAGAAAGAAAAGGAAAGGCGTTGATTCATTTTGAATTGCTCATGGAATGAATATGAAAGAGAGCGGGTGTAAATGACTGTAAATTAATATTGTGTGTGTGTGTGAGGAGTGCGTGGCCTCTTGTTTTTTAGTAGGTGAGAGTTGTTTGAACACCTTGATAACAGGGGGTCAGCGGTGTCTCTGTGATGCGCTCAGTCTAATGTAAGCTGGCCGCCTCTCACAGAGAACTGAAACTATTCCTGGACTCAGCTAGCTGCCAAGTACTAAACTTATTTTTCCTACACCGGCTAACGCTGCGCGCTGTCTTTGCCGCAGATCAGACACGGTCTATTAATACACATTACACTCCCAGTGATCTTCACTCATCAGAGCAAACTTGGAAACAGCTCGTGGAAGTCTGCCTCAGTCTCCATTTCAGGGCTTCAGGTTCAACTGATGCTGTAAACAACATCAGAACTGTTTGGGATAAATTGTACTCTTATATTAGCCATTGTTTAATTCATTTTATTCATTACATTTTCACTGCTTTTCATTCATGTAAAATAAATAAATAAATAAATAAATAAATAAATAAAAAAAAATCCGTCATCCAACAGCTAAAAAAGAAGTTGTCCATTGATGCCTCAGGAGCATTTCTGACCTAAAATATAAGTAGTCTGTGAGAAATATTTGTTTGATTAACACAAATGGATAATATGTGTTCAACCACGTGTTTCGTGAAGAGACGCACTAATTATTGACTGTTTTAGTCGCATCTTAATTCTAACGGCGCCTAAGGAGAACAGCGTTTTGCAACAGGGACCTGAGAAGGTAGCAGCATTGTTTGTTGTGTTAGCCTATATGGCGACTTATACGTTGATATGTGTTGTGAATGAATTGTGAGGTTCTTGTTGTTGTTTGTTGTCATCACCTCCCAACTGAAGTAACAACCAATCAGCATCAAGCTCTGCCCGACGCTCTTTTGGAGCTGCAAAGAAGTACCCACCCCAGATCAGGGACTTATTTCAGCCCAGAAAAAGAAAAATCTCCTTTGGCGGGGTCGGTTCTCTGGATGCAACATGCACAAAGGTGTCGCCCCCCCCAGAAATGGGCCCCGAGATCCTGCAGTTGGAATGGGCCTCATGTGTCTGGTTTGTGGGTCCCCACCCCCAGAGAGGTCAGCGCTCTCATTGGACGTCCAAAGCGCGGGAGGGCGGGTGGGACACTGCTGGAGGTCAGACTCCTGGCCCCTGACCTCTGGTCTCACCCCATTACTCTGCCCGGCGCCTCGCTGCGTACGGAGCAGTTATCAGTCCACTGCAGTGTGAGATCGCTCCCTGCTGACTCACAGGTCTTATAATGTGTGATAAACAAAAGCTGTATACTGCTGAAGCGGCCCCTGAGCTGTTCCAGAAGTCCAATAGATCTTCTCATGCTCTCATACTCCCTGCTCACGTGAATGGCTTGAAAACAATTTACTGATTTGGCTGAATTGAGCTTTATTATTATTATTATTATTATTATTATTATTATTATTATTATTATTATTATTATTATTATTATTGTTATTATTGAATGTAATGAATAAAATTGTGATATTATAAGGAATTGTGACACCGTGCTATGCGATCCATTGCGTTTTCCTCTCAAACTCACCCTGGAGGCTGGAGAGCTGCTGCCACTTCATGCCTTCATATTTCTCACTGACGGCTTTTCCTTGAGCTTATAATGTGGCATGCAACACATTTATTAGGGATACGGCCAAACTGAGTCATGCCAGGGTTGAGAGGCAAGTATTTGGAAGTTATAGTGTTTAGAGTGAGGCTTACGTTACAGTTGAAATGAAAACTCTAACAGCCCTATGACATGCAGCCCTACTCTCACCCCCTATTAACTATGACTGTCAAGGTGGTTTGGAAAAAATGCCTAAAACACAAATCCTGAATGAGAGTGTCCTCTACAAATCCTTACCACCTCATTGATTAGAAAAACATGCACCATAATCCAAGTAAAGCACACTTGGGCAACTTCTGCCCAAAATCAGTTCCACCTGGAGCGAGGTGAGGGGATGCCACTTAGTTTTTCCATTGCATAACTCTACAGCTGCATTTTATTTATTACTCCAGCAAATTACTTTTGCTGCATCTGCCAGAGAAAATGGAGAAAAAAATCAGTTTTTTTGCTATTTTCAGGTGCCAAATGTTACAAAGAAACCCTCCGGTAACAGTTGGTCATAACACTGTGGTTCATTGGATGGACTTTCCTACGCTGCGTTCTCATAAAATGTAGATACAGTGTAAATTAACTACCTGGTGACTTTTTCCGCCATGCCATCAAAACAGTTTTTCCTCTCAAGGAGTCCTAGCAAAACGTTCAGTTTTATTGGCAATTTTCAAATATTCGTGCAAACAGAGAAAAGAGACAGTCAATGACGTTTAAAGTTGAACCTCTAATCCCCAAACTTGAGAGGATTATTTAAAAATTAGATCAGTTTTTACAGATGTTCTGTTTGTATTTAAATGCAGCCTTGAGGTGCTGAACCACCTGGACCTGTTTTTTTGTTTTTTTGTTTTTCAAAACCATAGTGCGACTCTCCTTGATGCATTTTTAGTTTTTGGCTCGTATAAGCTGCACAATTACGAGCAAAGTGGAGCTTAGAAACTAAAACCCCAAGAACTCACAAGCTGTTCATTGCAGAGTAGGGCGGTCGTCCTGCCAAGATGACAGAAAATTAGGCAGGAAGAGGCGGCACATGTACAGTAAATCCTGTTGCTGTCAGTTTAACTCAGCACAAAGGACAATCCAAGGTTTTCCTGTCTGGCGGTCAGATGAGTGAAGAAGGCTTGAAGAAACAGGCATCTTGTTGCTCCTTTCGCTTTACCTCTAAAAGTGGCCAAACCCTGCAGTAACTCTGCTGCTGCTGTTATGTGTTAAGTTCAACAGCTGTGCAAGTGACCCGCCTCTCAGGCATTTCAACCCACTGCAGCAAGCATGCATGCACTCGTGAAACATAAGGATGGTTTACGTCGCCGTCACACAACTTCTCAGGGAAGCTTCTGTAAATAATCACCGTCTTTTTCCACTCATGATGGATTTTATACATCTATTGCATGCTCTTATATAAAGCACATGCAAAACGGTCTACAATGGAGTGGACTGGGTAATTTGTATGGATTAAATTTCCATTCAAATGAGTGCCGAAAGCGTAAACCTGCAACACTTTGTGTGATAAAAATGATCACTTTGACTCATCAGACGTCAAGATCAGTTGTGCTTTGTCTGCTTTGTATAACTTTAATCCAAATCCAAACAAAAATGGGAACTCCATTACAAATGGTGATGAGGACCATGTGGGGCACGTGAGAAGTGTCTTTACTGTATATGCCTCTGCTTCATATGTGTGTGCTTGTGTCTGTGTATATAGTGGGATCCATAAAACCGTACCCTTCTGACAAGCCTGAGTATCTGAGCTGTAATCCTCATAGAGGGTGGGGCGATGGCTGCTGCACACATTCTCTACATGCAGATATCTGTCCAGCATGTCGGCGGGTGCCCCTGCCAAGGCCCTCGGCACAGTAAAGGGCAGCCAAGGCGCTAAACGGGCTCCCTCGCTACCCCCCCCCACACACACACATACACCCCAAATCCATCCGCCTCTTCGTTAACCTCGCTGTGGGGCTGGGCCAGTGAGAAGCAGCGCAAACCGGCGTGAGCCAGTGCTGGGAGCTGCATCACCCCTCGCCTCCTCCTTCCTCTGGTTTCTTCCTCCCATATGTGCACACACACACACACACATTGGGTTTACTGTACTTCTCAGGCCCTGCCATTTTCTGTTTTGACTCTGTGATATTTGACACTCAGCTCAGCATCATTTTGACTGCAGTGCAGTTTTGCTTGAAAGAACTTTTTTGATTTGTTTCATTTCATCGCAGGTGCTTTGATTTCATTTGTTTCTTGTAAATGTTTCAGACCTTTAACATGTTTGGAAAGAGACTGATCCTCATTACTCCACTCATCACATAAACTTCATCGTTCTAGTTTTGCCCCTAAAAACCAAGCAGCAACCAAAGTCAAACTTTGAGTGACTTCTAGCCAAAAGTCCGATCTGGCTCTAAATTTGATGGTATTCACACACTCACTGTACACTTCCTCCTCTGTTCCCCAGACACGCTCTGTGCTCTCACTATCTCAGCTGCATATATAGTGTTGCAGCAAAGGAGATGTACACAGTAACTCTTTGTGACCAAGCCTTTGAAATTGGGTACAAAAAAAGGCTGATCTCATGGGGTTTCTCTGTGTTTTGGAGACAATGATCTCTTCTCAGAGAACTGTTGAACACTGTCAACCTTGCACATACACAGTTATTTTTCTCTACTATTAATGAACCAGCTTTGGTTGGTTCATGTTGGTCGGTGTTGTGTCAGGGAAAGCTGTTTCAGCAAGTAAAAATTTTTTGGGGGGATGTAAGGCTGTTGACTACAGTGTTATCTGTAAACTTGTTTAGCCCCAGAGAAAGGTTTAGTCAGAGAGGTCCAAGTTTACAAGGCCTTTTCCTGTTGTTGGGAAGCAGTGAAGGGTGTTTTTGAGCCAACTTCCCATTAATTCCCACTCATTCAAGGACGTTATTCTTTTTGGCTCCACTTCTTTTCTGGAGTTTACAGGAGAATATGACAGAGCTTACTCTTATTAGCACAGATGCTTTCAGGTCTGCCAGTGCAGTGACATTTGGCACCATATCAAGCTTGATGTGAAATTTCTGACTACATTTCATTCATTAAGAGGGACCCGCTGCAATGAGTAGGTTGAATGTGTGAATTTTTGCCGTAGACTATTTCGAAGCCTGTCTTTGAGAAAACTGAGAGAACCAAAGAGGTTTAGGTGGAGGAAGCTATTGTGTTTGCTGTGTTGCGTGGCCTGCTAGCAGTCACTAACATATAGATCTCTACAAGTATCAGTGAAGTGTAATGCAGCATAAAAACAAAGGGAAGAAGTCGGTGTGTGTTGATGTAAAGTAGTCCATATGCAGGCAGCAGGGGGAGGAGTGTGTTTAGTCACACTCACTGATCAGTCACATGCTCGGAGCCAAGAAACACAGGAAACACTTTTCTCCTCACCATGTGCAATGTGCATCCCAGTAGGCCTGTTTATGTGTGTGTGTGTGTGTGTGTGTGTGTGTGTGTGCGTATCTCCCGGCAGCATGGGGACGTGTGCAGCTGATTGTATCTTCACCTGCATGAAACAAAGGAAGCAGGTTTGCTGAGGGAAAGTGCAGTGCAAACTTTATGAAATTAATGCAGTTTCAGATTAAATCACCACACGTGCCATATACAGTTAACTGCTGTCCACACTTGTCAACTTTGAACAAATGTCACTGAAACATGTACACTTCATAACATTGAAATATGCTGCAGGCAAAACAGATTTATGCAGAAAATCCAGCAAGCCTGAGTCAGACAGTAACATGTCCAGGTATCAAAGGAATCCTGAACCTTGATTTCACCCAGTGATGCTATGGACAGAGATTTGAATTGATGGACATCCATTCAGGAGTTTTGCATTATCCTGGTAACAAACAAATAAACAGGCACTCCTTGGTGGAGATAATTGAGACATTGTGGAATTTTTGTGAAAGCAGGAAAAAACAGCAATGTTTGTATAACAAACAAATAATTTCACCATCATTTGTACCATTACAATGTTAAGTTCTAGATCAGCTGTTTTTCCAGATTGGCTATATTGGATATATATATAGACTATTAGATCAGATCCCTTCAGACAAATAGAGGCTGCAGAGTTAGCTCTGCCGGTCACTCACCCGCTTGGCTTTGACCTCTCACCCACTGGCTTGACGTCCAAGAGTTTCCCTCAGCCATCTGCCCCCTCACCTAAAATCCCCGTTCACATACACAGTTGTCAGGAATTGTGGCTCCGCTGGTGTGAAAGAGGAAAAATGTTTGTGAACTGTGGGAGTTAATTATTTTTGCACAGTGGCTCAGCAATAAGCAGTGTCACCTTACAGTTCATATCTCAGCTGCCGTGCAGGCACTGCATGTTTTCCTCATGTTTATGTCTCTGCGTGTTTACCAGAAGACATGCATGCTGGGTATTTGGGACAATCTTGCCATTGATCTTCACCAGTGAACTGCCTTTAAAATGGAGATGCTCACTCAGTGCTGCACTACTACTAAATAGCTTGGACCTTACTGGTCCAAATGCTCTAAATCAGGTTAACATTATCATTATGAAAGCAAAAGCGAAGGCAACAAATGTTTTGGCCTCCACCTTTTCTTCCTTGTGATTTTTTGTGCGTAAATGCAAAACCACCTACTCTTTAAATGGTTAAACAGGCAGCTATGTCATAGTTTTTTCTCCTGGTCTTCATTTTTTATACAATAATCCTACTGGAATTTTTATTGACCATCTCCAGCTTTGGGAATCATTAGTGAGTAGATTTATTAGTAGATTTACTTCACCGATAGACACATATACCAAGCTGTTTTTGAGAAATATACTGTACGGTTTTAACAACACATTCTTTTGTTTGTATGTGCCACAAGCTGTCATTGTCATTAACTTTTGGAAGAGCCTGTATGTAGGCACTTTTTTGGGTGTTTTTTTAGTCATGGTCTGTCACATCATCAGGACATTTAAACTTGCTCTGCGGTCTGCCTTTTAAAGAGCCGCGCGACGTCACCGATAAGATGCAGCGGCATGTTGGGGGAAATTACCAGCTCTGTCTGGATTGGCTAAGCAACTTGTTTTGTCTTTTCACCAAATGCCTGACAACAGCTCAGCCAATGAGAACAGAGCAGAGCAGAGCGGTGGGTGGGGCCCGATGTTCCCAGCTGTCTGCCTACATACGCGCACACACACACAAACACATAGTTTTTAGTTCCACTTCCCCTTTGTTGTTGAGGCTGATGCTTAGAGCAAGTTTGTCCAGTGCTTTCCAAAGTTTCGCAGGCCTGTTATTAGACTGATCATTTCACAACAATTTATGTTTTTTGCGGCATGTTTTCACAGCTTCAACAGGGAATCTTAATTTAGCATAATATATTAAATATATGATACACAATGAAATACTCAAAATGTTACAAAGAGAATAGTTTCTTTTGCCAATTTTGCAATGCATATTGCAAAATTGATCAGTGTGCAATAGCAGTTGTTTCAAAAGACACAGAAAGTCAGAATGCATACTCTGAATGTTTGCAACTAATATAAGCTGTGGTGAAAAGCGAGAGTTGGAGCATAGCAGCGTGAGCACAGACATGTGCCCAAAGTGAAACTCCTGCCTTTTAACTGACGCAAGTTGTGCATCAGATCCACATTTTGTCTCTGAATGCCATTTGCACAGGAAGGCTCTTGAAAACACATTAAATAGTTTCAGATTACACTGCAAATGTGCTTTATTGACTGCCAATGTTAAATGCTACCATTTTTTTTTACATATCAGTCTCACATTTTTCAATTTTGCATTGATTTCCAGCGAGGTCAAAGAGTAGAATCATTTCAAGGGTCAAAGGTCAGAGCTGATCTCTTGCTGCTGAACTTTTGTTTCTTGTTTCAAGTATAATTTCTCAGGGGCAGGTTTGCTAAACTCTGCATACACCTTGGAAAGACACCATTAGGTTTTTCCATTTTAGTTCCTAGTATTGTGCTTACTATTGCAGCTACCCTTTTCTAGACGTATTCATACGGCATGTCTTTTTCATTTTTATTTAATCATTCACATTATGGTGGCAAATCTTTGTATGTCTTTACTTGTGTTTTCTGCCACAGTCTGATCTCTTCCTGGTCACTCTTGCCCTTGGGTTCAAATCAGCGATATTCAGCACACACACTGATGAGCAGGCTGAACAGCAGTCACAATGTCTGTGCACATACACACGCAGTCCAAACAAGTAAAAACATGCAGATAGGCCACCCACGCAAACACACACACATCAACACACAGTGGCATACAGTTAGCCATACACCTCCTCCATATGTTATTACACTTAAATGTCTGGAGCCTCAACACAGCTGGTGCTGCACAGAGGAAGCCTGTGTGTTTGTGTGTGTGTGTGTGTGTGTGTGTGTGTGTGCGTGCATGCGCAGTTGTCACTCCATCTGCTGTATCGCCGCTGTGTTCTACTGCACGTGTTGGTGTATTACTTTGTGCTGCTTGTGCATTCATGTTTTCATGAAAAATGTTTGCGCTTTACACTAGGCGTCAGTGTGAGAGTGTGTGTTTGTGTGTGTGTGTGTGTGTGTGTGTGTGTTTTTGTTGGGTGCCATATGTGCATGCTTCTGTGAAGAACTACTTTGGCTGTATTTTAGAATTTATTTATAACCATACAGCATCTGGGACCTTTTAACAAAGTGACTTGCAGTCGGGGGTCAGTGAAGGAGAACCCACCTGTGTCCATGTCACATTAAGTCTTTGCATAATAGTGTGATTGCTATCACACCAAAGCATAATGGCACATGACATCTTTGTGTGTGCGACTCTCTCATAGAGGTGATGTACAGATATCGTACAGATTGTGTTTTGCACCTGGTTCGTCCTCCAGTGTGAGCTGTCAACTTTATTAGTGTGCTTGTGTTTATCCAGGTCAGATATCTGTCTGGTGACAGGAAGCATTTGTTCCTAGTTAGCTGATTTAAAACACTGTATAGCTTTGTTTTGTTCAGTCAGTCATTCTGATTACTATTTTCAATACCGTTTTTACCAAACAGTTGTGTACCTGGAGCCAGTTTTTACTGCGCTTTATCACATATCGCTTATTATGCTTCATCATATGTTGTTCCTTTTATCCATATTACTGCTCCACAGGACTGCATGCAGCATGCAAATGGATGGTTTTGTTTACCGGCTGCTCTCTCAGCGAGTCCCCCTGTCAGAGCTCAACAGCCAGATACAGTGTGTTCTCACTACGGGTCACCAGGTTTGTCTGTTTGTCTTCATTCTTTCATCCAACCAAAAGTCGGTCCTTGTCTTCTCCTTTGGTTGCCGCTTTCTGCTGATTTCAGATCAGATAAGACCTACAATACACCCTCTGTTTCAGAGGCATTCCTGCACGTCACTGGTTACAGGTACAGGGAGTCCTTGTTGTGCCTCAGTTTTCATCACAATAAACTAACACAAACTGACCAGCACATGTTAAGTAAAAAACAGGTGAATAAAACAAACTTGCTTCTCTTTGCTCCATCTTCTTGACTTTTGTTAAGAACAGTCACCATGTTAGTACTGCTGTATTTTTCTGTCTTAAGACAAAATCAAGTTGTTAAATCTTTGTATCTCCTTTCTCCCTCTCCTTTGCTTTCACGATCTCTGTCAAAGTCAATCACCGTCTTTGCCCCCTCGCTTCTTGTCTTGTGTATTTCTCAGTTTTTCGTTTTCTTAGCCTCGAACTCCTTGTTTTCATTTTTACTATTTTTCCCCCATCCCTTTTTTCTTCTCCGCTGTTATGTTATTGATCTGCCTTGTGTTATAGTATTGCGTGACCAGAGACTTCTTACATAATCCCTCCAAGTTGTTTTGCAAACTTATATGCATTGGACATTTTCTTTTGTACATTTGACAGACACGAAAATGAGTGAGGTGTGGTTACAGTGTAATGCAGCACAGATGCAGCGCAGCACAACTCTATGAAATGCTGTGGTTGTCCTGCAGGTTGACTGCAGCTTTAGCATGAATGGTGTTTGTCAAGGGAACCTACAGGCAGTGATCTACAACAAAAGCCACAAATATACAGAATGTAAACAAATGAATATGATAATTAAATTTTAGGAATTTTGATGACTGGAAGTGTATTTGCCAGAAAACAGAGCAACATGAAGAAGTGAACCTGGTATGTTCTGATGGCTCAGTAAACACAAATCAAGATCAAATTTGTGAGCTTGGCTGCCATCTGCTAAAGCAATTGGTTCTGCTGTCCTTGCTTGCAGATAAGGAAACATATTTCAGGCCAAAAATGATTAAATTCAGCGTCAGAACAATCCTCAGAGCATCTACATTAACCTCTGCTGGCCGCTTTCCCAGTGTTGTGTGTTTATGTGACCTGGACTGGGGATTAAATCAGCTGAGTGACCTTAAGACTCTCCAGCTGGGCTTTTTTGGCTGCAGGAGCAGAGAGGAGGAGGAGGTAATGAGGTTTCCCATGGGGCTCTGGTGTATGGGTGTCAGGGGGTACATTAGGGGTTGACTATGTTTTCCTAGTTCTGTTTCCCCAAAAGATTCCCCACTGAGTTTCCTCTGTCCAGAGAGGAACATGCAGACTGTCAAGGGATACAGACCTACTGTGACAGCTGTACCAGATACATTGAGGCCTCAAGTCATTCTGAAACTCTCTAAATAATATGACTTAATCTCACTGTAAGGAATATAAAATAGTAGTTGTTTAAAATATAACTTTTATATTTTTATTTTAAAGATTAGCTATTAGATTAATAAGGATAATGAACCCCAATACCATATAATTACATCTCTGCTATATGATACAAGGTGACAGTAATGTCACATGTCTAGCTGAAAAGAAAAGGGAAGTCCAATTCACACTGTGGTTTTCAGCAGTGATGTCATCCACATGAAGGTTAAACTGGTTCCTGCAATATGGGAGAACCTTCCCTGACCTGCCTCACTGACTCATCTGACTTTTACTTCTTTCTTAATTTGAAGTTTGCAACACACAAAAGTCCACCAGTGTTTGGGAAAATGTTCATGAAAAAAATAATCATCATCACATCATATGGGGTTAAAAGAAAGAAGTCCTGATAATGTAAGAAGAATTTTCATTTTTTCTAGCAGCAGGAGTAGTTCCCAACAACCTTACAGGAAAATCCATGTTTGCATGGAAAGGCAAACACTGAGGGGAAAAAAAGGTCACATCTCGTATAGTGAAGTGAATATGTGCATATGTTTGAAACCATCTTAGTTTAAGTTACATGAATAACATCTCCTGTTGAAAACATATTAATCCTGTTAAAATATACTTGAAACATAGAACATAATATTGCAGTGTTCCCATTAAAGCAAGCGAGAGAAGTTTCTGTGAGAATCCTAATAATGGGATCAGATTACACAAAATCAGCCCAATCATCGCTTCTTTTATGAAAAGCCACTGCTTATAGCAGAAAACAAAAAATGTACATTCATATCAGTCACATATCACCAAGTTATGATTGGTCTGCCTTTACCGTGTCAATCACCACTTCCCTTAGTTGGGTAACAACAACAATTTAATTGACCGTGATATGCTAATCTGACACGGTGACCATGTAGAAAGACAAAAGGATTCTGTAGTCCAGATCTGGCAGAGGATGGTTGGTCCCTACATATTAAGAAACAAACATAATTCTACCAAAGCATCCCACTGTTTGTTTTTTTGTATTATTTGGTTCTTGGCTGCTGGTCAGACATCTGCATTATAAAACAATGACAGCTTTGTTTAAACAGATTTTAGACATTTTATAGATCAAATGACTAACTGGTTAAATGAAATATAATCTGTAGATGTTTATCAAAAACTTTATAAAAACTGTTTTTATCCTACTTTTGATGGCCTGTCTTTGGAGTACAAGACATTGTACAGTGGTACTGGTTAATAAAAATCGTTTTCTGTCACAAAGTTCTCTTCAGTGCAATGCAGAAGGTAAAAGGTAAACGAGGTAAAAGTTCACGTGGAAAACTACAAGCTGTCGTGACTCAAAGGTAGGTTGTCGGCAGGGAAGAATGTGTTTTTGACAGCTTGACTGGTAGCTGACAGACAGTCCGACCAGTTTGAAAGATGAAAACATCCAAAGATGACCGAGACATCGGAGGCTACCATATCAATCTCCCGGCACCTCCCCTTCTCCTCCTCCAGTGATCCGAGCGATCCATCTCATGTTTTTCTGAAAGGTGACTCCCTGTTCGGCAACACCTGGGCTTTAAAAGATGGCACATGGCCAGGTGAAGGAGAAAAACAAACCCAACAGGTTTCAGCTTTCCTCTCAATGAAAAACAAACTGAGAGAGTTGAGAAGCAGAGACAGAGGAATCGATGGAGAGAGAGAGAGAGCGAGAAAGAGAGAGAGAGAGGTTAGGAGAGTGTTCATCCCGAAAAGAGCCTGTTTTGTTGCCCTTCGACACAGGGGCCAGCAGGATTTCCTCTGAAGTAGCAGTTTGCTGTGAGCCAGTGGGTGTGTCAGGCTGGGGGCTGGGAAGAAGGTGGTGGTGGTCCAATGGGTTGTGTTCATGAGAGGAGGAGGGAGGTTGTCCTCTGTTTAACCCTGTCCATCTGGAGCAAACAGGCCATAATTCCACAAAGTCACATCCCCTCGCCAAAAGTCTGAGAGGGTCTTATTCGAGGAAATCTGCACCTCAGCACGTGCAACAAGAAGAAAACACTGGAAGGTAAAGATAAGTAATGATGAACTTTTAAAAGAAAATAGAGCGAAAAAAAATCACCCTTCCAAAAATGTGTAAAAAAAAACAAACAAAAAAAACGCGGTTATAGTTCATTATGGCTCATAACATTGATTAAGGACCATTACATTTGTGTTCAACTTCATCCCCACTTTGTTGTCCCCCTTCCTCTACAGGGGGAAGTGCTGAACAAAAAACACCACACTCCTCCAATTGTGATATCCCGGCCAGTTGTTGTTACCCTCACAAGAGTGAGGCTTCATGTGGATGATGGGATAAAAAGATAAAGTTATATAAAAAAAATTACAGGCCGTAATTAGGATAGCAGGTCACATTCTGAAACACAAGCTAACCACACCTTAAGTCTACAGCCATCCTAGCAGCTCTCTCAGGCTATACATGGGCAGAATGTAAGCATACTAGCATTCTGATGTTTACCAATTGTAAAGTGTATTGTGTTCACCATCTTAAGCGCATTAGCATAGTTACATTTGCTAATTAGCACCAAGCAGATGCTGATGGTAGATTTGTTACAGTGTTGGTAATTGGTCACTTTATTTTGGCCTGAGAAAAACTGTAGCTTCACAGTTAAGCTGGTTAGCATCAGCTTTTATTACCCAGTTTAACCAGTCTGCTAAAACAAATAACAGCTTAGTAGTTCAGGCTTGGAAAGCACACATAGTACCTACTTTTACTCTGTTGCATATAAATTAGAAATATGTCTACAGTGACAACCAACCTGTGTGTTTTTAGTGATTGCGATCAAACCAAAACACGTGTCTGTGTCTGTGAAGACACTCATATGCATGGTTTACACCTGAAATGGAAACCTGAACTGAAAATGAAGAATAGTCAGTCAGTACTAATGGTTTTTAATGCAGACATTACAAAAAATAGAATATCAGGAAATAGTTTGCCATTTACCATCAGTTATCTAGGAATTGTTGATGCACTAATTCCTGGTAAAGAAGGTTCAACCAAGCAAGGAGTCTATAAATGATCATACCTTTCAGAAGCTGGACACATTTTTTTGTCAATCCCTTTTTTGATTGATCCCAGGAAATATTTGATACAGTAGTTCTGAATTTAATTCTGAAACAAAGAATAGCTTGAAATACAGTTTACATGCAGTTTATATAGAATGTATGAAAGGAACTCTTTGAAGCTTTTCCTGTTGTATTCACTTCAAACATTTCTCTTTAAATTAAGCATGATCCCAGCTTCTAATTTGCCACTTATTTTGCCGCCCACCATAAACGCAGCTGAATGTAAGCTGCCATAACATGCTTTCATATGTTCCATGCTCAGAGGAAAGTTCTACTGTGCAGAAAATCATCTGGGATCCATTGTGAGCTTGTGTTTTCCACGAGAATTGCACGCTAAATCTTGGGAGTTGGTACAAGGAACACAGCAGATGTCTGTCATTAAAAGCAGCTATTGCTAAGGTGGTTAAGTGTCATAACTTACAAACAGCAGATTGAATGAGCAAGATTCTAAAATATGACACTTAATATTATAAATAATTAATGACACCCACTTTCTCAAATTGATAGAAGGATGTTAATGTAGCACTGACATATCATGGCCTTGTTAAAGTTGATAGGGCAAACAAACAAACAAACAGCAGACACAGAGCAAAATTAGAAAGTAGTTGAAATCACATCTCTCACAACCTGATAAATGTAAGTCCAATATTCACACTTTTACCAACTTTTTGGTCAACAACAACTCACGAGTGAAATATCTAACGGTTTACCTGCTAAATGTACCAAGTGTGGTCACTGACTACTTGTAATTCACTGTTGGGACACTTGGTTTTTCAGAGCTAAACAAACAAATTCCTGCTGCAGCTGGAAATGAAGTTATGATAGTGGTGAGACTGAACCAAAAAACAACAATGAGCTCAGCAAAATTTAAAATGCTCATTGGAGATATGTTCACTACGAGCAACCCATTTAAGATCACTCAGTTTGATCCATTGTTAATGTAACAGGACAAGGTGTCTGCAGTCATGCTAAAAGCTCTGTGAGGCTGCACTCGTTTAAATATTTCAACATGGACTGACCGACTGAGAGACAAATATTACCATCCGCAGAACTGGATAAATATTGATTTGAGCAGCTGTAAAGATGGAAGTCATCTTCATAATCAACCAGTAACAGTCACTGATTCTTTCTTTACAGTAAACTGAACATGATGAAATTTTTCTGGCAGTGTGTTTTGTCTTTAAATTCTGGTTGATCCTGAATGACTTGTAATAACGGACCTACATGGAAAGAAATGAAAGACAGCAGCTGATAAGATGTTAATCTGAATGTCTGACTGTCATCACCGCCTCATGGTGCCTTCATTTCACTTGATTTGGTAAAGTCAGCAAAGCATGTGTTTACTTCCTCTCGTCGAGAGAAGCTGTGGTTAGAGGAGAGAACAATGTGTACAGCTAACAAGACTTTCATCCCCCTACACTCACATGTTAAAACCGGCAGTGGAAGCCAGAGTCGGGTCACAGCACACACATTCTCTGTTCACCCAAACACTTACAGTGTGTGGTTTAAAAAAAGATTTTAAAACACCCCCAACATATTTGACTTCAGGGTTTGAAGAGTGATACGGGGACCATTTAAATCCTGTGCTTTTACTTTCTTTATCTCGCTCTGCAGGCTGTTTAAATTTCACACACCAGTCAACATTATGGCCCACACAGCTGAGTTTATAACCTGCATGTCTCATTGGTGGAAAGTACCTAAGATAGTACACATAAAAACCAAGGTCAGTGAAAATGGATTAATGGAGTCTAGGTCCTGTACAACAATACACTTATGTAACAGGATCTTTACACTAACATTAAAGAGGTGAAATGGACACAGTGACCATAAAAAGGTCTTTTATAACTGCAATGTGAACATTACAAGCTGTGACCTCTAAACCATAATCCCAAAAACATCTGCAACTGTACAGTGCGATCAACTTAATTTCAAGGAAATAAACTCACGAAGACAGTCAGAGGCATGGACCAAAGCTATGCCATGACAATCTGCCCATGTTTGGGCCATGTTGGTCCAAAGCATCTATCAGTCCGACACCACCTCTTGCCAGATGTGGCAGTTCACTTGTTTCTTTGGAACACATTCACTGTTTCATTGCTGCAGCTATTCTGCTGTTGTTATCAGTACTTGATCAAAGCACTCTGATAAACAAGCTGCAGCACTGTGTGTGCATATCCGGGGCCATCTAAGTGCAGTTCATCTCCTGTGAGGATTTCTTGTTTCTACTGATGACCATGTGTCCCCTTGGAAAATCGTGGAGGCCCCCAGGGGTCAATACTAGAGCTGATATTTTATAATTTTCTTATTGTATGTGCTCATTCTTCAACTCTGGCTCCCAGAAATGGTGTTTATACTGCTTATGTTTTACCATGTTATCAGTCAGACCTGGGTTCAGCAGCAGCTTTGTTTCTAGTGGATGAAGCACTGCGTTATTGCGGTGCAGACAACTTGTGGTGGGCTGTTTAGGTTGAATGGTGAGCATCCTATGTGGTTAGATTTAGCCAATATATGCACTTTGTGGCTAAAGCTGAGCACAGATCATGGATTTTACTTTAAATTAAATTAGTGTGCCCTTTGTTATCCTTCTAGTCACTATGACTTTTTATGTTTAACAATCATTACCATTACCATCATAATTACTATGCTTTCCCTGCTGATATGAGCAGATATTTTAAGGAAAACAACTGAAATAATGTTAGTAATAGTAGTAGTAATGTTGATGTCAGTGAATATTTTTCAGAAATGTTACATTGTGCAGATTGGCATATATTTAGTTAGTAAATTATTTTTTAAAATTGACACAATTGTACATAATATTTCAGGTTGCGATAAGTTACTCCCAAAATGTGTTTGCTGTCACAAATGAGTTAATAATAGATATTTGAACTCAATTATGCAACAATAGGACCCTGAGGTCAGGACAGCTTTAGCCTTTAAGGTTAAAATGTTATCCCTCTTAAATGTCTCCTGACAGAAGCTCTAATTTAGTGTCTTTACTTTCGAACCAAATTTGGTGAGTCTTGCTTCCAGCAAATGACTCAAATAGAGGGTGAATTCACAGCCCTATCATTCATTTATGTAAAGAGGAACTCAAACAATGTGTCTCTGTGCAGATTTGTGCTGTTCACACAGACCTGGGTCACATGACAGGGAAATTTTCAGCTAAAGTGTGAATAAATGTCTGAGTCTCCCACAGCTTTTTTGCAGAACTTCACAGTGAGACAGTAAAGTTGGCTGGACATTTGCACAGGGGCTTGTGCAAGCCAGTGCACACGTCTGCATGTAAATAAGGAGTTAGGGAGTCAGGGATGCAACCACCAATGCCTCCGCCCTCCCAATCCTCACTCACAAACACACACCACCTCATCCCACACGAGCCAGTGGGAGAAGCACAACCCACCTTTGTGCTCCACTCTCCTGGAGCTGCACATACCAAGACTGCTTGTGGTCAGATATCAAACACATGAACACACTGCGGACTGTACAGTTTATCTACAACCAATAAAATGCCGCTAAATAAGAGTTAACTTTCACATCCAGGCAGTCACTAGAACGCAAAGCATCGAGGTGTGAAATATAACTTATCAGAGGTTAATTCATTTGAGCTCCATTTACCTGTTTGGACTTCAGCTTACCCTAATGTTATTTGTTCTGTTGCTTTCTTAAATGTTGTGTCAATTTCTTGATATAATAGACTGAATGACTAACTGAACCATACAGTCATAAAACAAAGTCAGTTATGGACTTCACCTTTAGAGACGAGATGCTGGAGATAGGTGCCTATCTGTGTGAGTGTGTGTGTGTGTGTGTGTGTGTGTGTGTGTGTGTGAGAATCTGTGATATACAGCTCAGCTTCTCGATCATCTACTTTGACCACCAAAACTCAGACTTCACTGTAACCCGGTTGCTGTGTTTATTTTAAATTTGACTGCTCCCTAAAGTTTTGAGTTGGTGAAAATGGTAGCTCCAATCCTTTGCTGTTGTTTCAGGTACTGTTACATACTTTAATGCTGGAGACACTTAATGTTTTTGTCTTCAGAGTCCATTCCCAAACGCAGCACCAATTCTCATTCTTTTGCTTGCATTTTTCTATCTCAAATCTCCACACTTGACCTCAGCCAGTGTTTGACTCGTCATCTAAATCTTATTGACGGTGACAACAGCTCTGTTTACATGGGGGCTCTTCCCTTGATTAGTCTTTGTTTACTTACCCATAAAGCCTGACGTCAGAACCCAGGATAGCCCTTCCTCCCGAGGGACAACCATAAGAGGATGAGCTGAGAAGTGAACATGATTAAAAAACCCACCGACAGATAGTTTCTGCGTTTGCTTTGCTAGATGTGTTATATAACCTATACATCCAGCATGTTAACAAAAAAGGAAAAAAGTTGACAACAAATTCAGTATCAGGCGTCTCGTCCTACCACCTATTTAGTATTCATATGGAAACAATAAATGGTTGATAATACACTATAATGTAATTGTATGCAGCTGCAAGGATATTTTATTTTAATTAATGTTATAATATTTTTCAGCAATGCCTTCTCGTATGAATATATAATTTATGTTGTTTATACACCAGCATTTCCAACCTTCACTCTTCCAACACAAATTTCTAAATAAAACCTTAAGTGGATTGATCTTTGACACATCTGTAACATACATAGCGTGAAAGCCATGTAGTTCCACTTAACATTGTGGTCACAAAAATAGACATGTAAAAGTTAGAACATAAGCTACAGTGGCACGAAAGTCCCTGACAACCATTCAACAAAGCATGGATAATCTGGAAAGAGACCTTCTGACCCTTCATTTCTCCAAGCAAAGTCAACTGCAGCTAAGCAAATTCACACAGAGAGACAATGCAGATAGTGTTGAAAGCCATCTGAATATGTTTTGAAGGAAATGATGAAGGTGCAAGATGTGGTGCTCTCCAGCCACAGCATATTTCGGTCATAGCGCTATATAGAGCCAACTAAAATTGGGCATTGCTGTGTTTACTAAACAGAAACATCATGACAGCGTTACATTTTCCATGATGCACATCAGAAGGCGGGATTATTTTGTTTTGCCCCAATACCAAATGAGTTCCGATATACATGTATGTCTTGACATGCGCTCTTTAAATGGAAAACTTTCCGCTCATTTCCACACGACGATGTTTTGGCTGTTGTCTCAGTGAATGGCACCACAGAGCAGTTACTGTCATATATCCAGTAATCAGCGCAGTTAATTGAATTCAGCTTCGGATTTCAGGCTGATGAGTAAATGGCATTTAGGTCATCAAATGAGCATCGCTCTCCTTCTGTGATATGTTTTGTAATATGCATATGCAATCCACAGTGAATGGATAGGAGTGACTGAACACTCTGAAATCTTTCGCCTTGCTGAACTGTAAACATATGACAACACAATAACCCCTGTGTGTCCTTAATGCAAACATTTGAGAGAGTAAATAATAGGCAACGCTGTATTGCTTTTTTCGGCATTCACACGTTTCTGTGTTTCTCTGCTTTCCATCAGCTCTTGTTGACAGCAGGCAGGGTAGCTTCACGTCGACCCCATGTCTCAACCAACCACAGCCCATCGTCTTACCCTACAGGGAGTCCCGCCTCCCCTCAGCAGATTAGATCACTCCAAACAAGGAGCCTCTCAACGGGACAACAAGAAGTCCTAGACAGGCCGAATCAAATTACATTCACAATAACATTTACATTTTAGGTGTTTGGCTGAAACCCTTATCATGAGCCACTAGCAGCATGCAGTGGAGGACAGTAAGCTTTCTTCCCTCTGTGAATAATCAACGCTACAGGAAACTAGCCATAAAAAACTCAAGGGTCAGAGACAGGGTCTTGGAAAAACTGTTGTGAGAAAGAAGTTCAGTGGAAAGATGTAAAACAGGAGCATGTCTTTGTACAAGAGAGAATAATTAGTTAGCTGCACTTTTCATACACCGGGTAATTCAAACTGATTAACATCAAACACGTGAAGCATATTAATAAAATGGCTGCCTTAGAGAAGAACAAAGAATAAGGTCGACCAAATAAAATTGCATAGGAACAGCAGTAGTAAAAGTATTAATTTATTAATTTACTGTACTTCAGTGAAAGCCAGCAATACTATACTCTAAATATACACTATTACAAGTAAAACTCTTGCAACTTTCAAATAGTGTTTCAAAGAGTGTAATGGGTCAAGGTAATTTTTATTTCTTCATATTCCTTTTAGTAGTTTGATCATTAACAAAGCATCATATTTTACAAACTGATATGTTTTTTGTCTAATATTTTAATATGGAGTAGATTTTTTTCCCTCTCAAACAATCTGGAGTGGGAGTATGAAGTAGCATCAAATAGATATTAGATTTAAGTGAAACGTAACAGAGTTGCACTTAAGTACAGCATGTAAGTAAGATGTAAAAGAATAAGATGTTTTGCAGATCTAATAATTTAACTACATTTCCTCCTGTAAGAATTGCATGATGAACAGTGCAAAGTCATGCAGATGAGACGGTGACATAGGATAAACTGATTGGTGCTCATAAAAAAACTAAGAAAAATAACATTATAATGAGGTTTGCAGTCATTTAGCAGTGTTTGGACTGAACAGGAAACAGGACAGCGCTGCCGCAGCTGCAAATATCAGACCAACATTACCACAAAGGCTCACATAGACCCATTACACTGATACTTTACTATTTTACCACAATGTTGCTTCACAAACAAACAAAGCTTTTGGCCCAAGTTCAAGCAGGAAGACACTTATTCTACTTCATTACTTCCCTGGGGCTCCACTTCTTAGTTATTCTCCAAAAATTTTACTGGGATTTTTGTCCTGGGAATTAGAAAATAGAAACAACCCAAAGGCCAATAGTTTTTTGGACACAAAAGGTTTGTCCTCCCTGTCAAAGTGTGAGGAAGATCAGTAGCTTTGAGCCCACTGACACAAAAAAGGTAATATAAAGTAACTGTGTAGCTGTGGTGGCATTGAAATAAGGTTCATTGCTTTTGCTGGCAGAGGAAAAACTGCAAAGAAGGCCTGAGTTTATCTCAAGTCTCCTCCTTCTATACATTAAATCATTCTGCTCTGCCACATCCCGCCTTTTTGTCCTTTTAACAGTATTTACATCTGACTTGTTTTTCATTCAGGGGACATAGTGTTCTTTTGTGCCTGGAAAGACGATTGGGCAATACTTTCAAGTTGAAACTTACGCGTCTCGTCAGCTTACCCCTGCTTTTGTTTTCCTGCTCTGCAGCTCGAAGTGGGCTGCGTTACGTGCTAATCTTGTGCTCCTTCCAAGAAAAATACATTCCTGAGAGCTGCTTTCATGTTTGTCACAGTATGGAGAAGAAAGTTTCTCCCTGCTGGCAGGCAGCCAGGTCTTCCAGCCAAACAACCTGGCCACGTGCGCCGACGCATGGGAGAGGAAATAGCTTGCATATGCCTTCTATGCATGTAGTAAAGAGGGAATACTGCACAATATGACCAGTTCACTGTGCATTTAGCAACAGCCTCAGCTGACTGAAGTTACACGTGGTTCATTAATGCCAATGAAAAGTATCACACAGATTATATATGGAAAGTTTATTTGTATATTCTGTAAATTATATCAGAAGAGGCACAGGTCTGAAGCTCAGTAAACTCATCAAAGGGGCTGATAAACTAAGACGTGATAGCTGCTGAAAGGATGTTTTTGACTTTGAACTCATCAGTTTTTTTGTTTTATATATCTGATAAAATGTGACTTGTGGTGATGGCGCGTCAAGACACCAAGGATTGATTTGTTTGTTAAAATGCATTGCGCGATGCAATTTGCACTCTGTGTGGAGCCGTCTTTGTACTGAGGAGGATTCACAAACAAAGAGTGTCGCATAGCCCGAAAACAAAGAGAGACAGATCATAAGCAGCACAAAGCAGCAAATAGATTTGGTGGAACCCTGAAACTCTGGGGGGGGGCAGACATCAACAAAGCTGCTCTTTTTGCATTGCAAGTTGTACTGTAAGTTACCACATGGTAATTTTCCCCTTCCAGAATATTCCGGGGAGCAGTTTGGCGTGCAGTGCTCTGCTGTCTGCTCTGTGACCCCTCTGAGGTTACAGTGATTTCCATGAGGTCTTGGAAAGGGAGGGGAGCTGCAAGCTGATCCCCCAGCCCCCTTTCTTTAGTGTCAACAAGACATTGATCTTAACCAGAGGTCCTGACGTCACAATGCCTGTGTCCAAGCAACAATGCGTTGGTCAGATCATCAGCTTTAAGGATTAATTCATGACACATAATTTAGTTTTGGAAACATAACATAACATTGTTATTGACATATTGATGAGACAGCCTGCAAAAGAGTGTTAGATCATGACTGAATATTTTCCTGAAATTTCCTGTTTGAATAAACATCAGTCCGAAGTTTCTCAATTTATATCTTTATTCAAGGAAAAATGAAGAGCATATAAGATGAAATAGAAAATTTTGACACAACAAGCAAACGACCAGAATTCAGACCTCATTGTCTCTCAACATGAGGGATATACAGTATCGACAAGTTCTTCAAGCAACTTGCCCATATATCCGTACGCAGCTATCTTACCATCTGATACAGCCGAAGGGAGCATTTCCTGAAATAGCACAACTACACCTCAGGAGATATGACTCTGATAAGCTGTTAGTAACATTACAGATCAAAAAAAAAGGAACATACATGAATACATAATGCTATAAGTGATCATTTATGACGTGGTAGTGCTATGGTAAAGGTTTGGTCAGGTATATGCTCAGTAAGAACTTGGTTAGGTTTAGGGACAGATCATGGTTGAGGTTACAATAAGCCTCTCTTTAGGTTTGTCAACATGGTTACAATAATGATCATGTGATAGAGATTGTAGATTGATCATGGTTGTCTGTCTGAAACAGGAAGTGAACTGTGGTGTCCCAACCTCCTCCCTTTGCTGACCTCATAGTTGTTTTAATGACTAGAAGGCTTTGTGACCTGCACTTGAATTTAAATGATTGGCTCATAGATTATATTAACTCCAGTGCCATGAAGTCTACATGTTCAACCCATACATATTTGTGAAATAGATTTGGTTCCCATTTCTTAATTTTTTCAGACCTAGTTATTCCATCAGTGCATAGACAGTACATACACCATTATAGATCAACATAACACAAAACTCTCCTCTTGAGACACAGATACTCCAGCTCTCTTTCATTACTGGTTGTCCACCTCTTTAAACAAGCTGCCCTGGTAATTTAACTGGCTTTGTTTTCACAGTTTGTGTAACCCCTGTGAGGAAAAACGAAATGTGAAATGCAAAGACAGAACAGAGACTCAAGTAACCTCTTTGGCCCATAAAGACAAAACATATTTGGCCCTGGACAAATCTGCACATGTAAAAACTCCCTACCTTCTGCTGCTTTATGATGTCTTTGTTTTTTTTAAAACAAACCCCAAATGATATGTCCCCTCATTCAGACGCCTCAGGACAGGAGGAAAAGCATTTCTTGTTTTGGTTTGTCTGCCACTGTTCCCTGCAGTCTTGTTGAGAGCTGCTAGGAATGTAGGCCGATACTGATTTTTTAACTCGTACAGAAAAAAGAAAAAAAAATCAGGACTACTGACTTCCTCCCAGCAACCTTGAAGAGTCTTCTCTGCTCAGACGTGTCCTGATTGGGTTTGTTTTGTGCTTAGTTTTATCTGGAGAAGAAGCAGGTAACACTGATGACAAATGTGTTATGTGCTGATAACGCTGACATACGCTACTTTAGGACTTTACAGATATAGAGAATTACACAGCTGATAAAGACAAAGTTTGGTATCAAGAGTCCTTGTGCTGCTGACTGTTTGCCAACCAATGTCTCTAAACAAATTATTAGCATGCAAAATCAAGCGCATTACAGACATGGAAAAAACAACTAATAATAGATAAAGCAGAGGCTAAATTTTATTTTTGTCAAACTTTAAAGCCTTATTGTCTTATTATGCCCTGTGCCGTAAGGTTTGTTACAGTGTAAACCTGCTCTAATGAGTTTTTAAACTCTGTATTTTATTGTGCACTTGAAGTGTTACAAAATTGATATGCACATTATGCAACTTCGGGCATAAAATAACACTAATTTTTTCCCGTCAAAATCAAAACAAGCTGAGCGCTAACTGACAACATCATGGGTTACTGAACACTAGCTACATTAGTTTCTGTGTTCCTGGTCATATTTTTTTAAAGAAGTAATTGCGCCTATTTTGCACATTTTGAGAAAAACTGTTTAGTCTGACTAAGTCTTACCCCTGATGAATCACATAGTGAGTGTTAACAAGACCAAGGCAAGTCAGCGAAAACCCAGACTCAATCCTGAGTAGGGGTGACTGAAAATAATGACAGCTGACAGATATAAAGAGGTGGTGTATGTGTTAAAACTGTAAGGATTTCTCATTATCTAAAAGGACTATTACAGTTCAACACTGGACAGACTCATAAGGTGACTTGGTGTTTTTTAGAAGCCTTACAAAGACGCGAGGGAGTCTTCTTTCGCAGAGTGCACTCCTGTGCTAACTTGATCCCATGAAAACAGGAACATAGTTTGACGTCTTTGGCATGAAACACACAGGATGTAATCTCCTGAAACTTCCTTATTTATGCGAAAAACTCATCAGCTGCTTGTGTGTATGCGTCATCACTGTGCCATATCGGCAAATCTCTGTGTGAAAAAATATACACTTTGAAAATCTTTGAATTGTTGGAGCTGTCGGTCTTGTGTTGTGTGGCTCACAGTGTCTATGTTGTCATTAGTCTTAAACTCCCATATCTTGTGCTCTACAGTTAGGATCCTGGTTCACCCATTGGTCCATGGAGGTCAGGTGAGATATGTGCAAATGGGTTGGTTGGGGACGCTGTCTCGGGTGTCACGTGATTTGCCTGTGCTTCTCGAGGCGAGGTCACAACCGACCGTGGAGTGTTTCTGTGTGTGTCTGTTGGTGTGATCGGCCAAGGTGTTCAGTCAGCAACTCTGGCAGGTGATAATAACTCGCACACACACACACACACGTGTATAAGAGGAGAACTCCCTCTCAGAGCAGGTGGACATGCAATAGATGCTGCATACACAGCTGCTGTCGACTGAGTGCATCTTGAAGTCCATCCTGACACTGCACTCATCTACAGGCATCTCATCCTTCCCACCAAAGCAGCGTACTTTAAAGTACATTCACTTAATGAGGATATAGCTTTGTAGTTCTCAGTCTTCTCAGTTTGGGGAAGGTCCTTTCCTGTTCCAATGTGACAGTGACCTCCTGCAAAAAGCCAAGGCCACAAAGAATGTCAGGTTTTTTTGTGATTTGGCATTGAAGGACGTGACTGGCCTGCAAAGAGCCCTAGATTTGACTCCATCCACCACCTTTTGAGATAACCTGGAATACTGATTAATATCAGTGGCAGTACTTTTCATCATATAGTGTCTTTTACAAGGGAGCTACAGCTACACAATACTGTTCTCCCAGTGAAAGGGTTTCAACAGCTTTCATCTCTCTTAACAAAACCCAGGTGATGTTGTGTGCGTGCGTGTATATGCGTTAAGGATTTAGTGCCTTGCTCAAGGACACGCACCATTGACAGACATGCCCATAGAAGCTGCACTGAATCTGTGGCAGAACTCTTTGCTCCAACTTTTACTGAAGTAACCATGTTTCCTCAAGCAAGTTGCCCTGGGATGTTTGAGTGAGAAGCTGGAACACACACACACACACACACACGCACACACATGCGTGCATTCACTCACATTCACTCACTTGTTTGTTTACAGTTTGTGCCATACAACCACTTTTCAATTCACTGCTCCTCAGAAATGTAATTAGTGATTGGGGATGCACTTCCACTGCACTAGTGTCTTACCCACAATGTTCTGAAAAGGAAAAACTGTCTTTCCATTTGGGGCATGTGATTGTTTTAATTTAATATTAGCACTGATTTAAGACTTAAGAGAAACCGATCACTGAGGGTCAAAGACTGTTTTTGTGAAGGGGTGATTTGTCCACGTGTTTTGGGGGGAACAAACAGGATGTGCAGATTTCATGCCAGACATTGCTGAGTGGATTATCCTTCAAAGATTCCACACATTTAGATTTTAAATAGGATTTGCACCCATACCAGTATTTTACATTTCGCTTGTCTTTCATTTCAGAGTTTTATTTTTCTTCTGCTTTAAACACTGGATTCAAACACTGTTAAGGTTCTTGCTGTCTGTGTTGTCTGCGTCATACAGAATAGAAGAGTTATGGGTCTTTATTTTGATTGCGAGGTGAAACTATGTGGATTTTCTCTGAAGTTGACCTAAGAATTGCTGCTCAAATGCAATCTTAAACTTAATCAGTTTGAGGAATCAGGTGTGCAAAAAAAAGACCAGTTGTGCATGTCCCCCACCTTAGATCTGGGTCACAAAAAGGCCCGAGGCCAGACTGGAGGTATGCAGGTTACAATGTGTGAATTTACAGGGAGAGTTACCTACGGGATGTCAACCCTCTGAAAAGGGGGACAAGTAATTGGATATTGAAAGTAAAAAGTCGGCTGTGACTCACATTTTGACAGAATTACAGGATTACATTGCATTCACATCTTAATAATCCTCAGGTCTGTCATTGCAGCTACAAATAACAGAATAAAGTGAAGACAAACAGGTACTAACACAAATATAAGACACTCAAGGGTGACAATGAACAATCAGTGCCCTTACTTGTAAAACAGATATATGACTTCATCGTTCATTGACCAGTTTACAAGAATTCTGTGGGATGGTTTTGTGGTTCAGATTAAATTTGATACAACAATAAATCATGTGAGGAGATGGGGGAGGCTAAACAGGTTCGTCAGTTGAAACCAAAAATACACACACCTAAAACACACCTAAAAGGTTCAATGACTCACTAGGACTGACTCAAAATCATTCAATTCTAAGTGTCTCATTCCAGGAACACCTTGGAAGACAAAGTCACGAAACCTCTTGCTCATTTCTTTCATCACTTCTGTTCTGTGTCTTCATTAAACACACACAGGTTCGCTGTAAGGTCACCCAGGAAGGCTTCAGGTAGACAGACGTGCTCGCTTTCACGTCCGTCTGATACAAACACAAAACAATGTTCAATGAACAGTATTCATGCTAAGGTTAACCCTAAATAGTCAAAGGTTGTCTGTGCAATTTAGCCTTACATTCACTGAGGAACACAACCCCGTGATGTCATACTTAAAAGCCACTTATACTTGTGTCTGTTAAGCTTAAGGTACAATACTTTTGAGGGACAAAACAACTAAACTTAATCCTTAAATTACCAGTGGGAAGCTTAAAGTGTTGGTCATGATTCTCTCTGTACAATAATGAATAGGCAGCCTAATGTTTTAAAAAGGAAAGTTAAGTTCAGACAATCTAAAGAACGCCATGTCAAGGGATGTGTGTAATGGGATGGTAACATTTTTAACTTTTTGAAGGGATGTTTTTCTGGTAGTGAATGTGTTTGGCATTTGTTTACCACAAAAAAAGCTACATGCCATGATTTTTTTTTTTACAGGTTCGCTCCTATTCTTGTCAAGCAGTAATTCAAATACAGTAAGTAAAAGTGAGCTGAACAGTATTCTTTGTGGAACAAGAACTTCACAGAAATAATAGCAGTTCTGTTTCAATTTGGTGTCAAGGCTTACTGAAAAGTTTGAAAAGGGAAATTGTGTTGTGACTTTGTTGCGTTACGTCATAAAAGCAGAGCAGAGAGACCATCTTTCAGAGGAGGTGTATGTCCTTGTGTGACTGTTATGTTCACTGTATATAATGAAACAATGAACACCTCTCTGTCCTTCTATTTTAAGGTGGTTCAGCCATGTTTACAGCTTTCTGCAACACTGTGTACAATTCGCTGAAGGACTTGTTTTTTCCTAAGAGTTTCCAAGTTTACTAGTGGCAAAAAATAGCTGAGATACTTGTTTGAAATTTATGTAAACTGCACAAGAGATCCATGTATCTGCTGAACTTTATGTGACGGATAATTGGGTGGTAATTTGTAGCAGTAACCTCTGATTCCCTGACATAGAAATACTGGGTTACATAAATCGACAATATTGGAGTTGTCACAGGCACGTGACGTGTCTGTAATTATTGTTCTGATCCATGAGTGTAGCTCATTTTCCCCGTGAACCCTGCCCTTGGCAGTAACATAGTTTTGACTCACACTGTTGAACATGATGTACCAATCCACTGGCACGCAACATGCTAGACCGAGGCCCTCTACTATTTCTCTAACAGAGTGTACAGCTTATGTATCAGTCAAGGTTCAAAGGAAACACTGGAGACTAACATCCATTTATGATTCTTTTTTATTTAAAAAACAATTACAAAACTTTCACAAGATTGTGAATCAACAATTGCATTTGTATAAAAAAAATACATTCGGTTTTTCAGTGCGTGCCAAGGAAGTCGCACACCTGACCCCTGAAGACCAGTTTTGGTTTTTTTGGAAGTTGAGGAGAAAACAAAAATCCTCGAGTTAGTTTTTGGAATGTTCTCTATCCATATATTTCAGTGGCATCTCCAGCTTGAGGCTTGACTCGAACGCCGAAGCTGTGTGCTCTGGTAGAGCGTCACAGAGCACCACAGCACCGAGGCATCTGGCTCCCATCAAAAGCTTCAGACCACATGGCTCCGAGGTCTCCATCTTTTCCTTTTGTTTAGCAGCTGGGAGAGCTAATCTACGAGCCTCGTGCAGCTTTATACACAAACTGCTTATCCTATTTATAACTGTACTAAAATCAACAACCACAGCTATGTGACACTTTTGTGCCACAAGCCTTGCATTAACACAATGCCTGACTTGGAATTCATCCACATACAATCCAACCAGTTTTTGTTCTAAGTTCTTTCAGAATACAATCGGTTCTATTGAACTCTATGAGAGAACGACTCCCTGACACTCTCATGCAATCATCTACTGCAGATAATTAAGGCATACACATTTTCCCTTTTGAATATTGTTACCTGCATGCATAGAATACATCTACATCTGCCTATTTGACTTGTCCGCTCCACCATCACACCTTCAGGTACAATATGTGCTTAACAGTAGAAATCATCACAGGCACACTGCTGTTGAGTCACACAATGCATAGCAATGTAGGTTGGTAAAAACTACTGTGTGTCCAGGCAAAGGGGAGTGGAAATTGACGACAATAATTGCACTTCTTCTCTGCTACATTCAAAGATGATAATGTACTCCAAAACACATCTCATCTTATCAGAGCATTTTTTTGAACACCAGTTACAACTCCAACTCTCCATGTGACAAATATCAAGTGCCCCCACCCCCAATATGTCCCATACTCCTTAAATCTCAAAAATCTCTTCATATGAGGGAATCGTTGACCGGGAGGTATTTGCAGCTCGCTTCGTCGTGATCCAAAAATCACTTGGGGAGGACAGGAACTAATGTAGAGAAGTTGCTTCCCTCACAACAGAACTGGACAGCGTCCACTTTATGGACTGGAGATGAAGTGGCAGCTCCTCCACCAACACCCAGTTCCTGTGAGCTCCTTCTCCTCTCCTAACTTCTCTGTGGCACTCCAGTCCCTCTCCACAGCTCTTGGTGGGACCGGGTGCCATTTATCAGCAAGAAGTTATCCAGGAGAAGACAAATCTCTGGATTCATTAGGTTAATTTCAGTCGCTTGACTCTCAGGCGGGACTCATGGTTCAACACGTCATGCAGCGAGGTCTCATGTTGAGGGGCTGAGGGTTGGGATCAATCTGTAGGCAGAAAGTGGACGTAAACACATTAGATGAAGGTTGAGCAGAAAAGTTCATCTTTCTCCATGCAAAAATGCTCACAATATCATAATTATTCTGCCAGCATCCACAGATACTATATGTATTTTAATGTGGATACTGTCCTAGTCAAACAAAGAAAAGTTTGAATGGGTGTTGTTTCCAGAATCCAGTGACTCACCTCGCTGTACACCGGCGGAGGTCGGAAGCGAAACTCTTGGACAAAAGCCATGAGGGGGCGCTCTAGGATCCCACTCAGGTCCTCGGGCAGCTGCGGGGCCACTGTCGTGTTGTTGCACTGCACGGCCTCTGCCTCTGTCACCACAGAGCTGTAATCTGGAGGAGCTGCAGGGGAAAGAGGCAGGATTAGTGCACTGGTGTGACTCCACACAATGGTACAGGTCCCAACGCTAAACTGCTGAGTCATTAAAACTCTCAAAAACCCATGTAACATTTATTGCCTTTTGCACTAACAAACACCATTTTGATCCAACACCAATCTCAGCTGGACTGAAACCTTTGTTTGTTTAAGCATGTTGGCATCTGACCCAGGGATATTTTGGCAGGAGAATGGTCATAAAAAATAAAGGAGGGAGCAGGCTCACAAACTGATAGAGGTTTGAGGAGCCCTTCAAAAGCAAAAAGTAGCAATATCAGATTTTCGCTGGTCCTACGAGTCAAGCTTAATGACAACATGTGTTGCAAGATTCCCAACACCCCTAAACACTGGCTATGGTTTATTAAAATAGTAAAAAAGACAATAAAGAGTGTTATGGGATGAGTTTATCAGCCCAGTCTGACCATCTATAATCTTATGTAGGCTAGGGAAAACCAAGAAAGAAAAAGGTAGAAGTAAGAATGTAAAAGTATACAAAGGATACTTACGCTCTGGCTGCTCAGGGATGGCCATACGCAGCCACTCCAGGTTGACACTGTACTGGCTGCTGACGCTGGAGGTCCGGCTGCCGAAGGGATGGAGGGGAATTGTGCCAATGACCAGTGGCAGCTCCAGACACAGTTTTGATGATCCAGGAACATCGACACAAACCTGTCAAGAGGAAGACAACTGTTGGATCCAGCGAAATGCACAGAAAGAGGGAAGACAACATTAGAACTTTTTTTTTGTTAAGTGAAGTTGCTGTCGACTAGGCTCACCTTGAGCATGTACTCCACTTTGATGATGCGACACTGCAGGATGGACGGGCCCACAGGTGGGATTTTGATGGCGCGACCATGCCAGGTCTCCCGGCATCTGGCGCCCACAATGTCGCCACACAGCGTGGCCACCACCGAGCGCTTCTGTTTCATCGTGCCGCGGGCAATGAACGTCTGTGTCTGAGTGATGAAGGCTTTGGGCACAATTGATCTGGAGGTAGAGTTGTCAAACTCCGCAAAGACAGGTATCACCTCACCTGCAGAGAGGGAAAGCATGTTAGAAATGGAAGACGCTTCTAATCTATGCAACACAAAATGGATTTTATATAAAGGGTGCTAAATCAGATGTTAGACTCTTACCCGGTGTGTAACCTTTTCGGTCAATCTTTGCCGTCACAGACACCTGCCCAAAGTTGCGATACCATGCTCGTGCCATCTTATCCTTGGTTCCAGCCTGTGGCGCCTGGGAAAGATGAAACCAAATGAGTGCCCAGACAACCAACAACCATGTTCCATAAAACATTCATGATAAGTGAGTGCCAACATGCTCACCAGTAAGGCTGGTGTGTTGATGTCAATGGGCTCGATGACTGTAAACTCCTTCTTGAGCTTCCGGACTGTGGCCCACGGCCTGTGTAGCTTGACTTTGACCCAGTAACGGATGCTTCCATGTTTGCCCTCAAAGGAGGTGACTAGTGTCTCCTCTGGCAGCTGGAAGCTGAATGGAAATTCATGTCTGCCAGCAGGAAGGACAGTCACTTCACCATTATCTGTAAGGAATGAGGGAAGAAAAAAAGAATATACATTTAAGTCACAGTCCATTCACCTGCTGTTTTTGTTCATTTGATTCCTAGGACTACAGGACACTGAGGGGAGCTTCAGTCCCTCGATGATCACCCTCTTCCTGTCGGTGCCAGGTTATGATCAGGAAACAGTGCATAAAGTAAGTAACAATGAACGAAAGTGTTTTTTAAATCCCACAAGTATTCTTTAGAGAACCATATAAATTTGGTTGACTTGGTTAAAGTGCATGAATAGATCTTGCGTGACTTTTGCTGAAATAGAAATCGCTCTTTCTTTCTTTTCAATCACATGGTCTCCGTGCTTGCTCAGGGGGCGGTTCTTGCTCCATTGTGCTGAACGAGAACATGTTTTCCTCAAGCTGTATTATGCAGCGCGTCTCAAGTGCTCTTGTTTTTTTTCACTCTCTTGCTGCACCAGTCCGAGACTACATGTTTGCATTTAACAGTACATTGTGTTTTTTGCATCCCTTTGTCAACTGCAAGCTACTATTTGATATAAGTTGCAATACTGCTACTGTCAAATCCCTTAAGTGGGTCAGAAAGGTTGTTGTGAACACACTCTTTGAAGCATGACGTATTGATATAACACAGATTGTATTCTACTATGTGTTTTTAAATTGCTGGCTTCATGCAGGTTTTCAGAGTCCAGTCGAGGCAGGAAAACAACAAAATTGCTGAAGCCCTGGCTGTGAATTTCCTGTCTGAACTTTAAACCAAAACAACTGTGTCCAATGAATGAAGTCAGAAACCCGAGGCTCTCCTGCTCATAGCCCAGGAGAAAAACAACCCAGGATTTTTCTCTGAATGAGGAAAAGTCTGATGTCAACAGATGTTGCCACAGTTACAAAGCTGAGTATGTACAGGCAGCTGCTGCAGTTTGTTTTGCCCTCTTCCTGTACAGTAAGGCTGTTTTACTTGCATATCAAGTTACGCCCAACAAGAAAACTTCACATATGACAGAAGAAATAACCAACAGTCCCCAAAACCCGTTTTTGTCAATGAATGACTGGATGTCTGAATGCTTCTTTTGTGCATCTTCTCTTAAGTTTTGTTTCTTGAAGGAAGCAAAACAAGAAAGGAAGCATCTATCAAAAGGCTCACAATAAAATAATGGCGTTTGAGCATTAATCAAGACACTCTGCATCCACAGTAGAATACGTTTGTAAATTATATCACATCGGCTGAACCAACTGACAGATGGACCTCGTACAAAAACTAGCAACAGTTTGACTTTCATCAGACATGTACACAACCACCGGAAGCGTCTCTCCATCCCTTTAACTCGCATACTAAAATCAGAAAAGCAGCACTGGCACCAGTTTACAGTCAAAAAATAGTCTGGGCTCTCCAGACAAATCAACCCACTTTCACTATCGTTTCCAATTGCTTGGCATTTGGCCCGTCTCACGCTCTCCTATCACCGTACCATGCAGAGCTGACTGACCTGCCTGCAGCAGCACCTCTCTCCGGTTCAGGTATTCCACCTCGTCGCTGTAGTTCTGGGTGTACGCGGTGCTGGAGCCCGCAGACCGGGACTCGGTCCAGTGTACTTTGGCGAAACCTTCGGCGTGGAGCTTGAGGGAGTCCACCCTGCTTTCCCCGGACAGCTCCAGAACCACCCGGCCGGACACCACGTCCCCGCTGCTGTACACCGGAGGGCAGTCCAACTCCGGAGAGTCGAAGACGATGTCAAACTTTCTCAACTTGTCGAAAATCATTTTTTTCTTTTTTGCAGATGGTACGAGTCCTCTAAAACGCAAAAGTAGGTGTCCTTTATTCTTGATCCACAGCGTGCTCAAATGTGCTGAGGTGTGTCTTCAGGCTGCAGATGTATTTCGTTATCTTGTTTAAGGCTCAAACTGCTGAGCGCTTTCAGAATCGTCCCTATTTGGAGCCCGAAAAAGTGGGCGGGGTTTCTGGATTTATTATGTAAGACCTCAGGAGAGGTTTGAAGGCTGGGTGATGCCGCCTTCAGGTGCTCATCTTCGGCACCGACTTTTCAGTTCTTTAAAGTTGTAAACAGTACATACGGCTGCCTTTGACCGCTTTAATAAAAATATATATTTAAAGTCACAACAAAACCTATCAGGAAGGTTTCATACGGCAAACGGCAGAAGAAGCTTGCAGCAGCAGTAAACACACTTTCAAACAAACAGGAAGAGGAGTGACGTTTGAAATCATGTACATGTGTTTGTGCATTGCACAAAGGAAAAAAATTCTCACTGGGCCAAAGGTTGTTTTACTTCATTTACTAATCAACCTTCAATTATCCCTTTTTCTGTGTGTTTACAGGTTGCCCTCTTGGTGCAGTCGGAGACAACAGTTAATAAAAAAAATGTCAGAACAAGTCTGGACAAAGGCCGTAATCAAAACCACCTCCTGGTAACAACATTTGCAAAAAATGAAACCATTAAGAAAACAAAACTAAAAGAGCATCAACCATAGAGTCACAATGCTGCTGCAACTTCATAATAGCCACGATAATCACATTGTGACAACATTTTGTGTATCGTGTGAAATTTGTACATCCTGAAATCTTCCTGTAATTGGGCCACTAAGGTGCAGCGCTTCATGAAGAACCCATCTTTCCAGACTGAGCCTGAACGCATCATGATAAACATGCGAGACTGGGTGTGGAGGGAGCAGAGAGGAAAACAGGGCCTGGCGATGATTGATGGTTACAGGTTCTTAGAAGAAAACAGGCCTACTGAGCATGCCTCAGTCTGGCAGAGATCCTCCCTGCACAGCTCAGGGGAAAAATAGTTTCACAAAGGCTGTTTACTCCACTTCTTCTCTGCCGTCTTGAACATAATGTTACGCTGCTGGGGCCGCCACGCACATAGGAAAACACACAGCTATGCACATGCCACCAAATCCACTTGCAAAAAACAACCACAGTCATTGTAACATCAGTGCTTAAAGAATCGAGCAGTGATAGCACACGAGAACTACAAGTCACTGCTTTGAGGAAACGTGCTACAATCAGGTCACTTGCATTAATCATGGCACCAATGCAGCATTTCAAGATTTCAAGTTCACTCCCAACATTTGAAAACAAAGCCAGTTCTGAGCTGAGCTGATTTTCCTCCAAACTGCTCCGCAGTCAATAATCTATACAGTAAACACTTAAAAGTTGTGTTACCATCTTCAATCAATTCAAAAGCCTTCATACAAAAATGAAGTCTGGTCTGAGAAAAACAAAGTTGTTTACTCCTTTGTTCCCAGGGATGAGGAGTTAGCTGTCCACTGCCACCAGCTGGCGGTGTGGAGGCAGTGTGCTCAGCTGTCGGACTGCCAGGGTGCTTTTATATCCAAGGTAATGTGTGTGAATCTGGGAAATGTTTAAAACTCTAGGTGTGATGCTCACAGAGTACGACCTAACAAATGTCTCCCAGACTGTTATTTTACTCCTCGCACATTGGTGTAATTTTCACTGCAGTAAAAATAAAAATGTGTTATGCCCTAATGAGCACTACAACTCTTTCATATGTGGAAGGGCAGTCAGCAGGTTTTTACTTAAAATACCTTAAAGAAGCCCTGGCTTGGTGTAAAAGTGAAGCCCAGCACGCCATCTGCTGATGACAAGGAGCAGCACCCTGCTCTGCCAGGGCCCCCAGGTCTTTTTGAAGATAAACATGTGGTTCCCCTGCACAGAATGATGAGCCTGATAAACACTCCTGCTGTGCAGATGACTCACTATGATCAACCTAATCGCTGCTGAAAACATGTTTGCCACTACTGCAGACGAAAGTAAACATTTGCCCCTATGAGTTCCTCTATGTTTACCAGAAGAGCTGCTGAGTACACAACATTGTTAAACAAATATTATCAATGAAGCTTTACATTCACTTTATTTAAAGCAGAGAGGCTCTTTATAAAGTTCCTCGGTGGTGTTTGCAAGAGAAAAAATTCTGACATTTCTGTACTAAAAGGTAAAAAAAAAATCACAACTAATAACTTGTTGATGAAAATCTAAAACATACACGAGCACAAAATCTTGAAAATGAATGGAGAACAGCTGTCTCCTGGGTGGAGGAGGGCGGGGTCGAGGGGAGCCACATGTTTTCCTGGTCGCCACAGCAACACAGGGCTGCATTTTTTAAACATCCCCCACCCCTTCCTCTTTCCTTCCGTTCCTCTCTGTCTTTCACTTTCTCTATGTTCCTTACTGCTGCAGTCCCAACTGAATGGACACAATGTACTTATTTTTTTACTTCTCAACATTTATTAACAACACTGTACTCCTTTCGAAGAGCATATGAACCAAAAGTTTTGATTTTTATGGATGATTTTAATTGACTTAGGAATTTGGCTCATGCTTTGTTATGTCTTATATTTATATTACCCATTTTAGGAGATCATTAAAGTATCTTATATTATGTTGACATTTGGGCATTTTCAATTGGCTATCTGCAATTCTATGATATCCTATTTGTATTAGTGTTTGGCAATGATCTGTTGTTATAGCTGCATTAAGCCTGCATTGGTCGCTCACAATTGCTGAGAAATCCTGCGTGGTGACATCAGATCTAGTGAATTCATTTATGATACCCCATTATTATCCATTTGTGATTTTTGGTGCTCCCATCATCTTCTGATTCTTTACTAGGGGTGGGACTTATGAATTTGGATCTTTTATCACAGTAGGCCTATGATGAGTATGATTTTATACAGAGATTCTGAGATATAATAGATTGCCTGAAATATTGATTTATTGAATGTTAGTGGATAAAACAACCAGTAGGAATGTTTGATTTTGACTAATTAAAATGATAAGATACACTTAATCACAATGATAAAAAGGGGTTATCCACTTGTGCCATTAATGGCCTAACAACACCCAGATAGGATTAGATAACATGTTATAAATAGTACAGCACCTACTAATGCTCTAACAGATTACTCCTAGTTTGTGTTTCAGTTTTGATTTTGAGTGACTTTTAGAGTAAATCGGTAACCACTCATACCAGATTCTTATTTGGCAGAGCTGGAGAAGGCGACAATAATACTGAAACAATCAATCAATAAATATAAAATAGATCATGATATTAACACACACAGACATACAGATTTTAATTTTTTGCTTACCTTTCTAAATCTAATGTTATTGTTATAATTTATGTAATTTTTTTTCTTTTTTTTACAGCTGCTTAAGCTGAGGACTAGATTTTTTGCTGGATTTTACTCACCTTCTCAGTTGGGCAAAGTCTGCACCAGTCTGCACTAGTTAGGGACATTTGGCATACCCAGTTAGCACAAAAATCCGCAAGTGGTTGAGGGGAACAGACCTGACCTCAGTCGCAATCAGTCAAACATGTTTCCATTTTTTGAGCCAAATCTAGACCCAACCGGGTAGTGTGAACTGATTACCACCACCAACTGGTATGTTTGTGTACCCTTTAAACTGTTGCCCTCACGAGAGTTTGATGCATTCAGTTGGCTTTAGTTGGTTTGATAAATCATGTAGTCTGTGAGGCGCAGTTGTTAAGTGTGTGATCCCCAGTCTTTTCAGTCATCATACAAAAATCTGCTGAAACCAGTCTGTTAGTGTGTACTTCCAGGTGTTTCCAAAATCTGTAAAGACCGTGAAAGTTGTATAGTGTGTTCCCAGCTTTAGACCACATTAGCAATTGGTTGGATGGTAAATGATAATGGCAGTGACATTTTCAATACACTAATACAAAAACTGATGGATAATCACTAATTGAAATTGTTGTTAGTTGTGGACTACAGCATCTCAGTTAAAGGGTGATATGTGACTTTTTGTCATCATACTGACAGTGTATAATTTGGCCTGAAATGTAGGCTCGATATTACCATAGAAAACCCTCTTGCACCTTTAAGCACAGTTCATGCTTGGTGCAGCTTTTGCAGCAGTAAAAAATCTGGAAATGACATTTTAGATTCAACTGCTTTCAAACTTGTTTGGCAGCAAATATTCTGCTAAAGCAACAACCACAATAACTCTGCTTCTATCTCAGACTCCACATCTAGTGTCCATTCATATTAACCTGTTCAAACAGATTGGGGAGTCAAACCAAACGCAGACTACTGTTTACAGAGCATCTAATGAAACATTAACTGCTATCTACAATTTATTTACCTAGCTACTATGGCCTATATTCTCTGCCTCTGTTTTAGGATGTGTTGTTCCTACCACAGCAGGGGAATTTTACACTGTTGCATGCTGTACAACAGAGCTCAGTAAACCAGTTCTGTTTATTTGGACCCAGCGCTAATGGATTTGATGTTTAATGTTGGGACTATGTTATCTGGCAGATGCATCTGGACAAGCCAGTGTCGACTTCTCTCCCAGGTTTCCACGCAACACATTTAGCCCAGCTGGCTTCATTTTGCAAACTGAAGTGAAGACAGAGGATACCAGCTGGGCAAAGACAGCACACCAGCAGTTTTAAACCACATTATTTAGAGAGAAAGAACAGCTCAGCCACCAGCTGCAGTGCATGCTGAAATAAAGTTACGGTTATGTATATCATGGTAAAGCTATAAACTATGGATGATGTCTTACCAAGACATTATACAGATACACTTGCAGGCAAAAGAGAGTACAAGAGCTCTAGATCAGCACAAATGATACAAATCCCCTTCTGATAAAAAGTGAAAGTACTATTCTGCATTTCAATTAGCCATTTTTATTTGCAGTTGGCTTTGGACTACTGTAATTCCAAACAGTGCATCCCAAGTGAACCTGTTTGGCTCTCTTTGCTGAAAAAGCACCATTAAATGCATTTACCTAGCTAAAAAATAGCTGACTTGGTCTGCATTTAAACATGAAATACATTGTCTTTTAAAAAGCACAGAAAGTTGTATTATTTAAATGTTCCATCATAATGAGTTTCATCAACCAAACTATAATGGAACTCAGCAGGATGGTTATATGGTTGCTCATAAGATGCATCCTCACATGATGCAACTATAATTCATTTGCCTATTGGCAATCCAGGAACTAAAACCATCTGCACCTTTCACCACTGACCTCGGATCAGATGCTGTCTCTTCCTGAAATAGGTGATCTTGGAGGTGTAGTCATTGTAGACGGAGTTCATGCCACGGTTCTCCAGCCAGTGTGCTGTGGCCACCCCTCTACCCTGTACCTTCATGGAGTGCACTCTCGTGTCCCTGCGGAGCTCCAGGAGCACCTGACCAGACACCACCTCCCCTCCGGTGAAGGCTGCATCAGCTGGACCATCCAGCTCCAGCGTGAAAGACTTTATGGAGTTCAGTGTCATTCCTAGGAGTGAAAGCAGTAAAACAGTAACAATAACAATAATAATAATAATAATAATAACCCACACCTACAAGTGCTATACATTAACAAATAAGTATGGTGCACAATAATGTTAAAATTGTGATCTGGTAACTGGTTTTCAGGTACTGTAAAACCATAATGCAAATAGCTGGAGAAAGGAGGCATACACAACTTTTGTGGACCCCAAAACAAACAAATTATACATCTGAAGTCCTATATTCATTTTATACAAGTTTTCTCGGTTTTATTTTAAGCTTACACTTGCAGTTAGACAGAAAGTCTACTTAATTTTTTTGTTATCTTCTGTGGATCTTCAGGGTGGGATTGGGTGACTTGCCAGTAGATACTGTTGTAAAGTCTGTTTTTGTTTTTAAACACATGTCGGGAAAAGGTTGAATACAACATAATATAGTGTTACTTATTTCTCTCTTACATCAGCTCATGAATGCCACTTAACCAGGCGGTTACTAAATATTTACAGCGTATACTGACATGTTTTGTTTAACTTTAGAATTTCATGCTTTTATTTAACAAAATACTTCTACTATCATATCTTTTCACGACCCCTAATCAAAGTCAGTATGAGTATTTATGCCAGTGCATTAATACACACGTATACATTGTATAAGGTCAAATAACAGCAAATAAGCGGAAAGTATTCTTTTTATTCACAATACGGGAAGATACTTTAACCGTAACCGACTGCCACAGTTCTTCCACCGGGACAAGTAATTCTGCCCCAGCAATTCTTGACTTTATTATTATATGTGGCTCTAGTATTGTTTACGCTTTCCGTTATGCGATCGATGCGCGCTTACTGACAGTTTTTATAAACGCCAGTGCAGGTCTCAGACAATCAGAACCGCGAACCGGGACTACGTTGTATAAATACCCTGTTCTGACCGTTGAACTGCTGTTTAAAAGTCTCAGACTCACCTGGGCGACAGGAGCAGCGTAGCGGTCGTCTGAAAGGCGAAGCTCACGGCGGAAAAGCCCACGGTGATCCCTTTTACTGGGTGTTCAATGGAGACCCGGCCTTTATAAACGGAGGCAGGTTTAAACGCCCATAAACACAGCGGCTCTCTGTCTCACACCAATGACAAAGAGCACATGCGAGTCACGCCCGCCCACTTTACCAGGGAGGAGGAGAACAACGTGGACGGACCACAGACTATATATTGTGCAATCTCCTTATAATGTATCTGCTGTATGTCCAGTAACACAGATCAACAAGTTGAATTTCCGGTTACACCTTTTCGAAAATAGAGCGTGATGAGCGTATTTAACCCGTCCGTTTCTCATAGCTGATCTCTCAATGTGCAGAATCTCATTTGGTAGTAAAAAGCTGCAAAGAATACTTGATGACAGAGTTTTTGTTGTTGGACCGAGGCTTTTATTTTGAAGGCCACGTGTGTCTTATTCAGTTAGCTAAACGTCAGCAGTGCTGCCCAGGCGGGCCCCGACCCCAAAGAGTCCCAAAAGACCCAGGTTTAGTCAGGATTATTTCTGTTTACAAAATTTGATTAATCACACAATAGATAGGAATTTGCTACACTTACGTACATTATCAGTTACGAGGAGTCCTCCAGTTGTGACGTCTTGTAGAGTGACTCTGTGGGAATGTAGTTTGTAGACCTTGAATATTATAGTTTATAATGAGCTCATTTGTGTTAAAGTTGTTATTATGTTGTTTTTGTTGTTTTTCTTAGCTAATTCTTAAGGCTATCTTTTTTCCAGTACACATTAACTTTGGAGAAATAGGGCAAAGTTACTAGAGGAGTAGGCCATCTGTAATTATTTTCATGATATCTTGGCAGTTATTTTCTGTAATAATTGCTTTTCACTATATAAAATGATGTAGAACTTCATAGAAGGTTGGTAAATTAGCAAATATTCACATTTGTGAAGCTAATTCCAGTTTTGGCATTTTTATCTAAAAGTGTCTTAAACTTACTTGTCTGTCAACTAACTAATCAATGTAATGTAAAATAAATTTGAAAAAAAAGTCTAAGTCAATTAAGTAAATTGACACTTCTGGTATTTTAAAGTCATCTACCTCAGTTGGTAAACATATGATCACTATGTCACATGACTGAAACTTAATTGATAGTTTGGGTTATTTAAAGCAGGGTTGTATGAGGTACTGATGTATAGTCACTTTATTACCTGTAGTAGAGTTGGGTCAGTGCGTTTACACTTTGCAGAAGCAGAAAGGAGTCGTAACACTGATGCTGAGCCATCTACTGCTCTGCACAGGGTCAGCAAAACTGTATTTTATAGCTACCTAAAACAATACCAAAGGAAAAAAACAATCAGCTGACGTGTATGCAATATTTTGAATATTATCACTGCTTTACTTAACCATCGAACAGCCCTTTCCTTTGCCACTACATTTTCTCTTGTCAGTATCCCTGTGCACAGAAGTAGATGGCTCAGTGTCACTACTCCTCCCTGCAGTGTCACTACTCACTGACCCAGTTCTACTGCAGGTGATAAACTAACTATACATAATTACCTCACATAACTGCACTTCAAATAACCTGAACCACCCCTTTGATTTTATGATATGATCACATTACTGAAGTAGTTGTCTGTAAAACTTTTTTTCAGGAGTTTACTGATTAACAATAAATATATGATGAATGAATCAAATCAATGGAGAATTCAATAAGAGATAAGCTCACTTTGGGTCCTAAAGTGCTCTTATCGTTAATAAAGTCACTGCGATATTTTGGGTGCTCAAATGTCTACGGCAACATCACTTAAATTAGCATGGTGACAGGTGTGGTTGACAAATGTGTCCTTGAACAGGGCAACCTGCTTACTCATGAAAATAAATTGTTTTTAGACCAAAAACTGCTGAATTACATTTCATGAATTGTCATGTATTCCATGACCTTACACGAAAATTTCTGGCCAAAAAAGTAATCTCTGGCAAAATTAAACAAGCACTCTGCATTCTATTCTGGACTTTACCTTGTTCTTGCAGCTGCACCCTTTGGACCTGAATCTGAACCTGTTGGCCAGTTAACTCTTCAGTCTGTACCTGGACTGCTGCTGTCTGGCCAGGTTGATGAACTTCAGATTCAGTTTATTAACATCTGCTTGCCTGCCAACTTTTTTATCAGCAGAACCTGCATCTCAGGGTCAAGGCTGTGTTATTGCTACAACATAGATTGTTTTTACAGAGTTTTGTGGTCAGTCATGCTTGAAGGAGGTAACGTGAATCAATCTGCAAAACAAACGCTAACCTGCTTCTTAGCAGTTTAGCATTGACAGTGTAAACAGGGTAGAAGTAGGACAGTCAAGTTCAAGGCAGCTTGCCTCCCCAGCCTAAATATGACAGGAAAGGATATGGTTTATGTTTAAGCCACCTAACTGCTAAACCTGCTCTTGCACGATGTTTCAATATTTCACACTCTGATGGCCCCTGTACCACTCTGGGTAAAGGTTTATGTATTTATCATCCTGGGGAGATTGTGAGTATTCTTATGCAGTTTATTGAAAAACACAACTTTGACAGAGGGTGTTTCAGAGTGGCTTGTTCTAATGAGTTGGATTACAAGACTCAGGATCTGGGTTGAAGCTCTACATGTGAATAGAATAAAATAGCACCACACCTCTTGTTTTGGGGTTGTTGAAAAGGATTCTGGGAAATGTAGGAAACACTTAACTCCAGGAGTTCAAAGAGTTCACTATATGTTGCTTTCTATTTAGTTATTTATCTTAACTATCACACACATTTTTTAAATCAAGATTTTATTGTTTTAGAAACCAGTTTAAATCAAAAGATAGTCACTAACTTTATATCCCCTTTACTCACTCAGACTGTGAGAGACACACAGCTGGCACATCTGCCCAAGAGCTGAAATATTGAGATCCTACATCTGCAGAGCTTCACCCCCATTGCTGCTCCACTTAACCTCCAGATGTTAATATAACCTACATGCTTCCCACCTGGCTTCATGTGTATGAAATGCACTTTCAGGATGACTGCAGATTTTTAAAAAGTCATTCTGGTAATATTTAGGTTCAGCGTAAACCATGGCTGAATTAAATATCCTATGATATGTTCAGTTGAAATAATCATGATGGCTTGTGACCAAAAGCTGCTTTGGCAGCTGTTTTACCTTGTCCACAAGTTGACAAGCTCTGTGCCAGGCAGAAGATGACATTGCAGAATGATTTGATGATGAAAGCCCTCTTAGACTTAAAAACACATAATTTATACTTTATACTACATGATTCCTGCAGGATTCAGAGATGCAACCTTACACAGATTCCATCAATGTTATTCATTACTAAGCAATGACGTGACAGTTTTTTTTGAATGTTTAATCTTTTCTCAAGGGTTAATGCCTTACCAAATTTGATGATGGTTCACATCACTCATATATGGTTTGCTGCTTAATCCATAATCTAATATGAGTTTATAGTTTTACTCTGACAATCTGATTAGTATTACGAATGTTGTCACTTACCTAGATGCTTAACTGTGGCTTTTAGAATGGGAGAACCAGGGTGTGGTGTGAAGATTTTGTTGGTGCTTTCTGGAAGCTTTTCCATCTGCTGGATGTTCTTGTTGGCCTATGTTGTCCAGATGAGGGTATGAGGGGCCTGGGAATGTTTGGTGAGGAAAGGAACTTCCCCAAACTCTGTTCTCATCTTGACAGTTGTGTAAAGCACGGTCCATTATAGTGAGCGAGTCATCTGCGGCAGTGGGTAATGTTGTAATATTTAAGTCCACAACAGGGAAACACACAAACCATTGCTCACTCCATGAAATGATGTTACTTTTTCACTATTTTCTGATGTTGTACAGACCAAATAACTAATCAGTTAATCAAAGGATTATCATCAGATGTATCAGTATTTACAATAATTGTTAGTTCTAATATGCATACATGGAGTGGACACACTTCCCCTTTGCAAGCGTTACCTTAGATAAACTTAAAATATCAACTTGCAGTATAACAAGATTCTGACCATTAATGCCCAATGCAATTATACTGAAAGCATTTTAATTAGTTTCTGTCAAATAGAAAATAAAGTATTTTGGCTGTGTGTATACAGTACAGCACCACATGAAAAGAATTACTTTGTCAACATGCATATTTTATATGGGAATACATGCACAGAATATAAAGTATAAATTACATGTAATTTAATTTGAACTTCAAATAAATGTTACAGCACATCTGCACAAATTCACTCAACATCCTCCTACGTTCATGCATGTTCACAATATGGCTCAACTCATCACTTTCATCAATGCAACAGCAGGGAGCAGTCAAACTTCATTTTGGATCAGTCGTGCTCTGTATCTCTATCTGTAACTTTTATCTGTATTACACACACCAGCTTATGTTCTCAAAACTCAACTCTTGTGACTCAACACCCTACTTCAGTCATTGCAGTACGTTTCTTTGTAAAATTAGCTACCAACGTGCTGTTTCAATGAGGCGTGACCTTTTTAATTGTCTCACCTTCCTTGCTGTCGACCCCCTCTGTCGTTTTTAGGAAGTACAATTCTGAAATAAAAATTTAAGAAAGACAGCAGAAAATGTACAGCTTGAGGTGCCTCTGATGGATCATATGCAAGATTTAAATGGTTCCTCTCATACATTAGTCACAACTGTTGTATCTAGAACCCACTAAATATATTTTAATTATATAGATTATCCTTATTACTTAATTTACTAGATACTCAGAGCTTTTCCTTAAACAAACTAGAAATACCACATAGGGTGCAGAAATTCTGAGGTACAGGTAAAAACCCTGCATTCATAATTTCACTGAACTGAACGTACAAAAGTATTAGCATAAAATATTATTAAAACACCAAATACGTATAGCGGTCAGATAAATGAAGAATAAAAGTACATTTCCCCTGAAATGGAGTTGTGTCGTATTAAGTAGTATTGGAGAAGACTAGACTTAGACATGAGACTCTTCGACATGAGAGTAATCTCACAATCAGAATCAGCTTTATTTACCAAGGACTTAGGCGTCTGATGACTCTGTGCACTCACACACAATAACAGTAACAAGATCTGGGAAGATACTCAAGGACATATAGCAATACATATAGTCGGTGGTTATGTACAGTATGTCCACGTATACGAGCCTACGTATTGTATATACAGACCAAAACACAACTGCATTTTATTATGAAGGAACCCGAGCAAAAGGAAGTGACGTATTTTAGCACCAACCTCTTCCGCTCTCTTTTCGTTGAGGCTCAGCTAGCGGCCGGGTGGGTACACGTTTTATCCAGCACATATTTTTCGATTTTTACCGATCCGTGAGTCGTTGAATGAAACCTGAACAAAAATACTGTTCGTATATCGACAGCAGTTGGGCATTAAGTACTGCATTGTCATTTCGGACGGGAAAATAGGGACATTTGTGAGAAAGTACCACGCCAGTGGTCCGCATGTGGCGAGGCCCCGCGCCGAGTCTACTCTGTGGCTAACATTAGCTAGTAGCATTACCGACAGACACTGCGCACGTTTAACGGACAATACAACGGCGTATAGATAAGCTTTGACCTTATTACTGTTACATTTATCGGTGATCCACTAGGATTGACCATCGTTATTGCCGTTAAAGTGATATCCAAGAGAAAGCTAGCTGCGTCTGAAGCTAACGTCAGCTTTCCTCCTTAGCCTGCAAACATGCAGATCTTCGTGAAGACGTTGACGGGGAAGACCATCACCCTCGAGGTCGAGCCCAGTGACACTATCGAAAATGTCAAGGCTAAGATCCAGGACAAGGAAGGTGAGAGCAACATTTAACTCTGAACGTGATGGGAGTCTTGATGATTTCACGTTAGCTAGTAAGGGTAACACTTCCGGCGTTGTGACGCGAAGAAAACATGTGTGTACACCACTCTTAACTTAAATGTTCCCTTTTTAACCAACTGGTAGAGCACCGCGTAAGTTGAGTTGTTAGTTGTATAAGTGTAGTGCGAGCTAGTAGATACAGTTTAGTGGGAGGCCCATTTCTGGCCCTCCAGTCAGACCAGTCTGCCCCTGCTATTACATTCAAGGAAACGGACAGACTGAATTAAAAGCAGATGCAAGTGTGTAAGCAGGTAGAGTTTAAAGAATATAAATTTGTTTGACATGTCTAAATCATTTAAGTCGTTTCACCCTCTTGACAACTCTGTCTTCTCTACATAGATGATGTGTATGTCTATGTGAAAATGCACGTTGGTTGATAAAGGTTATTGTGTTTGCAGGAATTCCCCCTGATCAGCAGCGTCTGATCTTCGCTGGCAAACAGCTGGAGGATGGACGCACACTGTCAGACTACAACATCCAGAAAGGTAACAGCTAATGTAAAATTATTCCAGATGTGCCTAATGTGTATTGTCACGGGGAACTACACACACACGTTTCTTCTTATTAAATAATGTTTTCTAATGAAGTCTTACAGGGGTTGTCCAGAAATTTCAACTGTGATTGTGTTACAAAAGTGCATCTTTAACATATTTCTATTATGTATAAATTAGTATGCATTTAATGCTGTTCTGTGAGTGTGGAGTTGATGCACCATCATTGCTCCATTCCCAGAGGAAAGATCTCCACTATGAATTTATATAATGTGTGTGATGTTCGTGAGATGCCAAAGTAGAAAAGACTTTGTGTAGGTCTTTGTGACTTTCACTGAACTTTAGACTGACATCAATGTATCTTAACTGCCCACCAGAATCCACTTTGCATCTGGTTTTGCGTCTGCGTGGCGGCATCATTGAGCCTTCACTCAGACAGCTGGCCCAGAAATACAACTGCGACAAGATGATCTGCCGCAAGTAAGTTCAGTCTTAACTTTGTTTCTGTGTAGTGCTACTATTATGTACTATGAGGTGGTTGGTAAGATTTTAAAATGCAACACTTTAGCAACAACGTTCGGTCAAATTACACTTCTTAATGAAGCTGTAACTTAGTTGCAGTGTTGTGGTTTATTCGTGTAAACATGGGCTGCAATTACAAAAGACACATTGTAATGACCTTAGATGTTAGTTGAGATGGCAATTATTTTTCTTTTTCACCATTTGGTCAGATTCTTGCACTAAGATGCAGTCTTGATCTTGATTTGACAACTGTGGCAACAATTCTACACTTATTTGACTTAAACTAAATATTCTAATTTACCAAGAATTGCAGAATCAGTTGTGTCGCTGCCCAGTAATTTCATTGTTGGCTCAAAAAATTTCCTCTTCCTTCTATTGCCTGCCAGGTGCTATGCCCGCCTGCACCCACGTGCTGTCAATTGCCGCAAGAAGAAGTGTGGACACACAAACAACCTTCGCCCCAAGAAGAAGCTGAAGTAAACATGTGGGCTGAATCGGCTTTGGATGCCATTTGCTGTTAAAATAAATGTAAGAAAAGATGCTGCTGGTCTAACGTGTATTATTCAGTGGAGCTTTTACAAGGCAGGAAGAAATGGGGAAATTTTTCATATAGTTTGAATTCATGTGCACATCATATGGTTGTGGGGCTCTGCAGGGTCCTTTTAACTTCCAGAAAAAAGTTATGACTCACTGAATCAAATTAAGGCTGGTGCAATGAACTCATGTTACTGTTTGCCAAACGTCCCCAAATGATGATTAAAGATCTTCATGGGCAGATTTTGGCAAATAGCTAGCTAATAGTCAGAGGCCTATTGTAAGGAGCTTGTTCGCTGAGTTATCTGGGTAATTCAGTAAACCTGCATCTTGGAACTTAGCCTGGTTGAAATTAACAATGGATGTACTCCCAAACAGGGCAGACACTGAGCTAATTTATATATGTTGGGCATGATTTCCAACTAGACAAGTGCCTATTTCAGTTGTCCTTCAGGTTATCTACATTCATTCTGATGCGTGGTCCAAGTCATCAGGCCTGCAATGAAGAACTCAGCTGGGGGTGACTAGAATCTCTAGTATTTTAGTATTTTGAAAAATATCTCATCATAATATATACTATAAAATGGACGCCAGGTTTGCAACTTTCTCAAATTAGAATGCATCCCATCAATTTTAGCTTGTTAGTGTTTATCTGCAGATCCCAGTAAGTAATGGTGCTGTTTAAAGTCCCTAACCCCAAGTTAAGTATAGATAGTATAATAGTGAATGTCATATATAGTCACATTGTACAATCAAAAGATTACAAAGTCAAATATCAGCAGTACAGCAGTAAATATTGACATGTCATGTAAAAGCAAAAAAAATTTAAATCTTACCATTAATAACAGCACCTCTATTATTTTAACACTGCAGCTGATCAAATTTAAGATAGTATTATGACATGTTAGACAATTTAAAATAAAATTTTCTTAAGTAAGCTTGGACTAAATAAAATAAAAATACAATAAAATAAAAATTTTCTTGCCTTAAATTACTGCCACTGAGTTGTGTTAAATGATGAGTGTCTTCAGGGGATTTATGACTTATTTAATAATTTACTTATTTGATAATGGCAGAGGACAAAGTACTCAATGTAGATAAATATAAGTTTTAACTTACCTGGAAATTTGAAGTTGGGTAACTTTACTCAGTCTTCTAAACTGAGTAAATAGATGTGTATTATCAACATATTTATGCTTGGTGTTGTAGTCGTCCTCTGGACAGGGTTGAGCTCATTGGTCCAGTTAAAAAGGAGGGCGGCGATGCCAATGTTCCTTGGCAGGGCCAGGACAACTGGAATAACCAGTGAAGTCCCATCTGAGGGAGGACAGAGGCCTTGTGTCAGATTCAGGTCAAGCTTAAGCCATGTCAGTGCATTAAATTGTGAAAAACACTGTTACATTCTGACAGTATAACCTTTCACATAGCGAAGTGCTTACCTTAGCGTTACCTCCACACAATTGATTTGGGTGGGAGGCCACTGGCCAACCGGCCACAGGATGTGACTGAGCAGTCTGAAAAAAGCAACAGCTTTAAATCACTGTCATTTGCTCATACAAAAGTTGCAATAACAGGGGGCAAAATAAAACAGTGTCAACCACTTCAGTTTAGATATGTGGATGGAAGCAAACTAAAGACCACAACAGACAGACTGCACAACACTTTGTTCACCTAACCCAAACTGTGCTCACAAGCCGGTATCAAACAATGGCTTCTGACATTTGTTGTGCTGCATTGCTGCTGCCCTGCTAACGTTAATTTGGACAGAGTGTGCAGTGTAACGACAGCCCTGGTGAAGTTAAATGCAGCGCTCACCTTGGGTTTGACAGGCACGTGTGAACGGACCGTGGTGCACCATGGGAATGTGGCAATGATGAGAGGCGTTCAAGGGCATCGAAATGTTGCAGTGTGCTGCGATTGTTTTGCAGGGCTTATACTTAGCAGTTACATGTTGGTCGTCCTGATAAAGCAACCATAGCGGCATCTGTGAATAAATATCTCTGAGTTTGAAAACTATGTTTCCAGTGGCTTCTTATCTCTTGATGTCCACAAACTACAGAAGTTCATAGAAAAATAGACAGAATATAATGTAGTACATTTTCTCAAGAACCGTACACAGTACACATTGTTGTTTACTCCACTACATTGATTTGACCATATGATGACTCCTCAGATTTATTACATCTTGCTATCTAACTATATATAGAGTAGATTGGTTTTAATTTTAGACTAAACACAAACATGGGTTATTAAAATAAAATAGGATGTGATTCTGTGAAAATGTCAACGTATATACTATTATCGTAAAATGCAAAAAAAAAGTCATAGTAGAGTACGTCGCAGTAGTTCAAGTGCAAAAAAGAATAAGTGGCAGTACCCTTATTCACATCACATCCGGTACATCATCCGGTATTAACAAATGATAACTATTACATTATGACTATTGACAGTGAAGAAAAGATACCAGGAGATTTTAGTGATGTTCACAACATGTATTTAAATTAGTGCTGTCAGTCGATTAAAGAAATTAATCGAATTAACCGCATTTTAATGTCATATCTGCTAAAGGTCTCCTGATAAAGAATTTGAATTCTAAAATATTAAAAAATTGTAGTGCATGACTAATAAATTGAATACAGTAAGAAGAGAAGATTTGAAATCCAATTTTTTTATTTGTGAACTGTGCTTCATAAATCAAATCCAAAAGTAAAGGTCAAGCACATCCGCAAACCAGTTAGGCCAGGTGCATTATTCCAAAACAAATACAGCAACACAGTTAAATAAATAAAATAAAGCTGTCTTCAAAAATGTACAAACTCCTGTAGAACTCCTTTTTGCAAAAACTACAAATCACAGCGTTTTTATTTATCGTCCCGTCTCTGTTCTTTTTGTAAATAAACTTGCCGTTCAGTGGCCCGACGGAAGACGCACTTGTCTCATCCTCCTGAGTCTTGTCCATGTCTGTTATTGTTGCCCACTGCCTTGTTAATTTGCCGGCGCAGGTGACATAGCACGGCCGAGAAGACTACGGGTCCTTCAATGGGTCAAAATTCAAATGCGCAAGCATTGGCTCGCCACCGTTGATAATCATAATTAATTGCGTTAAATTTTTTAACGCGTTAAATTGCGGCGTAATTAATTAATCGAATTAACGCGTTAAAATGACAGCACTAATTTAAATCTGAAACATTCAAACATTAAGTTGTCTAAAAATGACATAACTAGGCTATGTTTTATATTTCGTTGATTTATGAACGTAGATTATTTTTTCAACAATTTTCAGCCTAAAAAAATCTGTTACTTCATTGAAGCTAACAGTACATTTCACAAAAGAATGTGACAGGTAGGTAATGGGTTTCTAAACACCTGTGTCACAAAACCATCTTACAAACTCTATTTTAAGGTGAGAACATGAAACTATCCTATCAGATTAGTGCCTATTTCAATTGTCCTTTAGGTTATACACTCATTTTGATGCGTGGTCTCCCTGGGGCTGACTCGAGCGTTGTGAGAATGAGGACAGGACAGGTCATCATGTTCACGTATTGCCTCCTGGGCAATGTCTATAACAAAAAGCCCTGCTGTGCTGGAGCAGTGCTTTTCAGAAATGTTTTGGGAAAGTATAGTTAGTTAAGTTACTAACCTGCTATTTGATTCAGAAAACAGCCAATGTTATTACCTGCACCAAGGCAGAGTTAGTAGGTATTTGTCTGTCTGTTAGCAAAATTACACAAAAGCTACTGAAGCAGTTTTTTGGGAGGGGTAGCAGTGAGCGAGTACAAACTTTCTGGGAGCAGTTGAATCCAGCCTAAGCTGTAGAAACACTCAAAAGACAAAAATGTGGAGTTGGTACTGCATTCTTTCTTAAAGCTGGCAACAGATATTGTAAAAGGCCTTACTCCAGTGTACTCAAGGAGGAATCCATCCCAGACCAAACTTATTCCGTTTGTCATTTTTGTGTGGGTTTTTAAAATTTACTAAAATTAATTAAATTTTTTTTTTTATAATGAAGACAAAAGTGTAATGTATATCACCAGAAGCTGCCCAAATAGTCTGAAATATAAAATGTTTTTTTCCCTAACTTGTAGATACACAATAATGCTGAAGATCCATTTCACTTTCTGTTAAGAATTGCTACCTGATCATAAAGTAATGTCAACACTAGCATGCTTTTGCACCCTTTTAAATACTGTAATTCAATACTTAATTACTTAATTGACTTTGAAAGGAAAAATCATTTGTCTGAGAGGTTGTCACCACAACCTCTCAGTAAAGAGGTTGGGTGGGGGTATAATTATACACTGGAATAAGGCTGTTGTTAAACGAAGCATATGTGACATTAACCACAAGGCTTGTGCTGAGGAGCCATTGGCCTTTGTGTTTTTTCATGCTTGATAAAAAAAATAGATTTAATCTTTTGATGCTATGAGGAAAAAAACAGCTATGAAAAAAGCAACTCTGTGGTTAAATTGGACGAGAGCCATTACCTACTAATTGTACCAACAATGGGCTCTATCCTAGAAAGTTTATTGCTAATTCAGTGATACTTGCATGTAGCAACAGATACCAGAAATGCCTGGAAGTGCAATAACAGGTCATAGTGATTAAACATCAGTCTCATGGGAGCAACCATCTGCAGTACCATTATTGTATTACTATTATTACTGTATTAGGTTTATTGAAACAGCTGAGGTGATCGTTTTAACTGGCAATCATAAAATCTGAAAGTGACCCAAATAGTAAATTAGTACAATAAATACACCATCCACTGAAAATGGTATGGTTGGCTTTACAAAGTAATAACTGCTGGACAATTTAATAATACAACCACATTGTCTAGCAGTTTATTACATTAACAGATTCTTTTCATGACTTGTTTAATCACATTTTGATGTGTGTGTTATGATTTTGGCAGTTACTGCATCCTTAGCTTTAAAGAACTGCACCTTATTTGCACCTACATTACTGTCATATGGAGAAATCAATAACTCATCAGGGGGCAAGAAGCAAATATCAATAGTGTGCTCAGAAGTTCACATACAAAGCTTGACAGACAAGTCAGTTAAGTACCCATTTGCTAAAACTACTGCAGTTGTGCTTTTTAACTCAAGCATACACACAGTTTAACATTCCCTGGCAGGTACAGGGCTTTTGCAGACCTCATGCAGTGCTCTCATAATGATCTATGCTCTGCAGCTCCACTCAGCCTCTTTCCAGGATTATTGGTACGGTAAACTGAGTTGTGACACACAGAAAATACATAATGTATAACTGGATCATTTTGTGAACATGGACAAAAGTAAACAAAAGAAAACTTGGCACAAACATCATCAAGTGCAATCTGAGGTTCCACTTAACATCGGTTGGAAAAGCATTGCCTCCATCCACAGGTCACAGGTCACAAGTGGAGAGGATGCAGAGAAGCCACTATCACTGAGGTACCATCTTGCCTGTGAGAAACCCATCAATGAAGATGAATAACAGAATAAGATGAGTAAAAATTGCCACGCAAGCCTCAGAGGACAGAATGAGAGCAGGTTGTTGCTTGTCTGAGTTTGTTGCTTGTCTGAGTTTGTTGATGTTGTGGCTGGTGTGAGGTAAGTCCAGGTTACCAAAAGTGAAGAAGTAAAGATGACTGTATTCAGGGCTTTGTCCCCCACGTGTCCTTTCTGTGACTTAGCTGTTACTGGGTGCATTTCCAGTGTTCAAGGGAGGATGGCACCAAAATTAACTTAGGTTCGTTATTGTCCAAAAGCTGACATTTTACTTGTATATCTTTTTTTAGTTGCCTTCATTCACTTTGAGATTTACCAGTAACTTTATGAAAAAATTTAAGTGTAAAGGTTTTATTTATACAGGACTATTATGTGTTTGCTTCAGGCTATAATTTCAATGTGAAAAGGGTTTTCTGCCAAACTGCCCTGAAAGAAGCAGTTATTAACGGCCACTTTCAGGGTGCAGAAGATGATAAAATATTTATTTCTAGTATAGGTATAAAAGTTTAATTGCTCATAAAACTTTATCTTTCAATAATGTCAAGCACTGATACAATTCCCGTGACTGTCTGTGGCCAGACAGAGTTGAACAGTTGAGACCTCCAGCCCTGCAGGAAGTCAAAACACCACTAGCTTTTAACAAACCTTTACTTTAGTAGAAAAACTTTTGATACATGTTGGAAATATCTATCTCTGCAAAACAGTAAGCTTGAAATCAGAAGTTTTGATGCAAGTCACCTTTTAAAGGTGCTTTCTGTGTATTGCTATGAATAAATCATCACTTCATTCATTTGCTGCATTAGTATAATTTCCATATACAAATGAGACCATCGCTGAAAAGACTGAGCTTCTTACAGCCTCTGCTCTACAGTTTTACAATGTAAACAACTAGGTGAGACTTTGACAAAATACACTTGATAGCTATGGCACCAAAAATACGATACTGTTTGTCCGGAGCAAATGGTCCTGAAGCTTTCAGAGTTATCAGTGATGGCAGAAGGTGAATAAAGTAATAATCTGCTCTGATAATCATTTTATCCTCTTCAGGTTTGAGGGACCGACAGACATGTACCTGATGAGAGTTGCGACATGGAAGAAGATGTAGCAGTAGCCAAGTAGGCCATAATTACGATGATGTCCAGTACACATGGTTTATTCTGCACGACACCTGTAAGAGGTTTCAGATATTGTCTTTTGTTTGCACTTATCTTAAAAACACACCCAAAAAGGTAAACATCTGTACATGTTCCTCAATATGATTTTGATTTCTCCAGTACTGTTCAATTAGTGACACATAAATCAAGGCCATGTGAAGGGGACAAGCTCTGACTGTGGAGATGCAGCCCAAATGCCACTGTGGCTATTTATCGATGAGTTTTGCAAGGCACTGTCTCAGGTCCTTAAGGTCGCAGATTTTGACGTCCAGAACTTCAATGATGCGTCGGACCTCAACCTCTGCCTGCTCATGCTCAGCCCGGCTGGAGGCCAGCCTCTGTTCAGCACTCTGAACCCGGTCCTCCAGCTCACCGTTTCTTCTCTCCACATCCTACAGACACATTAGTTTGTTAACACAGATTTATTACAGTTCAAGTCACAATACCTTTCGGCATTTCCTGCTGTTTAATTGGTACTACAAAACAGACAGCAGTACCAAAAATGAGGACCTACCCAAGAATATACAATTTTTTTGTGCTTTTGGGACATGCTAGACGATGACCTGTTTTGACATTTTTTCGCATTTTAAACACCTTTTATGCTATGTAGGGTGTATGAAACACCATTCCTGATGTTTTGGGGCATTTTCAGCATTTTTCATTTTTTGACATTTTTTGGCTTTTTTCGACATAGTATACTATGGCATTTTTTTTAGTTTTTGGGCCATGCTTGGCGATGACCTGTTTTGACATTTTTTGTCATTTTAAACACTTTTTATGCTATGTAGGGTGTATGAAACAGCATTCCTGATGTTTTGGGGTATTTTCAGCATTTTTCATTTTTTGACATTTTTCGGCTTTTTTCGGCTTTTTTTTTTTTTTTTTTTTTGGGCCATGCTTGGCGATGACCTGTTTTGACATTTTTGTCATTTTAAACACCTTTTATGCTATGTAGGGTGTATGAAACAGCATTCCTGATGTTTTGGGGCATTTTCAGCATTTTTCATTTTTTGACATTTTTCGGCTTTTTTCGGCTTTTTTCAGCGTTTTTTTGAGGTTTTGGGCCATGCTTGGCGATGACCTGTTTTGACATTTTTTGTCATTTTAAACACCTTTTATGCTATGTAGGGTGTATGAAACAGCATTCCTGATGTTTTGGGGCATTTTCAGCATTTTTCAATTTTTGACATTTTTCGGCTTTTTTCGACATAGTATACTATGGCATTTTTTTGAGTTTTTGGGCCATGCTTGGCGATGACCTGTTTTGACATTTTTTGTCATTTTAAACACCTTTTATGCTATGTAGGGTGTATGAAACAGCATTCCTGATGTTTTGGGGCATTTTCAGCATTTTTCAATTTTTGACATTTTTCGGCTTTTTTCAGCTTTTTTCTGCGTTTTTTTGAGTTTTTTTTTGGGCCATGCTTGGCGATGACCTGTTTTGACATTTTTTGTCATTTTAAACACCTTTTATGCTATGTAGGGTGTATGAAACAGCATTCCTGATGTTTTGGGGCATTTTCAGCATTTTTCATTTTTTGACATTTTTCGGCTTTTTTCAACATAGTATACTATGGCATTTTTTTTGTTTTTGAGGTTTTGGGCCATGCTTGGCGATGATCTGTTTTGACATTTTTTGTCATTTTAAACACCTTTTATGCTATGTAGGGTGTATGAAACAGCATTCCTGATGTTTTGGGGCATTTTCAGCATTTTTCATTTTTTGACATTTTTCGTCTTTTTTCGACTTTTTTCAGCGTTTTTTTTTTGTTTTTGGGCCATGCTTGGCGATGACCTGTTTTGACATTTTTTGTCATTTTAAACACTTTTTATGCTATGTAGGGTGTATGAAACAGCATTCCTGATGTTTTGGGGCATTTTCAGCATTTTTCATTTTTTGACATTTTTCGTCTTTTTTCGACATAGTATACTATGGCGTTTTTTTGAGGTTTTGGGCCATGCTTGGCGATGACCTGTTTTGACATTTTTTGTCATTTTAAACACCTTTTATGCTATGTAGGGTGTATGAAACAGCATTCCTGATGTTTTGGGGCATTTTCAGCATTTTTCATTTTTTGACATTTTTCGTCTTTTTTCGACATAGTATACTATGGCGTTTTTTTGGTTTTTTGGCCATGCTTGGCGATGACCTGTTTTGACATTTTTTGTCATTTTAAACACCTTTTATGCTATGTAGGGTGTATGAAACAGCATTCCTGATGTTTTGGGGTATTTTCAGCATTTTTCAATTTTGGACATTTTTCAGCTTTTTTCGACATAGTATAGCGGCATTTTTTTTTTTTTTTTTGGGCCATGCTTGGCGATGACCTGTTTTGACATTTTTGTCATTTTAAACACCTTTTATGCTATGTAGGGTGTATGAAACAGCATTCCTGATGTTTTGGGGCATTTTCAGCATTTTTCATTTTTGACATTTTTCGGCTTTTTTTCAGCATAGTTACTATGGCGTTTTTTTTTGAGGTTTTGGGCATGCTTGGCGATGACCTGTTTTGACATTTTTTTTTATTTTAAACACCTTTTATGCTATGGAGGGTGTATGAAACACCATTCTTGATGTTTTGGGGCATTTTCACCATTTTTCATTTTTTGACATTTTTCGCTTTTTTTCGACATAGTTACTATGCATGGCGTTTTTTTTTGAGTTTTTGGGCCATGCTTGGCGATGACTTGTTTTGACATTTTTTTGTCATTTTAAACACCTTTTATGCTATGTAGGGTGTATGAAACAGCATTCCTGATGTTTTGGGGCATTTTCAGTATTTTTCAATTTTTGACATTTTTCGCTTTTTTTCGACATAGTATACAGCGTTTTTTTTGTGTTTTTGGGCCATGCTTGGCGATGACCTGTTTTGACATTTTTTGTCATTTTAAACACCTTTTATGCTATGGAGGGTGTATGAAACAGCATTCCTGATGTTTTGGGGCATTTTCAGCATTTTTCATTTTTTGACATTTTTCGGCTTTTTTCAGCGTTTTTTTGAGGTTTTTGGGCCATGCTTGGCGATGACCTGTTTTGACATTTTTTGTCATTTTAAACACCTTTTATGCTATGGAGGGTGTATGAAACTGCATTCCTGATGTTTTGGGGCATTTTCAGCATTTTTCATTTTTTGACATTTTTCGGCTTTTTTTTTTCAACATTTTTACTATGGCATTTTTTTGAGTTTTTGGGCCATGCTTGGCGATGACCTGTTTTGACATTTTTTTGTCATTTTAAACACCTTTTATGCTATGTAGGGTGTATGAAACAGCATTCCTGATGTTTTGGGGCATTTTCAGCATTTTTCATTTTTTGACATTTTTCGGCTTTTTTCGACATAGTTTCAGCGTTTTTTTTTTTTTGAGTTTTTTGGCCATGCTTGGCGATGACCTGTTTTGACATTTTTGTCATTTTAAACACCTTTTATGCTATGTAGGGTGTATGAAACAGCATTCCTGATGTTTTGGGGCATTTTCAGCATTTTTCATTTTTTTGACATTTTTTCGGCTTTTTTCGGCTTTTTTTACATGGCGTTTTTTTTTTGGTTTTTTTTGGCCATGCTTGGCGATGACCTGTTTTGACATTTTTTTGTCATTTTAAACACCTTTTATGCTATGTAGGGTGTATGAAACAGCATTCCTGATGTTTTGGGGCATTTTCAGCATTTTTCATTTTTTGACATTTTTCGGCTTTTTTTTTTTTCAGACATAGCGTTGGCATTTTTTTTTTTAGGCCATGCTTGGCGATGACCTGTTTTGACATTTTTTGTCATTTTAAACACCTTTTATGCTATGTAGGGTGTATGAAACAGCATTCCTGATGTTTTGGGGCATTTTCAGCATTTTTCAATTTTTGACATTTTTCGGCTTTTTTCAGCGTTTATACTATGGCATTTTTTGAGGTTTTGGGCCATGCTTGGCGATGACCTGTTTTGACATTTTTTGTCATTTTAAACACCTTTTATGCTATGTAGGGTGTATGAAACAGCATTCCTGATGTTTTGGGGCATTTTCAGCATTTTTCATTTTTTGACATTTTTCGGCTTTTTTTCGGCATTTTATACTATGGCATGGCTTTTTTGAGTTTTTTGGCCATGCTTGGCGATGACCTGTTTTGACATTTTTTGTCATTTTAAACACCTTTTATGCTATGGAGGGTGTATGAAACTGCATTCCTGATGTTTTGGGGCATTTTCAGCATTTTTCATTTTTTGACATTTTTCGGCTTTTTTCAACATAGTATACTATGGCATTTTTTTGAGTTTTTGGGCCATGCTTGGCGATGACCTGTTTTGACATTTTTTGTCATTTTAAACACCTTTTATGCTATGTAGGGTGTATGAAACAGCATTCCTGATGTTTTGGGGCATTTTCAGCATTTTTCATTTTTTTTTTTTTTTCGGCATTTTTCGGCTTTTTTCAGGGTTTTTTTTTTGAGTTTTTTGGGCCATGCTTGGCGATGACCTGTTTTGACATTTTTTGTCATTTTAAACACCTTTTATGCTATGTAGGGTGTATGAAACAGCATTCCTGATGTTTTGGGGCATTTTCAGCATTTTTCATTTTTTGACATTTTTCAGCTTTTTTCGGCTTTTTATAGCGGCATTTTTTGTTTTTTTGGGGCCATGCTTGGCGATGACCTGTTTTGACATTTTTTGTCATTTTAAACACCTTTTATGCTATGGAGGGTGTATGAAACTGCATTCCTGATGTTTTGGGGCATTTTCAGCATTTTTCATTTTTTGACATTTTTCGGCTTTTTTCGGCTTTTTTCAGCGTTTTTTTTTTGTTTTTGGGCCATGCTTGGCGATGACCTGTTTTGACATTTTTTGTCATTTTAAACACCTTTTATGCTATGTAGGGTGTATGAAACAGCATTCCTGATGTTTTGGGGCATTTTCAGCATTTTTCATTTTTTGACATTTTTCGGCTTTTTTCAGCGTTTTTACATGGCATTTTTTTGAGTTTTTTTGGGCCATGCTTGGCGATGACCTGTTTTGACATTTTTTGTCATTTTAAACACCTTTTATGCTATGTAGGGTGTATGAAACAGCATTCCTGATGTTTTGGGGCATTTTCAGCATTTTTCATTTTTTGACATTTTTCGGCTTTTTTCAACATAGTATAGTATGGCATTTTTTTTTTTGTGTTTTTGGGCCATGCTTGGCGATGATCTGTTTTGACATTTTTTTGTCATTTTAAACACCTTTTATGCTATGTAGGGTGTATGAAACAGCATTCCTGATGTTTTGGGGCATTTTCAGCATTTTTCATTTTTTGACATTTTTCGTCTTTTTTCGACATAGTATAGTATGGCATTTTTTTTTTTTTGTGTTTTTGGGCCATGCTAGGCGATGACCTGTTTTGACCTTTTTTGTCATTTTAAACACCTTTTATGCTATGTAGGGTGTATGAAACAGCATTCCTGATGTTTTGGGGCATTTTCAGCATTTTTCATTTTTTGACATTTTTCGGCTTTTTTCGGCTTTTTTTTTGAGTTTTTGGGCCATGCTTGGCGATGACCTGTTTTGACATTTTTTGTCATTTTAAACACCTTTTATGCTATGGAGGGTGTATGAAACAGCATTCCTGATGTTTTGGGGCATTTTCAGCATTTTTAATTTTTGACATTTTTCGGCTTTTTTCAGCATAGTTAGTATGGCATTTTTTTTTTGTTTTTTGGGCCATGCTAGGCGATGACCTGTTTTGACCTTTTTTGTCATTTTAAACACCTTTTATGCTATGGAGGGTGTATAAAACAGCATTCCTGATGTTTTGGGGCATTTTCAGCACTTTTCATTTTTTGACATTTTTCGGCTTTTTTTCAGCATAGTATAGTATGGCATTTTTTTGTGTTTTTAGCCATGCTAGGCGATGACCTGTTTTGACATTTTTTTGTATTTTAAACACCTTTTATGCTATGGAGGGTGTATGAAACAGCATTCCTGATGTTTTGGGGCATTTTCAGCATTTTTCATTTTTTTGACATTTTTCGGCTTTTTTTTCATAGTATAGTTTGGCATTTTTTTTTTTTTTTTAGGCCATGCTAGGCGATGACCTGTTTTTTTTTTTTTTTTTTTTTTTTTGTCATTTTAAACACCTTTTATGCTATGGAGGGTGTATGAAACAGCATTCCTGATGTTTTGGGGCATTTTCAGCACTTTTTCATTTTCATTTTTTGACATTTTTCGGCTTTTTTTTTCGTTTTAGTTAGTATGGCATTTTTTTGTTTTTGAATTTTTGGGCCATGCTAGGCGATGACCTGTTTTTTTTGGGATGCCTTTTTTTTGACATTTTTTTGTCATTTTAAACACCTTTTATGCTATGGAGGTGTATGAAACAGCATTCCTGATGTTTTGGGGCATTTTCAGCATTTTTCATTTTTGACACATTTTTCGGCTTTTTTCAGCATAGTATAATATGTTTTTTTTTTTTTAGTTTTTGGGGCATGCTAGGCGATGACCTGTTTTGACCTTTTTTGTCATTTTAAACACCTTTTATGCTATGGAGAGTGCATAAAACAGCATTCCTGATGTTTTGGGGCATTTTCAGCACTTTTCATTTTTTGACATTTTTCGGCTTTTTTTGACATAGTATAGTATGGCATTTTTTGTGTTTTTGGGCCATGCTAGGCGATGACCTGTTTTGACCTTTTTTTGCATTTTAAACACCTTTTATGCTACGGAGGGTGTATGAAACAGCATTCCTGATGTTTTGGGGCATTTTCAGCACTTTTCATTTTTTGACATTTTTCGGCTTTTTTCAACATAGTATAGTATGGCATTTTTTTGTGTTTTTAGGCCATGCTAGGCGATGACCTGTTTTGACCTTTTTTTTTTGTTTTAAATTTTAAACACCTTTTATGCTATGAGGGTGTATGAAACACCATTCCTGATGTTTTGGGGCATTTTCAGCACTTTTCATTTTTTTCACATTTTTCGGCTTTTTTTCAGCATAGTTAGTATGGCATTTTTTTTGTGTTTTTTGGCCATGCTAGGCGATGACCTGTTTTGACCTTTTTTTGTCATTTTAAACACCTTTTATGCTATGGAGGTGTATGAAACAGCATTCCTGATGTTTTGGGGCATTTTCAGCATTTTTCATTTTTTTGACATTTTTCGGCTTTTTTTTCAGCTTTAGTATAGTATTTTTTTTGTGTTTTTAGGCCATGCTAGGCGATGACCTGTTTTGACCTTTTTTTTTGTCATTTTAAACACCTTTTATGCTATGGAGGTGTATGAAACAGCATTCCTGATGTTTTGGGGCATTTTCAGCACTTTTCATTTTTTGACATTTTTCGGCTTTTTTTCAGCATAGTATAGTATGGCATTTTTTTGTTTTTTTAGGCCATGCTAGGCGATGACCTGTTTTGACCTGTTTTGACCTTTTTGTCATTTTAAACACCTTTTATGCTATGGAGGGTGTATGAAAAACAGCATTCCTGATGTTTTGGGGCATTTTCAGCACTTTTCATTTTTTTGACATTTTTCGCTTTTTTTCAACATATAGTATAGTATGGCATTTTTTGTGTTTTTTGGGACATGCAAGGCGATGACCTGTTTTGACATTTTTTTTTGCATTTTAAACACCTTTTATGCTATGGAGGGTGCATGAAACACCATTCCTGATGTTTTGGGGCATTTTCAGCACTTTTCATTTTTTGACATTTTTCGGCTTTTTTTTCGACATAGTATAGTATGGCATTTTTTTTGTGTTTTTTAGGCCATGCTAGGCGATGACCTGTTTTTTGACCTTTTTTTTTTGTCATTTAAACACCTTTTATGCTATGGAGGGTGCATGAAACACCATTCCTGATGTTTTGGGGCATTTTCAGCACTTTTCATTTTTTTCACATTTTTCGGCTTTTTTCAGCATAGTATAGTATGGCATTTTTTTTTGTGTTTTTAGGGCCATGCTAGGCGATGACCTGTTTTGACCTTTTTTTGCATTTTAAACACCTTTTATGCTATGGAGGGTGTATGAAACAGCATTCCTGATGTTTTGGGGCATTTTCAGCACTTTTCATTTTTTGACATTTTTCGGCTTTTTTCAACATAGTATAGTATGGCATTTTTTGTGTTTTTGGGCCATGCTAGGCGATGACCTGTTTTGACCTTTTTTGTCATTTTAAACACCTTTTATGCTATGGAGGGTGTATGAAACAGCATTCCTGATGTTTTGGGGCATTTTCAGCATTTTTCATTTTTTGACATTTTTCGGCTTTTCGACATAGTATAGTATGGCATTTTTTTTGTGTTTTTTGCCATGCTAGGCGATGACCTGTTTTTTTTTTTTTTTTTTTTGCATTTTAAACACCTTTTATGCAATGGAGGGTGCATGAAACACCATTCCTGATGTTTTGGGGCATTTTCAGCACTTTTCATTTTTTTCCATTTTTCGGCTTTTTTCAGCGTTTTTTTCTGTTTTCGGCACATTCTCGGCGATGACCTGTTTTGACTTTTTTTTTCATTTTAAACACCTTTTATGCTATGGAGGGTGTATGAAACGCCATTCCTGATGTTTTGGGGCATTTTCAGCACTTTTCATTTTTTGACATTTTTCGGCTTTTTTGCATAGTATAGTATGGTATATTTTTGTGTTTTTGGGCCATGCTAGGCGATGACCTGTTTTGACCTTTTTTTTAAAGCTTTTTTGTCATTTTAAACACCTTTTATGCTATGGAGGGTGTATAAAACAGCATTCCTGATGTTTTGGGGCATTTTCAGCACTTTTCATTTTTTGACATTTTTCGGCTTTTTTCAGCGTTTTTTTGTGTTTTTGGGACATGCAAGGTGATGACCTGTTTTGACATTTTTTTTTCATTTTAAACACCTTTTATGCTATGGAGGGTGTATGAAACACCATTCCTGATGTTTTGGGGCATTTTCAGCACTTTTCATTTTTTGACATTTTTCGGCTTTTTTCAACATAGTATAGTATGGCATTTTTTTGTGTTTTTAGGCATGCTAGGCTATGACCTGTTTTGACCTTTTTTTTTGTCATTTTAAACACCTTTTATGCTATGGAGGTGTATAAAACAGCATTCCTGATGTTTTGGGGCATTTTCAGCACTTTTCATTTTTTTTGACATTTTTCGCTTTTTTCAGCATAGTATAGTATGGCATTTTTTGTGTTTTTTTTTATGCCATGCTAGGCGATGACCTGTTTTGACCTTTTTTTGTCATTTTAAACACCTTTTATGCTATGTAGGGTGTATGAAACAGCATTCCTGATGTTTTGGGGCATTTTCAGCATTTTCATTTTTTGACATTTTTCGCTTTTTTCAGCATTTTTTGGCATTTTTTTGTTTTTTAGGCCATGCTAGGCTATGACCTGTTTTGACCTTTTTTTTTTTGTCATTTTTTTCATTTTAAACACCTTTTATGCAATGGAGGGTGCATGAAACACCATTCCTGATGTTTTGGGGCATTTTCAGCACTTTTCATTTTTTTCACATTTTTCGGCTTTTTTTCGACATAGTATAGTATGGCATTTTTTTTGTGTTTTTTTAGGCCATGCTAGGCGATGACCTGTTTTGACCTTTTTTTTTTCATTTTAAACACCTTTTATGCTATGGAGGGTGTATGAAAACAGCATTCCTGATGTTTTGGGCATTTTCAGCACTTTTCATTTTTTGACATTTTTCGGCTTTTTTCAGCGTATAGTATATGCATTTTTTTTGTTTTTTTTTGGGCCATGCTAGGCGATGACCTGTTTTTTTTTTAACTTTTTTTTGTCATTTTAAACACCTTTTATGCTATGGAGGGTGTATGAAACACCATTCCTGATGTTTTGGGGCATTTACAGCACTTTTCATTTTTTGACATTTTTCGTCTTTTTCGCATAGTATAGTATGGTATATTTTTCTGTTTTTTTAGGCCATGCTAGGCGATGACCTGTTTTGACCTTTTTTTTTTGTCATTTTAAACACCTTTTATGCTATGGAGGGTGTATGAAAACAGCATTCCTGATGTTTTGGGGCATTTTCAGCACTTTTCATTTTGACATTTTTGGCTTTTTTCGACTTAGTATAGTATGGCATTTTTTTTTGTTTTTTAGGCCATGCTAGGCGATGACCTGTTTTTTTTTTTTGACCTTTTTTGTCATTTTAAACACCTTTTATGCTATGGAGGTGTATGTATGAACAGCATTCCTGATGTTTTGGGGCATTTTCAGCACTTTTCATTTTTTGACATTTTTCGGCTTTTTTCAACATAGTATAGTATGGCATTTTTTTGTGTTTTTAGGCCATGCTAGGCGATGACCTGTTTTGACCTTTTTTGTCATTATAAACACCTTTTATGCTATGTAGGGTGTATGAAACAGCATTCCTGATGTTTTGGGGCATTTTCAGCACTTTTCATTTTTTGACATTTTTCGGCTTTTTTCAGCGTTTTTTTGTGTTTTTGGGCCATGCTAGGCTATGACCTGTTTTGACCTTTTTTTTGTCATTTTAAACACCTTTTATGCTATGGAGGGTGTATAAAACAGCATTCCTGATGTTTTGGGGCATTTTCAGCACTTTTCATTTTTTGACATTTTTCGGCTTTTTTCAACATAGTATAGTATGGCATTTTTTTGTGTTTTTGGGCCATGCTAGGCGATGACCTGTTTTGACCTTTTTTTTTTTTGTCATTATAAACACCTTTTATGCTATGTAGGGTGTATGAAACAGCATTCCTGATGTTTTGGGGCATTTTCAGCACTTTTCATTTTTTGACATTTTTCGGCTTTTTTCAACATAGTATAGTATGGCATTTTTTGTGTTTTTAGGCCATGCTAGGCGATGACCTGTTTTGACCTTTTTTTGCATTTTAAACACCTTTTATGCTACGGAGGGTGTATGAAACAGCATTCCTGATGTTTTGGTGCATTTTCAGCACTTTTCATTTTTTGACATTTTTCGGCTTTTTTCAACATAGTATAGTATGGCATTTTTTTGTGTTTTTAGGCCATGCTAGGCGATGACCTGTTTTGACCTTTTTTTTGTCATTTTAAACACCTTTTATGCTATGGAGGTGTGTGAAACAACATTCCTGATGTTTTGGGACATTTTCAGCACTTTTCATTTTTTGACATTTTTCGGCTTTTTTCAACATAGTATAGTATGGCATTTTTTTGTGTTTTTGTGTTTTTAGGCCATGCTAGGCGATGACCTGTTTTGACCTTTTTTTGCATTTTAAACACCTTTTATGCTACGGAGTGTGTATGAAACAGCATTCCTGATGTTTTGGTGCATTTTCAGCACTTTTCATTTTTTGACATTTTTCGGCTTTTTTTTCAGCATAGTTTTTATGGCATTTTTTTGTTTTTTTTGGCTATGATGCTAGGCGATGACCTGTTTTGACCTTTTTTTGATTTTTAAACACCTTTTATGCTATGGAGGGTGTATAAAACAGCATTCCTGATGTTTTGGGGCATTTTCAGCACTTTTCATTTTTTTTTTTGACATTTTTCGGCTTTTTTCAGCATAGTATAGTATGGCATTTTTTTGTGTTTTTAGGGCCATGCTAGGCGATGACCTGTTTTTGACCTTTTTTTCATTTTAAACACCTTTTATGCTATGGAGGTGTATGAAACAGCATTCCTGATGTTTTGGGGCATTTTCAGCATTTTTCATTTTTTGACATTTTTCGGCTTTTTTTTTTTGCAGCGTAGTTTTTTTTTGTTTTTTTTTAGGCCATGCTAGGCGATGACCTGTTTTTTTTTTTTTTTTTTGTCATTTTAAACACCTTTTATGCTATGGAGGGTGTATAAAACAGCATTCCTGATGTTTTGGGGCATTTTCAGCACTTTTCATTTTTTTTTGATTTTTCGGGCTTTTTCAGCTAGTTAGTATGGCATTTTTTTTTGTGTTTTTAGGCCATGCTAGGCGATGACCTGTTTTGACCTTTTTTTTGTCATTTTAAACACCTTTTATGCTATGGAGGTGTATGAAACAGCATTCCTGATGTTTTGGGGCATTTTCAGCACTTTTCATTTTTTGACATTTTTCGGCTTTTTTTCAACATAGTATAGTATGGCATTTTTTTTTTTGTTTTTAGGGCCATGCTAGGCGATGACCTGTTTTTTTTTACCTTTTTTTTGTCATTTTAAACACCTTTTATGCTATGTAGGTGTATGAAACAGCATTCCTGATGTTTTGGGGCATTTTCAGCACTTTTCATTTTTTGACATTTTTCGGCTTTTTTTTCAGCATAGTTTAGTATAGCATTTTTTTTTTTTTTTTAGGCCATGCTAGGCGATGACCTGTTTTGACCTTTTTTTTTGTCATTTTAAACACCTTTTATGCTATGGAGGGTGTATGAAACAGCATTCCTGATGTTTTGGGGCATTTTCAGCACTTTTCATTTTTTGACATTTTTTCGGCTTTTTTTCAGCGTTGGCATTTTTTTGTGTTTTTTTAGGCCATGCTAGGCGATGACCTGTTTTGACCTTTTTTTTTGTCATTTAAACACCTTTTATGCTATGGAGGTGTGTATGAAACAGCATTCCTGATGTTTTGGGGCATTTTCAGCACTTTTCATTTTTTGACATTTTTCGGCTTTTTTTCAGTATGGCATTTTTTTTGTGTTTTTTTTTTGCCATGCTAGGCGATGACCTGTTTTGACCTTTTTTGTCATTTTAAACACCTTTTATGCTATGGAGGGTGTATGAAACAGCATTCCTGATGTTTTGGGGGCATTTTCAGCACTTTTCATTTTTTTGACATTTTTCGCTTTTTTTCAGCATAGTATAGTATGGCATTTTTTTTTGTTTTTGGGCCATGCTAGGCGATGACCTGTTTTGACCTTTTTTTTTGTCATTTTAAACACCTTTTATGCTATGGAGGGTGTATGTAAAACAGCATTCCTGATGTTTTGGGGCATTTTCAGCATTTTTCATTTTTTGACATTTTTCGCTTTTTTTCAGCATAGTTAGTATGGCATTTTTTTGTGTTTTTAGGCCATGCTCGGCAATGACCTGTTTTGACCTTTTTTTGGCATTTTAAACACCTTTTATGCTATGGAGGGTGTATAAAACAGCATTCCTGATGTTTTGGGGCATTTTCAGCATTCTTCATTTTTTGACATTTTTCGGCTTTTTTTCAGCATTTATAGTGTTTTTTTTTTTGTTTTTAGGGCCATGCTAGGCTATGACCTGTTTTGACTTTTTTGTCATTTTAAACACCTTTTATGCTACGGAGTGTGTATGAAACAGCATTCCTGATGTTTTGGTGCATTTTCAGCACTTTTCATTTTTTGACATTTTTCGGCTTTTTTTTTCATAGTATAGTATTTTTGTTTTTTTGTGTTTTTTGGCCATGCTAGGCGATGACCTGTTTTGACCTTTTTTTTTCATTTTAAACACCTTTTATGCTATGTAGGGTGTATGAAACAGCATTCCTGATGTTTTGGGGCATTTTCAGCATTTTTCATTTTTTGACATTTTTCGGCTTTTTTTTCACATAGTATAGTATTTTTTTGTTTTTTTAGGCCATGCTAGGCGATGACCTGTTTTGACCTTTTTTTTTGTCATTTTAAACACCTTTTATGCTATGGAGGGTGTATGAAACACCATTCCTGATGTTTTGGGGCATTTTCAGCACTTTTCATTTTTTTTTGACATTTTTCGCTTTTTTCAACATAGTATAGTATGGCATTTTTTGTGTTTTTTTAGGCCATGCTAGGCGCGATGACCTGTTTTGACCTTTTTTTTTTGTCATTTTAAACACCTTTTATGCTATGTAGGGTGTATGAAACAGCATTCCTGATGTTTTGGGGCATTTTCAGCATTTTTCATTTTTTGACATTTTTCGGCTTTTTTCAGCATAGTATTTATGGCATTTTTTTGTGTTTTTGGGCCATGCTAGGCTATGACCTGTTTTGACCTTTTTTTTTTTTGTCATTTTAAACACCTTTTATGCTATGGAGGGTGTATGAAACAGCATTCCTGATGTTTTGGGGCATTTTCAGCACTTTTCATTTTTTGACATTTTTCGGCTTTTTTCAGCGTGTTTTTTGTGTTTTTGGGCCATGCTAGGCGATGACCTGTTTTGACTTTTTTTTTCATTTTAAACACCTTTTATGCTATGTAGGGTGTATGAAACAGCATTCCTGATGTTTTGGGGCATTTTCAGCATTTTCATTTTTTTTTTTTTTCGGCTTTTTTTTTTTTGGGGCAGCGTTTTTTTTTTTGTGTTTTTAGGGCCATGCTAGGCGATGACCTGTTTTTTTACCTTTTTTTTCATTTTAAACACCTTTTATGCTATGGAGGGTGTATGAAACAGCATTCCTGATGTTTTGGGGCATTTTCAGCACTTTTCATTTTTTGACATTTTTCGGCTTTTTTTTTTTTCTTTTTCACATAGTATAGTATGGCATTTTTTTGTGTTTTTTTAGGCCATGCTAGGCGATGACCTGTTTTTTGACTTTTTTTTTGTCATTTTAAACACCTTTTATGCTATGGAGGGTGTATGAAACAGCATTCCTGATGTTTTGGGGCATTTTCAGCATTTTTCATTTTTTGACATTTTTCGGCTTTTTTCAACATAGTATTAGTATGTTTTTTTTTTGTTTTTTTAGGCCATGCTAGGCGATGACCTGTTTTGACCTTTTTTTTGTCATTTTAAACACCTTTTATGCTATGGAGGGTGTATGAAACAGCATTCCTGATGTTTTGGGGCATTTTCAGCATTTTTCATTTTTTTGACATTTTTCGGCTTTTTTTCAGCGTTTTTTAGTATGTTTTTTTGTTTTTTGGGCCATGCTAGGCTATGACCTGTTTTTGACCTTTTTTTTTTTGTTATTTTAAACACCTTTTATGCTATGGAGGGTGTATAAAACAGCATTCCTGATGTTTTGGGGCATTTTCAGCACTTTTTTTTTGATTTTTTGACATTTTTCGCTTTTTTTTCACATAGTATAGTATGGCATTTTTTTTGTGTTTTTAGGCCATGCTAGGCGATGACCTGTTTTGACCTTTTTTGTCATTTTAAACACCTTTTATGCTATGGAGGGTGTATGAAACAGCATTCCTGATGTTTTGGGGCATTTTCAGCACTTTTCATTTTTTGACATTTTTCGGCTTTTTTCAACATAGTATAGTATGGCATTTTTTTGTGTTTTTTAGGCCATGCTAGGCGATGACCTGTTTTGACCTTTTTTGTCATTATAAACACCTTTTATGCTATGTAGGGTGTATGAAACAGCATTCCTGATGTTTTGGGGCATTTTCAGCATTTTCATTTTTTGACATTTTTCGGCTTTTTTCAGCATAGTTAGTATGGCATTTTTTTTGTTTTTTGGCCATGCTAGGCTATGACCTGTTTTGACCTTTTTTTTTTTGTCATTTTAAACACCTTTTATGCTATGGAGAGTGCATAAAACAGCATTCCTGATGTTTTGGGGCATTTTCAGCACTTTTCATTTTTTGACATTTTTCGGCTTTTTTGACATAGTATAGTATGGCATTTTTTGTGTTTTTGGGCCATGCTAGGCGATGACCTGTTTTGACCTTTTTTTGTCATTTTAAACACCTTTTATGCTATGGAGGTGTATGAAACAGCATTCCTGATGTTTTGGGGCATTTTCAGCACTTTTTTCATTTTTTGACATTTTTCGGCTTTTTTTTCAACATAGTATAGTATGGCATTTTTTTGTGTTTTTTAGGCCATGCTAGGCGATGACCTGTTTTGACTTTTGACCTTTTTGTCATTTTAAACACCTTTTATGCTATGGAGGGTGTATGAAACAGCATTCCTGATGTTTTGGGGCATTTTCAGCACTTTTTCATTTTTTTGACATTTTTCGGCTTTTTTTTCAGTATAGTATTTTTTTTTGTGTTTTTTTTGGGCCATGCTAGGCGATGACCAGTTTTGACCTTTTTTGTCATTTTAAACACCTTTTATGCTATGGAGGGTGTATGAAACAGCATTCCTGATGTTTTGGGGCATTTTCAGCACTTTTCATTTTTTGACATTTTTCGGCTTTTTTCAACATAGTATAGTATGGCATTTTTTTTTGTTTTTAGGCCATGCTAGGCGATGACCTGTTTTGACCTTTTTTTGCATTTTAAACACCTTTTATGCTACGGAGGGTGTATGAAACAGCATTCCTGATGTTTTGGGGCATTTTCAGCACTTTTCATTTTTTGACATTTTTCGGCTTTTTTCAACATAGTATAGTATGGCATTTTTTTGTGTTTTTGGGCCATGCTAGGCGATGACCTGTTTTGACCTTTTTTTTCATTTTAAACACCTTTTATGCTATGTAGGGTGTATGAAACAGCATTCCTGATGTTTTGGGGCATTTTCAGCACTTTTCATTTTTTGACATTTTTCGGCTTTTTTCAGCATAGTATAGTATGGCATTTTTTTGTGTTTTTGAGGCCATGCTAGGCGATGACCTGTTTTGACATTTTTTTGCATTTTAAACACCTTTTATGCTATGGAGGGTGCATGAAACACCATTCCTGATGTTTTGGGGCATTTTCAGCACTTTTCATTTTTTTCACATTTTTCGGCTTTTTTCAGCGTTTTTTTCTGTTTTTGGTACATTCTCGGCGATGACCTGTTTTGACATTTTTTGTCATTTTAAACACCTTTTATGCTATGTAGGGTGTATGAAACAGCATTCCTGATGTTTTGGGGCATTTTCAGCACTTTTCATTTTTTGACATTTTTCGTCTTTTTTCGACATAGTATAGTATTTTTTTTGTGTTTTTAGGCCATGCTAGGCGATGACCTGTTTTGACCTTTTTTTCATTTTAAACACCTTTTATGCTATGGAGGGTGTATGAAACAGCATTCCTGATGTTTTGGGGCATTTTCAGCATTTTTCATTTTTTGACATTTTTCGGCTTTTTTCAGCGTTTTTTTGTGTTTTATAGTATTATTTTTTTTGTGTTTTTGGGCCATGCTAGGCGATGACCTGTTTTTAGCTTTTTTGTCATTATAAACACCTTTTATGCTATGTAGGGTGTATGAAACAGCATTCCTGATGTTTTGGGGCATTTTCAGCATTTTTCATTTTTTGACATTTTTCGGCTTTTTTCGACATAGTATAGTATGGCATTTTTTTGTGTTTTTAGGCCATGCTAGGCGATGACCTGTTTTGACCTTTTTTTGCATTTTAAACACCTTTTATGCTACGGAGGGTGTATGAAACAGCATTCCTGATGTTTTGGGGCATTTTCAGCACTTTTCATTTTTTGACATTTTTCGGCTTTTTTCAGCGTTTTTTTGTGTTTTTGGCCATGCTAGGCGATGACCTGTTTTGACCTTTTTTTCATTTTAAACACCTTTTATGCTATGGAGGGTGTATGAAACACCATTCCTGATGTTTTGGGGCATTTTCAGCACTTTTAATTTTTTGACATTTTTCGGCTTTTTTCAGCGTGTTTTTTCTGTTTTTGGGACATGCAAGGCGATGACCTGTTTTGACATTTTTTTTTCATTTTAAACACCTTTTATGCTATGGAGGGTGTATGAAACACCATTCCTGATGTTTTGGGGCATTTTCAGCACTTTTCATTTTTTGACATTTTTTGGCTTTTTTTTTTTTGTTTAGTATAGTATTTTTTTTTTTTGTTTTTGGGACATGCAAGGCGATGACCTGTTTTGACTTTTTTTCATTTTAAACACCTTTTATGCTATGGAGGGTGTATGAAACACCATTCCTGATGTTTTGGGGCATTTACAGCACTTTTCATTTTTTGACATTTTTTGTCTTTTTCGCATAGTATAGTATGGTATATTTTTCTGTTTTTGGGGCATGCTAGGCGATGACCTGACCTGTTTTGACCTTTTTTGTCATTATAAACACCTTTTATGCTATGTAGGGTGTATGAAACAGCATTCCTGATGTTTTGGGGCATTTTCAGCATTTTTCATTTTTTGACATTTTTCGGCTTTTTTCAGCGTAGTTTTTTTTTTTTTTTTGTGTTTTTAGGCCATGCTAGGCGATGACCTGTTTTGACCTTTTTTGTCATTTTAAACACCTTTTATGCTATGGAGGGTGTATAAAACAGCATTCCTGATGTTTTGGGGCATTTTCAGCACTTTTCATTTTTTGACATTTTTCGGCTTTTTTCAGCATTTTTTTGTGTTTTTGGGCCATGCTAGGCGATGACCTGTTTTGACCTTTTTTGTCATTATAAACACCTTTTATGCTATGTAGGGTGTATGAAACAGCATTCCTGATGTTTTGGGGCATTTTCAGCACTTTTCATTTTTTGACATTTTTCGGCTTTTTTCAACATAGTATAGTATGGCATTTTTTTGTGTTTTTGGGCCATGCTAGGCGATGACCTGTTTTTAGACCTTTTTTTGTCATTTTAAACACCTTTTATGCTATGGAGGGTGTATGAAACAGCATTCCTGATGTTTTGGGGCATTTTCAGCATTTTTCATTTTTTGACATTTTTCGGCTTTTTTCAGCTTTTTTTTGTGTTTTTGGGGCATGCTAGGCGATGACCTGTTTTGACCTTTTTTGTCATTTTAAACACCTTTTATGCTATGTAGGGTGTATGAAACAGCATTCCTGATGTTTTGGGGCATTTTCAGCATTTTTCATTTTTTGACATTTTTCGGCTTTTTTCAGCGTTTTTTTGTGTTTTTGGGCCATGCTAGGCGATGACCTGTTTTGACCTTTTTTGTCATTTTAAACACCTTTTATGCTATGGAGGGTGTATGAAACAGCATTCCTGATGTTTTGGGGCATTTTCAGCACTTTTCATTTTTTGACATTTTTCGGCTTTTTTCAACATAGTATAGTATGGCATTTTTTTGTGTTTTTAGGCCATGCTAGGCGATGACCTGTTTTGACCTTTTTTGTCATTTTAAACACCTTTTATGCTATGGAGGGTGTATGAAACAGCATTCCTGATGTTTTGGGGCATTTTCAGCATTTTTCATTTTTTGACATTTTTCGGCTTTTTTCAGCGTTTTTTTGTGTTTTTGGGCCATGCTAGGCGATGACCTGTTTTGACCTTTTTTTGTCATTTTAAACACCTTTTATGCTATGGAGGGTGTATGAAACAGCATTCCTGATGTTTTGGGGCATTTTCAGCATTTTTCATTTTTTGACATTTTTCGGCTTTTTTTCAGCATAGTTAGTATGGCATTTTTTTTGAGGTTTTTAGGCCATGCTAGGCGATGACCTGTTTTGACATTTTTTGTCATTTTAAACACCTTTTATGCTATGTAGGGTGTATGAAACAGCATTCCTGATGTTTTGGCATTTTCAGCATTTTTCATTTTTTTTTTCGCATTTTTCGCTTTTTTCAGCGTGTTTTTTCTGTTTTTGGGACATGCAAGGTGATGACCTGTTTTGACTTTTTTTTTTCATTTTAAACACCTTTTATGCTATGGAGGGTGTATGAAACAGCATTCCTGATGTTTTGGGGCATTTTCAGCATTTTTCATTTTTTGACATTTTTCGGCTTTTTTCGACATAGTATAGTATGGCATTTTTTTGTGTTTTTGGGCCATGCTTGGCGATGACCTGTTTTGACATTTTTTTCATTTTAAACACCTTTTATGCTATGTAGGGTGTATGAAACAGCATTCCTGATGTTTTGGGGCATTTTCAGCATTTTTCATTTTTTTGACATTTTTCGGCTTTTTTCACATAGTTTTAGTATGGCATTTTTTTTGTGTTTTTGGGCCATGCTTGGCGATGACCTGTTTTGACATTTTTTGTCATTTTAAACACCTTTTATGCTATGTAGGGTGTATGAAACAGCATTCCTGATGTTTTGGGGCATTTTCAGCATTTTTCATTTTTGACATTTTTCGGCTTTTTTCAGCGTTTTTTTGTGTTTTTGGGGCATGCTAGGCGATGACCTGTTTTGACCTTTTTTTGTCATTTTAAACACCTTTTATGCTATGGAGGGTGTATGAAACAGCATTCCTGATGTTTTGGGGTATTTTCAGCATTTTTCAATTTTGGACATTTTTCAGCTTTTTTCGACATAGTATAGTATGGCATTATTTTGTGCTTTTGGGACATGCCAGACTATGACCTGTTTTGACCTTTTTTGGATTTTAAACACCTTTTATGCGATGGAGGGTGTATGAAACTGCATTCCTGATGTTTTGGGGCATTTTCAGCATTTTTCATTTTTTGACATTTTTCAGCTTTTTCGGCATAGTATAGTAAGTATTTTTTTGTATTTTTTTTAGGCCATGCTAGGCTATGACCTGTTTTGACATTTTTTGTCATTTTAAACACCTTTTATGCTATGGAGTGTATATGAAACAGCATTCCTGATGTTTTGGGGCATTTTCAGCACTTTTCATTTTGACATTTTTTGACATTTTTTGAAATTTTCCTGCTTTTTTCAGCATTTTTTGTGTTTTAGGGACCATGCTAGACTCTGACCTGTTTTGACCTTTTTTGCATTTTAAACACCTTTTATGCTATGTAGGGTGTGTGAAACACCATTCCTGATGTTTTGTGGCACTTTCCGCATTTTTTCATTTTTTGACATTTTTCGGCTTTTTTCAGCATTTTTTTGTGTTTTGGGGACATGCTTGGCGATGACCTGTTTTTGGCCTTTTTGTCATTTTAAACACCTTTTATGCTATGGAGGGTGTATGAAACAGCATTCCTGATGTTTTGGGGCATTTTCAGCATTTTTCAATTTTTGACATTTTTCGGCTTTTTTCAGCGTTTTTTTGAGGTTTTGGGCCATGCTTGGCGATGACCTGTTTTGACATTTTTTGTCATTTTAAACACTTTTTATGCTATGTAGGGTGTATGAAACAGCATTCCTGATGTTTTGGGGCATTTTCAGCATTTTTCATTTTTGGACATTTTTCAGCTTTTTCGGCATAGTATAGTAAGTATTTTTTTGTATTTTTAGGGAATGCGAGGCTATGACCTGTTTTTAGCTTTTTTGTCATTTTAAACACCTTTTAGGCTATGGAGTGTTTATGAAGCACTGTTTGGAGATGTTTTGGTGAATTTTTAGCACTCTTTATTTTTTTGACATTTTTTGAAATTTTTCTACTTTTTTCAGCATTTTTTTGTGTTTTAGGGACCATGCTAGACTCTGACCTGTTTTGACCTTTTTTGCATTTTAACCACCTTTTATGCTATGTAGGGTGTGTGAAACACCATTCCTGATGTTTTGTGGCATTTTCCGCATTTTTCATTTTTTGACATTTTTCGGCATTTTTCGGCTATTTTTTGAGTTTTTGGGCCATGCTTGGCAATGACCTGTTTTGACATTTTTTGTCATTTTAAACACGTTTTATGCTATGGAGGGTGTATGAAACAGCATTCCTGATGTTTTGGGGCATTTTCAGCATTTTTCAATTTTTGACATTTTTCGGCATTTTTCGGCTTTTTTCAGCGTTTTTTTGAGGTTTTGGGCCATGCTTGGCGATGACCTGTTTTGACATTTTTTGTCATTTTAAACACTTTTCATGCTATGTAGGGTGTATGAAACAGCATTCCTGATGTTTTGGGGCATTTTCAGCATTTGTCAATTTTTGACATTTTTCGGGTTTTTTCAGCATTTTTTTGAGTTTTTGGGCCATGCTTGGCGATGACCTGTTTTGACATTTTTTGTCATTTTAAACACCTTTTATGCTATGTAGGGTGTATGAAACAGCATTCCTGATGTTTTGGGGCATTTTCAGCATTTTTCATTTTTTGACATTTTTCGGCTTTTTTCAGCATTTTTTTTGTATTTTTAGGAATGCTTGAGGCGATGACCTGTTTTTAGCTTTTTGTCATTTTAAACACCTTTTTATGCTATGGAGTGTTTATGAAACAGCATTCCTGATGTTTTGGGGCATTTTCAGCATTTTTCAATTTTTGACATTTTTGGCATTTTTCAGCTTTTTCAGCGTTTTTTTTGAGGTTTTGGGCCATGCTTGTATGCGATGACCTGTTTTGACATTTTTGTCATTTTAAACACCTTTTATGCTATGGAGGTGTGTATGAAACTGCATTCCTGATGTTTTGGGGCATTTTCAGCATTTTTCATTTTTTTTGACATTTTTCGGCTTTTTTCGACATTTAGTATAGTATAGTACTTTTTTCAGCATTTTTTTTGTGTTTTTGGGACCATGCTTGGCTCTGACCTGTTTTGACATTTTTTGTCATTTTAAACACCTTTTATGCTATGTAGGGTCTATGAAACACTATTCCTGATGTTTTGTGGCATTTTCCGCATTTTTTATTTTTTGACATTTTTCCTCTTTTTTTGGCATTTTAGCGTTTTTTTTTTTGAGTTTTTTGGGCCATGCTTGGCAATGACCTGTTTTGACATTTTTTTGTCATTTTAAACACCTTTTATGCTATGGAGGGTGTATGAAACAGCATTCCTGATGTTTTGGGGCATTTTCAGCATTTTTCATTTTTTGACATTTTTCGGCTTTTTTCGACATAGTATAATATCGTTTTTTTTTTTAGTTTTTGGGCCATGATTGGCGATGACCTGTTTTGACATTTTTTGTCATTTTAAACACCTTTTATGCTATGTAGGGTGTATGAAACACCATTCCTGATGTTTTGTGGCATTTTCCGCATTTTTTATTTTTTGACATTTTTCCTCTTTTTTGGCATAGTATACTATGGCATTTTTTTGAGTTTTTGGGCCATGCTTGGCGATGACCTGTTTTTGAAATTTCTTGTCATTTTAAACACCTTTTATGCTATGTAGGTGTGTATGAAACAGCATTCCTGATGTTTTGGGGCATTTTCAGCATTTTTCATTTTTGGACATTTTTCGGCTTTTTATGGAGTGTATATGAAACACTGTTTCTTGATTTGCTGGGGCAGTCTGGGAGGAGCCTTGTCAGTCCAAAGCTTGGATTCTTAATGTATTTTATGCTCTGGGGTGTTTAGAAAACACTATGCTGCTGCTCATCACCTTACCTGGAGTCTCTGCATAGCATCCTCTCTCTCCTTCTCTAGCTCTCCCACATCTGTTTTCTTGCTCTGTAGACTGTGAATTTCCTTAAAGCACAGTAGTTTCAAATTGTCAAAACACTGCCTTCACATGGCCTTCCCTATACGCACACATGCACTAGCCCACGTTATACTGTACCAACATGGAGCATTCATGTCTTGTTTTGCACCACAATATTTCAATTCATACCCAGATTTGTCATTTATCATACACTGGGTTGGTGTTAAGATTTGGGACACCTTGATGTTCTTGAGAAGAGGGGGCGGACTGTCTCCAGTGGTGCAGGTGGCTCTTGACATTTGCATTTCATCTAAACTCTTAACATAATTTTTGGTATGTTTTGTATGGCTATGGAATGTTATCAAAGCTCTTCAGGCAACCCAAAGCAATAAATCCACAACATGAAAAAGATAGTGCCACAAAGATAAACTGAGGTTTCAGTAGAAATAGAACTAGGAGGGCATAAATAAAAACCCCCCAAAATCCCACATTTTTTCTCTTTTGTCTATGTCCACTTACATTTTTAAACACTTTGTCAGTAATAATCTTTTGGATGAGACAAAAACAAAATTGTTGAAGCAGAAAGATTTCATTAAAATCCTCAAGGATGATTCAGAGAACAATTCCTCAAACTGACATTTGTACTTTTCTGTATATTACAGTTATACTAAATGTTTCCTTTTTCCAAGGTAAATGAATATCAGATGTACATTCATACTTATACATCCAGTTGCTTGCTGGCAATATATGCTATGTGCTAGTGAATTTTGTCCTTCATTTCCACAATGCACTTCCGTCTATGGTGGTAAACAGATTTGGACAGTGTATGGAGTGCAGAGTGTCTTGCCTGGTCTTTGGCACACAGCAGGGCTTCCAGCTCCTCCAGTGACTGGCTCAGCTCCTCTCTACCAGTCTGACAGGCAGCAGGATGCCCGAGCTGGGCCTCCAGATCTGCAACCTGAAACACACATTGAAAGACACATGTGATACATAAACTTAAATTCAAATTTAAATTGTGCTTTTCAATGATCCAAATGAGTCTCAATTTTTAATTTTTAAAGCAACAGGATTTAATCAAAAAACATGCTTTATATTTATTTATTTTAAAACTGAGAAGACTCTCACTGCATCATGTTGTTTTTTCTAAATTTGAGACTGGCTCTGCTGACCTTATGTACATGTCCATATGTAAAGGTTGATAAATAAGCATGCATGTTGGTTCAACTACAATATGCTGCAGATGAAACCTGACATATGAAGAAAACTGACACACTGTGAAGCATTTTTTTTCTTATTTTCTGCTGAATGCATTTTGACTCTTCATCTTTTACTAACAGTTACTTATAATACAAAATATTGAATCCATCAACTGCCAGCAAAATATTCAACTAAGAGAAGTGAAAGGAGGATTAACATTAACAATATGTATACAGCTAAAATGATCTGTTGATTAATAGAGAAGTAGTAGTAAAATGTAGTTGTAGATGATTTGACATATTAACAGTTTATACTTTTGAACCTTATGTCTTCAGTAAATGTGAGATGTTCATCGGTTCCAGCATATTAAATACTGTATAAAAACTCACTAGTTTTCTTACTTTTCTGAGACAGAAAATTAAATATATTTTGTTTTAGGACTCTTAATCAAACAAAACAAGCCATTGGAATGTGGGTTTTGGGAAACTGTGCATCAGCTTAGTGTCTGAACTGTAAATGTAATATATGTGTGTGTTTACAAAGGGCTTCCTGCCCCAATGTCAACATTTCCCATTCCCTCCCCTATCATCTCCTCTGCATTTTCACAGGCAATTTCAAAGTGGCTTTATGGATTCAATGCTATGCTATATCACACGCCATCCAAGCCCAGCTTCAGAAAACTGCTGAGGGTTGAAGGGGGTGGGGTCCACACAGTCCCAGAGAACAGCTACTGTGCCCAGATGCACTAGCTCCATATCTCTGAAATCCACACAAATATACATGGAGAGAGATCATCTGCAAAAAAGGGTGATATCTAAATTAATGCTAACATTATCCCAATTGCACTTTTTAATTTTCATCATCTGTTTATACAACCACCTACACTCATGGGTGCCCACAGGAGGACTTATAGCTGTGGATAGTCTACATTCATAAATTCTTACATTTTATTCCTGGCACTGTCCCATTGTCCCATTACTCATTTTAGTTGGCATGTTGCTTTCAATAAACAACCAACAAAATGCACTCTGTGGTTGCTTATTATGTCTGGACAGTTTGTTAATTGACTTGGTCTTGGTCTAAATTTGTATATATGCAGTTAATTGTACCTTGTGACAAATTTGATTTGATCCCCAAAACCCCCAAAAGTCATAAAGACAAACAAAAAGGCAAAATTAAATTTACCCTGGCACCATAGTTTTGGATGCATATCTATCTTAATATCCAGTATTTCAGCTTTTTGTCTTACTTTGTAGTGTAGCTTAGGTTCCTGTTATTTTAGGCTTAATAATTCAATACACACCTTGAAGCAGAAATAATTTCAAATGAGGCAATACATCAGTAAAATGTCAAGTTAAATTAATGACCTAAATGATACCAATCATGAACAAGTAACCAAAATATGTATTCCAGTGCAATGCACATAGCCTTAAGATTTTTTTAAAATCTTAAGGCTATGTGCATTGCACATGCATTTCATGTCTTATCTGAAAAAAACTAATAAATTAAAATAAAAAATAAAATAAAATAAAGCCACCATGCCTACATAGCAACCAACAATTTTAAACACGAAATTACAGTAGAGCAGGGGTCAGAGCATATACGGCAATAAAAGAGTCAACCCAGAAAATAAACTGACAGCTTTTCTGCAGCAGATGAACACCAACATGGCAGGAGATGAGTGTGACTAGAAAAAGCCAGCCAATGCCAACCTCACTCCTTCTGCTCCTTCTGTGATTTATCTTTCTCCTGCAATTGGGGCAGAGAGGGGGAGGGGAACGGGCAGTATAGGGTGTCCTGTCAACCCCCCCCCCCCCCCCCCCCCAAAAAGGAAAAAAGAAAACATCCCTGCCCCCCTCGAACACCCCATTGCAAACCCTTGAGGCCTGCTCTACTTCTAGCCACCTGGTTGACTTTGCTGCAGTGTGTGTGTGTGTGTAACGTATATGGGGTCTAACCTTCACCTGGACTAGTAGAGAAAGATGAAACTGCAATGAGGGCTGCTGTAAAAATATAAAGGGCAGACTTCTGTCACTGCTGATAAGCAGCACTTAATTCTTTTGTGCTGAAGGACCCATTTTAAGCTTGACCAAGGGCATAATTTTCTCTCTCTAAATTAAAGATGAAATGTCGCCATTCTGGCCCTGTGATTATCATGAGAGCCTGTCAACAGAAATATTTTGGGGGTAGGTGGGTGGGGGTAAGCAAAAATGCATCTTCACTTTGGAGCAGACAGAGCCTGACAGAGCATGATACTTAGAATGAATTAAAAAAACCCACCATATCCCTGACAGAGATGACAGGAAGCTGTTATAAAGTCAACAATTTCAACAATCAGTTTCTCCTTTGCTTTTAGGAGTGTTTGATTTATCCTCTTTTTGTCTTTGTCATTTTAAATTACATATTACATAAGTATGCCTAAATTCATCCACATAAGGGTTTCATGCAAAATTAGAACCCAGTTATAAGTTATAAGCAAATTATATCTGATTCATTGTTCCTAAGAGTGACAAATATGACTTCCTTTACCCCTCAGCCACCTACAAGGCACTCTTAGGAACAATACCCAGAAGACTCACTTCTCACCTACTCCCTCCAGATCCACACAACACGGAGCCAATGACCAAAACCACTCTGACAAGGCCGTTAACGATCCACATTAACATTCTCATGACTGTCAATACTTGCCCAGGTGATCCTAACAGCCCACTCAATGGGAGTGACCTGTGGCACTGTTGTTTTTCCCAAACCACTTTCCACACCCACAGTGTATAAATTCCAGTATTCCCCACCATCAGTTCTAGAAGTGAAGAAGCGTCTTGGATGAGAGGTGAAACGTTTTCTTGAAAAATCTCAAGTCCAGTTGCCTTATGGAACTCTTTCAACAATATCTTACAATGCTTACCTGTGGAAACTACACTGAGCGGACACACTGCTGTGAAACAGGATACCTTTGTTAAATTTGTTGGATACTTATTATATTGAGGAATTTAATTGTGCATTATTGCTTTACACTGCCTACAGTAGCTGCTACATGAACTTCAGCTGTATCAGTTGCAAACCAAAGCAAAACCCTGTGATGGGGTTTGAGGAAAGTCTCATAAATCACAGCATATGAAATAAAACACATAAGCGGTGGTCAATGGTGATATATGGTCACCTGGTCTCGGAGGCGATCGGTCTCCTCCTGGTATTCAGCCAGCTGTTTCTTCCATTGCTCCACACTGCTGTTGGCTTCCTGCAGCGCCGCCACCAGCTTGGCATTACTATCCTGCAGGGTGAAGAGCTCAGCCTCCAGGTTTATCTCACACATGGACCTGAGGACAAGTCACAAAAAGATACAGTCATAATTTAAAGATGATGTAATATAGAGTAATTTTTTTCTACTTTGGGGCAGAGGAGTGACCTGGAGGTGCAATGTCATATGATGTCTTGATAGTATAAACAATATTTATCAGTGCATCTTTGAAGGTATTATTCTGGTCAGAAGAAGAAGCATTGGTGGTGAGGAACATGGAAAAGATAATGAGGCACTGAGGAGAAACATTTATATTGTGTTACCTGCTGTGTGGAGAAAGGCAATGAGACATTTCTTTGATTTTAAAGAGCCATAAGACCATGGATTTTAATACTTTCAAAGTCTGAAACTTGTAATTGTTTGTGCCTTAATGTGATTTACTACTGAGTAATAAGTACAGCATGGTTTCATAAGCTACTGCACAGGTTTGATCATTTCAGTTCTGGTAAGTAAAACCAGTGAGAGTAATATTGAAATACCAATGTGGTAAATCCATGTTATATGACAAGTTGTCTCAATAAAAGATATGACATTAGCCACTATTGTTGATTATTTCAGATATATGTGATTTTTTATTCCTTTTTTGAAAAAATGATCCTGCCTTTAAGGTCCTATGTAGTATGCACCATTTAACAGTGGAAAATTTCTGGCTCGTATGTAAAGGATAAACTGACATGGTTAATGTGTTCTCCTTCATTAAGATGTGGGAAAGAGAGATCAGGTCCTGTGTGCTGGTAAAGGTCAGGATTCAGAGGGGGCATTTAATAAAGCACAAAGCCCAGATGAGAAGATGGAGTTTAGGAAACTGAGTCTTCGCCATGACGACCAAACTAACAGCTTGGAAACCATAAAACCACTCACCATAGCAACAGGAGAGAAAAGCTTGCACAGGATCATAACAATCATATAATGAAATTGGTGGGATAATAGGATGTAAAGCAGCCAAGGACGAATGCTTTTCTGCCTCCTGGTTTCTGATGGAAGGTTGAGTGATCAATCATGGCGACCATAATGCCAATGCCACACACACACTTGGGCGTTGGGCCATAACTCTGGCAAGTGCTAGAAAATGGTTTTGAACAGTTTGGCCTTCCATGTACTCTAAACAGGTGACCCAATCTCACACACACACACACACACACACACACACAACCACAGTGGTACAGAAGGAGAAAACCTGACCACCTGATGTGTTGTTTCCAGGCTTTTTGCTTTGTGGGAAAATGCTTTGAAAGTGACTCACAGTTATACATATCTGTTAAGAACTGAAAATGAGTCTTTCTTACAAACCAGCCCAGCCTACCTTCATGGTCTTTTGAACAAAAACAGAGGACAAAGCATCATAATGGTTTTCTGGACTGGAGTTTGGAGTTGAGTGCTCCTTCACTGCTGATAAGGGAACAGTTGGTATTTACCGACTTTTACTCCCTCAGATGAGTCAAGCTCCAAATACTGGAGTGGCATCAACTCCCAGTCCTGAAGAACTACAGCACTGAATATTTTACATTTCTCTATACTATACTCACACCCAATCTAAATTGTGTTACTCCACATTGTAAGTTCACATTTCGGATTTCTGTATACTCTTCACATATGACATCTGTTGCATGTTTTTGACCACATGGGCACCGGCATTTAATCTCCAGGTAGTGATTCAATGTTCGGCTACACCCTCATTCTTACTGATAGGATGTTACAGACACATATGTTGCACAGTGCAATATTCATTCTCCACTGTGGGCTCTTTGGTCCTGTGTCCCTTTTTTTTGTTTTGTTTTTTCAAACAGCAGCTCTCATCTCAGAGAGAAACCCTGCGAGTGCCAGCTCATCATTGTGGATGGATAAAATGGAGCATCATCATTTTTCAAGTTTGTTTGTAAGATGACATCTCAAATACCTGAGACTAGCTTTCATTGAATTTTGATGTAAAGTTAAGCCATGAGCCAGAGAACAACAAATGCAGATAACTGTGAAGCCTCGCTTGAGGTATACATACTTAAAATACTTACTGCCATTTCCTTTTCTCCTCCAACAGAGAACAGGACTTTTGTATTTTGAGTTGGTAACATTCATCGTACTGAGCACAACAAACAGCATTTACGTCTTCTCATGTAGCCAATTTAGGTTAAGGCACTGCATTACAACCTTTGTCATAAACCTTACTCCCACACATACATCTGCTGTATCTGTATTTTACATTATTGTGTTTTTGGGCATTGTGGTTTTTATTATTCTTATGCTGTATCGTTTGCTGAAAGGCAAATACTCCTCCATAAACATAAAGTTTGTTGTTGCATACATTTTCATATTAATATATATGGAAAAATATACATTTATGAATATGCTCATTAAATGTGACATGGTGTCAAAAAAATACAATAGATTTACTATGCTCCTCATTAAATGCAAACCTTGGTCTGCACCAAAGGAAGCACATTACACAAATTAATTAAAGAGCACCCATCTCTTGATGGAGGCAGATCACACTGAACATACCATCTACAGATCTTATTGGAAAGCCTGGAAAATAAAATAAAAAAGGAAAAGTCACTAAATGTGTCATTAATAATGACGAATTTATCGTGACTTGATCGTGAAAATTAAACTATTAGGTTTTCTTTTCTCCAGACAATAAGTCTGATACACACGGAAGTACAAGGTGTAAACATCTTGATGAACAATAAAGAAATGGTCATTTACCCTTCAGACAACATCTTCTTGACCCTCTCTTTCTCAACTGTTAGCTCCACATCAGCGCTCTTACTGCGAAACAGCTTTTCCTCACCCGGCCCATTAACTGTCAGCAGCGGAGGTGAATGATGCTCCTCAGACAACTCCTGGAGCAGGGGTGATGACACAAACAGGACATGAAGAAAGTTACAGAGTTTAGAAGAAATCATCATCATCACTTCCACTCAGTACAAGGATTTCTTAGAAACCACTGAAAAAGAGAAAGGAGAATTTAACCAGGAAAACAATTAGTGAGCCATCTTACTGTTTTTCTGTTTAGTTGTTTATTACAGATAGTTTGCAAGCAGAAGTAATATCCTAATGTAAAAGAAAAAAGGATAAATAAACTGGGGATACAGTATAAGTATATCCATTCATTCTCCTTTCATCTCAAACAGAGACTGTGAACATGACATTACAGTGTGAACATGACTTGACTCCAGCCTGTCACAGTCAAGTCTAACCAATGTGCTTTAGTTATTTTCCTTCCCTGCCACCCAGTAATAGGCTCAAGCTTTAGCTTCACAGTCTTCAACAGCTTCATGTGGGTGCTTGGTCTTTCTTTTTTATAATTGCACAGATGAATTAGCTCAGGCACATTTCTATAACTCCCGCTGCCTCCTGCTTTTGTTCTTCTGCGTTGAAACCTAAACCTGAACTTGTCAACGACCAAGTGAAGCATTACAACCCTGCACTTACTGTCGAAAAAGCTTGTATTATTAATTTAAACTAGCATGGCTGTATTCCACTGAGGATGATGGTTTATTAACTGTAGTTTAGCAACTCTTTGTCTGTACATATAGATAGATATGAAAATACAGACAGCTGACCCCACGATGTGGATGAGCAGTGTGTCCAGAGGAAAGAACCCCAGAGCAGGAAAGAAAAAAAAATCAAAGCCAACCAAAGGCAACTCCAGTCCAGCCTAAAGCCAGCAGATCAGCTTTGCCTATCCCTGAATAATTCATACTGTGAATCATGATTAAGTCATAAATGGGATTACAAATTTACAGCCTTTAGAGCCAGTCTTTTTTTCCCTCATGTTGTCCACTAACAAGATGAGTTGAAACAAGGAAGACATTACAGCATAATCCTGCACATGAACAACCGCTAATTAGGCCAAGTTCAAAAGGGTCTATGAGGATTTTTAAATTTTAATGGACATATATGTGTTTTCTTCTGCTATCTGTATATTTGATAACCTCAATGAAGTGTGTCTCAATTTTCAAGTTTCAAGAAATTCCGAAAGTTCCTAATGAATTTGACTACACGTTACCTCTGCATCATTGATAAAATGTGCAAAATAAATTAGATTTTGTGTTGGTGCTGCAGTTGTTCATAAAGCCCCTTCTCTTCTGCAGCAAATACCAGCTGCGTTCTGAAGCTAAATTTGTTCCGAAGTCAACTTTGATCAGACTCCAGATGAATTATTGAGCACGATAGTCCGTGCAACACTAAGTCTATGAACACAGCGCTCCCTCAGACAAAAGGAGATGGTTGTCTTTGTGTTGCTTTCTGAATGTGTAGTGTGTGTGTTTAACTCACCTGGGAGAGCTGAGGGATGAGAATGTGACCAAGGATGCATCAGGGAACCAGAGATGGAAGGGACAAATGAAGAAATTAAAAAAATAGATATTACATAATTAAATGCAAGAAATACTACTTTGATCCAGAGTGATCCATCCTGTTCCAGGTTCATGAAATGTTGACTGTTTCCAACACTCGGCCCTCATTTTTACAAAGGAGCTGATCGATTTTATGCCTCTGGTTTGTTTTTCATTAACAGAAGAGGAGGGTAATCAGTGGGTGCAGTGATTGCAACTGAATGCTGAACAGACAAAGAAAACAAAATGTATCAACAGAAGAAAACAAGGTCAGAGTCCCGCCTCCACATTGTTTGAGTGACAGGTGATCCTTGGGAAACATAACAACTGTGAGTTATCCACCATTAAGATGGAGACACAATAAATTTCTTTTTAATTTTATCAATGAAATTAATCAAATATAAAGTGCTAGAAAAAATGTACTGCAACACAACCTGCAAAATAAATGTGCTCACATTTGCACATTTATTTTGCATGTGTGTGCTGCAGTTACAAGACCTCAAACCACAAAACAGCAACTTAAACATTTTTTGGGGTCTTCAAAGGAGGCTTGCATTGTAATTGAGGGGATCTGAGATACTTGTAATATTAAAACAGCTTCCCTGTGTGCTTTTTATCACGATGTCTCCTCACCACTGTTTGCCTTTTGTACATCTACACTGTTTATTTATCTATCTGAGCATCTGTCCATTTGCACCCTTAGCTTCATAAAGCTCCTGTTTCTACACTCTGTTGTACACACTGTTTTGAGACCACAAACCTTATTTATTTATTCATGTGTCCATGCATCAGAGGTGCATGCTTCACCTTCTCTTGAAGCACATGTATTCCCCACTAAACACACACACACACACACACACACACACACACACACACACACATTTCTTTTTAGCTGATTTTAATGCCAAGTCTGTGGTTTAAAATATTGATGGCTGACATTTCTGTCTGCCTCTGCATAGATACCACATATGGGAGGAGATGCAGTGGGGATAAAAAGCTCCAACCAGCATGGAGCAAACAAATGACAGCTGTTACCTGTCAGAGGAGGGAAACAGCATTTGTATCCTGCTGTGCTCATGTTGTAGTTCAGTTGATTTATGGACAGAGATGTTATTTTTTTCTTTTTTGCATTTATTTACCTTTAGTGTGTAGCTCAGCGGCTCCCAACCTTTTACAGCCTAGTCAGATCAGTTTGAGGGCCCCTTCATAAACACCACACATTATGCGCCACATTTGTTTGAACTGATGTTAAACCAGATGTTATTTAACACCTTGATTTACCCCATAAAGGGGGTTTACATTTTTCACTGAACTTTACTCTTTACATTACTCTGAACATTTAAACTGGTTGGATATTTCAACATTTAAGAATTCTGTTAGATTAGATTAGATTAATTTAATTAATCCCACAACGGGGAAATTATGACTTGTCTTCGCAACTGCTCACTAGTTTTTCAGGTGAGTGTTACAAATAGTTTGACATATTTCCTTTCATGCTGATGTGAGGATCTCACATCTGTACTGTATGTTAATTATGGTTTATTTACCCTCTAAGGATTTTCCTAAATTACTTTAAGGTGTTAAGAAGAGGTTAAATTGTGACTTGTCAGCTTGCCATAGCTGGTAATTTAATGGTTATTGGACATTTGCTTAGTAAAAATCAGCCTTGTACCAATTTGAAATCACATTCATAGCCCCTAAAAAATAGCCCATTCTTCTGTGGTAACTGCAGACGTACCCACTGGAGTACCACTGGAGAACAATGCAACAAGATTTCACCCAGAACGTAACAGTTTTCATTGCATGTATGTCATGTCTTTCCTTCATCAGGTGCGTTGATGCATGCGTTAGTACCTAATTATATTAATCTGTGGTTTGGGTCAAAATTATCAGTAACTAAGTTATTAGTTTTGTTGTTTTTCATTCGTATCTATTCTTATCTTCCTGACCCTTCCAGACCCTTCAGAGGTTTCCAATTCCTCTTCCTATCTGGTCAGGCCAGCCTAAAAATCTGTAATCACATCTCAGTAAATGAAACCTAAGTTTTATTTGAAGTCCACAAATAAAGTATGTTTTACCAGTAAATAAATAAATAAATATATGTATATATATACAAAAGACTATGTACCTACTAATAGGCATTTTTGCCAGAGGAAACAATAGGAACATAACTCTAATAGCCATGTAGGTGTAACCCTATTATCTGTGATATTGCAATATATTCATGACTATTTATCCTCTTTAATTGAGAGAAATATTATTTAAACTATGTTAAAGGGCTTTGTGTTTGACAATATGTAAAGCTACTAATCCTAACAGGGTTATGGATTCAGTTCCCAGTGGGTCCATTTTCATTTCAATTTTCATGTTTTTTCTTGCATAAATCTGTTTATTGTTGTTGCACTTCTCAGTTTGACAGTGGTCTCTGTATTGCTCTGTTTATCATTCTTCATTTTTATCTCACCAACTCCACCATGTCCTCCTCCATCTTATCTCTGAGCTCTGCAAATAAGCCTGAAAGCTGAAGCTTTACTGCCTGCAGATCCCCTGCTGCCAACCGCATAGTCAATCAAACTTAGAATATGTGCTTTATAAAGCCTGAGGCTGCATAGATACTGCTCTGCAACACTGTGGACTGGTTACTAAACCAGGGCTGCTGCTGACCAGCTGGAGGTGATGCAAACCCTACTGATACACTGGGGGAAGGAGAACATTAAACAAAGCACAACAATGCAGCTTCTCTCTTGCATCGTATAATCCAACATTTTCTCTATGCTTCTTAGTTTATCATGATGCACGGTTTACATATCTGTATGCTTATGCTGTTTGTTTGCTTCCAGTATTGTTACAAAATGACCTTCCACTAACTTTTTTGTTGTAACTTTTTTGTCGTTCCACTCAACAACCTTTAACTCGAACATTGAATTTATGATAAATAGTGTCACAGTTTAAAACTGTAATCTGCACAAGTCAGAACTCTGTCTTGTTTTTGTTCTCATACCTAATATATACAAGGTTTTGTAGAACACAAATAAATAAGCATATATAAATATATAACCAATTTTACTCTTAATGGAGCTTTTAATGCATTATATCTCCTCTGCATCCCATCAATGCTTGGCTGATGCTGACTCCATGCTGACCATCACATGACAGCTTTGATTGTGTGTTGTTTCTATATAACATGCAAAGACATATCAGATGCACAATATGAGGTGTTTTACAATATACAGTGTCAGAAGTGAGATGTGAAAACCATACCAAGACCTCTGTGTTTACTGCGTGACATAACATCAATGAAGGCTTTCTTATAGAGAAAACGGTACAAGCTACAAGGCTGCTTCTGACCTTTCCTAGCACCCAGCAATACCTCCGCTAGCTGTCCTGTCACTGACGCTGACCTCTGACCTCTGCGTTGTGTTGGACCCTGGAAATCACACTGACATACTGTGGGCATGTTTGCTCACTCCAGTGAATTAATGCACCATTTTTCATTTTTATTCCTGGTTTAAGACACATGTTGATTTTAATCTTTATGTGTGTGTTCGTGTACAGGTAATTGAGTACATTCATGCTGTCTATGCTACTTGCTCTTGAGTACTTTCATTATATCCTACTTTTAAATTATATACTATTTTATCCTAGTTATGAAGATTTCAACTTAAACATAAACTATGGTACAATGATATAGGATAAACTACCAAACTGTATTTAAAATAGTAAAAAGGAGCAGCATCTCAGCCAACTTTTTACATACTGCATACATTTACTTGTCATACTGATATATGAATATATAAATACTTATAAATAAGTACATTTTGCTGATAATACTTATGTACTTATGTACCACTGTTGTGGCATGCAGGGGCAAGAAACTGGATCATCTGCTGCTAAAATAATAATTTCCTTTTTTTTTTACACTACACTATACATTATACACCACACTATATTTTCTCTTTCTTGTCCTTTATCTCCTTTCTTCACTTTGTCCAGCTTGCTTACTGCTATTATACAACTGTAGTTATCTCTACGAATATTGGAGTTATCAGATCAAGAGAGTAACTGATCAATGTCAAATACACTGAAACAATAGTGACCTGAGCCATGATCTGAATTGTATATATGAATAGAAATATGAAAAATTAAAGCAGCTTAAAGGCATTAACAGGACTTTTTACACTCAATCTGTACTGAAATGCATTTTTGTGATGTATTAAAATGCAAATAAAGCTGCTACAGTAGGTATGACTGCAAATAGACAAAAGAAATCTGAGTCTGAAGATGCAAGCTGATTAATTGAAAATTACTGATCAATTTGACCTTTGACCTTCCCATTTCAGGTCTGCTTCAATGCAGCTCAGTCCAGCATCAGTAGCCTGAGAAACTGATATGAAGTCCCCTGGCATTGTGAAAAAACAGTATCTAATAAAAGTTTATCATTAAATGTCAGCCAGCAGGAAGAAATTCAATTTAATTTCTGCTCCAGTCTTCTGGTGCTGTTGACCTTCTTGGTACCAGTGCTTGTTTTTGTCATATCCAAGTGTGATTTGCCTCGGCTGCGTTTAGTAAACAAACAAGACAAAGCATCAGCTCTTATCTGTTGCCGAGGTCGAGGTTGCTAGCATGAATCTGCAGTCTCTCAGACCTGCTGAGTGGCTCTTTGTTAAGACTTATACATACATACACACACATACACACACACACACACACACACACACACACACACAAATGCATTAACAAGCACTTTTCTCTGTTTTGAATTTATGTTGCTATAACAACTAAGCAGATTCTCTAATGCTAATACTTGGTAGAACCAACTAATAAATGAGACTGTGTGACATATTTGTACAATTAAATTACACTCATCTCCTCCTGTACCAGCTGTGTTTTTGTTGATACTGTAAATTTAAGGAACCACCCAAGTAATTGTCACTTTAATTCTTGTTATCTACTTGTAATGTCATTACAGTGGCTTTTGCGATGGATAAAAGGTGAAGGACAAAAAAAAAATTCCTGCAGTCAAACTTTCACATCTGGATCTCAGAGCAACAGTCACATGCACTGGCAGGATAAAAGCTGGCCATTGTCCTTTCAGCAGCAGCAGCCGCCACATTCCCTTTAATTATAGATGAACCAGTGCACCACCATCACTACTCCATTCCCATCTCCCAATCCTTCAATCTTCTTTCCTTCAGTCCCAGCCATTACTGCCCCTCTAAACACCTTCAATGGTGGTGTCTCTTTCTGCCTTCCATCTCCATTTGTCATTCATGAAATCTTTTAATGGAGTTAACCAATGGGAGAAATAAAGGAGCAGCCAGATGGGAATCCACCTAATCCCTCATGATTCTGTATATTTTTAAAATAGAAACCGAGCCACTGAGTTCATTGTCATATTACAGCACCATCGTTGTATTGGCCTAGGGGCTACCCACATCCTCATGTCCCTTCAGGATCACAGGGTCAGTCGACACAAACCTGGTGTATGTCCTCATCAAAGGCCATGTCCAGACATGCAGGCAATTTCATTTTGTTAATGTTTAAAATGATATTTCATTCATGATATTTAATTCAGTAAACTGGAGAACGCTATCCTCCATGCAGATAATTTTCAATTTTATTTAGTGAGGGTTGCAGTTCTTTGCCATTTGAGAAGTTTACCATGGTCATGGGCTGAATGAAATTTATCAGTGGTACCAATAGCTTCTCAAAACTGAATTTAAAAAAAAACTTGTTCGCAATGTGTCAGTGTAGAAACAATATCTCTGATACTCAGGATAGAGGCTGAGATCCATAGACACTTCCTGGGTACCATGTTTTTCACATTTTGTTTCTCTCCAGGAGAAAATGCTTAGTTTAACTGCACATTGGAGTCTGGTCAAACACAATTTCAATCTTCTGTGCTAACACTTGTTACATAGATTTTTTGACAATAAAGTACACTTTGACTTTGACTTTGAAATACTTTCCAATGATGTTTTTTTCATGGAAAGTAAATTTCCAGACATGCAAATGAAAAAGCTTTCACAGGGTGATTTATTGTTATGCTATGAAATTACTAATAAATTAGCACAGCAAAAATGCATATTTTGTTATGTAAATGTTCCCTTATTATTCATTTATTTCTGGTTAGACCTTGGCATTTGCAGAGCATGACTGATTGCCCTCTCTGAAAATTTTGTCAGATTTGCTATGATGGGAGAACTTTTTAAGTATATTTTACAGTACCTGAATTTTTTTGAAAATACAAAAGTTGTATGAAAGTACAGCAGTGCTTTACCTGTGGCGCTGCAATGTTGAGAACAGGGTTGGTCAGTTCAAACCTCTCCTGGGATTTCTCTCTGGCCAGACGGGCTGCCTCCTTCACCTCTTTAAACTGCTCTGCAAACTACAGGTTTGGAGAGAAGAGACAGAAAAAGACTCTTCTGTGTGCCAAGATAACCTGAAAGCTCATTGATGTAACAAACACACTGTCCCATATCTTCTTTCAGTGCTTTTACATACAGTACAGAACAACATTTCATTTGGCCACTCCAGTAGACTATCATGGACTAGACTATCAAAGATTCTTTGTAGTATTTTTCTTTTGAATGTCGCTTCAGTGTTTGTGAGCGATGGTTACCTGCTGCAGCTGCTGCTCTGTGGAGAAGCCCAGGCCATAGACTGTGTTGGCCCGGCTGTCTGCCCACTGGCCAAACTTCTGGGAGGTTTTGGTGAAGGTCATGTTGGGGGTGATGGTACTGTTGATGATGGCCTGGCACCACAAAGAATACAAGAAGTGGTTAATACTATGAATTTGAAAAAGCAGCTCAATGATTCACTACAGTTTACATTTTGTTTTATTATTATTAATATTTAATTAATGTGTTATATTTCCTTCAGTACCATGTAAAAGCATATTTTCATTTCACAAATTTCAGCAAATGCACACCTTAAGTAACTGTGATGAAGGTGCACTGACTAACACTGCCGTAACTGGCTGGTGTGCTGCACATGTGCTTATGTACTGTAGTTAGACACATGCATTTATCAAACTTAACGCCTCTTTTCCAAAGAAGGTGATTTTCAAGAGCAACCAAGTCACATCCAACCAAAGCCAGAGAGGAAGAACACAGATAATGATTGTCATCTTTAAATGCCAAATTCATTACAGCACATTGTTATTTTTCATTTGTACATACCGGACCAGAAAATATGCTGATTTTCATCTGATTATCAAGGGTTATCAAGTATTCACTGTGCAGCAGTCGATGTTGGAGCTTTTTTTAAGATGCTCATTAGCAATAATAAATATTTTGCAATTAAGTAAGGACCTGATTGTAACGTGAACGAGACAAGTTGCATTTAAATTATGCATTCGGCAAATAAATAGTTAATAGAAAATGACAACATGCAGAGGCCTATTTCTCACAACATTTTGAATTGTATATTCACTAGTTTTTAACTATAGCTGCAATCAAAATGAATATAATAATATAGTCCGGAGTATCAAAACCAAACATATAATGCTATTTAAAAGTAGAACTAGCCCCTCTTTTCATGCCCCTCATTTCGTCTTGGCTGGCCAGAGTCTTTGTCATGTTCAGAATCACCAGGTTCTGTGTCACGGCCACTCTCCTCCATGTTTGTATGTGTGAGAAATCTCCTGTTTGCATCCGTCCAGTGTAGAAGTAGTGCAGAACCCAGAGTGCTATCCAAATTTACAAAAAGTATTGCTTTAACGAGTTGGTGCGACATAAGCAATATAATTTTTCTGTTTTTGCAGAATACACAGTATATTGTCATGTCGCACATCCTATGTTGTTGTGGCAGTTAGAGTGCATAATCATTGTGAAGATCTTGTGAAGAATTAACAGATATGTCTAAAACCAGGCCAGAGAAAGAAAGAGACCTAAGAGAAAAAGTTTGTTGTGGTGTGTGTTCAGTAACATCCTCAAGTGAACGGTGTGTTTAGGCAGATTTGTTGCCAAATGTAGATTTCTTTAGTCTCCCCTCCAAAAGCCTTGAATCTCGGGACAATGAATTGGCAGGCTTGGCTGATGGCAACAAAATGCAGTGTTTTCCTTGAGTTTCAGTTTGGTGCTAACAAGATACCCTTTTTGTGTTATGACTCCCAGGTGCTTTAATGTTGCTGTGGGTGTGGCATTACCAACACAAATGTCTTACATATAAATAAATATTCTGTCGACAAAATACATATGACAGCCAAATGCAAATGAAAAACATATCTATTTCTATTTTAATCCAAGAAACTTGGCATAGGATGCTCAGAATGCAAGTAATGAGAATATGATGCTACACAAATTAAGAATTAATACACTAATATAATACTGATACAATCTACTTGAGTGGAACAAGGTGCAGTATGTTAATACACAATTAAAGCAGTCTGTGATCTTAAATCTTTAAAAAAACTGCTTGATTTGACTTTTCATGCAGACACTCTGTATAACATTTCACATCTTTCGCTGGCTTTATCTGACAGAAATATAATTATTACAAATTCAAAGCCTGCACTGAACACTAGTTTAAAAAACGATTTATTGGTCGCCTTTATGACATTTCCTCTCTCAAAAGAATCCAAGCGCAATTGCTTGTTTTTGTGTCTTCATCTGAAAATGTCACCAGATAATAATGTGTGAATGTTGTGTGTCTCCCAGTGGAGGAAGTCAACTCCATGCTGACTGCACTCTAACCAATGAAAAGCACACATTCACCTATCTCTGTCTCCAACTGGTCTTTTCCTGACCTTTCTTTCTCTGGCTTCTGTCTGGCCTGCATATCACTATCAAAAATATTCATTGTGGAATTCAAGTCATTGTCTGTGCCTGATATATATTTATATACTGTGTGTGTGTTTGATGTGAACATACAAAGTTACATTCATTGTCTCACCTTAGTCCCACCCACACTGATGATGCGGTAGACACTGCGGCTGGCGTCGTAGAAGAAGGACACGGTGACGGCATGCTTGCTGGCTGGCAGCCAGTTGCGTTTGGTGGCCGGGTCAATCTGAAAGACATGAGCTCTGGCGCTGAAGATGGGCTGCTCCCTTTAAAACACACAACAGAGAAGCAGGCCGTGTTAACTTGATGCTACTGGTGGCTTAGTGTGTAAAAAACAGAGGGGCTTTCGGTTATTTGACCAACACTGTCTGCAGCAATCATGTGTACTTTGAACAAATCGATCTAAAGCAAAGAAATACATATAGATATCTCCACGTCTGCATCTGCAGATTGTAAATTCATTTATGTTACTTAGAACTTGTTTTCAGGAAAGTTAAAACTGCTTTTTAGATACATGCAGTATATCAGCATGCTTAGTACTGGATTGCAAACTGAAGGGTGTCGGTGTTGCAAGAATGCCACCTATTTTCATTTTAACCTTGTTTAAAACTTTGGAGAAAACAAAAAGCATTTTGCAAGCTTTTCTTTTTTTCATGGCATTTTGTTGTCTTCCATTACTCTATGCTTATCATTCCCCCATGAGCAGGTGCTGAGTGCTAAGTTTTGCATCAACAACATGCAACATGTTTTACAAAAAGGGCAAAAAATGGATATAGCTATGTACTGAATTAACATGAAATATTGATTTTAACAGAAGAGATGAAAATATGAGATAACCACATGAGTGCAAAGGTACACATATACCACCTGGAGTCATTTTCTTATCATGCCCTATCATCATAGTCACTTTCATCAGGAAAATGAATGCATCATTTTCAGTCAGTTCTATCAAAAACAATGAGATGAGCCTGAGGTCAGGGGTTACATGATGCCCCTCACTCAGCTGGTTCCTCTGTGGAGAAATTCACCTCAAGGGATCTGAATTTAAAGTTGAACAGCATGCTTTGGAAAAATCAGAGAACAGTGTCAGGCCATCACTTAATGCTGAAGTATAATAAAAACTGTATACATAACTGTAATATACTGAAGTAAAGTCAAAGGTTATTTGAACCATAGAGCCAGAATTACATTGTAAATACACATTTTATAGTAACATTAAAATATAAGAAATTGTGCATAGTACAAGTATTTCCCACAAATGACAAACATAAAAACCCATGATTAACAACTTCCTGTGCAGTATGCATTATTTTTAAAACATCTGCCAATAGGTGTTATTTTTGGATTGCATCATTGTTTCAGCATTGTTACAGCTACTCTTATGAGCTATGCAATATTTCAAAATATGTGCATGATAGAAGAAATAGAAATATCACACTTCACACCCATCAAAGCCACAAGGCTTAACACATCAAACATTAAAATTAATTGGATATGATTATAAATTCTTTGTGTTAATCTTTTTGAGTGAAAAACATTGTTACTTTTTTGGTATATTGGGAACTCACTCTTCCTCTGAGTGTAGAATGATGTGGATAATGCTATAAATAGGACAAAATACTGTTCCAATTTCCATTTTTCCTCAGAAACCTTGAGGTCATTGATGCTGTTCTGGTCTAATAAGGCTATTGGTGCAAATGAAGCTGAAGATTTGTTAACTACAAGTGGTCCAATTAGCCATCCTACTCTCTTTGAAGACAAACTAGATGCTGGGGGGACTAGCTGTTGAGAGAGGCTCACAGGACATCATAAAATACTACACAGGCACTTTGGTTAATCCATGCAACATTACACAGCTAACAGAGTTTGCATAATGTTAATGTATACAATGAGTTGTTCCCATTGCAAGTCAATTATATCTGACATTAATGAAGATAATGTGCACAGGGAGGAGGCTCTGTTCTTTGTGCATGCAGGAGAAATAACCGTTTATATAGGTCATTGCTGGCTATATGACACATTGTTCCTGCCGGATTTGGTTGAAATTGCTGCACATTTGCATACAAACAATAGTGACCATTGTTTCAATCCAGATTACCTAAACCACAGTTTAAAAAAAAACAGACAATAGCAGCACAGCCAAGGAAGCAGATTTAGGATGTGTCCAGATCCAGGACAACAGAAGGTAGAGATACAAATATGACTAAATGATGACACAAATATGGGTTTAAGTTAGTAAGGTAGTAAATATCTCATTCATGATAATAAAAAAAATGGAGTTATTGGTTTTATATTAAATCGATTATTCTTTCATGTCCTCAGAGAAGTTGGGGAAATACTGTAAAGTTGTTTGGTCGCTGCAACGTGAATAGGATTTCTATGGCACATTGTCAAGGACTCAAAAAGCACAAGGTTTTATTTTCAGTCAAACAGAGAAAAGCACACAAGCATTCCCTGAATAAAACTGTTGTGTTTAATGTTTTGATTGCTTGTCCGGTTGTTGACAGGCAGTTTGGGTTTTTCTTTCCCAAATATTTCTGTAAGGGCAGAAATAAATGGATTTGTTAAATGAAACCTCCATGGACAGAGCTTTTGAGTGCAGGTAATCTAAAAAGTATGCATGACAAGAAACCCAGGTCATATACCATATTTCAATAACTGGAATGATGATTTAAATGATGTTGAGGTGTCAGCAGGCTCGTAGCTAACTAGCTTTCCTGAATATCTGGTTTCTTTAAACACGGAAGTAATTTACCAACTTCTTATTTCACTGCACATCAGCCCAATTCATTTGGTGAAGACAGCTGTTTTGCAGTAGAGCTACTGTATATCATCAGTATGTTGCTCTGCCACTGCAGAATTGTTGTGTGCTACTTCTGATATAAAGTTGGAGCAAAAAAGGTACAACAAACATTTGACAGTGGCACGAGGAAAACTGTCTTTTTGGTTGTGGCCATTAGTGTTAAACAAAGCCACCAAGATTGTTCCTGTCTGTACTGTCAGCCCAGATATGATTACAAAATTTTTCATAGAACTTAAAAAGTTCTGTCTGCTTCCTGACAAAGATGATAACCACCCACTGTTACAGACAGGGCCTATGTAGGTTAACATAGGTGTTGCTTCCAAGCATTCAATCATTGACTTACATTTCCCAGAGTGTTTCAGTGCACAAGCTATTATCTGTCACCTTTAAGAGCTACTGTGCAACTGCCCTTGGGTAAGGCCATTTTAATAACTGTTTATCAAGTGAAAATGTGTAGTAGCTAATGGCAGTGACCATGACAAAACCACGAAGCTCCCTAAAATCAAGGTGGGTTATTTTATGAAAACGAGATAGCCATTTTTCAGAAGTTTGTGAAAGAAAACAAACAAAGGCTCCGGCAAATTTAATGAAGCATTTGATCCGAGGTTGGTGGCAAACCTCAGCATTTGTTTCACTGTCAGGATGTAAAATCCTGCTCAAAATATCAGTCACAAATCAAGCACATTAATAGCACCATGCAAGTGCAAAATATGCTCAGTGAAACTAATTATCTTGCTGCGGAACAGATAACCAGTACTGACAAGATGCATTACGTCAAGGTTTGATCATACAATTTGAATAAAACTGGATTCAGTTTTCAGGAGAGCAGACAGTGCACAGCAGCTTGACAATCACAGTCTTACGGAGCCTGCTGTGCTACGATGTCTCATCCTCAGCACACACCTAACCTTAACAGGAAACTGTAACCTTTCATTAAATCAGGTGTTGTGAGAGTGGGTCTAAGGAGACAGCTGTTCACACCTGAAGGCTTGAGGAGAGTGCAGTCTGTACAAACAAGCGAAATGTTAAGCTAAAGCTGCAGCAATAAGACCAGCCTCTCTGAGCTGAAAGGATGAGAAGTGAGTGTTTTCATGTCCAGGATCATGAATAGAAAACACAATGTATTCAGCTCATTAACTTATAAATGAATAACGTCACTCTGATTGAAGTTAATTCCTGACCTTGAAACAGCATTTCAGAATACAATCTCACAAAAAAGGTCAATTTAGCAGTAACTGTCCCTGTGTGTTTACTTTTAATCACATTGTTTCCCTTGGCAGATTGTCCTTGCACAGAGAGAGAGATGAGGACAAAAGAATCATCTCTGAAAATCAGCCATAACAAAGAAATCAGAATAACAAGAAAAGCAAAGTTAGTCCTATCCCAGTGGTTGTGCTGGTAATGTTTGATAAGAGCTGTGACTCACTAAACCGTCATTAAATGTCCTTGTCTGAGAAGAACTTATAATAATAAACAATATTGGATAACTCTTTCTTATTTCATGGGCTATTTGAGATTTTTATGGTCATGTCTATATAGCAATAATAATAATAATAATAATTTGAAAAAGAATCTGCTGCATTCAAACACTTTTGTGGATGTTGGTTACCATGGCAACAGTAGAAGCTTTAAGGCATTCTGGTCAGCCAATGAATTCAGTCAGGGGTCATCTGGATGAGTTGTCATTCCCTTGGCTATTCCAGGTCATATGTATGTATATACCCCTCCCCTATAAACCCTCACTTTCACTCATTCATGCATGAGTGGAGGGAGAGCTGCACTCAGATTACAGCTCAGTAATTAAAGAGGTCAGAAACATGACAACATGTTTTCTGAGGTGTAACTTGGCATCTGTATCAGTGCTACATCACATTTCTTTTCTCAGGACTGAATGTCAAAACAGCAACTGTATGTATTGCCTTTATAAAGCCTTTATAAAAACTTCCCTTTCTTGCCTTGTTGAAATATACTTTTTTTTTTTTTTTTACCTTAACACTAATCCTGGGGTTTAATACCACAGCTTGCAATTATTACTTTTCATTTATCTATCAAGGGAAATGGCATTTCATAATTTGAAGGACTTGCTCATAACTAAAAGGTCTAAAGTTGAACACATTAATCTTGAGGTCCTAGTCGGGTATGTGTGCACACTGAGTTGCTCCTTGTTCATCAACTGTAAATCATTTATAATTTATAATAAATCCTGTCCTAACAACAGTCCAAAACATATAGGCAAAAACATATCGATATTCAATTAATCAAATCCCATTCAACAAAGAAAAGCAAGAAATCCTTATAACTGAGATGTTAACACTGAGTGTGTCGTGTTCTCCTACTTCCCTAAAAAAAAATTATTATTGTTCATTTATCAAAATAATTTTCTCTTCATCACTTATTTATCACAGGTCAAATATTAATACCAGCTATGACAAAATACAGATAATATTTTTTAAAAAGTCAACATTTTTAGTGCCTAAACTAGAGACGTGCTGATGCTAAACTGACATATCTGAGAGAATTTTGAGAGCTTGTTTTCTTACAGAAACTCTGACACAGCAGCCGTTTTACAAAGCTGCTTTTGCTTTTATGGAGAACAGCTAGTATACTCTCCTCGGGACTTATTTTTTTTATTTGTATTCACGGTCAGAGTGGAGGAGAAAGAAAAACACAGACAGGCAAAACCGGGGATACCCAGGAGAGAGAGCTGTGCTGGGATCTGAGCCCAAGCAGTCAGGCAGGCAGGCCATCAAGGGAATGGGGCTGAATCCTCAAGTGTGCCTCAAACCTCTATGGGCACAACCACTTTTCATGCCTTTCTGGAACATTTTATCCTCTTCTCTGCACATCTTTGCATTCATGCACCACACAAATCTGCAGCAGTCTGTGGGGTGGGGGTGGGGGGGTCTGTCACCACTGGATCATCTGATGATTTTGATACGCAGCCAACTAGTGGCTTAAAAACTACACTCTCCAACACCAAAACTTCTCAAAGTTTGCGTCAAAAAAGCTTCATCTCATTACCTGTTATTATCAATGCATGGGAGAGTAAATCAGCCAATTCTGAGCTGATGGCTGAAGTCTTAGACTTTTCTTTAATCCACAAACTGTCTCCCACATTCCCCACAATCTCACAGCAATGACACCAGAGGAGGAGGCATGCAGCCCTGATGCGTTCAACTGAACTCCATTCTCATGATAAATTAGTTGCCTTAAGCATTCAGATGAATTTCAAGGATATGGGTGTACATACAGGACGAGCGATCTGATGAAATGTCAGACCGAGCCAAACAAACAACTCTTGTTCTCCAGTCTGCCTCCTCGAATGGTATCTGCTGAGCATGCAAGCTCTTTTTCAGTTCCACATTCATACAGATGAAATAATTCTTCTCAGAGACAGGAAAATATCACAGTGGTATTTGGCTGCCATCCGCAGCAAAGGCCATAAACAGAGGGACTTCTATGATAACTCCATCTGGACAAGAGGGACAGTAGGAGGACTGATTTTTCTACAGGGTGCCTGCAGAAAACAAGGAGGTTTTGCTATACTTTCTCCTAACTACGTGGCTACGTTCACTGCAGGCCTTCATGCTGTGTTTCAAATTGCTGTCTGGACATATTTGATAACGGTTCATTACCTCATGTAGAGAAATCACTTCTCATACAGATATACATATATATATATACATATATATATATATATATATATATATATATATATATAAACTGACAGCGATGAAGTCACATGCTGAGTTTATCTAAATCAAGGCAATCATTATTTGAATCTCCATCTATCATGGAAAGGATGTCAGTGAATATTATTCTCGCTGCAGTTTTATCAGTGTAAATATTCATTTGAAGTTACATTTTCAAATTGAATGAAGGCAGCACAAAGATCAGGAGCGGAGGACACATGAATAAGTGGGTCTATAATTGGTTCTGTGTTGCAATAAGCAAAGTCTGCAGACTTGAGTTTCAGAAGGTGTGTATAAAGAGCTCAAAAAGTCAGCCTGAGTCTTACTAATTTCACAGCAGGTCAGCCCCCAACCCATAGAGTGCTCCTCAGTAACACATAATGCCCTCATTTCCTGCAGTCCAACAGCAGAAATATACAGCACTGTGCAAAAGTTTTAGACTCTGAAAGCAAAGTGAGGGTGTTTTCAAAAGTAATACAATAGGTTAAATCGATTCAATGTCTGTACATATGCATCTCCTCTTTTTTGACAAACTTACAACCATAAAAATTAAGAAAATGTTAAGTGTCTCAGTGTGGAATTTTTTTTTAAATGTTTTTTTATTCACTGTCTAGATGCTTTCTCATAAATGTACACAGTGCTGTGTGTCTTCACCCCAAGTCATCACTTTCTAATCCTCTCTTGCTGCTCCCTTCATCTTTATTAACCTTGGCACCCAATCACCCACCCAGAATCCATGATCTGTGAAAGAGACGCTGGACCCTCCCGCCTGGCCATGCAGTCGGTTGCTTCTGTATTTGAGAAAATACCCCTCAAACTGCCAAAATGGAGTCTATAAGCTCATAGGCTGAAAATAGCTTGGGGGGTGTGTGTGTGTCGGGGGGGTGGTGGTGGTGCAGGTTTTGCAGGAGCTCTGATATAGGAGGAGATGAAAAAGAGTCAAACTGAAAGCAGGAAACACCCCACATAAAGATCGATGCAAATTCCACAATTATTCTACAAACAGCTGGGTAGCTTATCTGATTCTTTTACTGCACATCTTTAGAGAAAGAGAAATGAAATATAATGTTGTGGCAGCCAAACTTCCTTTGTGTCTAAGAAGCAGCAAAAAAGAGAAATGAAAGCTCAACTTCTATTTGTTTGTAGAGTTAAGTGACGATCTAACTACACCACAGTACTGTATCGCTCCTCCCATTGATAAAATAGCTTAAGTTTTGATGATTATAATCTAAATATAATACTTAATAGTTACTTCAGGGTGAATCTAGAGCTTCTTATTAGCTGTTATACATCGTTTCACTCACAAATCCTGTGGTCAATGCAGTGCTGAAGCAATTAGTCTATAAATGACAGAAAATCAAAAAATATTTGACTAACGTTCTTATCTTTTAAGTCATTCATCTAGCAAAAAGGCCAGTTGCGGGCCCCAGCCTCTCAAATATGCTGATTTGCTGCATTCTCCTGATTCATATCGCATTAAATTGATTATAATTCACACCCCAGGCACAAAGTCAAGTCAGTTTTATTTATACTTCATAGCCCATCATCACAAATCACAAAACTGAATCAAGGGGCTTTACAATTTGTATAGTGCACAAAACCCTTTCTCCTTAGAGCCTCAATTGAAGAAAAACATAAGAAGCATCATTTGAAGGATACATTTAGGGGTTCTTGGTTACTGTTAACTATCATGGCCTGCTGTAACTTTGATTAATTTATTTTATTTTCAGTTATGTCATAAATAACTTTCATTTTCATTAATTTTCATTCAAACAACAACTAATGATTCAGATTCAAGCATATTTCCAGTTGAGAAGAGCAACATTTCAACAGTTGTTGTAGTAATCCTGATGCTATCATTAAAAAAAACCTCAAGCGTTGACCCATAAGCCTGTCCTGGTTTCTGCATCCATCTGAAAGGAGTTAAATTCAGTCTAAATGAGAACATCAGCTGAGCGCTTCAGCTGAGCATAATTTTTCACCATTTGTGCATTAAGAAAACACAAAACTGGACCTCTACTGGGATCTCACAGCCCCAAGGGACTGGCTTTGTAGAAACAGGAGAAGATTTTTGCTTTTTTTTTAGTTTTCTCTTTGTTCCTCTGAAAGAATTTCTCCTCTAAGGGTCTATTTCCTCTGACCTCTGAGAGCCAGCAGTCTCCCGAGTCCACATTCCTGATCCAGCAAAAGTGTCTGGTCCAGTCCTGCAACATGACACGCTACAAACTACATACCAAAACAACACAGCAAGGGCGAATGCTAACTCACACTGTAGCTGAACAACAAGTCTGCAGCACTGTCCAGGCTTCATACACTGACACAACACGAGGAAAGTAAAACAGGGATTATGGGTGTAGATTTACTATCTCTTTGATGAGAAGATGTTGAGTGACTCACGAGCATCTCATTAGTTCTCTGATTTATAAGAATATGCTCCATTGCAAGACCATAGGTCTTTAACTGCCGAAACACAGGTTGTGTTTAACAAAAGCACGGCACTTCGCTTATCCAAAAGTCAGCTCCTCTTGCAGGAGTGGGACTGATAACCTTCTGCTATCTCACACTGTGAAGGGGGAGAAGGGGAGTGTTTTCTGTATTCAGGATATGAAGGTCAGAGAGAGAGACAGAGAAAGGGAGAGGCAGAGACAGGGAGAGTTGATCTTTCATCTCAATCCTCACATGGCACCATTATTCACTTTGATGCCAATAAAAACACAGCAAAATAAGGTAAAAGAGAAAGAGAGATGACTGTTTATTCGTGTGAATGCAGATGTCTCCAAAAACAGCAATTTAGGATAACCCCCCCCACACACACACACACACACACACTTCTCCCTGGCCAGCAGGAGGACACAGTTTTATGGTATTATGCTGCAGATTAACTGATTACGTTCCCAGTGGAAACAAAAGTTTAGTCGTCCTCTGTGCCGTAGAGGGAGGCTCCACTGTGAAGTTACAACAGGCTTCAACAGTAAATCAAATTATGTGGGCAGAAATATATCTTCACCCTATCATATGACTCATTATGTAGATTGATGATCATATACTGTGACCCATCTCACCACGTACTGTACATAGCTACAACAGATGAACTGCAACCTTCTCATATGTTTTAGTGTTAAGGGGAACCGATTGATATTTTCAATAATAAGCTTATTTGCTTTGGAAGCTGAAGCTGCTTGAAGAAAAAAAGCTTAATAATTCTACACAAAACCTCTAATGTTCATGCACATATAAACATGACAGAAAAATTATGATTTTGTAGTGTTTAGAGGGAATTGTGCATTCTATTTAGTGGTGGTGAACAACTGTTCCAGACATACTAACACCACATGTGTTGATTAATGAGTGACCTTTAAGGATATAATCAGTTTACTATCATATGGCAAACTACCAAATATTCACATTTTTAGAGACAGACAACAGAGAATAATGGGCATTTTTGCTTAAAAATGATTACCATAATAATTGCAGTTAACTTTTTCTGTCACTTCATTAATCGTTGCAGCTTTAAAACCACTTTTTGGATGGACATTGACTCCTCTCCACAGAAGAGAGTCACCAGTACAGTAAATGTGCTCTCAGGTGGCTCGCTTGACTGCGTGTGTTCAGTGATGGGGGAGAGCAGCAGCTTGCTCAGTCAGAAAGAAATGTGAATGAAGAGTGCTTAATAACTACTTTAGATAATGTTATACTCCATCTTTTAAACACTGAATGGTTTTAAAAGGTATATGGTGCACTTCAAACTCCAATATAATGCACAATATAAAAATCCAAAAGTACTGTATATGGAACTGCTGAGCTGCTAATGGAAAAACTGACAGTAAGGACGATATGATGAAAGAGACACCAAATGATGGCAGTAAGAAAAGATTGTGCTGACAACATCTGCACATCATGACAAGCGTGAAGCCTCCACTCAACAGATGAGATCTCACAATTAACAGCAGCCACAGTTTTCACAGATACTGAGGGAGGATAAACATTGTGGGGACATGATGAGGGTGGATTTTGTTTGGAAGCGAATGAATGGGCGATGAGGTAGGGATGGGCAGATTGATCCCCAAAGTATCAATATTACAGATCTCTCTGTTGTATTGTTGAGTATCGAACAACAATCAAATGCATTCTCAGTTTGATCTTTAGTAGGTCTTACCCTAGCCATGTAATTTCAGCCAAATTACATTAATATCGCCCACACTAACCAATTCATTATGGATAAATACCCCAGTCATTGCTGGAATTTAAGGCTATCATCTTGCAGGTATCAACAAGGATCGAATGCTCAGCATTATTTTTGGTGGGAGATCAAAATCTAAACTTGCAGCATCGCCCATCCCAGACATGCAGAGCCACAAAACAGAGACAAGAGTGCAGTGTTTGTACCTCTCTCGATGTAGCGGGTACATTTTACAGCTTGTAGACAACTCCTCTGTAGCGGGACAAGAGGAAAGAGGATCCAAGTTACAAAGTCAAACAAACAATGTGCCGAAGGTTGTGCGAAGGTTGTCAAGCAGCCTCTGGCTGCACAGCATGCAAGTCAAGTAGGCAAGAGTGAGATAGTAGGTGAGATGTGCTGAAGAATTGAAAAAGCTTTTCATTAGGAAAATAACAATAAATCACAGCATTGCTTTGGCAGCTTTCATTGATCAAACAAAATATTAAGGCACACACCTAAAAATAGGCCCTTTTAATATAAAAACACCAAGCACATGATACAGTTAAAGAATAACACAGCTCCACGTAAAAAGGGTGCCTTGAAAAATGATCACATTGGAAGCTGTTAAAAAGTTGATACTGGTACTTAAAATGATGTATATCATTTTCTGTCCCCTATAATCAAATGCATACTCATGCATATTCATTAATTTCATAGTGCATTCAGATTGTCCTCTTTAACTAGCCAACAAGCTACATTGTATTTACCAGGTATTTGCCTTTAGTTGGTCACATGTTTCTGATAAATAAATAAATACCTGGACAAATGGAAAAGCTACATCAGGTTGTAAATAACATAAGGCAGGCATAAACTATATTTACTTTTATCAGCAGCATGTGGCAGGGAAAGTGAAGGATTTTCATTAGCTGGAGAGTGCCTCTCTGTCAAATTATACATTCGATTTGTACACGGACCCAAAAGGGCTCAGATGACATGGATTAGTATTTCAAGACAAGATGTACGCAGCATGGGAGCACCTGTGCCCCTAACACTCAAACTGTTTATGGTCTTGAAGTGGCTGTTAATCAAGACTCGACTTTCCCTGCTGCCCACTTCTGTCAAGAGGTTGAAGGAGCTGCAGGCTGTCTCTTGTGCAGGTTCCTGTCTGACTGCACACAATGGCCCTGCAAGTAAACCCAGGTCCTTTCTGATTTTTATTTGGACAAGGTGAATGGACTCCACTGCCTCTGCCTGATGCAGTGATGCAGAGTTGACATGCACAGTAAGGGCATGGAAAGTTAAAAATGACTGAAATATGCAACTTCAAAAAACAGACCAGTTGTCTGTTTCAAGCCTACTGTAACAAACAAGCTTTCTGACTACTGCTGATGTTACACAGCAGGTCTACAAGGGTACCGTATACCTGAAATCTCTAAATGCAGATCTGACAGATTTCAGCCTCCATGCTGGAAGACTAAGTGGAATATGATGGAGAATGGAAGGTTACATCAGCTCCGAGGCACATTTGTTTAAAATGTGACCACTGAGAGCTAAGTGCTCAGGTGCTCGAGAACTGAGAGCGTCTCCATAGTTTGTCTTTAAGTTCTTTAAACCTAGTACATTTGAACAAGGAACAAGAGTTTACTAATGCACATTAAAATCAGGTTCAGCGTGGCCTTAAGAACATTCGAAGGACAAATCGCCATGCACCGTGTTTCCTCTCTGGGATCCACCGACTGATTTGGGATGCAGCTGTTGATGCAATTTGCAAATTAAGAATGTGAGCTTCAACATTATCATGGAGCAGTTTTACTGGTCTGAAAAAAATTGACACGCCATCCCCATACCTTGATAAGTAGTTAAAGTTGTAAATTAGACCATGATGAAATAACAGTTTTCTCACCAATGTATGTGTTAAAGCATTTTATTTTCTGATAAAAAATGTTTTATCATGGCCTGATAGTCAAACAGTCGAACGCTACTATACTCGCATATGGACCTGGAAAGGGGGATGGGGCTAACAGCAGGGGCTCTGGGATATGTGAGGAGGGTTCAGGTGTGTTGTGTGAACCAAGCTGAGAGCCTGTATGTATAATTCATCGGATACACGTACACACACAGTTAATGGGACTCAGCACAGCTTGACACCAGGCTTCCCAGAGCAAACCCACCCAGCACAACAATCGGCCTGGAAGTGGTCCAAGCTCCATCTCTCTCTCTGTCTCTCTCGTTCTGTGTGTGTGTGTGTGTGTGTGTGTGTGTGTGTGTGTGTGTGTAGCGGCACTGCATGAGATGCATGAGTGACCTCTGTATTGTGTGTTTTGTCACATGACCATAAAAGTATCACACTCAATTTTGAACAACCGAGTTATGTACCAGGCAACGATCTGTCAACGTTCAGATTCGACCTCCTGTCATTCAGGTGCGAGCGACATCGGATCGCTGATGAAACCGGGTTAACGGCTAACAAATAAAAGGATTGTGTCTGCGCATCAGAATCTAAACAGAAAACATCGCCGTGTCACATGCGAACTGATTCTGCTCTGTCAATTCATCCGAAAAGCTCGAATGGGCAGAAATATTGCTGTAAAAGCGATCGAACCGCCACACGCTCGGAAGTCACCACAAAGTTCACTCTTGATGCATTTTCCCCCCGTTTGAACAATTCACTGCGAGACAGCAGCGAACAGTGAACTGTATATTTCAGACACAAATCTGCAACTTACCCCATGCTCCGAGGATTGGGATGCTGTTTAAGGGAAAGATTCCACTCAGTAACTCTTTCTCTCCCTTTTCTCCTATGGTCTTCTCCCAAACTGATTCTTCTTGTCTTGTCTTAAAATCCTGGACGTGAATTTTTTTAAATAAAAAAAAGACAAATCACTTCCGATTCCAGATTCTCCCGTTTCCCCTCCAACAGTACTCCTCTCCTCCCAAGTCAGTTGTTGTACTCGTGCCTGCTTGCCTTCCTTTGTCCACGAGCTTCCACGGCGAGCAACACCACTGGTCTGTCGTGCCTGTGCGTAATTACGCACCGTGAACCGTTTGGCTCTGCCCTGCGGGCCGGACTGAGAGGGGAATGTCGATAAAAGCCTGGCGACTGAGTACTTTTAGCTCAAAGCTCCTCCAGTACTTGTCTTGTGCTCCCCTCCCGTCTATGTGCCTGATCACACTGGGATCCCATTAAGATCTCTCGGAGGGACCGTGGAGCCTCTCCAGCGCCATCTGATGGCCACAAACTGGCCCCTCCTCCTCCCGAGTCCTACTTCCCACTTAAATGTCAGAATGCGAAATATAATATGTGGAAATGGCCTGTTGACAGACTTACAGGCTTCCCCTCCGTGCTCTTTTATGAGACAGCGTAGTCAAAGCTTGAAACAACCGAACCGTCTGGTGCAGGAACAGAAGCCAAACGGCTTTTTACAACAAAGCTTCAGCAAGTAATCAGTCAGATGTACAGTGCAGTTCCACAACCATTGTTTGTGTTGAGCTCACGTTAAAATCAGAAAAGGTTAGAATAAACCTGTTCCTAAGGAGCTATACTGCAATCCTGTCAAGCGCTTTGATTTAGAAAATCAAATGGAAACAATAAATATCTTCCCGATGATGGGATAGGAAAAACTGAGTACCATAAAACTCAATAAACTTACTATAGAGATGTTATGTATTCATGCAATGATTTTATTCATGAGGGAGTGGAGGATGTATTTCAGAGCAATGTCATCAAATTAGCATTCATCTCACTGAGATTCACATTTAAAACAAAACTGTAATTAACTTGATTAATACTGATGATAGAAGACTCTTGAAATAGCATGCAGAACATCAAACCTGTCTCTAAAATACTTAGCATAGGACTGGAGAAGATAAATAAGCCTGTTTTGAAACCCTGAACTTTCTCTTTAATGTACAGTTTACATTTACATTTACATTTGCACTTAACAGTCACTCCACTGTAACTGTAGTCAGCAGTTTACACTGACTTGATCATCATATATCATGCTTGGTCAAAAAGCACAATTCTATACTGAAAACTGCTGGAACCTCAGAGATAAATATAAAATGCCAAGTACAACTAGGGTAGGATTCAGAATTTTAATGAAGTTGAAGCAGTTTAGAAAGGTTTTTTGTAGAGTGTGAAACTTTTATGGAGTTGCTAATTAGTTTTTTTAAAAAGAAATGTAATCTTTAAGATATTTCATCCATTTATTTCTCCTTATTAAAGCTCAAGTTCCTTATAAGAATTGTGCAAATCATTGCCAACCCACTTCGAAAAAGTTGCTTTTCACCTCATTAATTCAGACTGGCCTTGGTTTGGAAACACAGCTGATTTAAAATAAACCTCTCATGTGCATGAACATGAGCTGAACATGGAAGAGTGGGGCATCAAATGTAGCGGAAGTGTGGTGGGAGCAGCTCCTGTGCACTAATCATGCTGCTCAGTGGCCTGTTACAGCAATGCTCCTCTGTGCTGCAGGGAGGCAGTTGGGAACATCAGAGCTCAGCCTTACATACAAACAACCCTCATGTCCATTAAGGCCGACACTACTCACCAGGTCTGACACAGTTTGCAGCACAGCTGGACTGTCTAAGAAGGATGGAGCTGAACCTCCAGAACACTGCCTCTAAAATGCATGGCATTAACCACCTCCGGCAGCCCAATGTGCAGACAGATGGTCTTTTTGGTGAAGGCTTCTCTCTCTTTTCAGTCAAGCTGTGAGTGAATCAAACTCATAGTATCTCATTCACACTAGCTGTGGCAGGTGGGACAGAAAGACAATAACCTGCACGATGTGAGAAACAAGGCAATTATCTTCACTGCAAGTCAAGCCCAGACAGAAAATCAAAGCTTAAATGTTTTTCAAAAAAGCTCTTTTGCAAGTTATCTTATTGACTAGACTGTAGTTTGGGAGAGATAAAAATGGCATAAATATCTGCAGATCTTAACCCTGACACATACTTATTGCTATATAAATCACTCAGTCAGATCATGTATAAAATTAACCTGCAAACACAACGTTGTCCTGTGGCATGCACATTTTAATTTTTGTGACATCACAGCTCATGAACGCAATGCTTTCTTGATGTCTACGCTTGATTTTCAGGTGTCTTGATGATCCAATGATCACTTCATTCCAGTGCTTTCACTCTCACTCTGAAAACATACAACCAGACATGGATGTAGATCCAAGATTAAAGCCCTTGTATGTTGGTTTTCATATAATCTCAAAATGCAAAAGTACATTAAAGTAACAATTGACAACAATGAAAAAATAAGAACATAGTGGGTTAGTTTTAGGGTTACAGTGCTATCATCATAAATGACTTATTTAGACTCATGGTGGGTGATGGTGTGGTTTTCATTAGGGGTCCACAGCACTCCAAGTAGATTGAAAAGATGGGAAAAAGACTGTGAAGTTTATCTAATATTGATAGGCAAAGAATTAGGGTTGTACAGACATAACTACACACTATCCCAGCTTATATATGACAACATTAAAACGTGTATGGGTAGATCAGATCTTTCGGGGAACACTGATTTAAGCATGTAGTTTTACCATCAGAGAGCTTCCACCCACACCTCCAGGTGAGAAAAAAGAGGCGTCGCGTAGCGTGACGTAATAATACCGCGACCATTGACGCAACACACGAGGGTTGTATACTCAACACCAAAATAGATTATTTGGTGATTGTTTTATTTTAAATTAGTATTATATACTGTCCGTAGAAGTAACCTCGAAGTCTCGGAGAACGACATAAATCAGACATGGGTGACTTTTCCTCGCTGGGACTCTCAGATTGGCTGATCAAGCAATGTAAACAGCTGGGAATCAACAAACCCACTCCTGTCCAGGAAAACTGCATGCCAGCTATCCTGGAAGGTAAGACAAGTAGTGTTAAATCTTCGGGTTGGGAATATATTAACAGGCTATCATCGTGTAAGGTAAATATCCTTTCGAATAAATTCTGAACAGCCGGATCAGCAGTTGCGACAAGGAATGTAGATCTCCATTCAAAAATCGATCAGTTTAGTGCTCAGTGCCTGTCAGAGAAGGAAGCAGCTAAGTACTCAAAATTAGCAAACGCCTTAGTTTTCGGCATAGATATTAAGCGTGCCGGTAAGCTTTTATTTACATCTAACTATGTTTTGAGAACAGCTCACCTTGCATTCAACGTCTGGAACCAGGTTACTTTGCACATTACATGCAGTCAACCAAATTGTATAAAATAAAATCAAAGTTGGGAATCAGAGAAACTGTTCGGCATAGTACTGCCGAATTTACCAGAATAACCTACAGATAAGAAGGACGATAATTTTGGTCTTCAAGGTTCAAGGGGTTTGTCGCAAAACCAGGAACTATTTATCTCGGGGAGTATGGTGTGAGAGAGGGCCCTGGTCATTTCACGCGAAAATAATCAATATTGTCTTGATAGATGAAATGCTTCGAGGTCACAGGGCCTGTACACAAGTAGACCTGAACTCGGTACAGGTGAATGAAGCTGTGTTTTTTTAAACACACAGGTCGGGACTGTATGGGCTGTGCCAAGACTGGAAGTGGGAAGACAGCAGCGTTTGTGCTGCCAGTGCTGCAGAAACTGTCAGAGGATCCATATGGTATCTTCTGCCTGGTGCTCACTCCTACCAGGTCAGTACTGTGGAGTGTCAGCCAGAAAAATTGTAGACACATCAAAAAAAAACCCAAAAAACACATGCACATTCTTGCAGCAACTATTCATGTCATTTAAGATTCATCTTCCATTTATAAAGTTAAAGTTCTTTTCTCTTTTTATTACTGGTTATATCAGATCACGTCAATTCTGTTGAGTGTGTATGATTTTAGTGATTTTAAACACTGTTGGTAAAGGGAGGTGTGTCAAAATATAAGTTCAGTGGCTTTTAAACTGTATCTTAAACTGAACTATCTAAATATTCCCTGGCACATTAGATACACGAGAAGGATTTCACCTCAAGTCATGATCTTTTCAGCCTACCAGTACAACAGAATACAAACCATTTTTCAAATAAATGCGTGATGTCACGCAGGGAACTGGCCTATCAGATCGCTGAGCAGTTTCGAGTCCTGGGGAAGCCTCTGGGTCTGCGGGACTGCATTATCGTCGGTGGAATGGGTAACTACCTACATAACACATTGCTGCAGGTAGCTTGCTCTTCTGTTCATTCAGCAGCAACAACTTAACCAACATGGCTAGAACCCGTGGTGGTCCCACTGCTGCAGACACAGAGAGTAAACACTGCTACCCGTCATTTCTGTCTGAGGCCTCTTCGGTGTGGTGTCATCCTCTGCTGTGTTACCAACAGACATGATAAGCCAGGCCCTGGAGCTGTCCAACAAACCACATGTGGTCGTAGCAACCCCGGGCCGACTGGCCGATCACATCCGCAGCTCCAACACCTTCAGCATGAGCAAGATCCAGTTCCTGGTGAGATATTTGTACTGGCAGAAACAAGTTCTAGAATTGTATTTCTTTACTGTTCACCTATAAATACCCACTATTTCCTCCACAGCTAACTCATAAAGTTTGCAGTGTTGTCAAAGTCAAAGTGAACTTTATTGTCAATCAGACCATGTAATAGTAATTACACAGAAGGCTGAAATTGCGTTTCTCCAAACTCCAATGTGCAGTAATTAGGTTAAAAATGATCACACAACATGACATAAAGTGCACGACAACTTAACATAAAGTACCAATAGACAACAACAGATGACAATTTAACACAACATATACTGACAGGCAGTGGGCTCCACTTTACCAGGATGGAACACTACATATTTATGTTGTCTGGTTGGAGTATATTATTGTGCAAAAGACCAATATGGTAAAGTGCAGAGTGCAGAATAGCAGCATGGAGATAAATAGGTATGTAAACTTTGTAAACTTGTGTGTGTTTGTGTTTGTCAGATTTTGGATGAAGCAGACCGGCTGTTGGAACAGGGCTGTACTGATTTCACCAAAGACCTGGAAGTGATCCTGGGGATTTTACCAGCTAAACGTCAGACGCTGCTCTTCAGCGCTACGCTCACTGACACACTGCAGGAGCTGAAGAACATCGCCATGAACAAACCTTTCTTCTGGGAGAGTACGTCAGAGTAAGTAACCTGCTGCCCTCAGGCTGCTGAATGGAATATGTAGGAAAGTGTCAGTCATGGGGAAGATAGAAAGATACTCTATAGGTACAATTTTGACTTGACAGCATAACCAGAGGTTGATAGTCCTGCCTAAATGTTTGTGTGTAGAGGAGTACACAGCCTATTTGTGTCTCATTTGCCTCAAGTGTGGTTGATGAAGTATTCTGCTGGATGTACTCCTGTTTACTGACAATTGGCAGGGTAGCATCAGATAGGCATAGATATATCACAGAAAGTTATGATGTGGAACAGAAAATGTAATGAGCCTGAGCGAAGCCACCGTAAAACAGTGTATGGGAGAGTCATAGAAAATATATAATGAAATAGTAATTAATTATAATAATGCTAAATGCCTGATAAATACTTTACTGGACTTGTTTTTATTGTTGTTAACAGGACACGAACAGTGGAGGAGCTGGATCAGAGGTACGTCCTCATTCCGGAAAAGGTAAAGGACGCCTACCTGGTCCACCTGATTCAGAAGTTCACTGATGAACATGACGACTGGTCCATCATCATCTTCACCAACACATGCAAGTAAGAAGCCCTGAAAGTGATTCAAAGGCCATATGCACTGTGCTCCTTTGCAATCTTTTGGTGCTACTGTGATGCAAAGTTTTGCAGCCTGTTACCTTTCTCAGAGAGTTTGCCAGTATATTGTTAATACAGCGGCACTGGAATGTGATTGATATTTTTTCCACATTTTATAAACATGTTTTTAGATGAGGTGAACAAAATCATATATCAAAAATAATGTACCTTTTTGGCTTTCATTGTTAAACAGGTGAGCAGAAATTTCAGTAACAAGATAAAAATATTATTTTCTTTTGGCTTTGAAATTGAAACTTGAGTGCAACCAGTTACGAAGGGTGTTGATCCAGTGTGGTTCACATGAAAAAAAACATTTGTTAATTTGTTTATTGTTCTTATTTTTTCACCCGAGGAATTGCCAAATCCTCACCATGATGCTGCGGGAATTTAACTTTCCAACAATCTCCCTGCACTCCATGATGAAACAGGTGAGACTAGTGTGGCTCACAAACTTATATTCACAGCTCTAAATTATGAGTCCATCACTGTGACACCGGATCAGGCCACTGCCTTGTTCGCTGACCATAACAGCACCTCCAAGTAAATGTCAGTAATGAAGGAATGAATATTTTTTACGGTTATGAAGGAGAAACCACCAGGGTTGACAGAGAGACCGAATCCAAATCTGTTTTTAGGTGGTCTGTTGAGTTTGCACCTACAAAATGATGTGTTCTTTATCGCAAGTTGTCAGAGCTGCACAGCGAGGTTGTGCTGGATGTAGAAGTCATCCAATTAAAGGGAGAAGACAGAGACACCAAGTGAGCACAAGCCCTGGTGATAATATAGAGATAGTTACAGAATTGTGAGGGATTAAAATGGGATTAAACCAGATGAATGGGCCTGCAGAATAAACAACAGCTCTTTATCTTTTCCAGAAACAACGATTTGCGAACCTCGCCAAGTTCAAGGCCAGTGTCTACAAAATCCTGATTGCGACAGATGTAGCTGCGAGGTAAGAGGCTTTGCTGAGCTGCTGCATTTCTAGCACATTTAAAATGGTGTTTGATAACACTGTTTTAATTCTTCTCAGAGTAGCCTGAGAGCATTCATACAGGCAGCTGTAGACCGTGGACAGGCTGCAGCCACGTTGTTTTGACATCCCTTGTTATTTCGGACCCACAGGGGTTTGGACATACCAACTGTCCAGGTTGTCATTAACCACAACACCCCTGGTCTTCCCAAGATCTACATCCACAGAGTTGGAAGGACAGCAAGAGCAGGTGCGTGGTTAACATCCTCCAGTTTAGGTTATCTTTTTTTAAAGTGACATGTTCAGAAATATCCAAGAGGATCCTGCAGTGTTGTTCTCGGACGACGTGCTCTCTGACTTGTCACATCTAAAACAAATGCAGTTGATGCACAACCACCTTTCCTTCCACTGCAGGGAGGAACGGAGTGTCCATCACATTGGTGACGCAGTACGACATCCACTTGGTCCACTCCATCGAAGAACAGATCCGTAAGTCACAACTGAATGCGGTCGAAAATCTTTGTTTCCTTTGTGTCTTTGGTTTAATAGGCTCTGATCCAACAGTGAGTGTCTTCAGACCGCAGCCGAACTACTGTAGGTGTTGGTGACAGCAGGGTGAACTGAAATGGAGCTAGTAGCAATGCAGAAATGATTGGGAGACAGGTTGTTGATGTGACATGGTCCCAGGTCAGATACAAAGCCAATATTATACTGTATATTGCAATTGCACAGCCTCTGCCACCAACCAAGCACCTGTAAATGTCTGAAAAATAGAGAACAGCTCTGGCTTTATGAGCACCAGTTCCTGCTCAGGTCCCAAGTGTCTGTGTGTGTTGTAAGTCTGTGACAAAACATGGTTTAATTAAACCAGCTGGTCTGTTGTGTTTGTACAGAAACAAAGCTGAAGGAATATCCCGTGGAGGAGAAAGAAGTCCTGAAGATCCTCACCCAGGTCAACGTGACCAGACGGGAGTGTGAAATCGTAAGGATGCCTCTCCTCTTCAGACTCAGTCATTATCACACCTCCTGGTGTTAGCCAAATGTTTCCAGGGATTTGCAGGACTAATTAATGATTGATTTGTGACAGAATTTCAAACGACTTGCTATTTATATTTTTCAAATCATGATCTTGGATGGCAACGAATGTTGTGTTTTGATGAGCCTCTCTTCTGTCCTGTAGAAACTCGAAGCAACAGACTTTGACGAGAGAAAGGAGATCAACAAGAGAAAACAGCTGATCTTGGAGGGGAAGGCAAGTAAACGTTTCTTAACTACAATGTTTTGTGGCACAAAGTCAACTTTAATGTGTGAAAACTACCACGGTGAAGCAACAAAGGTCAAGATAATTTATTCCACTTCTGGCTTTAGTTGGTGCCTGTCCTGCAGTGAGTTCCGAAACTGCTTAATTGAGAAGTTAATGATTCTGGATTAAACTGCTGTTCCAGGATCCAGACCTGGAAGCCAAGAGGAAGGCCGAGCTGGAGAAACTCAGGAGCCAGAAGAAGCTATTCAAACAAAAAATCCAGGAGAGCATTCAGAGACAGAAACGTGGACAGTTGAGGAAGAAACTGATGAAGAGAAAACAAATGAAAAAGAAAAAAGCAGCTCAGGCAACAGCGTGAAAACTGCTCACACCCACGTATGTGCTAGTTTTATTACTGTGCAATATCTGTAATATTTTCATATTTGTAAGCATCTGCAAAATAAATTCATGCCATAAAAAAACAAGTGCTGAAGTTGACTTTATTGATTCAGTTTAACAAGGGAATTACCATGTTGTGATGAAACGTCACTGCAAATAAGACTCCTCGTTTTAAATGGGTATTTACATCACATCGAGATCTCTATTCATTTATGTGATCTCTACCTGTTGATGAAGAGAATCAAGGCTCTGGATGCAAATGCTTAACAACTAATCTACAACTGAAACACTTCTTCAGTGATCACTGCATGTGTTGCAATGAACTGTGGCTCAGTAGACGGGAGGGGAAAAAACACCATAGTGATAATATAACGGCAGCAGGTTTTTCTTAAAGCTATAACATGTTAGGAGTTCAGTGGAACGGGTTGATCGGTGAAAGTAATTCAAAGCGCAAATGAAAGATTCGCACAGCGTCAACAAAACAGAACCATGTCTAAGTCAATTAAACAGGGCGACATCTACTCGCAATATGATTGTCACATGTCTGCTGAAATGAGAAGCGGGTGATGAACTACAGTGGAGTACATTCTTACTGTGTTCAGAGAGCATCTTTCCTGGAAGGGTTACAAAACTACAATCCCTCGGACAGTTCGAGGAGAAGATACAAAACTCTAATAATGAGAGGAAACGGCAAACGCCTCACTCCTGTTGTCAGCAACTTGCTACAAAAAACAGATTTCAGTAAAACAGCATTGACTGGCTAAAAAACACCCAACTGAACTGAACATTATGATGCACAAAGGCAGCAAATCATCTGACAAACGCAAAGTTTGGATCAACTCAGGGTTTAAAGTTCTCCTGGGGGGGGTCCACATGTATCTCAAGAGGAAGTCTACAAGGAATACATAATAACAGCTTTGCACAAATCAAAAGTCCACAAAAGAAATCCACCTTGTTTTACTCCACAGAGAAGGAAGGTGGCTTTTTATTTAATCAGCCCGTCCTTTGCACAAACCAGCTGCAAAACTCACCAATCTCATTATTACCTGCCCTGACGTCATTAAAAAAATAAAATATAAGTCCTTTTCTGTGGGTTTCTTGAGCCCTCTGGTGTTTGGAAGGTTTTTACTATGCTGGTTGTTTTATTTTAACTACATTCATGCTTGTGCTGCAGCTGTTTATCTGAAGGTGATTGGTTCTAGGCACTGACTCAGGTTTCTCATCCACTTTTCCATTGATCTCATTTGCCATCATCCGTACGGATGGCATTCCCACTGTGTGTAATTGGGATAGAGTGTCATTTTTATCCACACAGAATCATTTAATTAAGACAATTTTATACAACAGGGTATATGAGAGTTGACAGATTTCCTTCATAAAGTTTTTCACCCCCTGATTATCTATAAATTTGAAGATTTTGGTCACTGCTCAGAGATGTCGTACAGTTTGTGCGGCAGGGTAATATGGCCATCAGTATGGATATGTATATCCAGTGAACATTCACAAAGTCATGTGAAATGACACTGGGTCAAATCTGTGGTCATCTGTTGGGACTGAAAAGTCCTCAAGCCACCCTTATTCCTCTCAGGTTTGAACCCTTACAATGACCTGGACTCGTTTCCCAGATGTGGAAACTCCTATCCTTCTCTTCCTCAGCCACCTTCCTTTTCTACTCCTTACCTGTGGTGGATTGATTGCCACGACCGCCTGTAAGCCTCGACTACTATCCTCCTCCTTTGACCTCTTGTTTGGTTTCTTTCACCTCAAGCAGGGATTTGTGCGATGAGCGTGGGCTCAGTCCACAATCCCCCAAGGAATCATCAATGCAAAGCATTCAAGCATTTGCCAATCTAAGCATACATGTTGAAGAAAAGACCTCTGGTCATGAAGCACAGCCGGACATCAACAACTCCTGCTTTCAAGAGACTAAAATAAGGTAAAGCCTTCACTGAAACATCAAATCACACTGAGTTGAATATTCAGTGCTGGTCATGTTTGATAGTCTCGATGACTTTTTTGCAATTTTGTGCTCTGTGATAAGAAAGGTACTTCTGAGAAGAAAAACTGTCCCATGATGATCGCGATATCGGAGGGATTCGCGCCTCATGCCTTGAAAAAACAGTCTGAAATCCCTGTGCCACTCCACCACTGACATGTGGTCGAAACCACCCGAGTGAAGCCCTCGTGAATGAGCCAGTGGTTCGAGGCAAATGAAAGGTATTTCAATTCAAGGCTCTTTATTTTCAGACTCAAGCACAAAACCCGGGTTTGTATTTCCTCTCCGAGAGGGTGTGTCGACTGCTGCTTCTTTCAGAGGCTGCTGAGGTTTATGGGCCCAGTAACTGACTGTTGGTGCTGCTCTCATCCCATGATAAACCTAATTCAGAATCGTCCGGGACATCGTACAGGTTGAGCAACCAACCAAGTTTTAGCATGGGGATTAATGTGTTGCCTGTTTAAAGGCTTTCTGCAACCATGTCCGTCCAGGTACGGAGAAGCAGTTCTTCAAATTCAGTTGGAAGGCTTCGATCCTCCACCGAAGAAGAATGAAAACTAAGAGCTCTCCTTTCGTTCCTGGAGGCTGTGGGGTTCAGGGGTTTTGGTTGATTATTTTCTTGGGATTTGAGCCTCATTTGGATTCCCATGAGAGACCGCTGAGATCTCTTCTGTTTCCCTCAGCAGCTCGACCACACGCCGCCATCTTCTCGACTTCCCTCCTTCACTTCGCACGGGCATGGGTCCCTGCCTCCCACTTGTTCGCTCGGCCTCTGTTGCCATCTCCCTGCCCATCTGTTCGCGCCCTCTTCATCTTCTACCCTCTTATTTCTCTCGCTGGTCATTGGTTTAGTTTCGCTATCCCGTCGCTTTCACTCGGTGGTGCTTCGGTTGTAGCAGAGGAAAACAGGTATCCATTTTATGTTGTATTATTTCCCAGATTAAAAAGCTGATGAACTAAGCTCAGCTCAAGCCTAGCTCCCTTCTTCAAGCATCCTGCAAGACACAACGCTGCCTTGATTAGTTTTTGTCCAAAATACATCAAGAAAATTTTTGAAAAAGTCAAAACTGTTTTTAGTCACCTAGAATGTGAAAAGTTAAGCACACATTACAGCCAAATATATAGCTTCTGTTTTATGGAGGGCAGGACTAAACCACTGAGGTTTAGTTTGAGCTTTCGAGGGCCTTTATCTCAGGTTGTGTGAGATGGTGGCTACATCAACCAATCACAGCAATGAGGCTATGACATAAGAGACTAAATAATATGATCAGAACTTTTGAGTTTGTCAAGACCACTCAAAAAAAAAAAAAAAAAATACACCATACAATCGATCAAAAGAAAGTGACATTTCCTTCAACGACACATGATAACTTAATGCACTTCAGTGTATTATGGTCTTGATCACCTTGGAAGAAACTTTAAGACACATTTTATGTACTTACACTTTAGTACTGTGACAGTCCAGTCACCCCGCCATGTTGGTATGCACGTTCACCCTGGTAAGTCGAGTCCTGGGACAAAGCCACATCGATTTGGGACTTGAACTCATCGCCCAAGTAGCTGTCCTGAAGTACAACAGGACAGAAACAACTTAGATTAGAGCAGATTTCCTCCACTTGTATCACTGAGCTCTGGATGCTCCACCATCTCCAGTACAAACCTTTTCACATAGCCTTTTTGAATTTAATTAAACACTTGGGATACTTGAGATAATAACGACATAATTATCATGAACACATGTTAAATATTTGTTTCATTCAGTAACAATAATGTGTTACCTGGGAGAGCTCTGGCTGGGAGAGGCCAGGCTGGCTCATCTGAGAGGGCTGGCTCATGGAGATGTAGCCCTGTGTCAGCGGCCCCTGGGAGAAGGACTGGGAAGCTCCATCCTGGCTGGCCTGGCTGTTCGGTCCATTACCCTGACTAGCACCCTGGTTTCCAGAGCCACGGACCCTCTGTCGCCCACCACGGCCAGGTTTACCCTTCATAGCTCCACGACCTTAGTTAGGGCCAGAATCCAAAAAAGTGTTATTCTGAGGACATAATATATTAATTACACTAAATAGAAGAGGATCCCCAGTAAATTAATCTTGAATCATTTTTTTCCTTCTGAAAAATCAGACCAAAGTTGGCAGATCTTAAGTTTAAAAGGTGGTTCACTGGGTTATTTCAGTGCTGTTCTATACCTGCAGCAGGGCCGTTGGTCTGCCCCAGGTAGCTGGGTGGAGGCATTGGTGGCATCACCAGGTTGAAGGGTATGGGGATATTCATAGCGGCCATATGACCGGGGCCTGCCCCAATCATCCCAATCTGGTCATGGGTTTGAAAGTACATGTTGTTGGGACGTCCAGCTGGAAGACAACGCACAGAATAAGGCTCATGTCAGTTTGGCATAAGGAAAACAAGACTGGGCAAGCCTGGTTTTGCTGGACTGTGAATACAGCCTGTCGGTGAAAGAGTTTTTCCATTAGCAATCATCTGGAGTTGTACCATCGGAGACTATCGAAGAAATAAATAATAAAAATTAAATACCAGCATTGCTGCGGTCATAGGCAGAGCCAGGGATGAGGGCCTCACGGGCATCATACATCGCAGTGCTCATAAAACGTCCCCCCTGGAAAACAACACGTATCATTTAGTACATTTACAACATACCAATTTTTTTTTCTTTTACTGGTGACAAATCCTCTTCCCATTAGTTTCTTGATCAACCACTTGGTCTATAAAATGTCTACATACCAAAAATTTTCATCACAATTTCAAATTTGAGCCCAAGATAACATCTTTAAATATCCTGAGATTTCTGTCCAGTAGTATAAACCCTGAAGATATTTAATTAACTCTTACAGGGTTGATGGTGTTGACCAGCTTGCGGGGCTTGCTGAACTGCATTAGGCTCTCCCTTAGGTTGTTGAGGGGCCCCTCCACCAGCACCTTCTGCTCCTTGTAGTTGTTCAGCAGGTTGTTCCACAGCGGTTGCTTAGAGAGGGCCTTAGGGTTCCCCACGATGATCACACCGTACCTTCACACAAACACACGCACAGAATTTCCAGTAGTCTGATTATTCCCTACTACGGGTGTTCAATATGCAACAAGAGACTGCAAAGAATTAAACAGCAGAATTATACTCAGACGAGCTGTCAAGAGCATCTGTTCTGCATCGTTCCTAATTAGGTTCAACAAGGAAATCTAATTAGCTTTTTATAAACTAATGAGCTGACTGTGTGCTGCCAACTTTATCCAATGTGACTCCTTTAACAGTTTTATTTTGTATTTTACTTGGCTCTGGTCAGTGCCACGTTGAGACGACGAGGGTCATTCAGGAAGCCGATGCCCTGATGCTCATTGGCACGAACACAAGAAAGGATGATGAAGTCCTTCTCTCTGCCCTGGAAGGCGTCCACACTGGCAATTTCCACTTGCTACAGTGGAACAGAACAAAAAGGAGGAAGATGAGATTACATGATTAGAATGAGAGAACAAACATTGTCCTATACCACAGAGCAACCAATTAAACCTCAATAACAGTTACTTGTCAGTTTGAACATGATGTATTTTCAGCTCTGATTTTCTCATTTCTGAGATGCCTTCAGACAAAGCCACGGCTCCTTAGTTGCCTTGGACTAAGTCACAGAAGACCAAACAACTTAATTTTTGCTGAGTTGAGTAATAACTAAATTATCTTCACAGGTGTGTGTGTGTGTGTGTGTGTGAGATACCTGATAGAGTTTGGTGTGCAGGGAGCCGCTGAACTGCATGTACTGGACCAGGTAAGAGCGCTGACCCTCGTATGGGGTGATGATGCCAATTTGGTCGGGTTTGGCTCCAGCCTTCAGCAGTCTGGTGGTGATCTTCTCTACATTGGCAGCCTCCGTCCTTAAAAACATCAGCAGGGAAAATTACCTCTCATGTTGATGGGAGCAGACTAATGGCAGTTTAAAAATACATATCACGTCAACTGTGTGTCACCTTTGCACACCTTGCAAGTTTATTTTATTCGCTAAAGCTGCAAATAAATCAACAGCGGTTGGTTTCGGGGATGTTGACAAACATAACAGGACCAGTTTGATCTTGCTTTTGTGATGGAACGCTTGCCTCCCTAAATGAGAGGGACTCTGAGGGTAGCACACAGCTGACTCAGATCATTTGATTAGACTGAACTGATTTCTGTGACGTTCATCAAACACTTGAATGACAATTCTGTCAAGGTCCTGCTACGTACGGTTCTTATAATGGACACATGGATGGTTTTCACTGGAGAACAACGTTTTAGTCAGGATAAATTTCTTCTTACCTACACTTGTTGCTTCTAGCTTACTGCACACAAACATACAATACATACATTGTATTGTACGATATTGCATTGTATTCCATTGTATAAGAAGTTCTAAGCATGGTTCTGATGAACGCATTCTGATTGTTGGAATTCTTTTACATAGAATTTTTTTTTAAAACTCATTAAATTTTCCACATTTTTCACCCCAGGGACACAAGGCTTCACAACAGTGTGCAGCAAAGTCTTGTAGCACTGTGATGTAAAAAAGTAGCAATATTTAGTAAATGTTGCGGCTGCTCAGAGGCCAAAACTCTCTCTCTCGGAACTAAGCCCATACATCACCATGGCAACCTCTGCAGTTTGGTGTACACGACTATTCAAGCCTGTCACACTGGTTTTGACGTGAAGGCTGTGAGCGAGCACCCCCTAGTGTGGCTTGTGGCTAAATTAATTCAGATCTTTTGATGTATGCAAAGTAACCCAAGGAAGTCACCTGTTGAGGTAGGAGGTTCCAGAGCTGGCAATCTCCTCCTGGCCCTGAGTCACATAGAAGAACATGGGCTTGTCTGGCTGTGGCCATTGGAAGTCAAAGCCTTTCTTGATGCGGTCAGCTGGGGAGAACGAGGACATTTTTATCAAGTTTTTAGTTTAGAGTTTGTGGATCTTTTACATGATAATGTACCAGCTAAAGTGAACATTAATTTGCCCCTGCTTGACAAACCTGCAGTTACACCATTCTGCAGAGAGCCCTCATAGAAGATATTGGAGGGGAAGGCACTGAGAGCCGGGTGCATGCGGTACTGGACCTGCAAGCGGATGGGCCGGATCCCCAGAACCACCAAGCGTTCAAACAGGGACTGGGACAGACCTGCCTTGGCTGCCTTCTTACACATCACCACAGGGCCCAACTGACAGTGGTCACCCACCAGAATGAGCTGAGAGGAGGAAGATGAGTTACACAAGTGTAGTGTGGGTTAATAATGTGACTGCATAATATTAGTTTTTGCTTCTGGATGTTCAGGACAAATCGTTTTGCAGATTTTAACAGATACATATTGCTAGTCATACAATTAACTTCACATTTTAACAAGGAAATCTGACATATGCTAACAATATTGGTTTCATGTTCCTATGACACTCTTGTCTATTTCCTCATTGACATGCTATTAATTCCAAATTTCCATTCAAGTTCCTACTATGTTTAAGTAAGTTTTTATATTCACTGTTGGAGTAATGGTACAAAATAAAACATAAGCAGTACTGTCAAATTATTGACAGAGGTAATCAGTCAAAGATGATGTTGAGCTGTTCAATTAACATTTGAATCATCATCGTTCAACCAATAATTTGTTAAAACGTTGTAGTGGACATCTGCAACATTTTAAGTTGTCTCATCAAACACTGCGTATACCTGCTTGGCTCCCAACACCACAGGGACCATGCACTCAGGCTCGGTGGCCTGGGTGCTCTCGTCAATCAGGATGGAGCGAAACTGCATCTTGGCCAGGCGGGGGTCTCCGGCCCCAACACAGGTGCAGCAGATCACATCAGCGTTCTGGACGACAGAGAGGAAGATAATTTACAACCCTCAAACAGAGGAGGTGAAACACAACAAGCTTTCTGGTTACCACAACACTCAGCATGAAGATGATCGCAGCAATAATCAGCATGGGAAGAATTGGAGAGCTTGGACTAATTGGCCAAAACTATTGGTTGCACTAGCAATGCTAAATAATCTGTAGCTGACCACTGACTACTCCCACATGCAGTAACAGGAACTCTTGAATATCAGCTGATTGAAAATCCTCCTCACCATGAGCAACTCTCTCTCGGCAGTGCGTTTCAAAGCCCTGTAGCGTTTCTCATCAGCAGACGACAGCTCGCCAGTCTCATCCTTCAGCTGCTGTAGTTTCTGAAGCTCTGGCATACTATGGAGAGATACGTCAGCGTTAACTGCTGAGAGCCATGACTAAATTCACACAACAACACTAATCTTATTACTCTGTTTAAAATACATGCATCCTGTGGTGGTGGCAGCCTGAGGCTTGGGAGTAATTTGACATTTCAGGCTTAGATCCTTACAACTTGAAACCATGACACAATATTCACAGCTATTAACTTAAATTTTAGACAAATCGACCATTTTACAAGATTCAGTTGCAACTGTTGGCGTAGACATTTGACATTGGTCATGCCTAAAGGATTTTTATCAGATTTTATTCTGTTAAAGCAACTGACCTCCAGGTGTGCATTCAACTTCACATTACCTTACAAAGAGATGGAAAATTAAACTGCAAATCCCAAAGTTTATGCTTAAGGCTCACTTGAACCTGATCTGAATTGTCTTTGTTTGCAAAGTTCTGAGTATCAGTATAAAAACCTGGTGAAATTTGACATCAAATTGACACAAGAACAGTAGGAAATCTTTTTTTAGCCTATTTACTACTCATATTTACAAAACTGGTTTATGTACACAATCCACCAATTATAGCTTTGGGTAAAGTGTTTGAGCTTAATTTCCCTACATACCACTGACCTGTCCATGTTGCTGATCTGGTTGTGCAGAGCCAGAAAAGACACTGGTGACTCGATGGCCTCCCGGCTCTTAGCACACAGCCTGACAACCTTCAGCCCCGTCTTGTCGATCTTCTCAGTCAACTGGTCCACAGCAATGTTACTGGGAGCACACACCAGAACTGGGCTGCAGAATACATACACATATGTTAGCAGAGGAACAGTTAAAATACAGCCACTGGAATAACAACAATTGTAACATGACTCTTTTTTAATACCTAAGGCTCTTCCTCTTACCCATTGCCCTGTCGGGACAGGTGGTAAACGATAGTTGCAGATGTGACAGTCTTCCCAGTGCCTGGAGGACCCTGAATTAGACTGAGAGGCCTCTGCAGCACCGTCTTCACAGCATACACCTGCACACACACGCGTAAGCACAGAAACAGCCTAGGTGAATAACTGCAAATAAGGACATCACATCTTTCATAAAATGCTTATCCTGAGAAAATTTCCCCCTATTCTACACTGTATTCAATATCCTTAAAATATATTCCATTTAAATCCATAACAGACCTGTGAGTGATTGAGGTCTGGCAGACCCTGAGCAGTGAAGCGCTTTGGCAGCTGGCACTTGATGGTGACATCTTCCACCTCGTGGCCCAGCAGTTTGTGGTATATGTAGCCAGACACAGAGGTCTCGTCCACTGCAAACGTCCTCAGGGCGCTTTGCATCCTGCAGCAACACAGACGCAAATGTGCCTCATTATCACATACTTGTATCAACAGAGAGCCTCTGTCTGTAACAAACTGCACTGACACAAAATGATCTCCTGTAAACACTGCATGTTTAGCTCTGTAAACTGTATGCAAGAGGGGAAAAGAAACAAAACTTGTATTATATCCTGCAATGAGGAGTAATATTGTTACTTAGGAGCAGTAAAATTAAATGTTACCGTCTCATGTGGAATTAAAGGGGCGTATGATTTCAGCCTACCTGTCAAAGGATGTGGACTTCCACACAAAATCCACCTGGAAGTTGTGTGGGATTTCCACAGGTGCCCCAACACTGCTTCGCAATTCAATGGCAATTTCATCCCCATAGTCTTTTAATACATGCTGTTAAGGAAGTCTTGCATCATCTGTAAATTATGTCTTATATATGGGGATGGATGGGGCTCTGTTGTCTTTACTGGTCTTCCATACTTAAGATTGTGCACTGCCTCCTGGAATTAGTGTCGGTGTTGTGAGCCAGACTTGAAGACACTTAATTAGACGGATAATGGGTGATTAACCATTAACAGCGCAAAGGATACTGTCAGGGACTTTGATGACATGGCCAATGCCTTTCCACAGTGGGGCCAGGTCTCCCTTGTACCGCAGGCAGATTTCATCACCTTGCATCAGCCGCATATCTGGTATTGATAAAAGGATACAAGTTAGATACCCTTCCTGCTCAAAATGACCCACACATAGACTATGGAGGGTGAGCTCTAATATCAAAACAAATGATACAGTACCGTGCAGCTACAAAAACCCCACTACGAAAGGAAGAACAAAACTAAGCACACATGCCAGCAAAAGATGCAGGGTTTGGGGAAGGACTCGTGCAATTCTGGGAACTGAAGGGGATGGGTGGTTGGGGGTTCTAACTGCACCACAGAACCATGGAGAGGAAGAACTCAAGCTCAGAGAATTACCACCTGAATCCGTCTTGGGCAGTGTGAAATAGGCAATCCGCTTTTTATTCAGCCCCAGGTCCCACCTGACTGTTATATTGTCTTGGGTCTGCAAAAGAAAAATAATAAAATAAATATATCATCAATTAACTGTTAGTAGGTCAGAGGTAAAATAACACATCAGTTAAAGTAAAATCCTTCACACCACAAAAAACATTTCAGTGTGGTCACAGCTGCAGTGGGGAAAATACATCATGTGGTTCAATTTAAGTCATCCAGTGTGACATCTGCACAAGAATAAAATAATCTTTACTGTACATGTAAAACTATCAATTAGATTAGTGTCTTTTTTTAAATTTCTATGTGACCTAAAACCTGATTTATATGTAGAAGACTACGAACAATCAAAAAAAGACCATTCTCTAAGTTACAGTCTCCAACTTAGGAACGGTGCTCAGATACCTGGGACTCCTTAAGCTTCTTGTCATAGTCAGCCTCCAGTTTGACCAAAGGGCCAAAGATGTTTTGGTACTGGTAGGCATCCTCGTAACGCAGTAAAACATGCTGAGGTTCCTCATCCACACCAGGTTTCTCCAGGTCTTCCAAGGTGGCCGTGGGATTGTCCTATGTGCACATTATGCGTATCACATCACAGACTCCTACTAACAGATTCTACTTCTCACTGGCAGATGTCTATTAAAACTAGTATTCAACATGTGATAGCACTTTAGCCTGTGCTAATTACATAAAGTATGCAATCTTCTGGTCTCAACACTGCTGTAAACAAAGTACCTTGGAGTAAAAGCCTTCAAGAATCTCAACTGCATACCTTCCAGAGCTCCTCCAGCTTGTTGATCTGCTGGGCAGTGATCTGACGGGCTCGAAGCTGCTCCTGCTCCGATGGGATCTTCACCAGCCAAGACAGAAAGCAGCGATCTTGGATCAGTGGCTGCCACTGTGAGCTGTCCCAGTTGATGTCTTTTAAGCTACTCTGGCTGGCACATGGCTGCCTGCATGGAGATACGAGATTCAGAAAAACATAAGAGGGTTTTGCAGTAATCAGATTATCGGAAGTTGCAGGAAGTTATCTATTTTCCTGTCTTAAAAAGTTTTCTTACAGTTTGGTTTCCTTTATACATGAGGACACGGTAAGAGTTAAATTAACTAGCACTACTTGGAGGATTGTGGTGAAGTTATATAATTACAGTAACTTATAATTAGAGGTTCAAAACTGTCCTCAGAGACAATCTCCACCAAATTTACTGGATTTGTGGGCATTGGTTAGAGGACACTATTCCTACCTGCAGAGTAACACCACCACGGAATCAGCCTTGGCCGGGATAAAGCCCAGGAGGAAGACGTTGCGACAGCCACAGTTGTAACATTCCAGCACCGTCTCGCCAAGTGGCCCATCTTTATGCAGGGTCACCTCTTTGCATTTGGCTCTGACCAAATGGTTCACAATGTGGCTGGAAGTGAAGAGAGAGGAGAACGTGAGTCAGATGTTTACAAGAAAAAAAAAAATTAAATCAGACACTTCAGTTTCATACACATTTAACATAATCTGCATCCAAAACTAGCTAAAAATATGTTTGACAATCATACAGTAAAAATGGAATGGTTGTATTGTTTGAATTTCAATTTGTTTGTTTTTTAGTTTTTTTATTTAATTTCTGGTTCACTGCAATAGCTATATATTTTGACATTTATAATTGAGGTGATCAGATGATGAGCAGTTGCTTACACACCTGCCAGATGTGTTGCCACGTCCATTACAGAACCACTTCTTGCTGGTATTGCAGTACACCACACATGCTGGATCGTGGATACCACAGTAGCTGAAAAATAATGTATCAAAACAGCAGGTGAATTACTGCAGTATTTGGCTGAAATGCTGCACAAGTAAAGGACCCTGCCACGGCCAAATTAAGGTCATGCCAAAAACATTTAAAAAACAGGTTGAATTAATGACAGAGTCAGAAACATTACCATATTGTATCTAAGAGGTAATGTGTTGTGTTTTTAAAAATCATAACTATCCCAAGACAGGGAGACAATCAGATTTTAAATGCAGCAATAACATTATCCCTCTGTTTACTAAAGTAAATAACCTCGTCATGCAAATTTCTCAGTAACCTAATTTTTCCACACGCAATATTAACCATTTTCCACATGTAATTATTATTATATCTAGAAGAAATGGGATGCCAACCAACCAACTTTTTTAAGTATTTAATCTATCATGCCAATGATTTGGATTTTCTGTTTGCCCTTGTTTTATATATGTATGATATAAAAAAATTACTTTGCTGCTTATCAGAAAGACTGAAACTGTTAGAAAAGATAGAGAACACTGGACACTGTTTGAAGCGTGCAAGGACAAAAGAGAAAGTATTATTAAACACTATTATTAATCATCCAAAAAACATTAGTGCAATGACACTATTTCCTCTGTAATCTATGCTCAGTTGGCAGTTTATTAGGTACATCTATGTAAAATTAACGCATTAACATCTAATGCAACAGTATAGCAAAGAAATTCTTCCTTTATTAAAGTTTTAGTGTTCAGTTTGTGGTGAAACAGTTTTATCATTTGTATTGAATTGAGTGGCACTATAAAGGACATGTTTCTATGATTTTGTCCACCCGCGATTATGATGTTAAGATGCATAACAGAAACACCTCACTATATGATGCAATACAGTTCAACAGCAGCACAAAGTACTCCCTTGACTTTACATAAAATTTCGTCAACCCCTTCCAAGACAGTTCGAACCCCAACATGAACGGTACTACCTTCATGAAGGGAGGAGTTATTGGAGGACCGCTGTATTATTAGAACAGTACTGACGTTCTCGCGTGGTGCGACTCCTGTCAGTGTACCTGCATGCGTGAACAGGCAAGTCTTTCGTGTAGTATGTATCTTCTTCATCTTCCTCAAAGTTGAGCTCGGCCAACAGCTGGCTGGCTTTGGCCACAGAATCATCCACACCGCCGTTGTGAAGACCTTCGTCAGGACCGTTTACCTGCAAAACAACACACGCTTTTACCAAACCAACTCGATGCTAATGATTAGCAGACAGTGGCTTGGGCGCGGAAAAGCCAGTGAATAGATTATAAGTAGACATGTTGTCAGTGTTCTTCACGTTTACCTTCGACCTTTAAAGTTGCATCCGAGATTCTGGATAGTTTGAAACAAACGCTCTAGGACAGCATGTATTACATTGGCAGTTTAGTTAATAGGCGTTCTAGTTAGCAGCGATTTAACGGCAAGCTTCTAGCTAACGTTGAGCTAAGAAACGCTGCATCCAATAATAGCAGGCTAGCAGGTTAGCTAACTGCCGCTAACGTCAATAAACCGCGCTTCGTCGTGCCTTCCTGTAACATTGAAAGCATCAGACCTGGTTGTCCAGCTGGCTCTGGGTCTGGCCTTGAGTTTGCGTCTGGCTGGGTAGGGTGAAATCGGTGAAATCATATTCGGAGCCCTGGGTATCCGCTCCGAGCAACTCCGCTTCCTCGGTGTCCAAGAAGGTGAGGGTCTGGGAGCTCGGCCCGTACGCCTCCACACTCATTTCGACTCTCAACTTTCGCTTTACTGGACGATTTCCGGTGTTCGCTTGTAGATGAACTAAACCCTCACTGTATTTGTTTATCTGCAGCCGGTTAAGAAGCCGACACTGGGAGTCTGGAATTGAACCAAAACAAAAACAGAATAGATCAGAACCTCGAAAGATCCGGCAGGTCCAACAGAAACGGCGACGGGCTCCCTGCGCCGCACAACGCGTGACGTCTACACTGTAGGCTGTGGACGAGAGAAAGATCATCGAACAAAAGAGCTCTCACTCTGATATTTTTTCAAGGGATCAAAACAGAACAATGAATCACTGCAGGGACTATCATGGAAATACAGAGTACCGATACAGATATCCTCTTTCCATTATATTTATATTTATTTATTTATTTATTTTCCTTTATGCTCATAAGGGATAAAACTGAAATAATTACAACGGCGGCGCCAACAACAACAATCATCATCATCATCATTATTATTGTTGATCAAATCAATGATCAAAATGCTCAACTGAAGTCTCAGGGGTGACATCAAGATTGGTTGCTCTTTGGGGACTTTAAGGCCACATGGAGTAAAAAAATGGAGAAAAGGGGTCTTTACGCAAACAAGTTGCAGAGCTGAAGTCTCAGCTGCAGAGTTTGAAGGAACACAGTTCCATTTAGGAACAAGAGGTCAGAGTGATCTCTGCCAACCAGGAGTTACAAGAGATTCAGAAACAAGATTCTCTGGGACCAGGTTGAATGTTTGACCAACAAGCTCCACAAAGCTAAGAACTACATAATCAGGAAGGAAGAGCATCAAATTAATTACGGATTAGTCATCCCTTTATTAATGTTAGATGGGCTGTTAGTTCAAAATTAAGTATAGGCACCTTTATGATGGAATTCTTGGCACAGGTCACATTAGCCCAGACCATACTGTGAAGACATTAAATATGAAGAGATTGTAAGGGTTAATTTGTGACCTGAGGCAATACCTTTCCTCTATCTGTTTTTATGATGTAGGATACATGCAGAAGTCAGGCCAATTATCTTTCTCAGAGTGGTGCTTCATGTAACATCTCTGATGTTTGATGGAGGGCCTTTTATACCCACTGTACCAACTGTCCATTTGAAAAGTTTACAAGTCAATGACATGCTTCCAACAGGCATGACTAGTGAGTAGTGGAAAAATATAAAGTCAAAATAACAGAATCAAAGACATTACTTTTAATCCTTTAATTATCTTTACTTCAAAGCCTTTCCTTTCACAAAGCCAAAATTACTTGTTGTAACAGTGCTTTGTTAATGTCAGAAGCAGAAGACACCTATTTAGAGGATACTCCCTAAACAGAAGAACTCACAATAAATCACAGAGTCATACTGTTATTGTACAATAGAGCACACAAGATAAAAAAAAAATATATAATTTTGAGGTAGCCACACATCTGACTTGACGGCATCAGTAAAATATCTTTGAATGGACCCGCTGAGCATTTTTAAGGCCTTTTCATAACACATAAACAACAGCAAGGCACAGAAGAGTCAGGGTCAGATGTCACCTCATATGTAAACTTGAGGTTTTCACATTTGTCAGCAGACATTTTAGGGGAAACTATTCCACAACCCTTTTCACCTCTCAGCTCTCATGAAGCCACACAGTAATATATCAGCACCTGCAAACTCAGATGTAAAACCTGCTCATCATTTCAATAATTCTTTGAGAGAGTCTTTCACCACATTGCCAAGACATAAGTTAAATGTCAAAGGCTAAAATAAAACTTAGGTCTGAGAAGGTAAATTCAATTGTTCCAAATGCTAATTTGTCATAAAAAACATGATATTGAGCACCATTTATATGACACATACTGGTGAAAATAATGACAAGTTACTCAAACTGACTGGCACCAATTTGCTTAACTCAGGTGAAAAAAGATGCAGGTTAGCGGAAACCTCAAGGGGAGTTAAGAAGAACATCACTGCTGGAACACCAATCACAGTGTTCAGCTAGTTTCTTAAAACAAGCTGCGGCGGTTAAAACTAGATCCTCATTTCTCACAGGCAGGTCATTTTGTTTGGGACACACTGGGTGCTGAAGCAGTGCGTAGACCATTCAATGCTAAAATTTCTCGTAAAACTAACAAAACTGAGGCTGCCTTAGGTGGTGTGGGCTGTTCTGACCACTCAGCAGTCAAGGAATTGGTCTACACAATGAAACAGACAAACCAATTAGAGCAATTAAACAGAACATTTACACCTGTGAGTGGCATTGTCACAAAGTGAAGCAATATGCCGCAGTTTGTTTTTACAGGTCAGAACAAACCAAAAATCAGGAAAATAGAGAATACCTATCATGACTAAGAAAGGAATAAGGGATGAGGGGTTTTAAAAATGGATGTATGTCTGGAAAGCTACATATTTCAAGTTAAAGTGACTGAAAATAAAAATACAAAATGCAAGCATTCACATTGCTTGAAAAATGCTGTCCAAATTCCAGATTAAGTAGAACTGAGAAAAAGAAAGTGCAACAGAAATAAAAGGCCCAACTCTGACTGAGAGTCCAACTTCATCACATCGAATCCTAATGTAAAAATAAGCAGCTACATCTGATTCAATGAGGAGAGCAACAGGAAGTTTTAATCAAGTTATACTATTTAGGGCTGCACGATTACAGAAAAAACTGCAGTTTGTTTTGTTCCTGCAATGTAGCAAAGTGTAAGAAAACAAATCACAGGTTTTCTGCAGTCTACCTAAAAAAATGCACTAATTCAGTGAAAACATTTTCACTACCCAAAAAGCTGGTGTAGCGATGTCACAATTTTTTTAAACTCGTTTGTTCAGTCATTTAAAATGATACTTACAGATATACAGTTTAGACTGTATATTAATATTTGTTCTAGTAGTAGTTTGTTCTAGTGTCATTTGAGGCACATCTCAATCAAAATTTTGCAGACATAAAATAATTTTGACAAACCAACAACCCGAATTTCCAAAAATTGACAGATTTGAGATCTGTAAAGTAACATAGCACAGTCTGGGATCAGATCATTGAGGTGAAATTTGGGTTTTTCTGTCAGTATTGGGCCAACAAAAGGGGGAAAAGGAGCTGGAACCAACCCGTTCCCTGATTTAAATAACCTTTGTAAAAGAAGGCAAATTTACAACTTCTTATAAAGAAAAAGGACTCAAGAAGAAATTCAACATCAAGAAGGAAACAGCACGGACAGACTGTAGAGCAGCAGGAAAAATATCTGAAGGAAAATGAAATTAGCAGACACTTTTACTGCTATACATTTCCACTTAAACCATAATGTTACCATAACCATAACTATCATGTACACTAACCACGTGTAAACACCTGTTGAGTGAAACGTATTGTGACAGAGTAAAATGCAAAATTTAAAATTCAAAATTTGAGGAGGAAGCATAAGTCAAATAATGTGAAGTATATCGAACAGTTTCCCCAAATGTGACCTCTAAAACCATTTCCATAACCCTAACCCTATAAGGTGCAATAATAGGAGTCACTTTTGGGGTTCTGGGTTCTAATATCTGTAACATTACAGAACTTCTACATCTGCTTTTTAACTGCATACAAACAAATATGAGCAGCAGTTTGCGGCTCTGTCTTCTAACTGAACAGATAGTTATTCCCATATTTTAAACTCCAAAGTCAGAATGTTTCAATTTCCTTGGAAGTGGGAGGAAAGCCTACATTACAATGACCATGGCCTGTCTTCAGACTCCCATTTTATCTTCTCATCATTGGGACGCGTTAACACATACAGTAACTGAATAAGGCTTAGCAAAAAGCAAAAAACAAACAACCAAAGAACACAAGTGAAAACCTACGACAAAGAGAAGGAAACACCAAATCCTGTATGCTGAATTTTTCATTTTGTCCAAGTAAAGACAACCATTAAAACAAGAAAAACATTTGGCCACTTGTGGTTAAGTGCAATTTCTCTTGTGTGGTGAGTGCTGGAGAGGCTGGTTGGCATCTGGAGGTCACTTAGTGGAAGTGCTGCTGGCAGTGTATCTTCTCTTCAGCCTGGTCCAGAAGCTCCAGCATCTCCTGGACGATGGCCTTCAGTGCACGGCCCAGGTCTTCCCCGCTGTAAGGCTTTCCAAGAGGAGGCACGTGGATGAAGGCAGAGCGGCCGCGGCTCAGGTACAGAGACGTGTAGTAGGTGAAATCACAGAGATATCTGCCACAGACGAGAGCAGGACACTGAATGAATGAAGCACCTCTCTAAGCGCTTTGCTTGTGCATTTATTAATACATCACATCATCATATCACTCTGCACGTTATCTAATGTGTGCATACATTTATATATAAGGTTCCCCATTTCTGCCAGACATATTCTGCTAGTATTAAGCTGTAAGTGACTGCAAATCTCTGCACACCTGCACCATAGATGAGTCACATACAGGAGTGTGCAGTCGTCTCTGAATAAACCTAAAACTGTTCATATTGTGACTATAGGCTGACCAATATCTCAGCATGGCAGATTGTAACTTATCTTATCAAAAAAAATCTTAGGCCACAACCACCTTGGTTGTTTTAGCAAATTTTAAAATGATCATCCACATCTTTTTTAGACCTCTTTATTAAAGACAAAACCAGAGAAAAGCAAATGTGTACACCAAAAAAAGGAAAAATATAAAACAAAATGGGTTCTTCAGGCAGCTCCCTTGGCATGGAATAATGATTACTGTATTTATTTTTTTTATCAAGTTTTCATCAAATATTGATATATTTAAGTATTTGCCTCAAAAAATGAGCCACAGGCTTCAATAATATATACTATATAAAATCCAGGTCCTGATCCAGAGGTCAAAGTCAAATAAAATTACCTTCCAGCATCTTTGGAGACGGACACAGCGACTCCCAGCCCTGAAGCGGTCACTCTCTTGCAGACTGATTCCATGTCAATAACTGAATCGATGCAGTCCGGGCCTCCCACAATGCAACACTGGGAATCAGGACAGAAGCTGCTGTTGTCCAGACCTTTGTAGCCGTGATTTCTGCCACACTTCTCTAATGTGACAGTGGTGGCCATACCTGAGACCCCAACGTGAACTACCAACTGGCAAACAAACAAAACAATAAGAGCGCAAGATCAGAATGACTACAATATCATCCTTCCTCTCTTATTATCAGATTGTTCTCGGAACCTGTCAGACTCAGTTATAACTTACATTGCACATTACACAGACCTAAGACCCACAGCAGTAAATCTGACCTAACCAGGAACTGAGGCAGACATGAGTTGCAGTATTTTACACTTTAAAAGTAGAACAATGTGAACAAGTCACTCAAGTTCTGCTCTTACCAGCGGATGATACTGCTTCCATAATGAAGGAACCAAACTCTGGACTGTCTGGTACTCTACAGGAACCTCGTACACATGCAAGTCCACTTCACTGCCGAGTCCGAGCTTCTTCAGTTCCTGACAGGACAGAAGAAAAACATATAAATTAAGTCTTTCTATATTTAGTTGTTTTTAAGATTTTGACAAAATTTCAAAATTAACTTCTTGTCTCCAAAACGGTCAACCACAACCACATCTTTCTCAGCTGATGGAGTTGCTCAGTGGAGTTCTCCAAGACATAGAGAACGTCCTACCATGAGATGTGGTTAAAAGCTTCGGAAATGACAAGTAAGTTGGACACTTAGCCTGATTAGAGAGAACGTATCACTGACGAGGCCCATCAACAAATCAAAAAGACAATAAGGAAAAATTGGAAAAATGGTCAAGACTTCAGCCCAAAATATTTTCAATGAGGACAGAGGTGGTGACATCACAGCAGTACTGTACTCAGAGGTGAGTTAGCTGTCAGTAAAACAGACCCACACATAAAGTGATAATTCACAAGCACTGAAATATAGTCTCAGTTCAAATGTCAGCTTAGCATTTAACTTGAAACAGCATCTTAGAGACTTCATCAATTCATCACTGGCCACAAAACAAAAACTGGTAAGGCCTTTGGATAATAAATGTTACAGAATTGCAGTAAATAACCTTTACAAATTGCAAAATGTTGTTTTGTTGTTTTTTTTTTTTTTTTTTTTGCAGATGAGCCACAGCAGTTTTTGCTTTATGTCCTATTTGCCAGTTCTCTCCTATTTACTGCTGACCAACAGCAATTCCTCTATAATTATGACCTTTCCATTGCTTGTTAATATATATAATTTTAAAATGAAAACAATGTTTTGCATTTGTTTTACATAATACAAGTGTAACAAAAATGTTGGCACTGACAAAAAACAACCCTATTTAGAATTGATGATGAAGCTATATGGGCAATGCTTTTTTTATGTTTCCAAACTGAGATTTTTTTTATAAGTTCTAAAATTGAGGAGGTAAAGTTCAGTCATTTTTTACCTTTTCTTAGAGGGCAGATGGCTATTAGTTGCTTTACCCCTTAGAAAATAACTTTTGCACTTAGACTCAAAAATGTATTATAAAAAACAACCAAAAACAAAAACGATCTCCTCCCTCATGAATAAAACCAGTTTGCGAAAAGCAAGAAATAAAAGATACAATCATGCATATTATAAGTAAGACAAATCTCCATCAAATTCACAGCCAGTTGACCAACACCTCCCCCAATCCCCCTGCAGGACAAATAACCCTGGACACTGACCCCCACTTGTACTGAGAATAGGCTTGTTTGACCACGTCTGTGACCCTGCCACAAAGCAGCCTTTTGTTTGCCTTTAATATCCTTATCAAGTCCGTCTAGACACCCTAACAACCACCATCAACCCCCACACGCAGGTTCCCCAGCAGGACACAGGGAGCCTGTGAGACACTTCTGCATGGTGTGAATACAGCCGGCAACTGTCACAGCATCATACAATGACCACACAAACAGGTTCAAATCTCACTTACAACATGACAGGCATGATGGGGTTTTTTTCAGAATGGATATATAACATTTTGGAGAAGGTTAAAAAGGATTTGTTCCCTTGGTATAATGAATAATATCTAAATTTGAACATGTCTAATGAAAATGCAAACAAATGACAATTTTCATCAAACTTACTTGTATTATTAAGGTCAATGTAACATTTAATTCAATAGGAAAAATTCCTTCAAGTGGATTTCATGAATATGCTATGACGGCAATAGAGGGGTGAAACATACCTGTACTGCTACCCAGCTGGCATTGACTGTGTGTTCTCCAAATGGCCCAAAACCTACAAAACACAGCAGTAATTTCAGTTTCTGTATTAATATGATACTGCACTGGTGATATTAGATTGCTGTTGCATTATATTTGTGATAATGACGCTTTAGAAGGAATTTAGTTTTCACAGAGAAGTAGAATTATACTGGAGAGACAAGTTATTTCTTTTATTTACACAACCTGCACCGCTCCACAAGACCTACAACAAAAAAAAAAAAAAAAGGCAGCAGCAGCCGATGGATAGTCACTCAGCTTGTTTATATAGGGATCTATAACTGATCCCCCTCCACCACATTTCCTAGGGTCAGTGGTCCCTGGGGGCTGGGTGGAGGGGGGATCAGTCTGTCTGACAGGCTGCTGAAAAGGAGCAGAGAGAGGGGCCAGCAGCTGCCAGCCGGCTAGCTATTGTGAAGGTGCAGTTCCCAGGCAATCTACACATCTTCGATCAGCTGGTACTGTGAGCTTCTGCACCCCTTTGTGTCTGAAAACACCAAGTCACTGTGTCTGTTCTTTCTGTTCAGTTTAAATGTTAAAAATGGTCATTTGTGCATTCTGGCCAGATGCAGTCTTTCTTTTAGAAAAAAAAACAACCCAGAGTAAAATGATTATATTTCCTGTTATTTTAATTTCAAATGCAATTATTATGTGCTTTTCTTGTTCAATGAATAGTGCACAACATGTTCTAAAGAAAGATGAGTAGGACCCAGCTGAAAATAACAATTGTGGGTCCAAATTTATGTATTACAATGCAAACGTAAAGTGATTAAATGGGTAATAAAATGGATGTGCATATACAGAAACCATTACAGTAAGATGTCAATACTAGGACCAAATCATTTTACAATCATATTTCATTTGTTTTTGACCACTTTGCTCAACTCACAGTCACCGTACCATGCCTGGAACAGGGCAACTGTTTACCAGCGGATGAAACTCACAATACAAAGTGATGGAGTTCCTTTGTTAGAAAACTTATTAAATGTATTAATTAGACATGCCTGTAACATCAGACATCGTCAGTTTTACAGAAAAAGAAGCGCACATTGCCTTTTCATATTTACTTTCATTCTATTTGTCTTATAGACACTCCATCATATGTTAAATATACCACTATTAACAGTAGCTTTACTATTGATAATGTATAAATTAATTTCACATACACACACTCAAACAAATTCCATTTAGCATCCACGATGAACGAAATCAATTAACTTATGGTGGACACGTTTACCTCTGCCAGACTTTATTGTTTCCCTTTTAAGAGAAAAACGTAAGAAACAAGACAAAAGATAATTTCACAGAGTCTGTCAGCAGCCTCTACTTATATAATAAATACTTGAATACGACAAGGCGTTGTTATGAAGACTGAAAACAAAACGTTTCCGTCAACTGTCTTCAAAATGCAGCGGAGTGAAGGAGCCTGACGCCATTAACGCCAAAACAACTGTCATCTCCACAACTTTTCCTCCACTTCACTCGCTGCCGGCAGGCGACAAACGACAATGGCAGCTAAAAGATCAGACTAACCTGTAACGACCACTGTCCGTTTACTGTTATCCATCTCCCGTCCTGCTATAGTGGATTTGTTGCTTTTACTATCTTTTAAATCGGTCTTTATTTTGAACCACGGACGTAGAAAGCCTCGACGCCCCACTCAGCTGACGGCTCCTTCTGCTGTAAGCCAAACAGCGAGTCCTCCTCGCCGTAACTTGCGTAGACGTGACGTGATTACGTCAGCAATGATACGCTTTTTACGTTTTCTACTTTAGATAGATCTATGTGTACAGCCGTGGCCAAAAGTTTTGAGAATGACACAAATATTAATTTTCACAAAGTCTACTGCCTCATTTTTTATGATGGCAAGTTGCATGTACTCTAGAATGTTATGAAGAGTGATCAGATGAATTGCAATTAATTGCAAAGTCCCTCTTTGCCATGAAAACGAACTTAATCCCCCCAAAAAACATTTCCACTGAATTTCAGTCCTGCCACAGAAGGACCAGCTGACATCATGTCAGTGATTCTCTTGTAGACACAGGTGAGAGTGTCGACAAGGACAAGGCTGGGCATCCCTCTGTCATGCTGATTGAGTTAGAATAACAGACTGGAAGCTTTAAAAGAAGGGTTGTGCTTGAAATCATTGTTCTTCCTCTGTTAACCATGGTTACATGCGAGGAAACACGTGCAGTCATCATTGCTTTATACAAAAAGGGCTTTACAGGCAAGGATATTGCTGCTAGTAAGATTGCACCTAAATCAACCATTTATCGGATCATCAAGAACTTCAAAGAAAGAGGTCCAATTGTTGTGAAGAAGGCTTCAGGGCGCCCAAGAAAGTCCAGCAAACGCCAGGACCGTCTCCTAAAGTTGATTCGGCTGCAGGATCGGGGCACCACCAGTGCAGAGCTTGCTCAGGAATGGCAGCAGGCAGGTGTGAGTGCATCTGCATGCACAGTGAGGCGAAGACTTTTGGAGGATGGCCTGATGTCAAGAAGGAAAGCAAAGAAGCCACTTCTCTCCAGGAAAAACATCAGGGACAGACTGATATTCTGCAAAAGGTACAGGGATTGGACTGCTAAGAACTGGGATAAAGTCATTTTCTCTGATGAATCCCCTTTCCGATTGTTTGGGGCTTCGGGAAAAAAGCTTGTCCAGAGAAGAAAAGGTGAGCGCTACCATCAGTCCTGTGTCATGCCAACAGTAAAGCATCCTGAGACCATTCATGTGTGGGGTTGCTTCTCAGCCAAGGGACTGGGCTCACTCACAGTTTTGCCTAAGAACATAACCATGAATAAAGAATGGTACCAAAACATCCTCCAGAGAGCAACTTCTCCCAACCATCCAAGAACAGTTTGGTGATGAACAACGCCTTTTCCAGCATGATGGAGCACCTTGCCATAAGGCAAAAGTGATAACTACGTGGCTCGGGGGAACAAAACATCGAAATTTTGGGTCCATGGCCAGGAAACTACCCAGACCTTAATCCTGTTGAGAACTTGTGGTCAATCTTCAAGAGGTGGCTGGACAAACACAAACCCACAAATTCTGACAAACTCCAAGCATTGATTATGCATGAATGGGCCACCATCAGTCAGGATGTGGCCCAGAAGTTAACTGACAGCAAGAGAGGGTGAATTGCAGAGGTCTTGAAAAAGAAGGGTCAACACTGCAAATACTGACTCTTTGCATAAACTTAATGTAATTGTCAATAAAAGCCTTTGACCCTTATGAAATCCTTGTAATTATACTTCAGTATATTATAGTAACATCTGACAAAAAGCTCTAAAAACACTGAAGCAGCAAACTTAGTTAAAACCAATACTTGTGTCATTCTCAAAACTTTTGGCCACGGCTGTAAAGACCAGGATGCCCATTGCGAGTGTAGGTGAGTGAGTTTGACTGTAGAGGGCAGCGTCTCTTAATGCGTCCATGATTTTGCATCACAGCACCGGAAACTAGTGGTGTGCGATACTGCATATTTTGGTATCGATCCGATACCAAGTAAATACGGGCCAGTATCGCCGATGTAGATACCGATTTCGATACTTATCATTAAATAAGGTGGATGCATCACTGAATTGCTAAATCTCAATTGATTTTCATGACCTTAAGTGTTTTTTGTGATGTTTCCTTTTCTATTATTAAATAGTTAAAACCCAGGACAGAATCAGGACAAAGTTTATAATTAAATAGAAAATGCTTTATTATCAAATGTTTTAAGAAAAATCTTTTTTGCTTTGCGCGTCTAAGTCACGTCACGTGACTCATGTGACAGAGCAACATCAAATCAAAAGAGGGGGAGGGGGAGCAACGTGTGCCTGCTCTGCGCTGACACAGAAGCGGCGAGTTCGGCGACCTGGCTGTCTCCTCTTTGCCGAAAACGCAGCATTGCAAACAAGCGCGGAACCTAAAGTAAAGAATCGATCTCACCAGGCTAGTATCGATCCGATACCGATACCGACTTAGTATCGATACTATCGATATTTGGCTCGATCCGCCCACCACTACCGGAAACTCATTGGGACTCGAAGAAGAACAGTAGGAGGTAAAATCGTGTTAGCGAAGGGCCGAAAGAGAACATAAGACGCTAAAACAAGAAGGGATCGTGTCACAATGGTACGTATTTAATTGTGGAATTCACACAAAACGACGATGTCTGTTTTTTTTAGGTTTTCAGTAGCACGCCTGTTATTTAGCACTGAAGCGCTGGGTCGTAATGAGGCTTGGTTACGTTATGCAAGTTAAGCGAAGTTAGCCGCCGCGTAAACACATTTTACAGTGTTTTTACATAGTGTTTGTGCTGTTTTTTTAAAAAAAATATACAGATTCCGTAGATCTTTGTTATCGTGCCATATGCGTTGAATTGGAGAGGTAAGCTTATTTAACCTGAAACTCTGGTACAGGGCATTGGGTTTTGAAAAATATTAAAATGCATTGAACTTGCTCCTATTAAAAAAAACGCCTTGAGAAGATATAAACGTCTCAAATGTCAACCTTAATAGTTTTTAGACTGTATTAATTGCTCAGCTAACTAAATAATGCTCCTGGCAGGTGAATTTCCATGTATGACCCGGTTTTTTGTCATTTTGCAGCTTCCCCTATCTCTGCTGAAGACTGCCCAGAACCATCCCATGGTGAGGAGACACTGAGCTTTTTTCTGCTGTGTCCGTTCATAATTTCACTTCATTGTCATTGTAACTGAAAGTGATGTCTAAAGTTGTTATAGGGTGAAAGCATAACAGCAGTTCTTTCATTTTAAGGGTTATATTATTTCAATGTAGGCTAGTAAACTTCGTTCAATCGTGTTTCTCTTATATCTAATATCCTGATGAATTGATTGAAACCCAGTGTTTTAGAATAGCTGGTATTAGCTAGCTGCTACACAGACTGCAAGCTATGGTCAGGTTGCAGTCTGTGTATCATTTTGCATTGTGTTATTGTTTGTTTATTGTGCCTTTTCACTGCTTAGCTGGTGGAGCTGAAGAATGGAGAGACATACAACGGTCACCTCGTTAGCTGTGACAACTGGATGAACATTAACCTGAGAGAAGTCATCTGCACCTCAAGGGTAAAGCTGAGCTCTGCTTTAATTTTTCTGCAGTCATTAAAACTGTTGACACAATGTTTCCCACAGTGGACAGGGCATAGCAGACATCTGTCAATTTTAATTTACAGTTTTCATTAATTGATGAGTATAAAATGTCAAATGGCCGTCAGTGTAAAGCAACATATTCACAATGTTTACAAAATCACACCAGTCAAACCCCAAAGAATACTATAGATGAAACAAAGGAAGGTATCAACTTTGTTGCATGAGATTGGCAATAGCCATCAAATTATTAAAGCTTTTATTGATAAGTGACCAAAAATATTAACCTGTTATCAAAATTTGAATTTATTACTCTTTTGTAGATAGATACTCTAGTGTTGCAGTTGTGTAGAAGTAGAATCCCAGACTGAACCTACTTCTACAATTTCCCTCATTATTTTGAATAGATGATGATTGTTGTGTTAAGTGGTAATGTTATGATCAGGGTGCATTGACATCCTCATTAACCTCTGACAGGATGGAGATAAATTCTGGAGGATGCCTGAGTGCTACATCAGAGGAAGCACCATCAAGTATCTGCGAATCCCTGATGAGATCATCGACATGGTGAAGGAGGAGGTGGTGTCAAAGGGCCGCGGACGAGGCGGTGGCCAGCAGAACAAACAGCAGGGAAAAGGAAGGGGAGGAGCTGGTAGAGGTGAGTGGAAATGCTCCCTGCTTATCAGACAAACCTCTGTTGGGGCATCTGTCTGTGCCACAGTCCCACATATCACCATATTCCATTGAAGGTGCTCTAAAACTCAATTAGCCAAACAAATCTTGATTAAAACGTTTTTCTGTTAGTGTCTGATAGGATATTGATAGAATATCACCCCCATTACATAAGCAATTCATTCAGTAAAAAGAATATTTTACTTTTTACGCATGTTAAATTTTTTTACTCCCAGTCATTATCAACCAGGAGAGTGGTTCTTGAGAAACAATCAAATGTCTAGACTATGGCCTCTTGTTGGTTTGTGAGGCTTCACTATTGCAGTTGGGGAAATGAAAAACCACCTTAACTATATTAATCAGAGCTTTTTGTTTATATCCATTGCTTCCTTATGTCTCTCTGTAGGTCTGTTTGGTGGTCGTGGGAGAGGAATGACCGGCACTGGTCGGGGCCAGCAGCAACAGCAGCAGCAGCAGCAGCAGCAACAACAGCAGGATAAAAAATCCAGCAAACCACAGGGAATGAAGAACCAGCACTGACAGACAACATAAAACCTTCAACCACTCATCCTGTTATTCAGAGCGATTACTCTTTCAGTATATGAGGATAAAATCACCTCTAGTGTTTTCTTCTGACCATTGCAGAAGTCACTCTGGGAGAAGTTGAGAGAAGCTGTGCATTTGAATTGATTTTTTTTTTTTTTTTTTTTTTAGCCTCTTTAAGTTGGTATAAGCATTTTTTATGCCCATATACCAGTGTATCAGTCAGAGCTGACAGACGACTTTAATATCTATTTGATATGTATCATTACAACTTTACATTTTGTATCAAATCAATCATTGTTCAAAAAACTGTTTTCCATGTGATGCACTGGAATGAGGTTTTCATTTCTTGTTTTCTTTTGGTTGTTACTTGCTTGTCAACTTGTCTCCTCAGGTGTAGTTTTCATTGGTGAAGAAAGTGCCCAGCCCCAACTTTTGTTGCATGGATATTTTTTAACTAGCTCTTTATTTCTGTATTTCTTTATTCAGTTGGATTCAGCCTCTGAAAAATAACACTTCTGTTAAAACATTTGTAAGATGTGATAATGACGAAAAATATTTTTCTCATGTTCTCTATCTTAAGTCTGACATGTGTCAGGTTGATTGGGTTTTTATTTTATTTTTGTAACAAAAGATGATGTAATTTATTTACACGGAAACATGAGAATAAAACAACTTTTGTTAAAGCCATCGTATTTATTTAGAAAGGATTCTCTGTTTAAAGATTCTAGTGCTAATGGTTATGTCAGTCAAAACAATCTGTAATCAAATTACTGTATTGGCATAATTGTCTTAAATTAAGAATAGATTAGAAATCTGCAGCAAAATAGCAGTTCTGTAATGAGTAAAGAGTGATTTATGTGGACAGTATTCAGTATGTATGAAAGTTAAAATTTGAGAAGTAATTCAGCAAAATTGCAGTCCTTTCAGTTTTTAATTCACATGAAGGAGATTAATAGTAATTTTTTGTATCATAAATCCTAAACATTAAGGCATTAAGGGTTATCTCTAACCTCAAAACTTAATTTCCCACAGGATAAATTAAGTATCATAGTAGTATTAAGTATTATGTATTTATCATAAAAGTTTTCAAAACGCATTCAACTGAATTACTAAATCCACATCTGACTGATCACAATCCCATTCATCAGTGCAGTAAAAGGATCAGATTAGAGGTAAAAGTATCATTAATTTAATGTCATGACCATAGTATAATTGTTCAAATCCAAAATAAAAGTTCACAAGTAGAAATCAAATATTGGTCTAATTGGGAAATGTTTCCCCTCATTCTCTTCCTTGAGGTAATAAATACCATTTCCATGCATTCTGTTGTGGCATCCGCCATTTCCTACGCAGTACCCTGTTGGGGGGGTGGATGCACCGACAGAGACAGGAACATGATCGACAAACTAGTGCGGAGGTCGAGCTCCGTGCTGGGATGTCCCCTAGAGTCTGTGGTTGTGGTGGGTGAGAGGAGGATGTTGCCGAAGCTGACATCCATCATGGACAACCCCCATCACCCTCTGCATGAGACCGTGGGTGCGCTGAGCAGCTCCTTCAGTCAGAGACTGAAACACCCTCGTTGCAGGAAGGAGCGCTTTCGCAGGTCATTCATCCCAGCAGCAGTTAGACTCTACAAAGCATCATGACGCTGAGAGTCACTCGGTCACTTCACTGTCACCTTACAACCGACACACATATTTATTTATTTATTTATTTATTTATTACCCAAACACCTCCACAACCCTCCACCCATAACTGCATACCGTGTATGCTCTGCTGTTTTGTATATAGTGTTTTTTGTATACAATGCACTACTGTATATATTGTTCCTTTTTAATTTTTTGCTGTGTAATTTATGTGATACATTTTAATTGCTTTGTTTCTTTCTGTAATGGAGCTGAGGTAAACGCACAAATTTCCCCATCGTGGGATCAATAAAGTTTCTATCTATCTATCTATCTATCTATGTATCTGTCTGTCTTCTCAAGCCCTGCCATCCCCTGCTTGTCCAGCAGCCGTCACCAGAGAGCTTTCCTGCCTCAGCCATTAACCAAACTATGCATCTGCTCCTCACAGACGTTGAGCATTCCTTGGCCCTCTTGCAATGCTGCCTGGACCTATCTGTTGTTGCTGACATTTTTGTGCATCACCTGACCAACTAAAAATGTATTATTGTAATGCTGCTCTGCTTCGGTATTTAGGTTCCGACCCTGTGCCCTGTTTCACAGATCTTGGCGCCTATGTTGGCAGTTAGTTTACCCACAGCAAACCAATCCATGATGTTATTACATCCTTTTTCTAAAAGAATACCATTCTACACTAAACACCTTTCTGTCATGTTTGACGCTCATCGGCCAGACAGAGAAACTTCCAAGACACCACTGGTTCCCTGTCAGGTTTTTGACCATTGTTAGCCATATGGCACAAGGTTCTGATGAGCAGATGCCTGTATTGTATCTCATTTTCTACAGGACATGCACATACAGTATCTACATCTAGGTGATGCAATAGAAGAAGAAAATAAAGCACAGAAGAAGACTAGAGGGCATATTAACCTTTGAAATTTAATCAAATTCAACTTGAAGTCTTAGCCAAAGCAGATGAATTGCCTGAGGTTTATTTTAATGGCACTGAAATATTAAGATAGTTAGAGTTCATGCAGGGGGAAATGTGAGGAATAATTTCCTCACAAAATACATGCATGCATAATATCCAAGATGGCATTTGTGAAGGAGGGAAATAACACTATTTTCCACTCCCTCTGAAGTCAGTGCTCAAAGAGCATGCTAAATCATATCCTCTCATTTCTAGGCTGAAATTGTTGACCGTGCTAACAGGCTTGGACTGAGTGTGTGTGTGTGTGTGTGTGTGTGCAGGGGGTGTTGAGGCTTATCTCAGTGCAGGGTTATTGAGTCCTCCTCCTCCTCCTCTTTTCCACCCACACATCTCCACCACACACAAATGCGTACACTGCACTTGCCAGCCAATCGCTACCTCTGCTCCTTTCTAGTGCCTTTACCTGCGTCACTCTGCATTGTTGCCATGGCAATCACTGTGATGCCCCCCCCACACTTTGTATCTCTGCCTCTTCCAGTGTGAGGATGAATCCAACTTGTGGTTGGTGATGCAGGCAGGCTGCAGACGTCATCACTTCCCTTGGGAAGAGGGCCTATTTTTACCGCTGGACACAAAACATACCGAGCTGCCCAACATATTTATGGAACTGCATCTAATTCCACCCAGCCATGAAAACATCCCTACTCACACTTTGCATCTCTGTCTCTCTGTCTCCATTCATCTCACGGAAATGCTCTTACTTTCAAGGTATATTTTTTATTCCTGGAACTGAGATTACCATTGTCAAGGTTTTGAATAATCCTGTTTTATTATCTGCTCTGTACACATATCAGTATCAGTGACAGGGGGATTCCACATTCATACTTGCCCTACACTGGGAGATCAGTGGTCCAAGCTAACAGTGCAGGGGAAAAGCATGAAATCGCCTACAGGTTTCTAATACACACACACACACACACACACACACACACACACACACACACAGTATCTCACTGTAAATTGAGTTCCCACATCCTCCATGAGTGTATAACTTCACCCACAGTGTGAAACTACGTCATCAGACCTAGTGGAGCAGCATGGTGGTTTAACCCTTAAATTAAATGAATCTCAAAAATATGTAAAACCAAAATCCCATTCCAAGCTTTGGATAGATGACGAGTAGAAAACAGTCCATACTGTGTGGACACGATACACCCCTGTCTTCTTATGTATCTGAACCAAAGAAAACTTTTACATTTAACAATTTAGGTGTTTTATGACCTAAAAATGATTTTAATCAAAATGAAGCTATTCATGTGTTCAGTCAATGAATGTTACTCAAGGGAGAAGGGTTCATAGCTGTTTTGAACAACCACATTTGAAGATGAAAAACCAGCGATGACATGCATAGAAATAGAGATGGAGGCAAGCCATCCTTTTAAGTTTCTGTCTACCAACGGAAGACGGATGCTCATTTCTATTAATACCTTCAAAAGGCCTCATATTTGCTGTACTCTTCTCCATGAATCATATATGGTGCTTCAAGTGCAAAGCACTCATCCATCACAATGTTCGCAATACAGTACAAAATGTCCCTAATGTGTTTTGTTCTCTGGCGTAGCAGAGGTTGAACCATTCCAACTGGTGCCAAGCATTCCTGACAGCTCATCACTTTGTGCCTTGACTTGCAGGCCTAACCCACAGTCGTTGATGAAAATTACTGCTGGAGGCCTGAGATTACTTCTCAACTCATGTTGACTCATGTTTGCAGAATTCTGAGCTGTACCATGACACACCATATCTACAACTTCTTCACAAAAGCACTTCATAATGTAAATTTTCATTCCAACAAAGGCAACAAGTTATATAACCTGAACAACCAGGTGGGCTGGCCATAAAGGTTGTTTGTCTCAACCTATTTTATAACCTGTAGTAGTGCCTTTGTTGTCATGGTAACAATGATATACATGTGGTGAAGGTAGTGGAACAGTTTTTGTTGGCACAAAATCAAGTTGGTTTTTTGGAAAAGATCACAGTTGGGTTAAATTAAGTGTTTCCTTAAGGTTGGAGGAGCTTCATTGTCATGGTTACAATAGTGATAATAAGTAAGTAAGTAAGTAAGTCATAATAATAATAATAATAATAATAATAATAATAATTACTATGGCCACTAGAGGTCCCCTATCAATAAAATGCAGCCGTGGTTGTAATAAGCTGCTTGTACAGACAATCACAGCATTTTGTTGCATTTTTAGCCATGCATATGGTATGACTCCAGGGATGGAACAGTCTGTTGCCACTTGGTCAGTACATCAATTTGGTCCAGAGTGAAATATTTGGATGATGTCTGTGCAGAGATATATGGTGCCCAGACAATGCTTCCTAATTACTTTGACAATACCCTGACTTTATCTCTAGTACTGCCAGCAGGTGAACATTTTCACTAGTCCAATGAAAACTCTTGTTTTGTTGTTTTAGGCTTTGTTTGTAAGCTGTGCTTCCTCAACCTCTAAGGGCAGCAGGCAACCATGTGAGACGGTCAGCGGTGCAGTACATCCGAGTGACGTATGAATGTAGGATAAAGCAACATCTTGCTTTAAGTTGTTCTCCACCATCACAATCATCATCAGGATTTATACTGTTGTACAATTTGGAAGGGACTGGAAGCAAAACATAAAAACTGACAGTGCTTTGTCATGTGTAACACTATTAAATGTGTATTGCTCACAGTTTGTTTTGGTTTGCTAAATCAATTACAGGAAAAAAGGAAATGAGAGACTATGTGTGTGAGAATGGTACATCCTTTTGCAGTTACTGGCAGCCTTTTCTTTCAGTGCTCTGCACCCCCACTCTCTCTGCATTGATACTCGTTTTTTAGCCAAAAATATCTCTTCTTTGTTGGTTTGCTTCCCCCCACCTCCATTTCCACCACAGCATAAAGAGATCTGACATCATAGGGTCCATCATGTGATCCACCCGCACAATGACGGATAGGGCCTACCTGTGATGCACATACCTCCTATCTGTAACCCTTTACAAGCCAGAGGACTTGGTAGTGAAGAAAACACGTGCCATTATGCCATGATAATTTGACTAATTATTACTTTTGATTGACTGACTGCTCAGCGTATCTGTGTATTTATGGCCAAAAGGCCAAACACAGGTTTGTGAAAGTAGAGGAAGAATTCATCAGCATTCATTACAGCTTACTTGTATTAATAATTAATACCTGACAAAACATCACAACAATATCTCTAGAATAATTCATTGTAAATTGAAGTGTGTTGGTAGCACAAGAGTGATTTTAGAGGAGTGCATTAAAATGTAAAAGTAAGAGTGTATTAAAATTACAAGAGCACAAGTCAAACACAAAATTAGCCTAATGAACATGGCAGGATGGAAAGCCTGAAAAACCTGACAAACAGTATGTAGACAAAGTCATTATATGAGGTGCTAAACAAACTCATACTGAAGACTTCCACCTCATCAATCCCTTTGAGACAGAGAGAACAAATCAAATAAATCAATTTAAAAGAGATCATATCAATAGATCAATATATATTTTTAAACCCACCTTATTCAGTTAAATGCTAAGAAAGGGGGTCTTAAAAACTCTAACATTAAAATCATATCAATTTAAAAAATGAAAAGTGAAATTGGAAAATCTGTATAGACAAATACAAACTCTTGAGTGGAAATGCACAGATTGCAGTTATCATGTGTTTCACTGTATTGGTCTGTTGGGTGTAAAACCAGATCCAACTCAAAACAACCTGAAACTGTTAACTGACCAGAGGAAGTGTTGAAATCATGTCTGTTTCAGATTCAACTTCTCCAAATTTGGATGTTTAGGAATCCAAAGTATAAAGTGTCTTGGCTGAGAGCATAAAAGAGAAGTGAGCACAATCCTAAGAAGACATCAGCCCTTTTCTTGACCACACAAATGTTCAAGCTAAAATCAACAGCTTGGGTCTGCAATTTTCCTTCTAACATAACATAAAACATCAATAAACTGACAAACTGAAAAACATGGTTCCCAGTGATGAACATTTCAGGTTTTATTTTATTAGTTTGAAGATTAACACAAGATCAGTCAATATTCACTTTCACATCAAACCTGAACACACTACCTCACTGTTTATAGTTTATGCCTCATCTCCAACAATGGTAACTACTTTTAAATCTTAATTGAAGACACATCTGTTTGCCATGACTTTTGTTTAACATTTAAAGATGCGCGTAAAAAAAAGTTGACACTGCCTTTTTTAATAAATATTGTACTTTACCGTTCTACAACTTCTACTTCCTTTAGGAAAGTCTTCTTTTATCAGTTGTTCTCACAATATTTGCCATTATGTAAAGTACTGTGAATTTGTCTGTGCGTATAATGTACTGTATAAATGAATTTGCACTGCCAAAAATTGCCTCAAGTGTATTGGGAGAAAACATTTCAATTCAACACATGCCTTCACGGGCGCTATTTGTAGGCGTGTCCCCGGAAACCGGAATGAGGCGCAGAGTGAGACCTCTCTGCTCAGTCGTCTCTTTATTCAAATGAAAGTATGGAAAACGTAATTTCTACCCAATGCGCGCGCGCTCATGTGACATAATGGAACGTACGAGACTAGAAAAGCCAGAGGCGGCGCACGCGGCTGCGAATTAGATTCAGATCCCGCTCCAGAGCAGACGACGACCAACGGTTTCAGTGTTTAAAGTATTAAATACGTTAATTCAAGACAAGACATTTTACACCGCGGTTGATCTCTGTCGGGTTATGGACAGCACGCCGCTCTGAGGGAGTGCCGAACAGTACGACTTGTAATTTCTCCCACGGATATAATGATGAAGAAGGACATTAACTTGAGCCTGGCGGACGATGCAGACCTCAAACCACATCTCCGCGACGACGAGAGCATCCTCAGCTCCCCGGACCTGGGGCTGCTCAAACTGGCCTCCCCGGAGCTGGAGAGGTTGATCATCCAGTCCAACGGCATGGTCACCACGACGCCGACCAGCTCCCAGTTCCTCTACACGAAGACGGTTACGGACGAGCAGGAGTTCGCTGAGGGCTTCGTGAAGGCGTTGGAGGACTTGCACAAGCAGAATCAGCTGAACGGAGACGGGCAGGCGAACGGCAGCCTGGATCTCGGCGCTCACATCGCCCCGGTCGCCATCCAGCCGGATCTGCCGGTGTATACCAACCTGAACAGTTACGGCACCGGGCTATTGGAAACCACCGTCAACTACTCCACGGACACAGCACCTTTCCCGCCTCCTCCGTCACATCATGCGGGGGCTGCCCCACCGCAGCCGGAGCTCTCTCGGGTCCAGCCGCTGAAGGAGGAGCCTCAGACGGTCCCTGACGTTCAGAGCTTCGGGGAGAGCCCACCGCTGTCTCCCATCGACATGGACACGCAGGAGCGCATCAAAGCGGAGAGGAAGCGACTCAGGAACAGAATTGCGGCTTCCAAGTGTCGGAAGCGCAAACTGGAGCGGATCTCCAGGTTGGAGGACAAGGTTAAAACACTGAAAAGCCAAAACACCGACCTGGCCTCCACGGCTGGCCTGCTAAGAGAGCAAGTGGCCCAGCTGAAACAGAAAGTGCTCACCCATGTTAGCAGCGGCTGCCAGCTGCTGCCACACGAAGTTCAAGTGCACTAGTCAGAGGGACAGACCTGCAACTGGGCGACTGACCAGCATATAAGCTTCACGGACTTTGCCAATGTTGTTTTCTCTCAGTATGTAGCCGTTATGTGTGGAATGAATGCCGGGTCACGTAGGCTAAAGTGTAGCTTACGTTAACTAAATGTTTAAAAATGCATAAGACAATTTCCAGACTCCATGTGGCTCCACTGTATACACTGGCAGGTAGAGAGATTGGATTTTTAAATGAACGATCACCTTTTGGTTTATTGGATTCATGTCCAAGTAAAGGGCGTTTTCATTTGATATGTCCAGTTCATAAAATTGTGTTCCACTTTAAAATAGCTATTTTCCCAAAGGAATTAGGCCATAGGCATTACTGATGGGAACAAGTGGCACTTGTCGGGGGTTCTATTCTCAACTTACAGTTACAGTTTTTATTCTTTTTTTTTTTTTTAGTTAAAATCTTTACAGACCGGCTGTGTCGATGCCGTCTCAAAACCTGGACCAAACAATTCAACATTTTTACAATAATATGCATATTTATGATACAGATGTCTTTCACATATGAGGAATTGGCTGTGAGATAAATGCTCACGCACACACACACACACACACACACACACACACACACACAAACACATTTGATATGTGAGAAATAACCTACATTTGTAATTTGTTAACCATATATTTATGTAGGGAACAATTTGCATGTTGTTGACAAGCTCAAATGTTGCCTTCAGCTGGATTTCATAGGGTGCAATTAATCAGTGTTTATTATGTTAAACCTTTACAAACACTTGTATTTATCTATTTTTTACTCTACTGTGTTCTATTTAAGGGTGTTCTTATTTTAAATGTGAAAATTCATAACCTTTTTGTTGCACTGACTGTTGCTGTCACCTCCAGCTACAGTAATTTGGCTTCATGCCGCTGTGTTCTGAATTAAATGCTGCTGGAAAATAAACATTGTTTCCTCTATTTTGGTTAATCTGTCCTGTTTAAATGAATGTAGATAAAGATATAGATGTTTTAGGTGCATGTCTGGTATAGGCCTACAGATGTAGACATTTGTAAAGGTATAGATTTAGCCTACTATAACCATGAATTTGAATTTATGTAAAGTTTAATGAAGGTATTTGTCAAATTACCAGGTATTTCGTTAGGGTAAAAGGGTAATGTAGAAGTTTGTTCAAAAGTTTCAAGTTACACCGTAATATCTAGACAATAACAAACTGTATCATACGTTATAACATGCTCCTCTTAAGGAGCCTGAATTAGTGAAGTCAGCAATGTGCAATAACAGGATTTTGACTACATGGTTTCTGCCCTCTACATCAAGGCGTCACAATCACCCTGGTGTCTCGCTCCCTCTGCTGGCTGATTGAGAAATAGCAAAAAGTCTTGACGCATCAATGATTTGAAGAGCATTTTTGTGAAAAAAGTCTCCAGTGTGTCTGCAGCAAAAATGAGGAATATTTTGATAAAAATGACAGACGTGCCTTCGGTGACTTTGAGGCAGAATAGATTTAGCATCTCTAACAGTAATATCAGCACAACCCAGTCCCACTCATGTGCCTCAGTGCTTAATATGCTTTATCGTAATGTGATCATTGTTTGGTTAGTTTATTTAATGTTAGGGATAGCCTGAAGTTACATTTCGTACAGTTATTATGTTTACACTTGTGTGTTACAGCAACAAGTATAAAGAAAAGAGGATAGTGTGTCATGATAACTTTATTTCTTTCACAAAATGTACAGCAGGTTCTCATAACATTCACATTTGAACAGCTTCATAACAGGTTCCTTTCAAGTTTGATTCTGGGATTCAATCATCCATTTCAGTTACATCTAATGATACTACCCTCATAGAACCTCCCAAAAGGTACAAAATCTGAAAAATGAGAGTCAGCTGATTGTTAGCAAATTCTTTTTATTGTCTTACCACAAAGTACACATAAAACATCCACAGCATATTCTCTCATCTTCATGGCCCAAACCGAGGAGGATTTGAAGAGGCAGTGATACGAGACCAAATAAAGTTACATGTTTCTGCGTGCTAGTAGAAGATCTAATGTCAGCAACTTCTCCCAAGCTTGATGGCATTTCTACTTGTGTAGATACTGTTGTGTGTATTGCTTTGTAACTGAGTGACACATTCATTAACAAGCAGACCTAGAAATGAATACAGATACAGTACAACATGGCTCTTTTGGGGTTTCAGGTTTTTACTGTCTTTTTTTCATCTATTTTTTGTTGATGTTGCAAGCCTGAGTCAATACAACACAATCCACACATATGACTCAAAGATACAATATTTACAGATCTGGTTTATATAGAGAGGAAGACATATTAGAAAGGAGAACAGTTTAAGTTAAAAGTTTGGATTTTACCAGAAAAGAAACAGTCACGACCAGTAAGAATGGGATTGTCATTTTTCTTTCTGGTAACAGCATCACTACTATGACTGGGGCCACATTTTCTCATACTTTAATAGCCAGTGGCTCATCTGTAATTTCAGGTTTATTGTGTGCTACACTTGGCAATTGACCTTTACAACAGTTACTCTCAAATATGAATGCTTTGCTGATTCAGATCTGGTTTAATCATAGTCATTGACTTTGTGAAGTCCATGGTTTGGACTGTAGCAATTCATCAGTTTTTTGACCCAAAAAACCCCCAAAAACTAAACCAAACACCATTCCAGTGGCAGAACATTATTTTTAAATTACCAGAGTTCATTTCAGTCCACCACACAGAACTCGTTTTATTACAAATTTGAACTTCTAAAATTGGCCACGCTGCTCATTCTATCCTATACAGCAAAAAACAGAGAACTGCTTCTACAGCGATCTTTGGTGCAGGAAATGCAGGAATACCTGGCAATCCAGTTTTAACCGTGGAGACTGCACTGAAAGAAGAGTATGAATACTTTCTTGCCAGTTTCTGAGAAAAGGGGGTTATGAATGTCCAGCTATGTTGACTCTAAATACAGCTCTTTGCAAAAAATATGTGGTGGCAATGACTCAAAAACAAGTGCTGAAAACTCAGCAGCTGTTGCTTGATGCTTGTTTGACTTTAGGCAGTGGCTCATCTGACTCACCTGAAGACTGAGCATTGCAGATAACCTTACACACAAAGAGACAAACAAATTGGAGTCCACACAAGAAGCTATCTGCATCTCATAAAGATGCTCTGTAATACTGATTCTGAAAACATCTTGAACCATGAGTGGTGCTGCAAAGAATCATTAAGAGCATGCAGTTTGACACATTTTCCCTATGCTCAGAGATATGATGATGCCTCACACTACCTCAGTAAAATGCAAGTAAACATGAGTAATTCTTTAGCTGCAAACGAACAGCACCATAGGCCTGAATTCTTTCAGTGCAAACTAGATTTAAATGTAAACAAATGCACATGTAAAACCTTGAATGTCAATTTTAATTTAGACTGATCAATGCATTGCATTATGCAGTATGTCTGTTTTGATCTTAATGTCTTTTACCTTGTGTCAGTTTGATCTTTGCTCTCTGAGGTCGAGACAGGTTCTCATACAATGACTGCAGTGGTTGATCGAAATGATTCTGGTTTTGATTCATTTTGAAAGAAACCACCATTGTCATGGTAGTTTCAGCAATGTTGAAACCAAGTCTGTGCACCATAGTGGCCTAACAGTGTAACATGTGTGCCATGTAACAGCAACAGTCTCAGTTCTGGCCCAGTGGGTGATCTTTATCACATGCCAACTTAAAGTGTCTCTTCATTTTCCATTTACTTTCTCTCCCTGGGGTCAAACTATCTCTTAAAGACAAAAAATAAACAAATTATCTGACAAAAACATTGTTGCATACTCTAAATCCATTTCAACATGTTTCAGAAAATGCTAAAATATCTGAAAGATAGTTGTTAAGGGAAAATTTGATATTTGATGAAGCTGTGGCTGTCTGAAGAGCTATCAGGTAGGTGAACATTAAATGTTTGCCACATTGAGGTGTGGAATAATTACACAATTTCATGCTTGACAATGGTCCCACTCAGGAAAAAATTATACCTGCAGGAATTTCTCTGCCTGATATCAAATACTGTAAATCATAATGTAGCATTGTTCGTGAGCTCAAGCGAACTGTGTTGCACAGAAAGCTTTGCAGATGTCCTTAAATTTGTTCAATGTCTGTAAGTGACAGTGGGAGAAATAACATCTTGAGGCTGTTGGGATTAGCAGCATCAAAACATTTGATGACCCTAATTGCAATTATATGGTTAAACCAAGAGTTTCTTTGAGCTTTCAGAAGAAGCCCTTATGTCTGCCTCAAAACTACATTATTGACGCAGCAAAAGCTCTCTCCAGAAAGATCCTTCATCTAATATTACAGCTTTTCAAGATGTTACACTTCATCAGCAGCAGAGCAGGAAATTGCACAGAGTGGACTTGGTGGATGATAAACATGTTACTGAATATTTGACTTTTAATTCACTCTCAAAGGGCTGTTCTGCTGCAGTCTTAGCTGGAAGTTTGAATTTCTGGCTTTGCAGGATGAGGCCAAACCAGCAGGGAAATGACACAACACATGGAGGAACATTTCCACACACCTTCCACACAAACCCTACAACATAGACCTTTTTTATATTTGATGCTATCCTCATAGAAGTTCATACCTTTTAAAATTCATTTCCAGAAATGCATACCTGTAGATATTATATATATATATATATATATATTGCACAACATTTATATATACATTTTAAATGATTATAATTAAATAAAGTGTGTCTCTTCATTTTTTACTATTTTTAACTATATTTTGTTCATATTTTCCCCACATGTTTCATGTAAGAAAAGATAAATGGGGCACTAGAATACAAAAAAGTAAAACAATAAAGAAAAGGCCAAATGGAAAGGCTAACATGAAAAACAAACAACACACAAACAACTCTTGAATACCTGCAGCATAGACACCAGGTGAGACAACAAAAAGAAACACAGACCCACAAGCATTTGATTCTGTGTGTAGGCTATCCAGAATCACAGAATCACATAAGAAATGTAACACATTGGAGCAGCTGTCAGCTGAATCATCCCTCCCATATAACTCCACTATGACGTTCTTGGTCAAACAAACAAAGTACTGTAAACATCGGAAGGATTTAAATGGCACTCTGAGGATGGACGCCGTCAAATCCTTCTTGTAAAACCACACTGACCAAAAGGGAGACAACAGAAAATGGGTCGGGAAACTCAAGGAACACGGATTGCAAAGAGTCTGAAACACTTTGATTTGACTGAACATGCTTTGGCATCAGACCAACACCCGCAATGATCAATAAAAACAGACTTAGCTCCTGTATGCAGAGGAACCAGAAGCACACACATCTCAAGCACTGATCCACTAGAATCTCAGTGCATTTCAGACACTTGTCAACCTGGTTCTTGTGACCATCTGCCAATGATCCCTCCTGAGTTACAGAAAGAAGCAGGAAAATAAGCAAAAAGGATGACAGAGTATGGACCCGATGCCTTGGGGTCCAGCTGAAGGAGAAGAAGAGGGAAGAGGGAGAAGGGAAGGGTTTTGGGAGAAGCCAGTTTTAACATGCACAGTCCTGATGAGGTGGAGCGGGCTGCTCTGTCAGCTGGGGTCCTTGTTTTGCCCCTGTGACGGCGGGATCTCCGGCGTCCAGGCTCTCAGACATCTTTTCGCAGATGATGTCAACCAGGCGCTCAAAGGTCTGTTTCACATTGATGTTGTCCTTGGCGCTGGCCTCGAAGAACTCAAATCCTGGAGGGGAAATAGCATATGAGAGAGGGTCAGAGAGATTTAATGAGGACACTGTCCCATGTGCAATTGTGGAGTTTAGAGTTTAGTATAAACAGAAATATACATTCAAAAGTTTGTTGATTTAGCGGGAGTTACTTCATTTACCAAGTACTGTTGTGCAAGGTCTGCACAGGTTGCCTGGCAACCACAAAATGACAACAACAATGTAAAACCACAAATTGTAATTAGGCTCATATTTCACGGGTTGGAGTATTCATTATGTATATGAAGTCAAAATGCATGAAAATTAAAAAAATTCTTTTGATGTTTTGTCTGGATAATAAAAATCCATAGAACTCAATATATATATATATATATATATATGTATATTATATCTATATTGTACTGTATGTGTTAGACTACATATCAGTTAATTAAACGGAGCAACACCTCCAGTAAACTGGTGTATGTACATAAATGAGTCATACATATGAAGTGTTTGCACAGCGTGTGACCATGAACTCACCGAGGTGTTCAGATAGCTGCCGGCCTCTCTCTCCACTCACCACTCGCTCGTCCTCCATGTCACACTTGTTTCCTACCAGCAGCACCTGGGCATTGTCCCACGAGTACGTCTTGATCTGAGTCGACCTAGGAACCGACATACCCAGCTGTCAGAGAGGCTGTGTTCAATCTGCAGTTAAAATCGTTTGCTGTCTAAAATTGCTGGACTTACTCTGTTCCTTGAGTTTATAAGTTTTTGGTTACCTTTTTGCACTTGCTTTTTTGAGTGTGTTATTTGGACATTTGGATAATAAATCCCACCCCCCAATCCCCCGCCATGTCTGCCTCCTGGTCCTATAACCTTGAATCCTTATGATAAGGGTAAGGACTGAGCTAAGGTTCTGTCAGGAGAATAAAAGGATAAAAGATAATGATCCCTGCAGCATCCAGTTTTCCTGCAGTCATGGAGGACACGGATGCAGTCAACCATTAACATAAGACACAATGAAACTTGAACCTGATCATCCTCTAACATCTGTATTTTCAGACTGGTGCTGATTATTGAGACACCATTTCATCCATCATCCACACAATACTCCCTCTCACATGTGGGAAACCTCCCCACCCCCAAGCTAGTCACACACCAGTCCTGGACAGCGTTGAAGGACTCCTCATTGGTGATGTCATACATGAGGATGAAGCCCATGGCTCCTCGGTAGTAAGCTGTGGTGATGGTGCGGTAACGCTCCTGACCTGCCGTGTCCTGGAAAACATGAAAGCAGCAGTTTTAAAGGCATTTTAATGAAACCATTACTTAAAAGAAGAGTATAGAAATTCACCTGTATACAGCAGGTAGATTAGGTCCAGAAATCTAATCAGAGATATGTTTCATCCCACTGACAAAAAAAAGAGTTAAATAGTATTTCACTGCTATTTACTGAATATGTCTATTAAAATAGGCCTATAAGTTTCAATGTGCATTGGTTAGCACTTTATGAAAGTACACTGCTAGTGTGTATATGTACATTCAGCGATATTGGTAAGCTTATCTAAGCGATGACAAATATACGGCCCACACTGCTGTTGAAGGGCTGCTGACCACTGCAGAGTAGAAAGTAATAGAAAACTGTGCCCTGTGCATACAGCTCTTATGCATCAGCAAATGTATTTGATACAGCATTGTAAAATCTAACCATGTGTTAAACAAATTGATAAATTTTCAAATGCTGTAAGTCTGGAATGACCTCTCTTGCTGAAAAGGGTTCAGTTAATTATACCCGCCACTTCTGCAGATAAGACACAACTGATTTGTTGTTTTAAGTTAATGAATTTGGCCTATAAAATGATAAAACATCATCTGCAGGGCAAGCCAAATCAAGATTTGTTGTATCATTTTATTTCATCCTTTTATTTTAAAATTTACAGCACACTTTCCACCTTAATCTTAAAAGGCCTTGTTGAATTGATTATTATCTTGCTCATCAAAGTTGTGAAACCTTAAATGGACAGTTTGTGTGACAATGTGTGAAGTGTTGTTCAGATTTTTAAAACCAACAAATATTCCACAACACGACTGAGACTGACATCTGCTGCATCTGTCTGGGTGGCAGTAGACACAATTAAAAGGGCTGTTTGTAAGTAAGTTACAAGCTTTCTAATCTTCCTCCACAGGATTTACACACTGTATTTCTTTAAATGCACATATATACATATATAAATGAGGCTGGAGTGAGTGCCTAGTTATCTTAACTTAGCATTCATGAGTCTCACCATGAGTTTGCCAAAGCAAACAGTGAAGACTTTGAAACTTGAAAGACTGTGGAAGTTGCGGCTCTTGACCAATTATAGGAGGAGCTTCAGGCTGCCAGCTCTTCTTATTTGAGTTTCTGCAAGGAAGCTGATATGAATATTCTACAAAACTATTCCTTTAAAGTAGATGTGAAAGACACAAATCTTTACTCCCTCTGTATCTTTCTGCGTAGTATCATGTACTTTTATGGGTGGTTTTATTACACAAATACACTCATGCACACACGCACACACACGCACACACACACACACACACACACACACCTACGCTTTTCTTATCAGTTCTTGGACTCATCAGGGTATCTATTCACTAAATCAGACATGATCATTCTCAAGAATGTTGGATGACATTTTTTTTTGAATGCTGTAGTTCTGACCTTCAAATTCACTTCCCACTGTTAATCATAATGTTATGTAACTGCAGTTTACATCTCGCTCTGCACACCCACTCGATATGCTGAAGGTTCCTTTAGGAGGACAGCATACTCTCTATCGCTAAAATGTCAGTGTGGGTTGTACACTCATCTACTCAGTTCTCATCTTTGTATTCACCATGAGCTCTGTTAAAGCTATGAAAAATTACCATTGATCAAACATTTAGTTTGAAGAATGTTAATTTGCCAACAGACAAGATTTAGCAGTAGTAGTCTTTTGGTTTTTACTATTATGTGACATTTTACAGGCTAAATAACGGATTTTCTAATAAAAAAAAACTAACCAGCACATGAACCGATAAAGAACGTAATTGTTAGTTGCAGCCCACCATATCTTTTGACGATCCTGAACACTGACAGTGTAAATGCATGTCAGTAAATGTCATTTAGTCTCCACAACAGTTTAATGAAAAAGAAAAACTGTGCAGCAAAACTGAGCTACTTGCCAATGCTGCTGTGTCAAGTGCACTTCACATAAATCTACATAAATGAGATTACATGCATACTGTGAAATAAAGATGATACCATTTTCATTTTTCATTTTTACCCTACTGGAGTCTTGGCTGAGATGCTGAGAGATGGGGGATGGGGATTTGAACTGTTTGTATGGATATGTATGAAAGTGTGTGTGTGTGTGTGTGTGTGTGTGTGTGTGTGTGCAGGGAAGGGAGGGAATATACTCAGGGTGATGTGTAGCAATGGGGGAGGGGAGAGCAGCACCCAGCGATTTGTTTCTCATGTTCTGATTGGCCAATGATGTCTTCCTTACCAGAGGCAAGACCTGGCAAAGGCTGACAACAGAGGCGGCCGCACTCGCACGCACACACACATACACACACTCAATTCTCTGTTCACCATCAGAGCTCGGTCCGCTGCAGAACATGCAGTAAAGGTGGAAATGATGTTGTGATTTCCAACATGACACTGCAACAGCAGTTTCTTGCTGCGCAGCTCACCCCGGGGAGTGTGTCCTCTCAGTGTGCTCACTTTTACTCTCCTTTATCATTGTGTTTACTGTTGAGCTCTCAGGAGCCAATACATGTCTAACGCAACAAAACAGTAGAAAAAACACCATCCTGTTTGTTCACTTTGATAATTCTATTGCATTCTATTCTACTCTATTCATTCAAAGTCAGCTGGATAAGCAGTTATTTTACTGTGATCTGAGGACAGGACAGTGTTTCACCAAGCGACTGATGACTCTGTTGGACATATATTCAGTATCTTGTGACATGTGAATTGCTGCATTATCATTCAATCACATGACCTGACTAATTCCTCTATATTTAGCTTTTATTTTAGAGATTTTTGGTGTCAAGCTAACCTTGAAATCCTGCTTTTTGAAACTCTCCTGAAATATAGAGCAGGTACTGTTATGCTCAAAACAAACTTGTTTGGACAACAAGTCATTTGACCACCAATCCTGTGTTCATGTCCGTCTGGAAAGGTCACACTCCAGTTTTTATTTATAGTAACCATACCTGCCAGTTGCATATGTTTATATGCAGCTAAACAACTGCACCAGAAAATATTTTCTACATAAGAAATATGGAGAGGACAGAAAAGATTGATGCACCTGGATCATGGGGGAAGCACAAGATAAAAGTTGGATAAAAGTTTGTCAAATAAGCATTTGCACACCACAGTGAAGAAAACTAATAGGAAGTTGCTTCTGGTATGTTTCCATCTTCATGCTACAAGCAAGGCAATGAACCATACTCTCTTCATGTCTGTGCTTTGAATAGATTAATTCATGTCTCATTGAGCATTACTACTTAAAGGAAAGTTAAGGTAATTGGAATAATGCTTTATGTAGTTAATTGTAGAGGAAGTATTAAATCATAAGAAAAACATCTCTGCTGTCTGTTTTTGATGTTTAACTTGCAATGAAATTTTCAATTTGTGGTTTCATTGACCCCAAGCAATCATTCTTATTGTAGCAATTCCTGTTGGTATAAAATGATTAAGCATGTTTATTGATTCTTTTTTTTTTACATGTTATGATATTTTCCTTAAATCTATTTGACCATTAAGGGAACTCTCCCACACTCAACTGAACTTGAGCTTCAGCAGCATATTCAAAAGATAAGTACATCTAAATTTAAATTGTAGATTTTAGATTTAATTTTCTTCCTTATAAGAAATAATAGTGTCCAGATGTCTTACCCAGATCTGTAACTTGATCCTCTTGTCATTCCTGTAGATAGTCTTCACCTTGAAGTCAATGCCCACTGTGCTGACAAAGGCTGGTGTAAAGGAGTCATCAGCGTAGCGAAACAAGAAAGAGGTTTTGCCCACACTGCTGTTTCCAATGATGAGGATCTTGAACATATAATCAAAGTTTTGGTCTGAAGACTCCTTCTGCCCGTAGGTTGCTGTTGCCGAGGCCATCTGTAGACCGAGATTAAGGAGAAGAATAAAACTTTAATATAGTAGCTGCTATGACCTCTAAATGTGGTAATGTTTTATAATGGATGACAGCGACCTTTTCAGAAAGAACAAATTTGAATTTCCTGTTTATTCCACTCCTGAAACTCTCTTTCGAGCAAACTGCTAAAAGTTGCAGGGTAAGTGATTTACTACTAAATCTTTTTTTACAACTACTGACAACTGATTATTTTTTTAGTCTATTTGTTTTCAAGCATAAATGCCAAAACTCTGATAGTTTCAGCTTTTCCTTTGCGAGAATTTCCTGCTTTCTTTCATCATTCTGAAGTATATGCATAAATAGAAAAATGTAATCTGATCATACAAGATATATTTGTTGCTTGCTAACAACCATAAAACCTCAGCTTTCTGTGCAACCAACCATGGGTCCTGTCTCTTTTATGAAAAGACAGTCTTCCGTTTCTGAATTAATGATCATCATAAAAGTAATGAGCAAAAAAGACACTAATAAAATGAAGCGCAAGATACTAACAAGAGATAAAAACAAGAGATGCAATTTTTCACACAGAAAAGGTCATAAGCATCCAGACAAAAGATGAGATTCTGTCCACATTTGTTAGACTAAGTAAAACAAATGACAGTGATTAACTAGTCAGGCTTAAACATTGCACATTTGCTTCGTGGTAATTAATCAAAGCAGCATATTGCAATGTCAGGGGAAAAAACCACAAAACCCATCAGTTTTTTTCCATTTGGTGAAATGTCGGAGGCAAATGGCTCAATCAGTCACAATCAGTTGGGGATGCGTGAGGATAAATTTTGTAAAAGTGCAAGCAGCTGCAGGCCAAGCTCACATTAGTTTAGAGCTTGATATTTACCACCTGGTCTTGCATTTTATAGTCAATAGTAACAGTGCTGATATCATCAGTTATTGTAGAGAAGACAATTTTAGCTAGATATGTTCTACATTCCGAAAAACATTATTTCAGGTCTTTCTTGGCCATTTGGGTGATCAACAAGTGTCAAACTGGTGGTGCTACCATTCAATGGAGGCAAAATGGTCAGTCTGGAGTCCAGAGAGAGACCTAAAGCACTGAGGCACATGCAGAGCTGCTTGTGCTTGTGTGGATATCTTGTTCTGCACAGGTCTGACAAATGCTGCTGTGGGCTCATTAATGGCAGGAGTCTCATGCTTAAAGATAAAGTTACAGTCCAACAAAGATGTAGCCTGACATCTACACCAACATAGACACCACTAAAAAGTAAGTATTGTTTATGAGTGTGGTAACGTTAGATTTAGTAGCCTACATGCTCGCAAACACCTATGGCTGGTGGTTTCATCAGATAGAAAGTCAGCCATGACCAGCAGTCAGAATATTGTTAATTCATCAAGCATCTTGACCTCCTTCAAACTGATTCTAAAATATGCTAGGTGCAACCAATTTACATTTAGGCTTTATCTGGTCAATGTTTGCACAGCAGAAGACACTTGTCATTAACAAATTCTAAAATTCAACTTTTCAAACCCTCAGGAAAAAACTTCAGCTGCTTGATACACAATTCCCAACATTTGCTGGTTGCTGTGTTTGCTAGCATCAGAATGCAAGAATTTAAGGGCTAAAAATTATTCCAGTAACCTTGTAGACTCTTGAGAGTGCAATGACTTGAGCCCACAGGACTTTGAGTCCCTGCACCCTGCTCTATATTTAGACTGTTATCTCAACTCGGCTGCAGTGGAACACTAGAACTCCTGGGGAATAAAGCACAAACAAAACAAGTGCACCCTCTTCACAGCTCTGACCTATCAGTTTACACGAAGGAAAAAGGAAGATGCTTGCTAAATAATGAAGAAGCACTGACCCTTCCTCAACACAACTGATGGTTTGTTACACAAGAAGGCTGAGAAGGCCAGCATTTAGAAATGTGACTTAAATCTAACATTAAACCTGCAACAGTTAATATAGATGAAAGTAACGTTTATGAAGGCAAGTGAAGAGAGGAGGAACAGAGGAACCAGAAATTACTGAGATAATTGTTTTGATTATTTCTGGTCTAAGTTGTGTAAAAAGGATTTTAGAACATCTGAAAATGCTGCAGCAGCCTGGAGCCCCTGTGTCTACTTCAAAAGACCATATGATTTACACTGAATAGTTCATATCATTAAACACTTTAATTCTAATCTGATTAAGTTTTACACTGGGTTTACTTATCAATTTACTCATCCACTAAAAATTTTCATTTCCACTGAGGTATTATGTTCTTATTATGTACAAATTGAAAATGTGCCTAAAAACTAGTGAGTGGAAAAACACATTAATATAATTGACAGAGGATCCTGTGCATTAATGTGGTTTTCCTGTGCATAGCTATAAGATCATTTATTCACCAGGGTACTGAGCTAGAGTAGGTATAATGTAGAAACCTACCCCTGAATGAAGCAAACCCACTGCAAATGAGACCACACTTGATCACAGCCAGGGTTTGGTGTTTGATTTCCTCTCTGGCTAGCCTTATTAAAAATGTATCTACTTGTGTTACTGTGTCACCAAAGTGTCTACTCAGCTTGGCGGCTATTCCAGCCTGTCGAGTTTCTTTGAGCTGATTCAGCTGTGCTACAGTGATGTAAGGTAATCAAACCAAGCTTTAATCTTAGAAACAACTTTTCAATTATCTTTGACTCTACATTTTGTCTTTTTATTTAGACCATTAATTGCAAGCAAAAACACTAAATACTCTTACTTGCTGTCCCCAAAAACTTTTTTCTCCTTACAATTGTCTCTGAAAGTTACTTCTTTTTCTAAGTAATTTGCCTGTTCGGGGATGTATGCTGCATCCCCCTTAGTGCTTTAACTTGATTTGCCTCTCAACCTCTTTTTCTAGTGTCTAAAACATGTATTTATTGAGTTTGTTCTGGACTATAATTTTGTCTTAATGCCTAACATAAACATGTGACAGTTATTAATAGCGCTGATTAGAGGAGGTTAAAAATTAGCAGCCACTGCTGGAAGTCTGGATCTTGTCAAACACTAGTAGAGGCTTCTGTTGCCGTTCTGAAGAGGCTGTTCAGTGTCTGCTGCATATGACGGTGTGGCGAGATTACTGCAGCCTTTCCTCTGCATCTCAGAGATTAGCTGTGGAGAAGAGAGTTGGCTTAACCTTCACCAAACACCAATTTGATACAGAAGCTTACAGACTGAAGCCACTGTGCTTAATCTAAAAGTAATTAACACATTCTCATTGTGTAAGTGTCGTTCTAGGCAGCAGGGTGCTGCTTCTGCTTTTATTTGGCCTTGATGGTAAACTGCCTCAGTCAAATATCAGGTGTGCTAAACTGTAAGAACTACAATGGCACACATATGATTTAAAGCAACTGTAAATTAAATTAATTTTCCAGTTTTGTCTAAAGCATCTTTCACAAACCCAGGGAGTAATTCAAGGTTCTGCTCAATGACAATTTGATGTTAAAAATTCCTCAACCTCTGAGCTGAGTTTGAGACAGAGGGCTTTAATTGAAGCGACCTTCTTTCAGACTGAGATTTATTATTGTTTTCCCCCTTTTTTAACCTAATTTAATCATTACTAAGAGTTGAGAGTTTCAGTGCTGGACAATGACATCATCAAACTCTCCTCTAAACCTGTCACCTAAAGGAGATTGACGTCCTACAGGAGCTGGATTGATCCAGAGCTAAGTGCTGCTGCAGCCAGCTGGGCAGGCCCATTTAATCAGTATTGGCTGGCTTCCTGCAGACTCACACCTAATCCCCAGCTGATCCAAGATCACCCAAACACCTTCCTGTTTGAAGACAGTTACAGAAAAACCTGCTGAGGTGGCTGACATAGGCGTCTTCATCACCACCTGACCATCTGGTATCATAAACAGTCATTGAGCAAAAAGCCTATTTAAGCTTTACTTCGGACACTTATCTTTTTCTGAGGTGGGGATAGTCTAGTTAGTTTAAAACAAGTTAAAGTTATCAGATATTTGGACTTGGAGGGTCAAGAAGCATAAGTGGCTGCGCTAAATATCTTTCCAATAACCCATTTGTTGTGCCAAGAGATCAAAAGCAACAAAATTCTCATCTCTAGTCATATTAATAACAACAGAAACCATTCAAAGCACAGGACATGGTACTTTCCACCTCAAAATCGCATACAACTGACAGTATAGGAACACTTGAATAAAGAAAATCAATAGAGCTTCAGCAATCATTTGAGTCATTGGTCATCAAAACGTTAATGGGTAACTGTTTTGATAATCCATTGATCAGTTTTTCCCAGTCATATATTGTAGTATGCTGAATATGTTTTTGTTCTGAACTGATGGATGAACCAAAAAATATGTATGAAGATGTCACTTTTATAAAACTTTATGTTTCAGTATTTTCTGATGTTTTGCAGACCAAGAAACCAATCAGTTAATTGAGGATATAAACTGCAGATAAATCGATAATGAACAATGATCATTATTTGCAGCTCGGCATGTATAAAAAAGGTGGTGTGGCCCTGAAACGGGTAAGGTCAAAATTCTTGTACGTTGTGGAGAAACTCTGTAAGTGGGAAATTCAGTATCAGTATGACAAACAAAAGCATTCAATGAAGTGGAAATTAGAAACCTTGAATCCAAACACTTGTCTTCATCCTCTGCTGTATATCTTTGGACTGCCTGCCATGCAGCATTCGTCTTCTTCTGCTGCTTGTGTTTTTGGAGCACAGTTGCACAAACTCTTACTTTGAAAGAGCAACATTGATACTTCATAACCAATGGGTCAATCCTATTTCTTGCAAACTGTTTGGACTTCAGTGAGCATTGCAACTTCATAGGTCACGGGTTAATCAGATTGCACTATTTACAAAGTAAATGAGGCGAGACCTACGTATTTGCAACAGCAAGCAAATGCATCTTCATTAACTCCTCCATTAGAACAAATAGGCAGTGGTGGAAAGTAATGAACTTCATTTATTCAAGTACTGTGCTTAAGTGCAACATTGCGGTAATTGGACTTAATTTGAATATTTATATTCATAAAAACATGCCTTGTTTTGAATTAAACTACCAAATCATACATAAAGTAGTTGTGATGAATGATATCCATTGTCATCAGCTAAAACATATAAACATCATATACATCAATAATATAAGATATATACGGGACCATTCAGCTTAAAGAATACTTTTACTTTTGATACTTAAAGTAAATTTTGCTGTTTATTCTGTAATTGAGTAATATTTTGAATGCAGGACCTTCAATCACAATAGAAGTCATAAAGTAGATATAAATACTTTCATCCAATACTGCACATTGTCTGCAAAAGTAAATTCTTTTTACATCTTTGGAGTCTGAACAGACTGAGAGGGTAGCAAACATTTTCACATATCGAAAATATTACATCTTCATAACCCAGAATCACAAGCAGGGCCAGAACTAGGAAGATATTTTGAAAGAAATGAGGAGGGTTCTGAGGAATCCAATATTTATCTATTATCTGACTGACTCAAACAGTTCAAACTCTTAACAAGATCAGGCTGCACCAGCCAAGAGGTTGATAAAACTAAAATCACTTTAGTTCTAGGATGTTATTGCTATTGATTAAAAGTGAAGTCAGCATCCATTTGACCTCTGACCCTTGTAACAAACTGCTGGCATTTGCATCTTTTCATCACTGCCTGCTGTGCTGTTCTCTCCCTAAATAAATGTTCGGTCTTTTGATGCCAAAATGTTAAAAACATCCAGTATCACAGACATTTTCACATTAAGTTGGAAAAGTGGGGAACGCTGAATCTGAATCACAACCTAATAAAATTTAATTTACTAAATAAATAAATAAAATAAATCAGAAAATAAATGTAATGTCCTGTGAAGGTTTCACAGCTGATTACCACCTGACCTACCATTTTTACTAACCAGCACTGAGTGAGAAACAATCACTAAAAATGTTCTAAAACAGAGAAGATGTCTCCTCACTAATACAGCAGTGGTGGTACACAGCTGCTGTCCTGCTCCCAGGTTGCCTGAGACGGCATTTTTCCCTTTTTCCTCCAATCACGTGCCTCCTTTTCTAGGAAGCGCGGGGATGCAGATGAGGAGCGGAAGCTAAAAATAACATCTCTTCATTTTTTTCTTCTCCACAGCAACCAGAAAGCGGGGGGGGGGCAGCCAGGATGAGGGAGATGTTTCTACTGCTCGAGTCTGCAGGTGAATGCAAGATGTTTGTTGGTCTCGTTTTATAAATACTTAATAATTATCTCTAGCACTTGATACACTTCTGCCTTACTTTTACATACCTACTGTATGTGTATATTGTTAAGTCGATAAATTTAAAACAATGATTGAAATTTGTTTCTTTAAAATGGTAATGAGACTTACTAATATTCCATAGTTCCCATTTGACGATAGCAGGCTTTGATAAAGCTTTTTAAAGGCCCATTATAATACAGTTGAGCTTTTTTCTAATCTGAATCCTGCATGAAATATAAGTTTCCCTTTTGGAATTAATGTATAAAAGCTTCTGAAGCAGCTCTTTCTGTGGCAGCAGTTTTTGAAATGTCTTAATTTAGTAAAATGATATTAATAATAAAAAAATCTCAGTACTTCAGTGTTTTTTCTGATTCTGCGGTAGCTCTAATATCTGAAATGTCATAAAAAGATATTGAGCTAAAGCATCAGTCTGATACTGGTTTGTCCTGTGGCAATGTTGGTAACAGGCAACGTGGTTGTCTATGTTTTTCCATGAGAAACAGCAGATGCATCACTCTTGCCTTCAGGACTGACTGCCAGTAATTTCAGTACTGTCAGCAGAGGAAGTACAGATGCGGCCTTTGCAGATGGTGAGTTCATATTCAGATGCTTTAAACTGAGCTTCACAGGAATGGACAGATATTGGGCACAGACAGATCAAAGACCCCCCACACTTACTAAATAGGATCCCTAGGTTATGCAGTTGCATTGTTTGTGGACTTTTTGTGTTTTTGTGTGTCTGTAGTCATTTAGAGTATTCTGAGTCTCTTTGTTGTCGTCTTGAATCTCTTTATAGTCATCTTGAGTCAAGTTCTGTCTCTCTCTCTGCTCATTTTGCAACTCTGAGGTTGTTTTAAGCTTCTCTATGGTGATTTTTGTCTCTTTTTGGTCATCTTGAGTCTGTTAATTTTTTGTCTATGATTATGTTGTTGCATTGTTTGTGCATGTAGTATCTTATTGTAACCATTTGAGGTCAGTTGGCAACTCTTTGCGGTAATTCTGTGGCCTTTTGTCCTCATTTTCAATCTCATTGTGGTTGGTTTGTGTTTCTTTGTGGTCATTTTTTGGTCTATGACTCTCAAACAAGAAATATTATCAGTCATTTCATACAGAGGCTTCAGGAGCCCAGGGGGTCAGGGGCCCCCAGGCCTTTACCTGATAGCCCTGTTTAACTGAAGCACCATAACATTGCCAAGGTAGTCAAATATTATGATCTACATCACTCTCAAACCAAAATGTTTAATTTTAATGAACCAATTTATGACCGTCAGGATCAAATCATTACGTCATACAGTTTTCAATAATGTAAAATATTGTAAAGGTTTGAAAAAAGATGGGGTTATTGAAAGCTAGCAGATGGTCATATATGCATACACACACACACACACACACACACACAGTGACTAAAATGTACATCACAACCTGTTTTTAAATCCATAAATTCTAGACAAAAACAAATGTTTCTGTAAGATGCCAATATCCATGTGTAGTATGTAGCCTATATTTAAGGATCATTGATAAATTACATATTTTTTACATTCAGTTTTATGTGAAGTACAATTACTTATAGCTGTTTCTTTGGCCATTTTTTCTTTTTTTTTCCTGGTGTGACCTGTGCTGTTGCAGTATGGGATGCACACACATACAAGCCAATTCATGAGGCACTCACCAAGATTGCTTTACCCTTCCACAGGAACACAAACGTCCTCCATATGGCTCAATGCAATATGTTGAATTTCAATAATATTCATATAAACATCCTAATATTAGTATTCTCTATAGTATTGATTAATACGAAAAATGGCCGATTATTGTACATCAAAAATATCTGATAGTGCTCCGCCAGTTTTCTTTATGAATGGATATTAGGTGTTGGACTTTCATTTGATTGTTCCTGACCCAGATCCATTTATACCTTCTTTTTAAAATGTCATTATTTAAAATTTAAACAGTGTGAAACGCCTTTTCCTGCAGGATAGGCCCAGACTCAAACCAGAGATCCACTAAACCAGCAGCAGCCCTCACATCCGTCCACACAAATAACACGAAAAAATGCACTACATGCATTGTGACGGTTTCACGGTTTTCACAATGAATACAGTTGTTCTAAAGCAAGCATCTTATGTTTCTTTAATCTGAAACCCTTTACTTGATATTTCCATACAAACACTCATAAACGGTAAATGTGGTATATCGTAGAATTAACTATGTGATGTATTATTTTTATGTCTATGTAATACATTAATAAAGACAAAAACCCACCTTTATAGATCTCTATCCCGCTGCTATCCACCGCGTCCAGCACCCGCAGAAGCACTACCACAGTCAAGTGAGAAAGATTGTGCAACGCAACATCCGAATATATTTTCCAAAATAAAAGCCGTTAAAAAAGAGCCGTGCCTCTTTTTTTCTAATAATACCCTTTTTTCAAAAACGTAATTTTAATCAAAGCTACTGCACGACTCAGCATACTTTTCCTGTAAGCTTTGATTTTTATTTTAATAAGCAAGACATGCAAAAGATAATCATATTTAATTGTATTTAAATTGAAATAAATAATTGTTCAATGAGGTAATGAAAATGGTCTGTATAATTATTTGTTTATTACAGCTAGATAGGCTATATATTGAACAACTGTATTTTTAAATTTTTTTTTTCATATATCTACATTCTGCATCTACATGTTTTTGTTTGTCACACATCTGTAAAGTGCTTTGAAATGCTCTGAATTGTAAGGAAAGTCCTACCCAAATAGAGTTAGATTGATAACCTGTATAACTTATCCTAAATAAATGAAAAAATATGAACACACTGACAAGGATGAAAAATAATGAATTAACAATTATGTCTTCAACAACTAAATGAACAGTTTAGTTGAAACACAGTCAGTTTGGCATTGCACAATTTGATGAGACTTTTGATGCAAAATATAAAATCCTGCGAGCCTAAAGCAATGATAGGGAATGGGCCACGGGTGAGCTCACTACTTCACACTTCCAGATATAAAAATGAATCAAACATGTAGATTTATGTCCCAGCCGATGCTGACTCAATTCACTTCTCTTGATCTGTGCACATGCGCCTTGGTACTCCATTTATTTTGAAAGGAAAATAAATTCTCGGTTCTTCCGTAACTCTGCATTCTTTACACAGGCAGAGAACGTCAACGTATAATGAATGACAGGTAGGCGGGGTTTTAGGAGGCCGTGTAGAAAATTGACAGTGTGTCTGACAAATCATGAGCTGTGGCATAATATCTGTCCTGAAACACTCCACCTCAAATACTCAACCAGTTATTTATTATTGATGAGCGCTGCCGGAGAAACTGAATTATTGATCAGGAGGTCAGCAGTAACCACTGTTGCCATTTCAATCCAACGACAGACTCTGGTCATATGACTGTAAAAATAATGCATTATCATTTCAATAGTATGGGAATACATAATGTAGTATCCATTTACTGTATGTCTTTTTTTGCATTATTTTATTGAACATCTAAATATTTTCCATCTTCTAAATATTTACATATCTTAGACTAGGCAGGACCTTAGATTAATTTTGTATTTTTTCTAAATTTTGTATTCTTAGATTTCTGTGTGTGTGAAAAGGTCTATGGCTTTGTATCAGAGTAAAAGAGGAAGAAAGAGCAATGACATTTTTGTGTTTGTTTGTTCGCAGTGGATAAGTAAACCATCAAGATGATGCAAAATCTGGTTTGGTTAATGGAATTATTTTGCCTAAACAGTATGAAGAGTCATATGACAGTCATATTTTTTGTTAAGTTTGTAGTTATATTGATGCAAGTTTCACTGAGTTTATGTTGCAAAAAGAAAAGTTGCAGTGATAAATCATGGAATTTGAGGGGAAGCACAATTAATTAGAAGACATTCAAAAATACAAAAAATATAAATAGAACAATAATCCTATAGCTAAAAAATGTTAATCATGATTAGATAGTTTTGCTTTTGTTCATAATTCCCAGCCATTACAGAGAGAGTACACAAGGAGGAGCCTCTTGGTGACTCACATGTTAAACATGCATTTATCAATCAACACTATTTTTGTCAGTAGGACAGTAGACAGCTGAACTTGTTCATATTTTCTAAAGAGCTGCTGTTACAAATTTTACCAGATGACAAGATGAATTGGAAGCGCTAAAAAGACAAGCAAAGTTTCACATTTATTGACCATTAATAAACGCATTTATTATATCTTAAACACAATTTATGAATAAGATAACATAAAATAAGATAATCCTTCATTTGTCCCACAAGTGGGAAATTGCACTGTTACAGTGACAGTGAAAAAGGACAATAGCAAAAAAATGTACAACAATATCAACCCGAAAACTGCAATGGCAAAAGATTGCTATATCAGGAAAATGTATACACAGTATACAGTAATATAAAATATGTACAATAGAGAATGGAGGAGTGAAATGTGCAATACATGAAGCATGTTCTGATGTCGGTGCGGTTTTTGGGATTATGAATGCTGTTCATCAGAAAGTGGCATGGAGTAGTCTGCTCACTCCTGAATAGGATTAGTTTTGAAACCAATCCTGGAAAACACAAACAGACTTCTTAACATTAACTGGGGCAGCATTTCCACCACTGTTCTCTTTTAGTGAGCTCTGGCCTCGCCGTTGTTCCTCCAAACCACCAGGCGGCGCTCCAACACGTATTACACCTGTGAGTCAGGTCAATGTCGAATAGTGGTGTGCGATACTGCATATTTTGGTATCGATCCGATACCAAGTAAATACGGGCCAGTATCGCTGATGACGATACCGATATCGATACTTATCAATAAATAAGGTGGATGCATCACTGAATTGCTAAATCTCAATTGATTTTCATAACCTTAAGTGTTTTTTGTGATGTTTCCTTTTCTATTATGAAATAGTTAAAACCCAGGACAGAATCAGGACAAAGTTTATAATTAAATAGAAAATGCGTATTATCAAATGTTTTAAGAAAATACTTTTTTGCTTTGCGCGTCTAAGTCACGTCACATGATTAATGTGACAGCGCAACATCTAAACACAAGAGGAGGGAGGGGGAGTAACGTGTGCCTGCTCTGCGCTGACACAGGAGCGGCGAGTCCGGCGACCTGGCTGTTTCCTCTTTGCCTAAAACGCAGCATTGCAAACAAGAGCGGAACTTAAAGTAAAGAATCGATCCGATACCGATACCGACTTGGCATCGATACTATGGATATTTGGCTCGATCCGCCCACCACTAATGTCGAAGTCTGTTTCCCCTTCGACAAGGTTTCCCTCACGTAAACTGTGTTATGGTCTTTGTAAAGATTAGAAAATGAACCAGTGGTTACGATTAGTGGTAGCAGAAGAATAGCTGTTTGGAGCATTGGTAAGGCTGGGGTCGGGTTAAGCACCATAAAGACGAGTGCGTGGTGTTTAGGGAACCGCATGACGATGGTGGAACGGACTTCGACTCAGCACCGGCTCGGTCTGACTCGTCTTGGGACTCTTGGCTCTTGTCTATACGACGTCCATGTGGATCAGTGTACAGTTGAACCTATACATTTGTACGGAGAGGTGGACAGCGGTAACCATTTGCAGTGGGCCCAGGCGCAAACGTTACATTAAGCGGTTGTCTCCGGCCACACCGTCAGAGAGCGGGAGAGCCTTTAGTCCTGGTTTAAGTGAGTGTGACCGTTAGCGCCGGGAGAAGCAGCTAGTTAGTGAACTGTCTCAGCAGCGTTTGTCTGAAATTAACTCATATCGACTTTATTCATCCAGTCACAGTCAAGAATGTAAGGTGCCAGAACTGAAACTATTTAGTTCGTTAATCGATTAGTCGACCGACAGTTCGTTAACGTTAATATCTTGGCGTTTTGAACTATTAGTCAGACAATGACATGTAATAACGATATGTTTAGAGATAAGTCTGTTACCATAAATGTTTTTCAGTTCCTCAAAAAGTGTTTAGACTTTTTATTGTAATGATATTTTGTGAGTGGGAGATATAATACTGTTATTTTGAAACCTCTGTGTTGGAGGTACTGTCTGTAGGATGATCTGTTAAAGATAGGACCTGGTATATGCTCACTGGATACTTTATTAGACATAACATTATTGATACAGTTTCTGTTGCCCTTATTGATTATTGTTAAAAAATAACTTTCACCCAGAAAGTGACAGAGCTGTTTTTCTTCCACAGATCACAAGACACTCTCTGCAGTTGAAACATCATGCTTCCCCAGGCGGGTAAAGAGTTTCTGGTTCGGATACAGTTCTTCTGGCGGCCATTTTTTCAGGGCCGGTACCTGCTGCTCACTAACACCCTGAGTGGAGGAGGCATGTTGGCACTGGGGGACTTCCTGCAGCAGAGCCGGGAGACCCGCAGAGAACCAGACAGAGTCCGAGACTGGAGGAGGACAGGTGAGAGAGACAGAGAGAGAGAGAGAGAGAGAGAGAGAGAGAGAGAGAGAGAGAGAGAGAGGGAGGGAGATGTGGCCATTGTTTATGTCAAAAATAAATATTAATGTAAAACTTAACATAAAATGAGCAGCTGTGCTTCACTTTGAGCATTTGCCTTTGTTCAAGTCATGGTCCTCATAGATGCTCATAGATTTCTTTGATACCCCAACCAAGGGAACTGACTCAAGACTGAGAGGCCAGTGCCTGATACCTCACATACATGTATGGCATGGCAGGACTAGAACACTCTTTGGAAACCCACTCAAACATGGGGAGAACATGCAAACCCTTCTCTGAACAGGGAATGTTTTCCATAAGTGTCTCAAGAAGTCAATCAACTTCTCAGAGTAAATTGTATCATTTCTCCATAGCATTTCATCAGCCTTGGTAACTGAGGATATGACTCTAATCTCATTTTATACTTAATCTATTCCCGAAGTCTCCTACCCAGTTAGGAGTTGCTAACTTCATCAAAGATCGTTCTGACAAAAGATGAATCCACTTATAGAAAATCATTTTGGACAAAGACGACTGTCAAATGAATGTAACGTGGTGGTTTTTGTGACTGCATGATGAAGAGGAGAGCATATACTGTCTGTGTTTTGGCAACGGGGAATGTGTAGCTTTGCAACAGTGATGATTCTATCAGAATCAGCAACTCTGCTATAATAAATCAAACTGATTGCTGACTGAAGCTAATTTGAACACAGTTCTAACGCTGATAAAGGATAGGCACTTATATTTTGGTGAGAAGTTGTACAGTAAACAGGACCTGCTTTGCGTCATTGTGTGTCAGGGTTTGTTATGTGATACTGACCATCTGCCTCTCTAACTTTGAACGCACAGAGCAAAGCACAGACCAGTCTGAGTTCCAGCTAAAAGCGTCTGTTAAAATTAAGATATCGCACAACCCCTTTCTGTTTTTATACACAATCCACTTATTAGTCTTGTGACCCATAAATCACCATAAATACCAGGTATCCACACCTACAGAAAAACATCTCGGTCATTATTTAGGTTTATTTAGGTAGTATTTAGGTTTTTTGAAGAGTAACTCACATCCCCTGAATAGCTTGTCATTGCTGAACTCCTCACCTCACTGCAGTGACGTGCAGGTGTAGTCCAGGTTGCTGTGACATCACTGCTGGATGTGCTTACAGATGCACACTGCATCTGGCACAAGGCACACTGCTGAGTGTGGTCAGAGGCAAAACAGACCTTAAACTTTCACCTTGACTCAGGGCACAGGGCAGTAAAACACTGCTTTGCAACAGATAAAATAGGGTTTACAAGAAAAAAGTTACAGACAGGTAGGGCTAAAACCAATATTATCAAAAAAAAAGTCTCTCATAATACTATGCTCCTACAATATAATATCCTGGCCCCTTTCTTGGTAAATAGTTTGAACCAATATGAAATCCAAATTCTAAACTCTCTCAACCTAATATTTCTAAACACGCTCAAATCTCCATGTTTTAATGAACTCATAGCAGTTTGGAGTTGGAGATGAATGAACCATTCTTTACCATTGATTAATGAATTAATCCCATATTACTTTACCCATAAAGGTCGCATGTTTGTGGTGGGCTGCTCCATGGGGCCACTGCTGCACTACTGGTACTCCTGGCTGGACAGAGTCTACGTGGGCAAAGCTATGCACACAGTAGGCAAGAAGGTTCTGGTGGACCAGCTGATCGCCTCGCCTTCCATCGGGTTGTGGTATTTTTTAGGTGAGAAGGCTTTCAGAGTTTATTGGCCAGTCTCCTTCTTCCCTTTACACACACACATACACACCCCAGCATTAATCAGGGTGTTAGCACATAAGCCATTTCTCTATGACATACACACACACGTAAGATAGAGTGTACAGACTCAAAGGTTGTTATTAAAGATGTGGTTGACAAAAGATGCTGTTCCTCAATATCAGTGGCGTAGTTCAAAGGTCATCTGTGATAAACAGAGCTTGACTGATGTTTTGTTGGTGACCGTCAGTCATGTTTTATAAGACTTTGGCACTCCTCCAGCCTCTCACCTTATCTGAAGTTGGTTTTGTTGAAGCGTGGTGCTGACGCACATCTCACAAACTACTTTGTTTATTGCAGGTATGGATCTCATGGAGGGACACACTTTATCTGAGGGATTGGCGGAATTCAAAGACAAGTTCTGGGAATTTTATAAGGCAAGTGCACCTGTCGGGGTATGACCTGCAGGCCTAGAGCAGCAGATCAGCGAACAAGTAGTCACCTTATCGTCCACCCATCGCCCCACAAGTTCCTATTTTTTCTTAACCCAAGATAAGGAGTTAACTATGCAGCTATTTTTTTAAACTGTAACTTAAATCGAACATGACTGTCAACCAGTTACCTCCAACATACTTTATGTTTCTGCAGTTCATCAAAGATGTGAGCTGTTGATATGATGTATCTCACGTCACCCCTACTTTTTCTTGTCACTGTAAAATTCTGGATGCTCTCTGTCGCTAAGCTTGAAAAACTGAACAGCAGTCATTTCAGTTCTTACCCATACCAGCAGCAGTGGCTCAAGGGACATCTGTGTCAGTTGGATGGCTTTCCCATGAAATTTTGCACGGATATTTTATAGTCCCTTGAGGATAAATCCTGCTGACGTGGGTGATCCCCTGACTTTTCCTCTAGCGTCACCAGCAGATTGAAGTGGAATTTCTCTCTGCTAGTGCATGCATTACTATAAAGTTTAGTAGATATTTCAGGATTCGTTTCCCTCCTCAGGGCTAAATTGTAATAGCTTGATGATGACTTAACTTTTAATCTAACACTGTTTTTGTCCACTTGTTGAGCAGATTTACTCACTTTTCTGCTCACTTGTAAAATGTGATCAATGTAGCTGGCGTGTAATGATCATCTGTGATCACCACATGATAACAACGATACTAATGAAAGACTTCTGAGACTGACAGTTTTCTTACATACTTGAATGTTTTTGTAACACAATTTGTTTGAGGAATCTCCATTATGTTCTACTCCAAATTACCCATTTCTCCTTAGTCCGATTTGTCAGCTGGAAGTGACCGAGAGAGCAAACACAGCCTCCTAGTCGCAGCCCATGTTTACCAGTGCTTCGCCTGTGCCCTGGATTGATTTTCCAGCTTGCTGAGCTGACAGAGCAGGCTTCCCTCATCGTCTTACAGTTTTCTTAATAATGTTTGCGCTGGTTAATCTGTCTGGGTTTGTGGATGCTAATTTCTGTTGTTCTTGCGGCCAGGCGGACTGGTGTGTTTGGCCTGCTGCTCAGATGATCAACTTCTACTTCCTTTCGCCCAAATTCCGTGTCCTGTACATCAACGTTATCACTTTAGGGTGGGACACCTACCTCTCCTACCTCAAACACAGAGTAAGTCTGACTCACAGCAGATAAATGGGGACAAATGGACATTCTGCTCAATGTTTCCGGGGTAGTTTCCACTCTGTCAGCTTTGTGTGTTTTTCTTTACATTTCATCTTTATTCATTGATGTGTGTATTGATTTCTGTTGTGCTGACAGGATGACAGCCAGCATGCAGACGTAGTGTCAGACAGCAGTGCTGTGGATGTACAACAGGAAACATCCAGACCTCTGGAGGAGAAATTGTAGAGTTGGAGTACATGCTCAGCTCTAAGGTCATTCATCATGAGCAAAGGAATGATTTTGCTGTTTTTATGTTAAGGCTGTTTCCCCTCCATTGAAAATAGCTGTGACAGCATTTTTGCCCCCCTCCAGCAAACTACTCCTCAAGTATGAATCAGCCACATGTTTGTCGGGACTAAAGGACGCTGACGTGCTGGAACACTTTTCCTTCATGTCAGTAGGGTTTTAATGTGTGTCTGTCCAAATTGTCTGTTTATGTCTGGTACACTCTCTCGTAGGAACATTCAGGGATGAAAAGCTGTTTCACTGCCCTAAACCACTGTACTTGAATCCAGCTTTCATTTGTTGAGAGTGGTTGTAGGGGGAAGCTCTTCACAGCCAATGGATAATTAATTTCTAAGACATTGAAACCAACGGTCTTCTGTGGTGTGTTTTATTCCCCCCAAAGCTGCTCAAAATCAAACAGTGGCATTCTTTATTTCTGTGTTGTTCATGTTTCTTTGAACATTTGTTGACATGGAATAATATTTATTGATATAAACTTGATATGAAAAGCTAAACAGTTGCTCCTCCTTAAACTTTGCCTCAACATGTAGTCCCGTATTTTAATGCCAAATAATCTCTACCTGTTTAATTTCCTTGGGGTTCCTATAAAATGATGCATGATTTTGAATCTATAAAATGTTTTTTGTTAAATATCAGTATATAATATAACTTTTATATTTTATATCATGCTGAAGATGGGATTTATTTATATTCAAACTGTGCAGTAGTTTTAAACTAGTGACGAGTGAATGTAAGATGATGCTGTACTCCTCTGTATATCCAGTATCTCCAGCTCCTGTGGGCCGACGGGAGACCAACCGGACGAGGTCTTTTATTGTTGCCTCAAGGTTCCTTGTGTTGTTTGTTCTCAGATGCTTTTCTGTTTACCACAGTTGTAGAGTGTTTATCTAAGTTACCGTCGCCTTTTTCTGTCAGCTTCAACCAGTCTGGCCCTTCTCCTCTGACCTCTCTCATCAACAAGGTATTTCCATCCAACATCCAACTGCTGCTCATGGATTGGATAATTGTGTGAATAAAAAGTGTAGAAGTGTTCCTAACAAAATGCTCAGTGAATGTATATTTAATTCTGTTCACACTGTCTTTGCTATAAACACACAATGGAATTGTTGTAATTTTGATCTGCCAACTGCCTCCACTAAATGCTATTTATTCACTTTTTATTATTTATTGTTGATTTTTTTAGAATCAAAAATAATTTCATTTTAAAAAGACAAGAATTCACATAGAATGACTTTAATTTAATAGAAATACTGTGTTCAAAGTATATAATGACTTTTGTGGTACCTTTATATCTAAATTATAAATATTGTTTGATGAACAGCCGACAGCAGCCCTCACAGTTTGGACAAAAATAAATACATCATTGTGTCATCCTCATCTTTATGGAAAATACATTTATAATGTGCTCAAAAAGAATTTTAAGCAATGGAGAATATCAGTAAAGACAAAAACATCAAATCAAATAAGATTCCTGATATGCGCCTGTGTACATATACTATTTTTTACCCTCAGTTCTGTTTACAGAGGAGGGGAGGTTCATTTCTATGTACATAATTACCTCCATCACATGGAATACACTGATGATATTTATCTTTACATCTAACAGGAAAAAAATTAGACCCAGGAAGTTCAGGACTGTTGTGTGATTATTGCATAGCTCTTTCAAATATCTGTCAATTCAGTGTTGTAAGAAAAATGATTTTGTATTGTTTAGCATATTTATTCCATGTGATTTTACAATTAGCCATACATATAAAATCCAATCTTAGCAATTCCAATAAACTTTACTGTTATTATACTTGTATGCAATGAAATATACTATAGTCCTGTAATTCCAAAACAGAGCCCCTTGCTTAAAATATTTCGACATTAAGACACAAAGATTAAGATGTCTCTGCTGCACAGAAAGTAAAACAGTACATCCTGTGGTAACTTGGATCAATGCAGGTTAGATCACTCAACAGCAGAAATAAAGAAAACTGACGTAAATGTGACAATTATAATTATAAAACCTGTGTTTCAGTTGTCTGAAAAAGACAGACAGGGATGGAGCTATTAGCAAATACAGAACCCTGTTCAAACATTGACTAACCAGCCTGAAGGATTTGACACTGACCCGCTCACCAAGCTTTTAGTTTAGAGCACTCCTCCTGCGGCATTCAACACATCCTGCTGTCAAGGATGTTGTGTGTGCGCGTGTATTTGAATGTTGCCGTTATGCTCACCAGTCTTTTCCTCTCTTAACATGCCTGCAGCAATGCGCCTCATTGTACTGGTGTCCCTATTTGCAGTGACAGTCTGTACAGGTACGTCGTCATTTCACATTTTTACCTGTTAAACTGATTAAACTGACATGTTCATCTGTTTGAGAATTTGCCTGAACGGTATGTTGAAGTCTCATAAAGATGCAAAAGCTATGCAAACAAGACACTTCCTAATGTGAAAAGGAGGTTCAGCGTTTCTTTCAGATGTAGGTTGCAGATTTATATACATTCTTTGTCAATATGCAGGAAAACATTGTATTTTTTAGTTTTGCACCTAAATTGGTAATTCAGCACCTGGTTGTATTTAGATGCAGCTTTGTAGTAACACACAAATCTTGAAATAATCAAGCAATACACAGCATTCATGTGTGTAAAATACAAGAAAATATTATCCCTGCATATTTTCCAATACAGATTATTACAGTGAACTATATGTTGCTAACAGAAAATCAGAAGAGGAAGTTAAAGAAAATGGGAAGGTCACACCTGGGTGGAAACGTGTAAATATTTGATCAGTGAGAGCTGAGTTAAACCTATTGTGATGTCTGCTTCGTTTGAAAGCACTTCAGTGCACACACACACACACACAGACACACACACACACACACACACGTACATAGTGCCAGCTGTTTGGCTCTATCACCAATAAACACACACACTGTGACCTAATGACAGGAAAAGTGCTTCACATTTTTGGATAAATAATGAGGCTCAAATACAGTTGCAACCTTAAAAAATATGGATGGTCTAAAAATATAATGATAATTTATTAATATTGCTTAATTAATCTTTGTGAGCCAAGTGCTACCACATGTGTATTCTCTTAGACCTGCAGCTACTGCCTCTGAGTTTTTCAAAAACTGTGGGCCCTGAGTATATGCATTTATCTTAAGGAAAATAGGATGGTTTGTGACATGAATTATGATAAAGGAGAAAAACTGGGGCGAGTCGCAGTGTATTAGTGTGTATGTGCATACTGTGTCGTCAATTGAAGCTATTCTAAAAGTGAATGTGGACCCATAGTCACCTCTGTGCGTACACCCAATTCCTTGTGCTTGTTTTAGGTTGAAATATTATCTTTGTTAATTATCTTAAAAAGCCTACAAACACACTCCACTAGCCTCACTGTATCTTGACTTGATGTTAGAGCTATGCATTATCACATTGTTTTTTGTGATTTGTTCCTCTGCAGGCACCACAACTTCCTCTGCAGCTCCAAAAGAGTTAAACACAAGTGCTGCAGACCTCACTAATACTCTGACAAAAAAAAGAAATACCATTTCATCCACTGTGACCACTACCAACATTACGACACAGCATCAAAATCCAATACACCAGAATACCACTGTAGTCACTCCAGAAAAAATGTCATCGTCACTGCCACCCTTGACTTCCCCGCAAACATCCAACAAGAAAGAGGAAATCCATTCCACCCATCCTCCTGAGACTGCAACGACCAACCAGACGTCCAACCCGATAGTTTCCCATGGATCGACACTCCCACCAGGATCCGGATCATCGAATGTCAATGCAACCACCACCGTCAACACAAGCAGCCCTGGTCAGAGCTGAGGGTTAATTTTCTATATCGAATAATAAAACAGTTCTAATCTGCAGAATATACAGCTCCAAAACATGACACAAGTGAAAAATCTGCAACGCTAACATAGATATTTTCCCTATCACATGTCAATATATTAACCAGCTTATGTACTGTCAAGCCTAAAGTTCATAAAGTTTTTCCTTTATTTTTATAAACTCTAAACAGGATAAAGTGTGCATTGCAATTTGCTGGCTGTTTCCAAGATTACTGCAAAAGCAATGACTGAACAGAAATTCTGTTTAGAAGTAAATTAACATGTTGGCTATATTGACTTTTATTTACTTTAAAGATGCCTCTCATCCATAGGGCGAGCTGAGCACACTTCCCGGAAGGGTTGAAGACAGAATCAGCCCTTTAAAGTTCTGTTGGCAACAATTGTGAAACTGAAAACAATATTGCCCAACAAATTGAATGAAAGTTATTAAAAGTCAGAAAAAAAGTTAAGTTAATACCATGACCTAGAGTAAGACCTTATTTGTTGTTAAAACAAATTAGTAAAGTAAAAAGTTTATTGCTGGAAAATTTCAAGTTGCAGAAATTGAGTTCTCCAAGTTTAGAGAGTAATTTTTTGTTTTTTGATCCGTCAGCTCTTTCTCATGAGGGGGGTAAAGGCAACTTGTCAGAAAACCCCGGCCTCGTGGCCGTCCTCTGCATCTTCTGTATTGTCTTTGTCCTTGTGCTGGTGGTTGCCATCGTGAAATGTGCTACATCACCGAGGTCCAACTTTGAAAGGCTGGAAGATGTACCGCTGGTGAGTTGGAGAAACAGCACCTCACATTTTAAATGCACTAGTGACTCACACAGTAGACAGTATGTGATCTTGTTTGATACTCATAGGACAAACCTGTGTAACTCTTGTCCAACTTAGATGAGGCATGTAAACACACTCCAAACAAAAAAATGAAGCTAACTAACTAAATAAAATGTATAAAATTAAGAACCAAGAAGAATACAAATTGAAGAATGGCGATGCATTTAGCTATGCCTGGTGTGTGCAACTTCCCTAGTATTTCCACCAGCAGGAGGCAACAGCAGGGAGTATAAATGAAATTTGACCAAGGTGTGTTACTACTGTGTCTCTCTTCACAGGGTGTGCAGTGTAAAAGGGTTTGCATTTAAAGGGTTGCCAAGTGTCATTTCTTCCTTGTCCCTTCAGCAGTGAGCACAGTGGTTTTGCTGCTTGCTTTTTTAATGCAAACAGGAAGGCTGACTTGAAGTGTAACAAACAGGACAGTCTATAGTGTGCATGTTATGACAAAGCACTTTTTTGAGAAATGAAAGCTTATCATTAGCACCCCATCCATGTGTAAGCAGGTATTCAGACACTATGCATGCTGGAAGTACGCAGTTGTCTTTTCAAGTGAAAGTGTAACCAAAAAATGAAGGCTCCACTGTTTGAAAAACAGGCCTTTTCTCTCCAGAGGTGCAAACAAAAACACTCCATACAATATAACTACTGTCACCAGGTGTCTATAAATCTTTATTGCCACATGACTGCTGTAAAAAGCTTTAAGGACATTGTGTTGGATTAGAACACAGTGTACGGCATATGAATATACACCACAGCTCATGCAGTACGTGGCCAACATGTGGGTCTAAACACAAAAACAGCTGATTTCGCAACCAGAGCAGGTGATGATGAATATATGCAGGTTTAATCAGTCACAGGATTGTTGCCTTAAGAACTTGGATATTGGATCAAGTTGTTGGATTCTAATGGAGAACTGTCCCACTACCCCACTTTAACTTTGTAGGATGCAGGAAAGACTGAATGTATTAACTGATGTTTCTGCCTTTGTTTGTGTGTGAGAAATTACTTCATTTAATTTCTTTTAAACTTCTGTAGAATAAAGTACAGAAAGGACAAAAAATATGTTTTTTAAGAAATAGAAAATGTCTAAGCTAAAAAAGAACAGAATCTGTGTTTCTTCTGAAATATTTAATTTTCCCTGCATGTGAAGGTTTTCAACAGATTCAAACACAACTTCATATTTTAACATTCACCAAATTAGCATCTGAAAGACAAAGACTGACTTTTAGAATTTACTAGTCCCTTCTCAGTCACTTGATTGTCAGTCCATGGTGTTAAATCAATTAAATTCATCTGAACTGAAATAAGTTGATAACAGATGTAATGACAAACAATAGAATAATATAAATATGCCACTGTAGTACACAAGGAAGATTGCCTTGCTGAATCAATTTTCAGTTTAGCTCAGTTGGTAAGGCAGGTTTGTAACACCAGAGATCCACTGCAGACATTATGATATTATGTTGGTTGCAGGTTTTTAGGAATTATTTGTTTCTTTCTCTTAACCCCTTTACCATTTCCTTTCATGTCTACAGAGCAAAGTCAGCGAGGAGTCTCCATTTGCCCACCACTAGACAGACAGAAGGAAGGAGACATCATCAGACAGTGGACACCTAAACACAGAAATGTCACCCACACCATCAGTGACTCCAACTTTTGGCACACAAGAAAGAGAGTTTTAATGGTTTTCTCTGGGGCTCTTATTTCTTTACGAAGCACTTTTTCAAAAACAGTGAAATTTCTGCCTCAATTTTGACCTTTGACCTGTTTATCTCACTGCTTGTATTTCTGCTGATTTAAGTTCTCAAGCTTAATCATTTGTTTCCTCTATCGTTTCTTCAGCCTAAAAGATACAAATGTAAATTTGATGTTTCCCAAATTGGTGATATAAGTCCATGTAAGCATTTACAATTCATAATTGCTCTCTTATATGTAACAGGTCGTATAAAAGTAAATTGGATTTTTGGATACCAGCAAGTGAAGGTACAATTGTAGTTGCATGCTAACATTGCAAATTTCTCATTGCAAAGAGTCCTCTGTTAAACTGCAATTATGCCCAAATGTATAATTTCTGCTTTTATGTAACAAATGGTTATAGACCTGAAACTAATCACTGTAAGCATTTTACAAACACATTTTAATTACAAGTCAAAAAGAAAATCATTTGATGACACATGCAATCTGTGCAATCTCCATATGGCAAAACTGGCCTTGTTCATTTATTTCATTTCTCTTAACCTCTAACATCCTACACACATGTAGCCTTCTTTCAGTCAAGAGTAAAATATTCTTTTATCTTGCGAAGTACGACGTACCATGTTGATGCTCAGGGATTGCAATAAAGCATTTTTTTCATGTTCCAGTCTTTTCTGTGTGTATTATAAACTTCCTTCAAACATATCTAATAGACAATTGTGATGTTTTCAGTAGAGTATAAAGAATATTCAAAGAACACTGTGTTTGAATTTATTGTATTTTGGTTTCATATTGATGTCATGCTCATCTCAGTCCCACTCTAACATGTTAAGTTTTGCCAGATACATGACTCAGATATAAACATGCTGTCTGCAGGATTAATGAAAAATGTCAGATCCACTAAAAAGTGTCCAACCTTATATCTGTAAAAAACACCTCACATGAAAGCTGACTGGTTAAAATATTGGTTGATTTATTTATTTACTTTACTGTACTTTTCTTGAGTTGCATTCAAATGCATTAACAAAGGAAACAAGGCAGCAATTTATCTGAGGCCTTGACTGTACCCACCTTCAGCTCTTGTAAACGTGTGCATCCATCTTCCTCAGCAGTGAAATAATGAACCCTACTTGCCTGAGCTTTAACAGAACATTTTGCCAGGTGATGGTGTTGCGCCATGAGCTGTTTTTTTTTTTCTCCAGAATTTCTCTTTCACTTAATTTTGGCAGGGATTGATATTTATTTCTTCAGTTCATTCAGTATCTCTACTGGTTTCCTTTAGTTCACAATGTTCTTGCGAACTGCAGCCTGGCCTTTGTGTTTTTGAGGTTTATCAGGGGTTGTATCTCTGTGGTTTTGGTCATGAAGTCATGAAGTCATGAAGTTAATGACACGCATACACCAGGCAAAAATTTTCTGCATTCACAAGACTTGTGTTCCTCTGTCTACAAGCTTGTTTGCCATTTTCTTGTTTTCACTGAGTATGTTCACAGATCATATGCAATTTTTTTTTATTTTGGCAAACCAACTATGTCTCTCTGATAGACTTTTGCTTGTACTGAGCCTTAATTTCTTTGCTTGCATGGTCAACTCTTCACTCAAAGTACACCCAGATGCTCCTGGACCCTACATGTTACTCCCTAAATTATTGCTATATGTAAACTGGCTGAAATCAAGGCTGATACTTAGCACTTCGATGTAGTATCCAGGTTTTTTTTTTTTTTTCAACTTGACTGAACTGAAGTACAGAGCCTGAAGAATAAAAAAAAATCTGTAACTGTCCAAACATTAAAGGTCTGTACTATAGATAGATATATATTAAAAAGGAGATGTTGTGCAGGAGCCCATAAATAGTGGAGAAAAGGTCAGGAGAGATGAGAAATGGGGAAAGCAAACAAACAAGCATGAGTAATGTGACCTAAATAAATGATAGATATGCTAAAACAAAACAAATCAAAACAAAAAACCTTGCTGGTGGTGTGTCATTTTTGGGGGGCAGGGAAATGCTGAGTTGTAAAACAGTAAGAAAAAAAAGGCTGCTTCAGCAAACCTCGTGGTTAATATAGTAAAGTTGTTTACGTCCCACGGCTACATTTCCTGTCACGTGATTTGGTTGTCAACGTCACAGTGACGGTCGGGCACGCCGCGCTACAGGTTGCATAGTTTGAAGTCTAACGAACAAACTGACTAACTTGCAGCAATAAAAATGGAAAACGGCGATAACTGCAGCAGCATTACCTGACACGAATCTCCTGGCTGCTCGAGCAGCGTTTTCCCTGCGAGACAACCCGCGAGAGAAGTCGACCGGCCGCTGAGGTGAGTGAAGAAAGCGAGTCTTTAAAAGTGTGAGAGAGATTCAGACATGAAGCTGATATCTTTGATATGTACACGTTTCCTATTAAGAAGTAAGTAATGAAGGAGAGGAAGTGACAGAAAAGGGAAATCACAGATTTTTCTATGAGAGTCTTTTACTTTCCTTCAGTATAGGACATAGCCTACAGCTCGTCTGTGACATTCAACATTGACTGATGTTATCGTAATGAATGTAATATCCAGTCGCTGGAAAACACTCACTGAATTTAACAATGTGTTTGTATTGGTTTACAGTATTTTTTCTTATATATTCCCATATCATGTCTGTAATACAGAAAACATTCAGTGGAAGTTCCTCATAGTATTTCTGTATCAGCGTAATGCAGTAGTATCGTTGGCAGTAGATTCCTGTCACACTTGCACTGTATTTGTATTGTATCTGAAGTAATGTAAGCAGGAGTAGTCTCTGCTGAGCCTAGCTGGAATAATTCAGCTTGATGAGCAAACCAACATGGAATGTATTTCCCCAAAATATTTATGCATTCCCTCCCCCTGTCTTTATCTCCTTCCTTCCTCCATATCTGCTTCCTTCATACTGTCTGTATATCCCCCACACTGATGGCCAGAGACAATGTCTCCACAGTTTTGGTATTGACTAATATCTTTTATTTCCTTTTTGTGTATCACAAATGAAAGAAGAAAAGATTTAGCTAAAGCATTATCTCAATTAATCTGTCAACATTTTTATTGTTTGTTTTTATCTGGACTTTCTTTATGACTCTCTCTCTCACACACACACATACATATTTTTGCACGTGAGCTGTGTGTTTTTTGGGCAGAACAGTAAGAGAAGTATGAATGAAATCTCCATATTCAAAAATAAGTGGTTTGGTGACAGGTCAGCTGTTGAAGTGATCAGAGCCTGTTACTGTATTCTAGTAATTTTCTGAGTTGAGAAGAGTATTTGTCACAACAGCCTCTATCCTTCAAGCCATGAATGAGAAGAAGAAGGGTTCTGTATTCAGATATTAAAAAAGTTACTCCTCACACAAGGGTAAGATAATTCTGCACAGAACTTCTACTCGTCTCCACAGGGTTAAACTCTGTATGACCAGTTTCTCTGTCATGGGAAACTCAGAGAATCCTTCAGTGTCATCAATTTATCGAGAGACACCAGACAGGACTGTCCTGTCTGTGTCCAATAGATGGCGTCCTGCTCCAGCGCTGAGTCACCTCCTCTTCTTGTTATCATCCATCACCATCTGAGGCTTGATCTGCAAACATTTGCAGAACCAATGCCTAAATCAGCTTTGGTCTGCCTCTGTAAGAGTCAATGGTAATTTAACAGAAAAATGTTATTTATATATAATTATATGTAGATATTTCTCTTCCTTTGTCACTTTCTCAGAAATCACTGGTGAGAGGAAGAGGAGGTTTCAGAAAAACAAATTCTGGGCTTTTATTGAAAAGTGACTGAAAGCTACATTGTCTTTGTCAGTTTTCAGGTTTGCCACAGCAGCTGCAGCATCTTGTTCCTCTTTTGTGTTCCCTAAAATTATGTAATTCATAAAAAATGTCTTGCTGCACTCAGATTGCGTTTGTCAGTGTGTGTTTGTTTGGAGGTGGTGGGGAAACAACAGGACAGGAAGTTTGAGAATTTGATTTGTAAATTCAGAGTTTCTGGTCTAAAACTCAAAAAGAGAAGGAAGAGCATGTTTGCTGTATGACTCTGCACTGGCCTGCAAGAACAAATGAGATGAAAGTAGAGAGAAAAACAGAGCAGAAAACACACAAATGGCGTAGAAACATGCCTGTGTGTCGATCGATCATCACTATTACACATTGTATTCCCTCAGTAATTATTGTTCAGCTATGTTTGAGCAAATGAACAAATATGAACAATATTCACAACATATAGAAATAGTTTGTGCAAAAAGCAAGAATTTTAAAAAGAATATTAAAAAATATATGTAAAAAAGTTGAAATTATACATAAGGTAAAGCATAAGACAGTTTCCTGAATGAAATGATGGTAGACATGAAACTGAACTCACTCACATGTTACAAAGAAAAGAAATTAAATTATGCCAAAATGTGTTCAGTATCCAAAGAGTTCAGAAAAAGCAGCTGCAATTGTTAATGCAACACTTTGACTTTTGAGACCCTGCTTGTTATCTGATTGGTGTCTGATGGTTAGTTTATAGCTTAGCTGAGCACAAATAATGGAAACAGGGGCAAATAGTGAAACTGGCTGTCTCCAAATGTAATAAAATCCACCTAACAGCACCTCCAAAGCTCACTGATTAAACATGTTGTGGCTTATTTGTTCAATATGTACAAAAACAACAAGACTGTTTCTTAGCCAGGACAAGCTCCTTTTTGAAGTCTGGTTGACTGACAACCTCTTGCTGACAAGGCTTCATTTAACTCTCAAAAGAAAGTGTATAGTGAATAATAATACGCCAACAGGATTCCTTTCATAGTCAATTTAATTCAGTTAGAAAAGACTGTGGCGGTAAGACATATCTACAGTAATTATAGCAATAATTCACAGAAGTGTCTATATGCTTTCTGATGCCTTTTGCAGCAGAGCTCTTGAACGTTGCTCAGACTCTCTTATCAGATATCGCTTCTTAACAAGCCTATCTTCTGTCTGTTGTGCGTCACCACAAGCATCACAAGATTCCTTGGGTGTTCACTTTACGATAGCTGGTTGTTGAATTTTAGACAAGGACGCCACTGCCGAGATGGTTAATCATTACACGCTCTTCTGTGTGATGGTGAATTCTTGCTACATGCACTTATATAGATTAGAGCCATTTTCATTTTGAATTTCACTGTCACTGCTCTTAAAAAGATAATTAACTGTAAAAAAAAAACACAGAACATGTAGTGTAAATTTGACTTTCAGTTGATGGGAGTGCTGTTTGTATCATGAGGGCTTAAGTGGCTGACCTTCCTAATGCACCTGACTTTATCGCAGTACTAATTAGACACTCATTATGGTGCAAGAGCTCTCCAATTAGGCCCCATAATAGACCTTCCTCACGCCAGACATTTTTAAAATGTCACTGCAGGAAAAGTACACAAAACATGAATCAATCCATTTAGGTGTGACAGGAGAAAGGTGCAACAACATAGAAGGCAGCCAATATGGAAAATTATTAGTCATGTGAGAAAAGTGAGAATATCTTCTTTGCTAAATAAGGCCTCTGTGAAGATTTCTTCCTTCGGCTGAACACAAGAAAGTCGGCAGGAGAGTAATCACTGTCAGCTTACAACATGGAAAAGGCAGGCTGTCATCATTTTGGGAGGTGATAGACTGACAGAGAAAGATAGATAGATTCCAAAGTACTGTTGCTGCACTGAGACTGATGCTGTCGAAAAGCATCTTGAAGTCATTAAGCTGTGATAAAAGAAAAAAAAAGATCTGTCAGAGTGTAGAGGAAGCAGAGGAAGCCTGAGAGACCGATTTTTTTTTTTTTTTATTTTTTATTTCTTGGAGACAAAAGAAATAAGGAAAGCAGTGAGTTTCAAGGAAGGATCCTGCGGAAAACTCAGTGTGCATACTTTTGCCAGCTGCCAGGCTGCATAATCTTCTCTCTTTGATATTACAATAGGCCTTTCCCACTGCAGACATTTAGTTTTTTTGTCATAAGTGCCCCTGGTTCTGGAAGTAAAAAAGTTCCTAATTTTCCTCATAGACAGTGTTACATGGCTCCCAGTTGGAGCATTTCTAGGGTTTGGATCTGCACGAAATTCTCCTGAGTAAATCATTAGTCTGTAAAAAAAACCCAACCTAAATCAATTAAATCATGATCGATTTTGGATTAAGTCAGCAACCTTTTGTACTGTGTTTTGTTTACAAAATGAACGATGAAGAATTTTGAATTCACTTTAGCTCTGACTCATACTGACTGGCTTCTTCATAGCAATGAGACTCATGGGGATTATAGTTTTTGTCTGTGTCTGAGAAACCAAATTTAAATAATGTATTTAAATAAAGCAGTGGCTGCAACCATAACATACATGTTTTCTCTTCATCGTTATCTCTTGTGATATGCTAAAAAAACCCCAACTGTGCCCACATTGTCTTTTACTTGGAAGTACATCACATTACTGAAGCTATAAGTAAATAAAATCAGAAATTTTTTGGTTTAGAAGCATATCATGCTCTCATTTGAGGGAACACAAGACTGTGATGCAGTTGTAGACGTCAAATGTTTCCTGTTTAGATTTATGATTAATAGGCGATTGTGGCCACTTGCGCGCAGTTTCTCGTCACATCCTTTTCAACATTCAGTGGGTAATTCCACATGTTAATTCTCCAGTGTGTAGTTCAGTGTCGCCACCAGCATGTAAACAGCAGGTCCTGTGTAGTGTTAGATTCAGTGAATGAAAATAGGAAACATGATAAAAGTTTCGTTGGTGAGGATGAAGGTATTAAGCATATTTGAGCCAGTAGATGAACATGAGTAGGAATTAGAAAATGCCAGAAGAAATAATTCATATAAAAGATAAATTTTGTGCCAATGCATACACCTGTTTCCACAGTTAGCCATAAATGGAGGTAGATAAACTCAACTGTGTGCAAATAAACAGCCATTCTCTGTTTTACAAGTCGACCTGTTGGTGAAGAAGCGTGTGTGTGTGTGTGTGTGTGTGTGTGGCTATGGCCACTCCCAGTCCCTCGGCAAGATCTTCACAATAAGTATTACACATGCTGTAGCTAAAGTTATTTATGACACCCTTACAATCATACACATACCTGAAAATCCATCAGGGTAGTTAAAAATCAGGATTTATTATCAAACATTATGAAGGCAATCCAGCTCTTGTGTCATAAAATGAAAACAACAACAGATCTCTTATTGGTATACTGTATACTGTACATTTTAATTCAGCAGCACCACAAACTGCCTCCAGAATGAACATAAAGTTGAATCAACAGCAAGAGTACAAACCACCGCAAAGGCTGAACATTTCCCCAAAACCAGAGGAGTATCCAGATCTAGGATCAATTTGAGATCATTTCTTCGAGAGCATTGTGATAGTGTCCCCTTTTTTATTAGTACATATCTTTATGAATTTATAGAGATATGACTCACAATGTGAATGTTTGCCCTGTCTTATCTTGTTGGATTTGGATCTTGTTGTGGATCACTCCCAAAAACATAAGCATTGTGAAAATCCCTAAATAACAAATAAACAAAGAGACAGACCCCAGGACATAACCTGTTTGGCAGAGTTATTGGATGACACTGCAGCTGTCAAGGAACAACAGAGGAAAAGAATGATCCATTTTACCTCAAAGGGCTAAACTATGCCAGAGCATAAGTGGTATTTGGTATTCACATTAAAATCATAAACCTTAAAGCAGCACATTAAGTGTGTCCTTAATTGTAGCTACTGCGTGATGATGTATTGGAAAGCACTTGAGTTGTCATCGCTCATATGAGGCGTGAAACAAGGTCCCCGAGTTTAACTCGGCTTGAAAGAGAAGAAAGCAGAACACAGTTTTCCCGTGCTGTTGAGCTTGTGCGGTAGTTTCTGTGCATTCTAATGAATTCTGTTTGCATCAAATCTGTAAAAGTAATAAAAGTGCTTCATCGTGCTCTTGTCTGTCTGGATCAAAAGGCCTCTTTGCCTTTGTGGTGCCTCTGACATGCTTATCGATCCTGCATTACTCAGCACATGGTGGTGCTGATGAGTCATATGAAGAGCTCATAGACGAGTCCCTGTCTTTACTGTTTTTAGTCTTTATAGGTTGTTTATACTTTCGTTGTTTATTTTTATATGTTTTAAGGTTATATCTTAATGAATTATCTTGCATATTCTTTATTTGCTGCGCGTGTTTATTATGATGTACAAGTGCAGACTTGTACTAAAGATATAAAGATGGTGAAGTGATGGATGATTAATCTGTCTGTGAGTAAAAACTGAAAATTTCTCTTCATCTTGTCATTTGCAACTACTCCATTCTCTTTCATTTGCATTACAAGCAGAATTTCTTCTGATACATGATGATCAACCTGTAGTATGAGCCATGAATGTCATCCTAAAACCATCTCTCTCTCTCTCTCTCTGTTGTTTTATCCTTGTTTCAGTTGCTGTCTTTCTGCTGCAACAGCATCACACCACATCAATGTCTTGGCTTGAGGTAAATAACATTCGTGGCTACACACAAACACACACAGACACACACACACACACCTCCTACATTCCTTATCAAGGCTGCAGTTTGCTTTATTGATAAGTCGTATGTCAGATCCAAGCCTCAGTGCGGCGTAGCTGTCCATCATGCTGCGTCTCTTTGTCTGATGAAGATGAATAGGTTTGGACTTGGATTACCTTGCAGCCATTTAAAAGTTTTATCTTAACTATCTTTACTTGTTAGTAGTTAATAAAGACACAAGGGATGCACACACAGACATCAGTTTGCTGAAATGCCAGAAGCATTTTAAAATACCTTCTACTTACTGTATTCCTTTGCACAGGAGGATGAGCTTGCTTCATGGACTGTTTTGTCAATTTGTCAGATACATGTGGCAACCAGGATGTAATTTGCATTTCATAGGGCATTTTTTTAATCTTAAACAACACTTTCCACAAAAGTTCCAAAAGTTACCCAATTGCACTCCCCACAAACGGGTAGGAGCCAGATATTTCCCCCAGGTGTAGGTGGAGACTAAAAGAGAGCTAAAAGAGAGTGAATATTGGACATTCAACAGAAACTCATCTCCAAATGAATTATGATGTTGCCTTGTTACTGCTGGATATTTAAATAAGTTACTTAGGCAATGTTATGTCACTGCTGTGTTCAGTTTTTGCAGGTTCAGCTATAATGTATTTTATTTTTCCCCTTCTACAGAAGCATTTTCCAAATTGCTTTGCACACACAAGAATGCTTTAATCATATACAAAGAAGCAGAAATCAGTGTGACAGAAAGTAAAGTTTCTTTACCTGACTGGTGTTTCCAGCCTTTGTATATTTATCATCACAGACATGAAATGTGACCATAGCCCCCCACAGCTTTACCTCCCTGAGTGGCTTTCAGGAAATACACTTGGAGCTCTGTCTGCCTGCAGAGTTAATCACAGCACACACACCTACAGAGAGGTAGGGTGAGGTGAGAAGGACCTGGCTGATTGGGGACTGGCTCTATTTATGGAGCAATGCTTATAACAGTCATTACTCTCCCAGGTGTTGTTATACTGTACAGACAGCGGAACATTGTAGCTTTGCACCAACTTCTTCTGGCTGTCTGCTGTTGAACACTCACACATATCACACATAGGCAGTGAGAAGGCTCTTCCGGCTTGGCTCCTCTCACCATTATGATGAATTAATATTCATTTTCTCAGTTGGGAAACAGTGGTGGGTTCGATTGCTTTCATGAGTTCATGAAGGATCAGCGTGTCCTGAAGAAATGCTGTCATCAGTTAGGATTACGTCATCAAATTCTCAATGGTCAAAGCTTTTCTCAAAGTGTACATTATATATACACTATGTGATCTTAGTTTGTAGTTAAGCAATAGTGTACTTTTTGTTTCGAGTGTACCAATGTATATGCGCATCTGTGTTTTATGTATGAGAACACAGTGTATGAGTGTTAGTGCTGCGTGGAGCGTTTAGGAGCCCAGTGGATTGTTTGTGCATGTACGTTGGTCAGATGTCAGAGCTGCCAATGTTAGCGCTCAACATGCACACTAATAAACACTGAGTTTTTGGCATTATCTATCCAATGCCTCCCATCTGTTGAATCAAGACCTTCATTGGCTTTTTTTCCCTCCTTTGGACCAGAATCTGTCAGAGAAAATTAAAGTGGGTTGCTGCAGGCAGGCTTTTGGTCCCATCAATAACAGACAACACAGAGATCAGAAATGTTAAACAGCCAACACGTTTGGTGAGGTGAAATGCCCTCTGAAAACTTATCAAGCTGTTTCTTCTGAGCACAAATGCTTAATTATAAAGGGATCTTATGTGTTCATTTGCATGAAACACATGAGGATCAGTGAAAGGGTTTCCCAGAGTCAAGGATCCTTTTAGTGACTTATGAGTTTTGACTGACAGCAAATTGAGAGCAACTACCACACTGACACCACAGGCTAATCAACTAATTTACAAAGAAAGAAAGAGTGAGATGGAGATAGAAAAACTGAACTTAAAAGTTAAAAGAGAGAATAGGAATTAACAAATCACAAACCCAAGACAACATACAAACATAGAAATGTAAGAATGTGAATGTCTCTGCCACTGTATCCACCCTATCCTGTAGTGAAAAATCACAACCCCTTTAGGTGAGAGTGTGAGTCACAAGCACTGATGCAGTGCTGTGCTCTTAATTAATGGAGACGCGTGTGGCGAGGACGAGTGCTGTCGGCTCATCGGTTTTTGAGAGGCAGAGGCCTGCTGAGACTCCGCCGTGCCGTCTGGCCACACACCAGCCTCACCGCCTGCATCTCATTCTCACTTCCTGTGTGTGGCGTGGTGGGAGATCAGCCAGGTGCTAACAGAGCCAGCTGCTTCCTCTCTGCTGCCTATTGGCTGGAGGAAAATGTGCTATTCATCTCCAAAAACCCAAAACACATGTTAAAGTAAACCAGAAAGGTGCTGCTGACTGTAAATGAAGTTATACTGTGCTGTTGATGAAAACGTCATGTGTCATGAGCTTGAGTGCTTGAGAAACAGCAACATACTGAAAATACAGAGATGGTATAAAATTCCAGATGGTGTTACTGGCTGTTGTACTGGCTGTACAGACATTTCTGTGCCACAGTTAAAATGGCAATTCATTGCACTTCAATAGCACTTTTCTACTTCAATGACAAGTTGCTTTGCTATTTGCCATTCACCTGTTTACACACTGATGGCTACCATGAAAGGAGGGAACCAGGTTCAGTGTCTTGCTTGAGGATGCTTTGACATACGGACAAGATGAGCTGGAAACTGAAATGTTATTGGATGACCCGCAGCCACCACACTTATGAAAGGGTAGAGTTAACTGTAGGTGGTGAAGTTTATATGTGCTGACCCAACATACAAGTACATAAGTAACTGGGTTACAGTTGGCCTCAATTTCATCTCTTAACAACAAAGTGCAACACTGTGAACTTCTAGTTGAGACAGTGTGAAATATACATCACCCCATATTTAAACAATATTGTGTCTCCCCATCTTTGCACCCCATCTTTAAGTGTGTCCATTTTTGTCACATAAAAACACTTGAGTTTTCCAGCTAGGTGGAATGACATGTTGTGCGGACTGCTGATGCTGGAGCCTAGCCCAACCCTTTGATGCAGCAGTTCCCAGTCAACAATTCAAGTTTGTGGAACATTATATGAAATACATGGGTTAAATTCTTTTCCAATCTGTATTATCTGGGAGAAAATTACCAAAGGTACAACAGGTGGAGAAGAAACAAATCTTTCACAATATTTGGAACCACAGGAAAAAGTTTGGTCGATATCAAATAGCAGCAGAGACGAGGGCTGCCTGAGAGGACAGGTGTGTAGTTGGCACGCCTGTCAGTTACGTTTGCTTTTTGATGCTTGACAGCAATGACTGGGGAGGATTCTAGGAAAGCAGATCGATATCTATCAGTTCTCACTGACCCACCAGGTGACAACTCCTTGACCGCCGCTGAAGCACAAATTACAAAGGAACAGAGGTTCTAAGCTGCCTGCAGCCTCGACTGAAATGGACATGGATTTTGTGCTTTCTTTGCTGCTTCATCCTCATTTATCTTAATGGTTATGTGTTGTTTACACACACACACACACACACACACACACACACAGGGCTCAGACTCTGGATTTGCCTTATTGTTGTTTGTAAACCAGAAAAAAGCTGTCTCCTTTCACAGCTGCTGTCCATTACAGTGAGTGACTGGATATTAAATGCAAAGAGAACATGCGAGAAAAGACAATTTAATGCTCAGAGAAGAAGACAAACTGCTTACTTAGCATCAGATGTGGAAAATGTTTGTGCTATGCCTATAATGCCCACAGGGTGGATCAGGCAGATGCCACATGTCTCTGGACTAATACATATGGATTACCTTTGTCGTTTTGTTTATTTGATTTCATTTTTGTTTGTTTGTTTGTTTATTTGTCAGCAGTATTACACAAAAAGTACTGAATCAATTTGCACCAAACTTGTTGGAGGGTTGTGGCAGGGAAGAGACCATTGAATTGGAAAGTTATTTCTCATTGAGACAGCAAAATAATTTAGGCATTTATTATAAGATATTGCATAATTTATACACATTAAAGAATCACCTCTGTTTTATTTATTTATTCAGTAAGCTATGTACTCATAGCCTCACATGAGGTTTAAAAATGTGAGATGACATTTTTTTTTAAAAAATCTCAATGTATTATGCATGGACAACAGTGAAGTTTTGGATGCTTATGTTCGCCTGCCTCTTCTCTCGTGGCGCAGGGTCGTCGGGACTCTCACCCTGTGGTCCACCTGGCGGTACGGCGGCGTTTCTCTGGCCCGCTGCTGCTGCCTCCGCTGTGGAGAAGACACTCCAACCAGGAGCACCCGTGTGATGCACGACGGCTGTCTGCAGCGCATGGCCTGCCGCTGGAGCGACTGGAAGTGTTGTATAGCAGGGCATTGGCCAGCCACGATGAGCACCGGTCAGTGACACCAATATAAATTTCTTTCTTTCCCTTTTCTTTCTTTATTTCTTCCTTAGGGTGCTGTATAATCCAATCCAATTGTATTTGCTTTGATGGAGTTCCGTATGTGTGATGGCCATTGGCAGGTGAAAAATGGTAGGGTGGTTCTCTGTCTCATATAGTGCAGACATGTTTTGTGCCTTTGCTTCAAATCGCTCTGTTGAACCAGCTGTCAGTTTGGTTCTTTCTTAAATGAAAGCTGTTCTTCACCGCTATGCTTGTATAATTGTGGTAGCACCAATCCCATATTAATTGAGACTGTTACCCATTACAGTAAAAGTTTTGGTTGATATATCTTCAAAAAAGTTTATCTTTCGAGAATCATACCTCAGGGAGATAGGCTGACAGTTGAAGTTTATGCAGCATATCTTTTCTTTTTCTCTGTTTTTTTTGCAGTTGTCATAATTTAACTTGGGTACTTGCAGGATCTTGGGTTGATCAGTCAAGCGAAAATCCAATAATTGCACTTGTACCTGACTATAGCTCTTTCTTAAGTCAGGGGGCAGTTACTACAACTCACTGTTATTTTATTTCTGATCAGCTGAAACTTTGTGAGTGACGCTAAAGCGTGACAGCTCTGCACGCGCACACACACACACACACACACACACTCAGAAAGGTGGGATGTGTTTAGTGGTTTCTGGTGATTATGAAACCTTCTTCCCTTTAAGAAATACCCAGTAATTGCAGAGACTGGAAGAGGCCTGTACACCATAAGGTCATAGGTTTGCCTGTGTGTGTCTTTCCTATTCCATCATTCCATGTCCTTAGCCTCTTCTCTTCTGCCACACTTCTGCCTCTCTGCTGTCTCTCCAGACAAAAACTTGATTATTTTTTTCTCAGAGTGAAACCTGTTTTTGGATAAACACCTTGTTAGCTATTGATATATTCTTCCATCTGATAAACATGAGTGTTTTGAAAGACAAAATAACACTGTTTATGCTATAATATGTTGCATCCACATAGCTGTTGAATGCAGTATTTAAGAGCATAATGCCAATACCTGAAATCAATTACTGTATAAGGCCAAGGGAACTAGTTCGAACCGTGAAGCCGACACGCAAATGAAATACAGTGTTGATTTTTGTTAAATGCTTAAATTAGAATTGGCAGTTTGACCATTGAACATGACGAGATAGACAAGAGGAGAAGGCAGCAAGAAAACCCACAGGATGGAGAGCGAGGGATGAGGCACAGAGAGAGAGAGAGTAAAGGATAGATAAACGGAGCAGGTGGGGAGGAGGGAGAGAGAGAGAGAGAGAGAGAGAGGGCTGAGAGTTGTTTCAGCGCTCCGACTCGCAGCGCACTACCATGCTGCTCTCCGTGCGTTAAAGGTGCGAAGCGCCGGGCTTCCTCCTCAGACTCACAGCTCTCCACGTTGCCACCTTGTGCGTCCGACTCAACCGTGTCAGTTCAAAAGAAGAGAAAAACAACTTAAGTGAAAGATGGAGTGTGCCGCGCTGAGCAGAGAAGGAGCGGGGCTCGCTAAGCCGCCCAAACATCTGTGGCGGCAGCCCAGGACTCACATACGGATCAAACAGCGCTTCAACTCGGACACCGAGCGCTACCTGTGCCGCAACCGGACCCTGGAGAAGCTGCGACCCGGGCTGAGGAAACCCCGCATGTCCTGGCCCTCCTCGTTGAAACGGTAACTCCCCGCCCATTCCCCTCCAGAGAAAGGTGATGCAGGTTAAAACATCATCACCGTCGGCTTTAGAAAGCTTCAAGTATAAGGATAGAAAAAGAAAAACTCTAAAAATTTAGGCAGGAACAAACTCAACAGACCGACCTGAGCAATAAGTGATGACTGACAGAACATTATTTGCTAAAACATCCATGACTTTGCAAAATGGAGGGATATAAAAGAAAGTTAGAGAGAGAGATAATAGTAATCCAAGATATGGCAAAGTCTGACAAGGCTGAAAGGGTATGGGTCTACAGTTTTTATTAAATTTGCCTAAATACAAGGCATAAACTACATTAGCATAGTAAAAAACACTGTATCAATGTCTACACATGAAACTGTGTAATTCACCACCAAATCTCTACACTCTCTATCCATATTGACCCAGCTGAGCTGGCACTATAATATAATATTATGAGTGGAGGGATGATTAGTGATCGTGTAGATGATATGATTTTGATAGACTGGATCATCAGTCTTTGCTGCTTGTGGAAACAATGTGGAGGATAATCTCCCCTCCCTCTGTGTTCCTTAGTACCAAATCCTACAAACATCATGATAGTAATAGGTGAGACATGAACAGATATGACTGTTAAAATATGACAATAGTCTAACAACCGCGTCATGCACTCAGTTGGCAGTTCATTACTTACATCTATCTTGAATTAATTCAGTCTATAATGCAACAGTCCTGCAATAAATCTTCCCTTCACAAAGGTTCAGTTTCGGTTCAAATTATTTTAGAGACATTAACTGTATGATCATTTTGGAGGAGGTACTTTGTAGTGCTGTTCAAGTGTTTTTGTTCTTTAGCCCACCCTCAATGATATAAATTCAGCACAGTTACTCCATGTACAGCTATCAGGGTTTTGAAATGTCATTATATTTTTAAACTGAGTCACTTAATCTTAATTTGTCATTTAAATTTGTTCTATTATCAACACCTGATAAAAAACTGAAAGCTGTCCAGAGTTTCCTCTGTTGTTTTTTGATTTCTAAAAATATATTTCAGGAAACTCAACAGTGAACCATAAAACTAAGATTTTTAACAGAAGACCATAGATGGAATAAAAAAATGTCAGATAACACTCAGCAGATGGTGAGGAATCTGTTTTCCAGTGAACACATTGAACAGGTGTAAATTACTGTTTCACACGTAGAATGTCGACGTGTTGCTTAAAGAAGCTACCAAGTCAGCTCACACATGTGAATATGATCACATAGACTACGTTAAGTGTACTGTCCACTTACGCTGAATGTCATAATGAAATGCAAAACATGAGTTTTACAGCTGACATATTGCATCCTGCAGATGTGCTGTATTTTACGAATGTTTGATGTCTGTGAAATGTGTGGAGTGTTTGGTCATCTGCACAATAGTCTTGATTGACAGACCTGTGGAAAAGTGTGTGGTTTTGAACAGCTCCTGATTCATAGTGACTTCTTGGAACCTGTCATCTTAGTCCGTTTGCCCACGCACCAATTACCTTTGTGGACACTGAAAAGCACTGAGATGGTGGCGTCTATTGAGGAAATTGTGCATAAATTGCATCCAATAATCTGTATCCTTGGGAACATTTCATCATGATGTATTTTGTTGAAATGGCAGACGGCTTTATCAGAGATCAGGCTGCCATTGTTGGGGTGTTCAGTTTGCATTCTTGGAAACAAGAAAACATTCAGTTATGCTATTTCATGCAGTTACCTGTTGTTTCTTCAGAAAACATGCAATTACAGAATAATTACATCTCTTAATTATTCATATTTATCACATTCTCATTATGTAAGAAAATAAAAACGGATGTTGTTTTTGATCACAGTGCTGTGCTGCACAGTGTTGTGGATTAAAAGCCCATGAAATAACGCTGTGTGACTGAGTGTGGATCTCCTGCAGAGACTGCCTCCCTGGGGCTTGTGCTGCGCTCTGTGCACTTTGAGGGATGATGGTGGGGATGTGAGTGATGGTTTAGCCAACAGTGAACCACTCTGCAGACCGCATCCATCAGGCTGATGAAGGGCTCCGACCTCCCTCTGTTTCAGTGTTTCATTCCTCACTCGCTCACTCCCAAACACTGCCAGGGGAGAAATTGATGGTGATAATGGTGTTTGCGCCTCACTTTTTCATGTCATTTGATGGTTTTTTTTGTCAAACCAATCTCGCTTTAGTATTGAGGATGTGGTTTTGACATTTGGCCGAGAGGAAGATGGAGGAAAATAAGCAAAACGGAGAGAAAGCAGAAAGCTATAAAATTTAAAATTTACTCCAGTTACACAAGTCTTGGTGAAAAATATATTTCATCAGTATGGGCTTTGTGAAAACTCATTTTGTGGGACGTTATTATCCAGATTTCTGTGGTGATTTCATACTATGGTAGTTGACTGATTCATTCTCTGGAAAAACTGCTCATCTTGACATTGTCACACAATGCCTGTGTCCCGCAGTACAGGTTCTGACCTACCACATTCAGAGAGCATCTGTGGGTTAAGAAAGAAAGAGAAAACCTTGAATAGTAAAAGACCATATTCATCCTTTCTGATTGGCTGTAGCAGAGAGCTGAACAGGCATGAAACCCACTGTCATTTTAGCGACGCTCGCCTTCAACAAGCAATGTCACGGCTTGTCTCACCTCAAAGGCTTCTCACACACAACCTGAAGTGCTTTTTTGTCCCTTGATAGTGCAGTGAGAAGATAATCACCTCAAAAAAAGAACACGTCTCTGATTAATTTTCTTTTACACAAGTGGTACAATAAGGGATATTGTACCACTTGTGTTAGGCCTGCTTGGATCTGCAAGTGGAAGTTTATTTCCATTTAAATAGCTTCTGCAAGTGGATTTTGTCCAGTGCATGTTTGCCATCTTCCTTGGAAAGTGGTTTGGCTGATCATCTTTGCTTTATATTTATACATTTAATGCAGATTTTGTTGTTTTGTCCCAATGTGGTTACTATCTGATTATCTAGATTGCACCGAGTCCAAGTGTATTGTGCGTGACATTATTGGGTTTGCATAGGGTACATCTTTAACAAGAAAGAATGACTGTAAACATGAAGCTGCAATAACTATTTATTACCTCAGGGGTCTGGTACTTTTCCATTGTGTGTGGCTGCATTGAGAAAAAAGAGAATCAGATTAAAGTTTTGTTTGTTGTTTCACACAATATGCTTTTGGCTCTTCTGTATACACAAAGAGTATATCTGCAAAGAAGTGTCTGGAGTGGCTGCTGATGCTGTAACAGTTATACTTTTGCCCCTTTGTCATGTTACCCTCATCTGCTCCCAGCAGGAAAATAATGCATGTTTGCAGTGCTATTTCATTATTTGTGTGAGTGAACATGTCTCAGTAAATTGTTTATTTTTCTTAGGCTGTTCAAGTTTGCACACAAGTCACACACAAAGCATTTTTTTGCTGCTTTAAATTTATGCATGTAGGCTGCTACAGGGCTGAGGTTAATACTTGAGATGAAAAATATCAGCAATGAGCAAGACATTTAAATGGAACATCATGGTCTGCACAGCCTAAACCCACTTCATTCATCACAATGAGATAAACATAAGGAGGTAGAGAAACTTCCATATTTTTGCTACTTAGACTGAAATCTAATTTAAAGAGCTTCATGGGTGGGGCAGCGATATTCTGTTCCACAGAACAAGCTCAGAAGTGGAGTAATGATTCAACATGAAGAAAAAAAAGATAATATAAAAAAGACTGGAAATTCTTATCTGACTTGCCAATGCAGCCACATCAAAATGATATGTATCAGCCCTCACATTTCATGAATAAAATGCATAAAAAACACAAAAAGAGAATATCCTTACACTGACTGGGAAAATGACAATCTGGGAGTGAAATGTTAGTGTGTGTGTGTGTGTGTGTGTGTATTACATGTTCTTCTATTATAAATAGAAAAACAAAAATACAAATACATGGCCTGAGTTCACTGCCTCTGTATAGCTAAATGGCCATTAACAAAGCCAAGGCTTTCCTCCACCTTCAGTTTCAACCTTCACCTTTGAATATATCACATCAGTTCTTTCCCGGCACTGTGTGTGAATGGCATCTACGCCAACAGTCTGACATTGAATGATGACGGTGAAAAATGCAAACAGGTTCTGATGTGGGAACAATGAGTCAGCCAGATTTGCAGCCACACAACAGTGGCACTGTGTTGAAGTAGATCTTCCCTTTTTTTTGTCACAGAAGGCCTGATGATTGTGTGTCACTCCAGATGATCACTGTTAAATATCTATAGGAAAAAAATCAAAATCACCCTGTAAATTTAAGCAAGACAGATGTCTGTTATTTATTATTATTTACCAAACATTCACTGGTTCCAGTTTCCCCGGTGATAATAGATAATTGATAATTGATTGATTGATTAAAAAAATAACTGGCAGCTGAAACAGTTATTCAATCAATTATGACATGTTGTGCAATGTGAAGTTGTGATGGGCTTTTTGTTTAAAATAAACAAAACAACAACTCGGTGATTGATGATAAAAATAATTGGCAGACTAATCAATGATGAAAATGATTTAGTTGAATTTAGTTTAATGTAGCAGTGCTGGTTTTGGGTATGGTTTAGCAGAATGTTCTTTTAATGTTAATTTCCACTTCATTTTATCCACATCCATTTCTGCATGTTAATAATGTGGAACCTGAGGCACCCTGCCAGGCTCATAAATGTCACAGAACGTGCTGGCAACACTAAACGGGCAGATACACACTGCAAAGTGAATAGTCTTTCAGGTGAGAATATGTGCTGCAGGATGCTCTCCAGTGTCAGTTATAGTCAATTAACAAGGAGAGGCTCACTGTCTTGCTCAAGGACACTTAACAACACATGTGACAGAGTCATGTCGACTGTCAAAGGGAATGGACCGGTGGCTTTAATCATGTATGTTCTCCAGCCGTTAGGTCTGTACTTTGTCCATGTATTCCAAGCGGATGCACTTGCAGGCCATGAGTACTGAGAAAGGAGCCTGCACTTTATTTCTAGTTGTCATTGTAAAAAAATGAAGGTGGGTGTTTGGTGGCAGCCTTGTTGACTTATTATCATTGTAGAATATTGAACAGCTGAAAAGAGGAAACACAAAGTGGCTGGTGCCTTCTTCTGCACTGTCAGCCAGAGACAATCAGAGTGGTCCAGGGAGACGGTCTCTGTTCAGTCTCTGAGTTTGTTTTTTATCTGGGCCGTTGGTAACAATTAGTCATGTCTCTGGAGACATGCTTTCAGACAGATGACAGGTTGAAGACAGAAACCATGAAGACTTTAACTCATTTTGAAAAGAGTGCATCCGTAGGAGGGAGCTGCTTTGATAATACTTTAACATTTATGTGGTAGATCAAAATGTTTGTTTAATTTAATGTTAATCACTTTTTAAATAGTTTAATAATAGTTCAATACTGACTTAAAAAATACAGTTTTTGTCCCTTTATGGCCTGATGTTTTACATATTCACATTTAATGTGTCAAAATACTGTATGGTTTCTATCTCATTGTGTGTTATCCCTGTACATACCTTTTCAATTCTGTCAGTTACATGGCAAACAGCAGTACTCTACTACCTGTAGCTGTAGAGGAATATCACTGACAACACTAATAATCTTCATGTAGCAATGACTTGACCGATATGATTTACTTAAAAGGGATTTGTTTCATTAAAATGTCTGTCAGCCTGTACCTCTTGCTGTATTTGGTCACGAAAATGTAAGAGGCCATTGAGTTCCTTCAAACAGACTCATGATGCATAACAAATGTAATTTCTCTTCTTGAGAACAGAGCACAGCAGAGATTTTGTTCCCCCTCCTCTCCATTTGTCTTTACTATTGACAGAGCAACACAATCAAAATGTAAATCAGGTGAGGTTTAATTATTTTCCCACAATAACAACCGGGAACCTCAAGACACTGAAAAGCACTGGGTTGTTCATTTGCTGACATCTGACAGCAGTCTGACTGACTGATATAACTGAAGGAATTCATAATATTTCTTTAATCATTGCATTCATGTTCTTCCAGCTCCTTGCTGTTTAATAAAAAAACAATTCATAAAACAAAACAACTATGTAACCTGAGCAAAACCCTGCATTCAGCTCCAGAAGAAATCTTTCACAGAAACAGTGTATATATATCTATCTATATATATATATATAAAAAAAAAAAAATCTCCCTCTCGCCCACCTGGGCAGTGTCTCCTTCAGACTCGGGTCCTCTACCAGAGGCCTGGGAGTCTGAGGGTTCTGTGCAGGATCTCAGCTCAGTTCTGTGCAGGAGGATTGCGCTCTTTTGGACAGAGATCTCTGATATTGTTCCTGGTATCTGTTGGAGCCATCCTTCCAGCTTGGGGGTCACCGCCCCTAGTGCCCCCATCACTATTGGTACCACTGTTGCCTTCACACCCCATATTTTCTCTATCTCCTTTTTCAGCCCTTGGTATTTCTCGAGCTTGTCATGTTCTTTCTTTCTGATGTTGCTATCGCTGGGGATTGCTACATCTATCACTACCACTGTCTTCCGATGTTTATCCACCACCACTATGTCAGGCTGATTGGCCATCACCATCTTGTCAGTCTGGATCTGGAAGTCCCACAGGATCTTGGCCTGTTTGTTCTCTGTCACCTTTGGGGGTGTCTCCCATCTGGACCCTGGGACCTCCAGTCCATACTCTGTACAGATGTTCCTGTATACTATGCCCGCTACCTGGTTATGCCGCTCCATGTATGCCTTGCCTGCCAGCATCTTACACCCTGCTGTGATGTGTTGGACTGTCTCCGGGCCTTCTCTGCACAGCCTGCACCTGGGGTCTTGTCTGGTGTGGTAGATTCTGGCCTCTATTGCTCTGGTGTTTAGGGCCTGTTCCTGTGCTGCCATGATTAGTGCCTCTGTGCTGTCTTTCAGTCCAGCCTTTTCCAGCCACTGGTATGTTTTGTCCATATCAGCCACTTCTTCAATTTGTCGGTGGTAAATGCAATGCAAGGGCTTGTCCTTCCATGATGGGCCCAGTGGTTCCTCATCCCTTCTGGGCTTTTGTTGCCTGAGGCATTCACTTAGGAGTTGGTCTTTGGGGGCCATTTTCTCAATATATTCCTGTAGGTTCACTGTTTCCTCCTGAATATATATATATATATATATATTTACTTTACGAAATTCAGAATTATGAGCCCGTTTCACATAGTTTATTAATGTTGACTTTCCACAAATTTTTTTGCTTTCTACACTGCATGCAGCTGACTTGGGCTGAAAAGAAAGAGACATGCCCTCACACTTTCAAATACATGCACACATGCACAGTGATGGCACTGTTTAGCAATTTGAAAGTGTGTTTGTACAAGTTTACAAATTCACTTGCAAGAAACGGCGTATGGTAACAAGGTCAACTTACCTACGTCTCCTGAAGGAAAAGTTATGTAGCAAGGTTTAGTACTGAGTTAAACAAAGTGAATGTCTCCAAATGCACAGCAAAGTGATTGCAACAAGCCAAGCTAAATGGCAAATAGCCCGCCTTAGCTTAAAGACTAGAAGCAGGGGGAAACAACTAGCCCAGCACTTTATGTTTACCAGTACAAATGCAGCTGAATAATTATCATGATGTATGGAACTACTTTTTCACTACTTTTTCATAACTGTTTTTTGAGGTTCTTCATTCACATTCACACATTGTTTTAAAGTGAACCCTGAATCATTGCTTTCAATGCTCACAGTGTAATAAAGCTCTCTGCTATTTTATTTTATGTAGAAAAACTGTCTGACATAAAAGCCTGATGTGCATTAGAAAACTGTTTGTTTAAAACTGCACACTTAGCTTTGATATAGAGGCACATCTGTTTAAAAAATGTTTATTGCCATCATGTTCTCATCATGCATTTGCCCGCAGCTGGTAGGAAGAGTCATGTAGCATTGACAGTGTTTACTCGTTTCCCAGGCAGACCAGTCGCCCGTGGCAGAAACAAGTGAGGCGTTTCTTGGAAACTGCTGTTGCTGCCTGCTTGATAAACATGTTTGTTGATTTTACTCAGGATGTGATGCTTAATGGTGCTCTGATGTGCTCTCATAGAATGAGTTTGTCACCTTCGCCTTTGTTGCCTTGTGAAAGAACAATACATGACGCCCTCAAGCCTTTAAATAAAGGTCTTAATAAATAAATAGTCTTTAAAGACTTTTAATAATTCATGGAGTAAAGAGAAGCAACTTTATTTAGTTTGATTTGGGAAATTAAAAAAATACAGAAGAGAATATGTAAGTAGGGAGGCAATTTTTATTATACTGTGTGCCAATGGATTACACATAAACTTGTTTCCTAAAACCCTCATTTTTTGATTGTCTGCTTTTATTTTAAATATCAGTTATGATATGATAGTTTTACCAAATATTAGCAGCTTAGGCATAAAATTCATGTGAATGATAATTCCCATCTTAATTATTTACATTTCTGTAGCTCAATGAAAAAAAGTGAATGAAAAAAAGCTACTGACAGGCCAACAGTGGAACAGTTCCCATTCATCCTGTAACAATTAATTATGAATGCCATAAATGCCAGAAAAACAGGAAATGGAAAAATATTAATGAGTCAGACAGATTCATTGATGTGGAGAGTGTCCTTTGTTATCTCTTCAGTAGAGTCCCACTCAAGAGAGGGAAAGCAAACTGTATCAGAAAGGCTCGAGCGAGTTCTGATTCAGCATCAGTCAGTGCCTTTACTACACACCAAAGAGGTTACTGTGGAGTTTGCATGCTCTCCCTTCCCTTTTCACACCAAAAGAAACATAGACTGGCTATTGTGAATATTCCTGTCTTAGCCTTCAACCAAGCCATTTTCTTGCAAATGCAGTTGTCCACTAACTCTGGATGCTGCACTGTGCCATTCTGTGTCTAAAACCTAATGCATTAATCTAAAATATAATAATTAATTGTAATGATTAAATCTAGTCCACGCTCGAGAATTTGGTGAATACTTGGGCAAGGGAAACTAGGGGAATTTCGAAAGGGGGATGCCTCTATTCCCAACCAAGCTCTCAAAGGCTGTTTTCCTGTTTTTCTTTGCAGTAGTGTGGGTAGTGGGGTGATGTGCCATCTATTTCTGAAGAGAAAGCAATCACAATAGTAAATAGGGTTTCTGATCCATCTGGCAGCAACACATCAGTGGCTTGGTGATTGAGCACTACAGGAGATGAGCAAAGCACTTGTTGTCCATGTGAATACAACTGCTCACAGATTCATTCAGGGTACAGAGAAACGAATGCAGTTGCTCATGATAAGCCTTGATCAATTGCAAAGCAATACTCAGAGAAAGGATTACAGATTTGTATTCCTGCACTTGCAGTGACCTCACTCTTGGAGCCTGTTAGTAGGAGACCTGTTGTATTTGTTCTACTGTTGTTTTAAGTGGAAAAATAGAAGGAACATTTTTACTTTGCCCTTGTCAATATTCTCTTGTGAACTATGAGGAGCTCTCAGGTGGCAACTAAGTGTGTCAAAACACAGTTCCCAAACTGCGCTATTGATAATCACAAACTTTGCACTCACTTTTAATAATAGCATGTTTGTTGTGTGCTATAGTCTACATACAGAAGACTATACAAAGAAAACACAAAAAGAAACAGAATACTAACATAAATGTTAGTGTGTGCTAACAGAAATATCTGGTCTTGTGAGCCACAGCAGATATTTTGCCCCTTGACCTGCTGATTGCTTGTTTGCAGCTTAGTCACCCCTCTCCAAACACACAGAGACAATATAAATTTGTAATATCTGTAATTGCTTTAGTTTGACCCGTAATATGAGAAGCAGGGACAAAAGATCCATTCCAGCAGCAAACAGGAGGTGGGAGGCATAATGACTCTGATTCATCACAGCGATGCACATCTGTTGCTGTGTTGAGTCAGGGAAAATCTTGATGCTGATTACTCAGGAACAAGCAGAGAATGGAATTTATCTTCCTGTTTAAGCAGGAAGGCCAGGCCAACTTGCAAGGAAGTGCTGCGGCGATAGTCGCCTGCCTACCCATTTGTGTTAAGCATGTTAATCTTCATCATATCTTTGCCAAATTAACCATGATGCATCAGTTTAATTGTCAGACACAAGTCAGATCATGGAGATGATGCATAACCCTGTCTCATGTCTTCTTGTCTTCGTTTAGTTGTTCTTTTCTAAAGTTATGACAAGGGGACAAAAACAGAAACTCCGATCTTATTTCAGATTTATTTCTCCACTTGTGTGGCAATTATATATGAGATATCACTCAAAGACAGTTAGCAATACTTAACTGATCTTAAAATGCTTAATGTGGAACAACTGAGGGTTGTATCTGTGTCGTCTTCACAAATTCTTTTCACGGCAGGTCTGTGATGTTTGCTTTGCCCCATAGTAATCAAACTGACACCCTTTGCCTCAAGAGATTGTTATAATTTGATTTAAGTAATAATTTGTGTTTTTATTTGTTCCTAACTGAGTTAAAGGCACATTAGGTAAGATTTGTATGTTAAAATATGCCCAGCTAAGAAGCCTAAATCAAGGCTGGACCATGCCTGCTGCCTGAGATGCTGCTGATCAGATCTAATTAAATTCTGTTCTGGCATATGGCAAATACACACAGAGACTGAAACTTCAAAGCAAAACTTTAATAAAGATGTGTTAACTTTTTACTGAAGTAAAAACACTGTATACACTGATCAGTCACAGCATTAAAGTCGATGTGTACGAAACAATAATGACAAAACAGTGGCAACTAACAGGAATGGAGTAAATGTCAATTACGGCTTCTCAGAAGTTACTTTGTTGGTGCTTATGATTTAGGTGAAGTGGTTTGACACATGCAAAGAAATCTGTAATATTTCTTGCATATTTCTATGCAATGAAAATGTGTGACACTTTTGTATTTGCCAGAAATCTTTCAGACATTTATTGTTGCTAAATTCAAGATCAGATTTACACATGTAATTTCAAGTTGTACACAGTTAAATTTCATCTCCAGATATGAAAGTTATCGATGTTATCTGTGGTCTATGGAAATCTAAAACAAATTATTGCATTATGAAGCACCCTCACTGTAAGTCATTCACATCATAAGCTGATTGTTATCAGCTAGGTTTTGCCAGTGGAAAACCATTTAAGTCTTTCACAGCTCTTCATTTGATGAACGCTTAATAATTATTCAATGTGAATGATCATTCTGCACTGTCTATGCACAGGGGATCGGTACGCTGTTTTTCTTCTTGCAGTCGTACTTGATGATTTGTGATGAAAAGGAAGTCAGAAAGGAGGAAGAAAAAAGGAGGAAGGAACTCCTGACACTTGTTCAAATCACAAAGCTTGGCCATGAAGCACTATCTATCTATGTATCTGTCTATCTAATCTATGGCTGAATATTTATCACACGATGACTAAACCGTTGCAGGTGGTTTGGCAGAACTTGCAGTTAAGTTTCCTGAGTTTTGCCAAGGTTAGGTAGGGCCAGGTAAGGGTATCAGTTACAGGAAAAAGTTATTAATTGCACTGGTGGCCTCATCATCAGCCCCTGGAAATGTCATTAGTTAACTTTCTTCAAGATGAGGTTACCTACAGATACATTACATCTTGTTTATACATCTTCTTTCTGACCTGTACTGTGAAATGATAAGATAAGGAGCAGACTTCCTACCCATTTAACAGCCCTCACTGCAGTGTGTCCAAGGCCTCTGTAATTGTTCAATACCAACTGAAATATGCCAATTAATAAATAGGTTTAATATAGAAACCTTTAACTGTTAATGTTACAGATGCCAGGTGAAGAAAAATAGCACCTCAAGCCTCCAAATGTCATGGTTTTTCTTTACTTTCAAGGCAGAGGAACAGCCAATGCAATAAAAAATTGTTCTTCCAAAAGGCTGAGAACCCCCTAATGTTCTGACCTTTTGGTGACGGTTGGTCTCATATTCTCAACCAGGGTCTTCACCCAGAATGGGAAACAAAAATGTGACCTTCTGGTTGAAACATTATCAATGAACCACCACCCTCGGGGCTGTCAAAGGGTTTGCTCATCTGTGAGTTCCCTATTGTTTTGGATTAGCTCTTCCTCCCTGAAGCACCTTATGAATCAATGCTTAACCTTTACTGCATTTTGTCTGCCATTAATAATATGGAGAGTACATTGTAAGGTTGCATGACATTGCATGGAGTTAGACAATCATGATACAGTCAGAGTCCACTCAGAAGTTGCTGCAAAGTTTTTTGCAATATTTAACAGGACTTAAATTTTAATCCTTTAACGTTAATCTTCTAAAGATTATGCTGTTTTGGCATGCAGGCTGCACCAACATCGGTGATGGCTGAGCTGTTATTTACAGTTTTCAGGTGATTTTCAGGTGAAATCTGTGATGCACAATTTTATTACTAGGTTTAAAAGTGGTCTTGCCCAGGAATAACTAATTATTCATGTTTAAAAGTGATATTAGATTACAGTTTCTCAGCAAAAGTAAAACACAGCATTTGAATACTGATTTGGCATTCAGGTCAGCCCTAGCTAAACTTGTTTTCCTGTTCACTTTCTCTACAGTGCTCCATGTTACCCTGGATTTGGGTTGATTTAACCTTCTCTTGTCTTCACATCAGTTGCCACATAAGGATCAAATAAGCTAAACTGCAATATTAGACATATTTTCTTTGACAGTTTTATCCTTTCAACTGTACTTTTGTAAAATATATATGCAAGGTTGTCCACCCCTCATCCTGGCTGCTGCCAGTTCTGTTGATGAACAGACGAAGCTGTGTAGTGGGATGGGAACCGAAGCAGATTGGACATGTGTAGAGGAACCTTCCTCAGCTTTGGTAACATATTCTGGGGCTGACAACTGGGTTTTTGGTCACCTCCCTGACTAATGCCCTTCTAGCACATTTACTCGATTTGGATAGATGGCCAACTCTAGAGTCCTGGTGGTTACAAACATCTTCCATCTTCATCTTCCTCAAGTATTGAGGCCATTGTGCTCTTGGGAACATTTACAGCTTAGGAAATAATGTTCTCTTGTCGAGATTCATGCCCGACACAATTTTGTCATGGACAGAGAGTTCCTTGGACTTAATAGCTTGGTTTTCATCCTGACATGCAGTGTCAGTTGCAGGACCAACAACCAGGTGTGTCTTTCCAACTGTCCAGTCAATTCAGTTTGCCACTGATGGACTCCACTCAAGTTCTAGACACATCTGAATGAAAATGAAAGCACACAGGAGGCAGCTGACCAAAGGGTACCTTTGTCCTTGAGAGATTTCAGGTTTGAAATTTTAATAAATTTGCAAAAAATTCTAAAAACATGTTTTCACTTAATCATCGAGGGTTATTGGGTGTAGACTAATAAGCAAATGGCCAATTTTATCCATGGAAAGTTAAAGTAACTGTATCTCGAAATTTATCTGTGAGGTTAACACACACACACACACACACACACACACCAACAAATACTAAAATCTGCCTGCAGTGCCACTGAATCTGTCCTTTTGTCAAACTGAGGGGACTGGTAGCTGAAGCATGACCATTATTGATGAAGAGGTTTTCAGTGCAGGTCATCCTTATTCTTTTGGAACCCTGCATGTCTTTTCTCACAAGGTGGTGTGTTTGTGTGGAGCCCTGAGTCACTGGTCAGCAGAGAGGAGCTGTGAAGCTGCCTGAGGGTTTTAGAGATGAGGTCAGCCTCCTATCAGTGGTTCACAGATGGATATCTTAACTGCCATGAAAAACAGGGGAGCAGAAGATTTGAATTTGATTTGGTTTAAAATGAGGTCGGTTAGATGAGAGACTGATAAGAGGAAAGACACCTATTCATTTGCTTATTAAGAGAACATCATATTTTCAAGTCATACACCTGGGCAAAAAAAAGAAGAAAATTCTCTTGGCGCATCTGTTGTAGAGCAGAACTACAAAGTGCAGAAGATACAGACCACCAGGAGTGTTTACATGAGTTTCATTTCTTATTGCAGTGTGGAATTTGACTTGAGTATAATAACGTTATATGTCTAATACCATTTTATGTCTTTAACAAGGTAGTCTGTCAGGATCAGAATTACAGCATAGCACATCATTTCATATGACAGGACAAAATTATGGTGCTTTGTAAATGGTCATTTTGCAAAATAAATTTAAGTAAGCAAAAAAAAGTTAAGTTAGTGTGTCCTAAGTGTGCCACCCCAAAAATTTAATTAAACACTTACATTGAAAACAAATTTAACCTTCATATTTTTATTCTCTAATCTGCTCTTAGGACACTTTGAAATATTAAATGACATTTCTTCCCATGCTGTCCTCCAACTAGTGTTTCTTTTTGCCAGCTCATGTTGCCTTTATCATTACATATTTTTACCCTTAACATAAGTTGTTTTTTCACTTTTTCCCTCTTTATTTTACGTCATAGCTCCGCAAAGCACTCAGCAAGGAAATATTATAAGGTAGTAGATTTTCTTTGGATCAGTGTTGTATTCATATTAAATATTTGGTGTTGTTTTTTATGGTTATTTAATTACTGAGTCTTTAGCATCATAATTGTCTCTCAGCACTTATTGCTGGCTGCAAAATATGAGTCACTCATTTTGAATTAATAGCAGCCTTAAGCAGCGAATGTCCTAAATTAATGAATGACTAATCCTTAATTTAAATATTCAGCACACTGTGTATGCTAATCAAACATAGCATTAATCGAAATATAATGGTGCTCAGATCAGTGGTATTGAAGATGTATTCACACAGCATTATTTCTTGTCTCACATTGACTATCAGTCTAAAACCAAAACCATTAAAGCAAAGGTGTAATATTTTAACACAGATGAATGGAAATAGGGCGTGATGTGTTGTCATTTGTACAGCAGGAACGTGTTTGAAGCCTGTGGAGAGTCTCTGCACCATAGCAAGCTGGCTTTGATCCCAACTCTTGGCCTTTTCCAGCAGAAGTTGTCCAGAATGAGCCTCTTCACTCACTCTCTCACTCGCTCTCTCTCTCTCTCTCTCACACACACACACAGACACACAAATTGGCTGGGACTTGACAAGTCCATCTGGACAAGCTTACCACTGTTCAGCTCTCTGTGCATCCCTCCTTCCTCTGCAACGTGATCTTCTGTTTTTCCCCTTTTACCTTTTTATCAGTCTTCAGGAATATTACAGGCATCTGAGTAACAAGCAGATTAATCTTACATTCCCAGAACATTTTGTAAGAATTGCAACTATAACAAATCATCGTTTATCATTACATATTATCATTATGTGCTATAGTATAAGATACTATTCTTAAAGGCTAGGGCTGCAACTAACCGTTATTTATAATTATAGTAATTAATGAGTTCATTTAAAACATTTTTCCATGGTTAATTTTTCTGTCTAAGACATCAAAAAAGTGTCCCTCACAGTATCCTAGAGCCCAAGGTGAAATCCTTGAAGGTCATGTTTTGTCTAACTGACAGTTCACAAACCACCAGAAATATTCACTTTAATGTAAGACCAAGCTTCCTGGATCAAGTATTTATTTACTTTATTTGAATATATTAAATTTAACCTATTTATTTCATTCAGTCATTGGTATGCTACTGATGTTGCTGCTGCTTCTATCCATCATCAAGTATTACTGTGAGAGAACCTGCCAAGCACTAGTTCACAGAGCTAGCTGGCTGAGAGTAAAGGCCTCTGTGCTTGTTCCTGCTTACCTTTCTGTTATTCTTTGTGCATCAATGGATGATGTTGCTTATTAAGTTATTCAGCACTATGGTTTTTGATTGATTCATTAATGTTCATGGTGATGGTGGCTGTAATTGTCTTTGCTTATGTGGTCATTGCATTACTGTTGATGCTTTGATTCTTTATAATGAAATTTGGGGAATCACCCAGTGGTTATGCATTGTAATTTCTTATTTTATGTCTAATCAAATTTGATTAGATACCTTGGAGCTCATAACCATAATAGGATAACAGCTGTCTACTGTGTTGGGCTAAGTTGAATGTTAATGAAACTTTATATGGGATGTTGTACAGTTTTCACAGGCAAAGTCTGAGGATAGAACAAGCTGCTGATGGTAGCTCAGGGAAGTGGTGCAACAATTGAATCATTATGATTTAAACACTTTATAATAAGGTCATTCACAAATAAGTATTTTTCTCCCCCTATCTTTTTCAAGCTGGAGAATGTTGTAATGGTCTAAAACTAGGATTTGGCTGAATATAATCTGTATTCTAGCCTATTTTTGTAAATGGTGTGCATGTTGTGTTACATGCATATATTAGCACTGTTAGTGGTCATTGCTGTTCTCTGTTGTGATTAGAAAAATATCTTATTATCTTAATCTTAATATTTTTGTCTTTGGACATACACTGCTATTTCATATAATGTAGCGTTACAACTTCACCTAAACTGAGCAGCTCAAAATATTTCAGTATGTCCATGCTATTTAGAATGTTGAGATGTTCTTTTTTTTTTTTTTTTAATGCCACCAGTAATGAAATTCTGCCCTGGAGAAAACATTAATAGGAAATACTGTAAATGAATCTTCACTGGGAAAATGCAGAATTTTTGGTTTGGCTGAAAAGTTCCACTTCTTGGTGTAAGCAATTGCATAATGCTGAAATCATTCTATTCTTCTATGTTTTTCTCCTAGATGTTAAGCCTTTCCTTTTAATTTGTCACGTTCCCAGTCCAATACAGTTCAGCACTCACTGCTCAGTTGAGCACAGAATCAGAGCAAAATGCTAAAGTCTATAAAGTCTAGAAATTTATGTATCTATGGGAGAAGCATTTTTTGGAAAAATGATGACAATATACAGTTAAAAAATGGGGGAGGCAGGCTAACTGCCTGTGTGTATTGCCTTTAGAGCTCTGGTTAAGGGACAACCCACATACCTTTGCTCCTCAGAAACATGTTTCAGGAATCATTTCTGTTTTGAACTGCTGCCTATATCTTCATCCACCTACATCCAAATAACCCCCAAATTTCCAGTCACCTCCAGCTAGTGCAGGACAAAGCCCCTAAAGGGTCATTCATTATGTAAGCTTAGGAGCTGAAAATATGCACACTTTCAAAGGAAGTCACCTTTTTATTAGGCAGGGAGGGTGTTTCAATTAAATTAGATTGTACTGGTGTTGTTGGGTTGTTTACAGACCCTTTTTTATCAAATGTCCTTAGCTGAGCATGTGACAGGCAGTGAAGTTACACCTACAGATACTGGAGCTTAATGGATAAAGTGTGTGTACTTGCCAACTCCCAAGCCTTTTCAAATCTCTAATGCAAGTTCTGTCCATGTGTTTTAAAATGAATTAAAGTGTATGTGTGAGAGTTTGATCAGGTGTTATTTCTGGGAGGAGTGCGAAGGTTATATGACTCAGTCAAATAAATAGCTCCACGTATACCAGCATTAGTCACTTTAAGAAAAGACATGAGATTCAGCTCCTCGCCTTCTCTTCCCATTGACTCATAAGGGCAACTGTTTGAATGACTGGGCCCACACATTTTAGAGTTTGTTTGTTTTTTTGACATTTCAAATTATTTTCTCCTACTCAGTCAACCCCAAATTCAGTCATAGGCATTAAAGCTTACAAGTAAAAAAAAAAACACAGGATGATTTGACATTTTCCTGAGTTTATTTTGTCCCATGTTAGGGCATTGTCTGCGTATCCATCTTCATTTGTGTGTGGGGCACCATCTGCTGGTCACATGTGGCAGCATGTCATATGACAGCTGTGTTTTTGTTGGTGAGCTCATTGCACTGACCATCCCCCCGGGCCCCTTCCAGAGTTAAATCAGTACCTTGGCAGTCTGCCTCTCGGACTCAAGAGCCCTTCTCTCTTGCCACTTAAATGCTTCATTAAAATGGATGCAAAGTGACAAATAGACATAATAACAAAAAGAATCAAAAATATTCGACCCATTTTCCAATTCGCCACAAGGATGTTAACGCTCTTTAGATATTGTACCAACATAACTAAAAGGCAGTAATCGCAGGTTAATCACATTACTCAGCCCCCAGTGACACATCGCTATTTATAACAGTGATTGTAATCCATAGGTTCTCAACAAGAGCTTTAACATTTGCTGCTCTAAACACTTGGTGTGCAGCTCTCATGTCACTAAGATTGAATAGACAAAGGAAAGAGCACCACTCACAGAAACTCAGACCTCATCAACATAAAACCTCTGCATAAATACATTGTAGCCCCACTGTTTGATTGAGAGGTGATCTGTGATAATTGCGGAGCAGAAGCAGCACAGCAGTGAACATGTCACAGTTACAAAGATGGTTAAGAAGAGCATAAAAAGAATGAAGATCTTGGAATAAGCGCTTTAACTACCGGGTAAAGCAGTCACATTTGTGTATTTGAGATTCAGCGTGTGATTGGCAGCTCCATTTCCATGATCAATTTCCTGATGAGGAAGTTGTAAAACAGACAGAAATTTCGGGATTTACTTGGCTTTGGATCGCACATACACATTTTGGATCGCAGTTACAGTCCAAATATTCCAGTTTATGGGTCATATTTGCTTTTGTCTGTTTCGATCTTAAGCAGATCTATGATATGCATCAGAACAAATAATCCTGTCATCCAAATATACGCAGCTGAAATCTGACACACAGCCAACCACTGGCAACCTTTGTGATCTTTGAATCCATGAAACTGAATGTAGTGTGAATTTGTCTATGTGATGTTACACAGGAAAAGATGATGAATTCACTTTAGCCTACACGAGTGGCGTACTGACTGAATGAACTATGTATTTAAGATAGGAGTAACCTGTGTTTACAGGTTGCAATTTATCAGTGATTGAAATGTTTAAGTGCAAGCAGATTTAGGAGTTAAGTATGTTTATTTTGGCTGAATCACAAGGTTTTGTTTTGGGTAGAGGAGGTTTGGGTCACTGGCTGCCTGTGGGTCAAAGATGAAACTCTGCTTCATGTCTGTTTTTCCATCACCCCTCAGCTCCGCTGGGAAAGCGCAATTCACTTGAGATACAAGTAAAAGTCTAAGTGACATTTCCAGGGTTCCTGTTATCTTTTATCTCAAGCGGGCTCTGTTTTTAGACAGAGTGGAGGGGCCCTGCTGACCAGCATAATGAAAATCTATACAGGCTGCAGCCACTCAACCCATCACAGCTCTGGCATGTGTCTACACATGCAGAGCTGTAATCACAAGTTAATGTTTGCGCACTGATGGGCTGAGGAAGAAAAAATATGAGAACTGTGCTTGGCCGTTGCCATTTTACTCCTGCATGAAAGGAGTGCAGGACACAGCGAGTTCACCCATGATACAAGCTAACAACGCGGTAATTCAGACCTGGCCATATTTAGGCAGGGCTCAGTGCTGTGTAAACAGAGCTTACTGCTGAGGGGTGGGCTGAGTCTTACACTCATATCCGTGTCCATCAACAGTGCTTGCAGATAGCTTTGTTGAGGAAGTTAATGCGGGTTCCCGAACTGCAAAGTAGACCTAGCTAAGGCGAGGTTAGATGGTCCCGCAAGTGTTTCTGAATAAGCAGTGCCTCATCATAAGACAGACCTGAGAGTTATCGTGTGAAGAATGGTGCTGAGATGGATGACCTGGACTACCTGTCAGGACTGAGGGGCCTGCACGAGAGATCAGTGATCATACAACAGCTTTCCTAAACCCCCGCACAGTAGCATGAGTGAGGCTCTCTGTGAAACCTCTTGGGAGGCTGGTTCCTTCCCATGCAGCAGCACTCAGCCCATCACGCTGAAACCGCAGTCAACGTCTGGCTCACCCTGTGGATCCCCCAGGATGTCCCCGTGTGACTCTCCTCGAAACTCCCCCCGCCACTCTCCTCTGCTATTCTGCAAACTCCTGATGAACCGAAGCAAAGCCCTGCAGAGGCGCTTCACCTTGGCACACACACCCAGGTAGTGTAGAGCTTAGTGAAGCCTTTCACATGTATGGATGGATGCATGGATATCACATGTTCAGAATTTGCAGGATTTTTGTCTTGAAAAGTTGCAGTCGTGTGTCGAAAATTTGATCTGGATGGTTAACATTCAGAAGACATCTTTCAGAAATCTTTGACAATGTGACCACGTTGAACTTGAATAAACTTGAGTACATGTATTTGTTTCAGGGGCTGAAAGGTAATGGGGCATTGTCTCAGGACCACAGTAGCTGTTTTGCCACATTATCAAACTGTGTGTCATGGGTTTGCTGTGCACAAAAAAAGCCCCATTGTCTGGTGAGAAGGTAACTGTGGGAAATTGTGTTTTTGTTGACGTCGGGACCGGTGTCATCTCAATGGACCTCGTTGTTCTTGGAATGAAAAGAGAGGTTCTTGCTTTCTGCCTAAGGTGTTCGTCGCTGCATTCAGCTGGCACCAGTCAAATAGTGAGGGGAAAGAATAGTATAGCAGCACACGTACTGCTAAACTCTACAAAACAGCCTCCCCGCAGTAAGTACAGAGCGGACCTTTAATGCTTCACCTCCACTCATATCATTCCTCATGACCAAAAACAGGCAACATGTGTCTCTTTTACGTCAGTACAGATCGAGCAGATTAAGTTTGTTTGAGTCGCCTAAACTGGTATTTCATGTCTCAAATCGCCTTTTTATATTGAATTCCTCCATGTTGAATGGATTTCAGAGCTCAATGTCACTAATAGATACCAAAAGTCATTTTCTCATCTCTAAAATAGAAACTAACCACAACAGTGCCAGAAAAATAAAGCACTGCCAGGTAGTGACGTAGGGTGTACATTTTCCATGTACACATCCATGACTAGGTCAGTTGCAGAGACTGGCAAAAAAGCTGTAGGGACAGAAAATCCCCCTGCTGTTTTGAGCCATCATTTTTAAGTCATGTCTGTAAACATGCAGTAAACTCTATTTTTAGGGGGTTTACAGGATGAAAAGTACAGGCTGATGTTTGGAAGTCACTGTTAAATCCATTTATTTGCAGATATTTAATGAGCTTTAACAACATTTTGATCTTTGTTGTAGAAACGCTTGCAATGTTGCATTGTAATTTGAGTTAGAACTGCTCTGACAGACAGCTGCTTCAACTTTGTAGAGCTTTAATACTATGAAACAAGAGCATTTTCCCACAGCTATCTCAACAACGCTGTCCTGAGTCATTTGATATTATTAACATGTTGTCACCATATGGTTGGCCAGGTTTCTGTTATGCAGATGCAAACTGTTTGCCTGTGGTTTTGAACCTTGTTATTAGCAGTTTTATCATACATACACACAGTAGTATTGCAGCTAAAGAAAAAAAAAGCCATAGGCTTAAAACCCAGAGGACTGTAGGTATTATGTTGGTATCATAGTATGATTTTATTTGGGTTACATGCAGAGAGACGACCATGGATGCCATGTGCACCTTTTTCTCGTCTCATTCCTCTTCATTTTTCTTTTCAGTTGATGCTCAAGGCCATTTCACCAACTCCACACACAGCTCCCCTGCCAACACAGCTCACTGTCTGTTTTCAGAGGAAAGTAATTAACAGCAAAATCAATCAAGTAGTTATTTTATTCTGTGGAAATCTGCCCTACAAGAGGAGTTCATTGAGCAGAGCTTTAAGTAACACGGTTAGTGTTACGGCTGGGGTTAGTTAGGGATAAATTAATATACTATAATTAACATAATATATTATTACACCTTAATCATCAGTTGTACAAAGCAAGCAGCTAACAATGGTGGTATAGAGCAAATTTAAATGGCCAAAAATGTCATGTACAGTATACAAAAGGCCTGTGTGTTACATAATATGCAAACTGCTGCACATTGTCATAATTCTTTCTTGTTTATTTACATCATCATCATCATCATCATCATCATCATCAGGTAAACAATATGCCTGGATGCTTCTTTTTTTAAGGGGAATGCACCATTTCTGTAATTGTTGGGCCTTTTTGCCTACATTAGCTAGATGACAATAGAGAGATGAATGTTGTGATTACATGGTCAGTATCCAGCATTTGCAGGGATGTTGGTGATCATATAAAATAGTCTTTCTATACCTTTATATCATCAGGCTTAAGTCACTTTATCTATTTTACACTTTAGTTTATTGTTATTATTATGAAGTACTTTAGATAAATATACTTACTACAAGACAAGTTGTACAATTAGGAGATGTGTGTGTACAGCATCCTCTTTTTAGTTGGTTAAGTGCTTGTGGTGGAGTGTCTGTCTACGTGAAGCCAACATGATTAAAACTTCCTATAATGTCCTGTCAACAAAAATCATAGGCATATGCTGCCTTAAGATAGTCATGTTATTCAGAAAAGACAATACAGGTGATTAAGATTTTTTTTACAGATCTTTGAAATGCTTGGGTAAGTGATAAAAAGAAATGAAAACATAAATATTCCCTATGGGGGATGGCACCTGAAGATGTCATTCTTTATAGTGTGACCAACAAATGTGCCAAAGTCTTTATTTCAAGCACATCATTTTAACAACTCTGTACAGGTGAGATGTCACTGCTCTCTTTTAGGTTTTAAGAGACAAAAGTTCACTGTTTTGGTCATTTTCAAAAGAAAGAAAGTGGTTCCAATGTTTGACATATATCATCAAAAATGCATTATCTTTGGATTTTGCAAAGTTCAGATCAAATAAAACATGACAAATGAACACATCATCATTTTTAAATTTCCTTTTAAATTGTTTTACTGAAATAACAGTTTATAGATTAATCTACAATGAAAATGAGTTGTGGTCCTAATTTAAATCATTAAGTCCCATTTGCAATGTTATGAAACTGAAGAATATCTATACTTTTTCATAAATGTGAACATCATTACATGCCCTTCATCACCACCGACACCCCCCTCACCACCCTGCCCAGCAGCAACTCTAACAATATCCCCCTGTAATTATGTAGCTTCAGGGCAGCAGAAAGAGGGTGTCGGGTCAGGCGGCTCGTTGATCTCACGTGTCAGTGAAGGCTGAGCCAAGCCGGCTTTGCTAGACACAAAAACACCCGCCAGCCACACAGTGGAATCAGATCTTTCTTGAACAAGTTGGAACACACTGAAATCTTCTGTAACTGTCTAAATACGGGAGTATTTTCAGTCTCACAAAACTCAGAAAAGGTCAACCCTTTTTGCTCAGGAGTTGCTTTAGATATCTGAAAGTGTGGCTTAAAAAGGTCCAGCCTGTAATTTGATAACAGAACTTACATGTTCAACTTGGCATTGGATATCCTGTACAAAACAGACTCCTCGACAGCTCCCGAGGACTCGGTGGGCTGTCTTCAGCTCCCACAGCGACCTCAGGGGACTCTGCAAGCTCTCACACGGCTGCAGGAAGAGGTCAAACCTTGCTGTCACAACCCTGCAGTATCATTACTCTCTGCAGCCCTTCCTCTTTTCAGAAAGGGTTAGTGAGTGACAGAGACATAGAGCAACAGTGCTGCTGTCAAAGTTTCTCAGCAGAGAAACTGTCTTTTTTTGAATTTGAGGCTGTTCAAGACCCTTCCAGGAATGCAGTCAATGTCACGTCTGGGATTAGTTTGAATATTTACAACAACAAGCCAGTGAGAGAGGAGAGAGACAGCTGTGGAAAATCCGTCAGTACAGTAAGTCTTCAGTTGCAACAGCACCCTTTCTACTCTTTCCTCCCAGAGAGACTAATTGAATATCACACTCCAGTCAGCCTTGTTGAGGCTTGCCTGCAACTTCTACAACATTCCTCAATGGTTTTTCCTGCATCCTGAGGCATTGAGTATTAATCAGATCCGTCCTTCATCTGACTGCATCAGTTTTGCTTTTGTGTCTCACTTGGAATCTTCTAGTGTTTTGGTGTGTCGCAGTCCAAAACCCCATGGAGTCAATCCAGAACCAGCCGGCAGTTCGTGGGAGAAAAATAACAAACTGAGATGCAAAGTTCAAGAATCTTCATAAAATGTGCAGGTTATTTTCTCTACAATCCAGAGTGTCTCTTGTGAATTAAGAGCCCAAGGGACAATGAACAAAGACCTCCGATTGACAAGGAAAGGGGCGCCGACTGGTTTTGGACACGGTCGGAGACACTCGTGCTTGGGGTATGTTCCTAAACTATGCATCCTCTATCTTTTCACCGCACATATTCATGAGAGGGAGTGTTCATATAGACTGCACACAGCACAACTACACACATGACTCACAGACCAGCAGGATTATTTTCACTGTCTGGGCTACAACAATGAAAAATAACTTGTATGTTGCTTTATTTTTAGTGATTCGTGTAACAATGATTTTACTCTCATTTTGGATTATGATGTTAAATGTTACTGGTTTTATAGGTTTATTTTTTAGAAGTCACTTGTTTGTGTCAACTGAATAGTGACAAAGAGAACCAGCAGATATTTGCTCATAGAAAGCGTTATGGGAGAGAAAGATGGATAACACCTCCAACCGCAGCATGTGCACAGACTGTAAGTGTCTAAAGAGAATGTAACGAATCAATGTAGTTTGGTGTGAAAATTATTCATAAATCAAAAATCTCAGCTGTGTTTATCATGTTTGGTATCATCCGACAGAATCAAAGAGCAAACAACAATGGCTGCCACAAAGAAATGAGGCCACTGAGGAACATAAACTCATTTCTACATATTCGGTGGCAGAAAATGAACCAGAACACAGAGGAGTGAGAGAACAGGTTGAGTTTTCATTGAAGGTTATGAGACTCTTAGAAACTTTTACTTTCCTGGTCTGACTATCACCATTGTTTGCCATGTTGTTCAACTACACAGCATTGGGAAGTGTATGTCATCACTATGCTGTGCTCATAAGATTTACTTGATGATGTTGCATCACATCTTTACATTTAATGTATGTTTATGAGTGAACAGGAATGTCTTCATTAGTGTGATGCAAGTTCAGGCCTGATAGGGAAATACACCATAGATTTGTTTTACAGACAGTGTCAGTCTGTCAACTGTAGAATGGGTCTATACAGTGTGGTGTGTTTGTTGCTTAGCACCCTGAGTGATGAAGCTAGTGTGTTAGGTGGCTCTTGAGCTGTGCTGTTTTTTTCTACCCTGGCAATTTACCCAGTGACCTCTGGGAGGAAGTGTGTTTTGTTTGTGGCAAGTTTCATTCAAGAGACTTCCTGTTTTTGCTGTAAGTCTCACAGAGACATTTTTCATTGCGATGATCCTGAGATAAATGTTGTTACTGAGTGAACACAGAACTGATGGACCATCTGGAGATATTTGGACATTTGTAAACTTATGATACACAGGCAGCACAGTTAACTTTTTTGAATAATGCATTTCTTTTGTCACTGTGTGTGTCTGTGTGCACGCGTGTATGCCCACATGTGCATGTGTTACCCTACCCTGATGTATTGTTTGTATTGTATTGTCATTCTCTGAGCAGAGGGAGGGTGTTCATGGATAGATAGCCCCACCTGTTGATATTGATGTCACCATGTGGGATGGACTTCATGACCCTGATCATTGCACAGAGTGTTTGTCTGTGCATGTGTATCACATACATGTAGAGGTGTTCTGTACCTGTGTGCATGTTAAAATGGGTTTCTATACGTCCTGGTGTTTTGTGTTCTCATGCGTTCATGCCTGTTCCTGTCCTTGTGCCAGTTTGAAAGGCTGGGCAGTGCCCACTGATCCCAGCCCAGTTTTACACTTTCTGCTGCTGGTTCAGTGGTTGACTCAGCCTCCCTTTAATACATCCCACCACAAACACACACACCATGCCTTCAATGCCATCACCACAGCCAGAACCACATAGTGCAGTTAAAGATGTGGAAGGCTGAGGAAAATAATATGATTATTCCCAAATAAAACTGTCATTGGTGCAGAGGTAGACGTTAGGCTACTGTATGTTGCATGTGAATAGCAGAAATATGATGCATGACCTTTTTGAAAAGCACAAAAAATAATAGCCTGGTCAGTCTTACACTTCTCCCATCTTATCAACCAGTGCACTCCCAGTCAGAGGTGTGTTTCTGACCCAGTACAGTCACAGCTAAGTCTAACAGAGCTTTGGGGGGTGGGGGGGCATCAACAATAACATAGCAGACCACCAAAATAAAACCCTTGAGCCTTGAATAGTTCCCCAGCCGAACCAGCCTGGCTGCACATAACACATATGACACATGCAACACGTGATTGTGACATGTGTTTCTCATTGTACACACACACACACACAAACTGCACTCTGTCACAGGCACCCATCCCAAAATCCATATTGATTGTTCCACCAGAGAATTGCTGTAGGTACTGTGCAGTCATGTTGCCAAATTAGGAGATGGGTGTTTCAACAGCGGTGGAAAAAAAACAACTGAGAGAGGTTCATAGTTGAGTTAGTTTCATTCTTTTACTTGAGATGTGATGTGAGAATATATTTATTCAGGATTTCAATACTTAAAAGGAGCATTCTGTTGGCTAGAGGTTGAATTTATTAAACCTGAAATATTTCACAGCATCCCCTTCTGATTTTTTATACTCCATCTTTTCAGTGTTCAAGTTCTCAGGGGATTCTTTACAGTTCCTGCAGTTTTGTTTTTTTTTTATTTTTGAACACGCTAATAAGTGCCTTGCCCTGTTCTGTTGCCCCGCCTTGTGTTTGTAGTTGTTTTTGTCTTAAGGATTGGAGCGACCTCTGCTGGCCAGTCAGCTCACCTTCAGCAGATTTTATTCATACATTTGCTGAATATCAACGATTTCAATGAGTGAATGTGAATGTGGGTGTTGTTGGAAATGCTGACGTATGACGGGTCAAATTATCTTGGACAAATAAAGAGCCAAAGCCAAAAAGAAAAAAAATAATAAAGATGAACAGACACTGCCCTCTGAAATAACAAACTGTGGTCAGCTCTAACTCCAGGTTGTGTGTTTTGTGGGAGGTGCAGGAGAAGCAGTGTGACGTCAGTCCTGCAGGAGGGAATAAATGTGTATGAATTTAACAGCAACAACCATGGCTGACTGAATATGCCTTTGAGCTATATTAACACTGAGCCATAAGACACATATCAATGTGAGAAAGGCCTGTGACAGTAGTCTGACGCAGAACTGGAAAAGCCAGATTCAATGTGACTGTATCTGTTCACACTGTTATTTTAACTTGTGACCTCAGGGGGCCTATTTGCTGCACAATCTGTGGTGTGAATACAGTTTTTTTAATTCCAACCAAACACCACAGCAGATATCTTATTAACTCCTGCTGTTTGGTAATTCTAGTCACTGAAACCAGCTGAAAGCAAAAACCCTGCGTGGTTGGAAGTCACTGTTTCATGCTCTCAGCTTGGTGTGTCACTGCATGAGGTTCTCCACAAGGTGGGGCAAAACCACATCTGCTCTGTTGTCAGAAATTCAGTGCAGTAAATAAGTCTCACCAGCTCTTTAAGGTAATCATAATTATATGTGTATATGTGTTCAGTGGTGGGAAAACTGTTTTTGTAGAAGGAATTACTTACTAAAAGTAAAGTATTGTGTTTCCTATCATTTTATAATTTTGTGGCACAATTAAACAGATAAAACAATTTGTTTATCAAGACAGAAAACAGGATAAATATAATCTTCAATAAGATAACACTCCCAATAAAGTTAATCACACCTTTTTAATGTTGAAAAAGGGTCAGGAGCAACTTTGTGTGCTCCTGATGTGGAAGTTTATAAGCCAGTGGAAAGTACAGTCCAAGCATAGTCCATCTTTGAGAAGAACACGTAACCTCTTCTGGCTAAACTATGAGCTTCCTCATAGTTTAGAAGAAGCTGTTTTGCTTTATGAAGCCCATAGCTTGAAGCCCTGTTGTCTCATTAAACAGTTTGACAATGAAGCTGTCTGTGACGTTGTTTGATGCAGCATTCTAAAGCATAGAAAACAAAACCAGACTAAAAGTAATCAGTGTATCTATTGAATGAATTGTTTACTTTATATCAGTATAAACGTGTGTCACACTTACATGCGCACTTCCTCACACTCCCAGATGCACACACACACACACACACACACTGACACGACACTGCTCCCTCGCAGCTTATTCTCATTAGCAGAGGTAATGCTGTCATAGGAGCCAGCAGCCAGCTGGGCTGTATAAGTCATTTGGCTGGTGGATTTGGTTACACAGTGGCCTCACAAACACCGACATCTGCTTCGAGGTCCAACATGTTTCACAAGGATGTTGCACGAGGGAGGGAGGAGAACACTGGGGGAGGGGTAATGGGGGTTTTACCATAGTTTAAGTATGAGGACAAAACTTGAAATATGATACCAACATTTACGAGGCCCAAACAGCTGTGGATTGACTCCTTTGGTTTGGTAGCAAGTCGTCCGCCTTAAATGAAGGTGTTCCCTTGTCTCAGGGTCTTGTTTATCGATGAAGGTAAAATGCAACAGATTTTTACAGTGATGTGGGCATTATGCTGGACTGTTGTGGAGAAGAAGGATCAAGATCACTGAAGGCGAGCTATAGCTGTTGATGTGAGTGAATGCTGTCACACAGAAGAGAGTGTAGTTCAGGATGATGCTTTAAATGCAATAATAGTGACCTGGTTCCATTTAAGATGGAAACAGACCTTTTTCATTTCCACAAATGCAGAGGAATCTTTCCCTGATGGCACTGAATTATTTCTTTTTTTTCATATTTCTGAGTGATATGGTCTCAGGTTTGCGCACTCAGCCTCATTCAATCTGGAAATTAAATGATAGGAACCCACAACTGGTGTCACCCAGCTGGTATGAAAATGATTAAATTAAATTCAATCAAAACCTTGCATTGGAATTAAACAAAAAGGACATTTTACTGTATTAATGAATATGTAGAGACAAAGTTACATAACATTTTCAGTAAAATACACCCCTTTTATTAATGTAAATCAGGACTGAGAGCTGGAGTGAAGACAGAGCAACAGGTTTTCAAATAAACCTGGTTAACTCCAGATGGTTGAGAGAGCAGCTGAAGATCTAACCCTGTCTTCAAGTTCTCACAGTATGTCTTTGGGTTTGCATAGTCTTCAGCCAATTTTTGAATGTCTGACATTTAACCCATATGCCTGCCAGCACATCTTACTCAGCTGCCTGCCCTGTGTCTCACAAGACAAATATTTGTCTGCGATCTCGACATCAGCAAGCTGGTCAGTTGGTACGATCACTGGGTCCATTGAGTCCATGGGACTGACCGGTGCTCCGCCGCTGGAGTTATAGCAGGTTGGAGCTCAGACTTGGAATTATGCAGATATAACTGATGTTATTGGTGAAAATGATAGTGTTTGCACTGCAGTTAAGAAAAAAAAGTTCTCTGCCTCACATTTTTTGGATTTAGCCATACAGATTTAACATGGATGAATTTGGATTAAAATAAACCATTTTAAATCATTTTTGGTGAGCGTTTGTCATGTACATGAAAGTGCAGCTACTACTAACATATTACAGTTTAAACTACTAGTTTTTGCAATCAAATACACAATATGTTTATGGTTTAATTTCATCAGACTGATGTAAAGCTGAAAGAGTGTGACAGGGTTACATTGTGGACAAGGATTTGATTTTGAATGTTAAAAAGCTTCAACATCATAAAGTTTTTTTGTTCTGATGAAAAAAACAGTTTAATGCTGTGTGTGTGTGTGTGTGTGTGTGTGTGTGTGTGTGTGGCCACTCCCAGTCCCTCGGCAAGATCTTCACAATAAGTATTACACATGACGCGCTGCGTGTAAATAGTTCAAATATTCACTGGAGGTGCCCTGAGCAAAGTGCTGGTCTCTCTCTCCTACACACTGTACATACTGTATAAACCACACATTTACCACATACTGCACTGTGCATATACACACACACACACACACACACACACACACAACTCAAACTCGCACACGTGATGCATCTACTACAACCACAGACCCCTCCTCTCTCCCTCTCACGCGCACAAACGCTCACACGCACAAGCGCGTAGTTCGTGTCTGTTTAAAAGCCTCAGATGTCCATGTGCTGGAAGGAGGAGACAGACAGGGACATCCATAGAGAGACAGAGGGAAGGAGGAGTGTACCTCCAGAGAAGGGGGAGAGTTCAGCACTGAACTTCGCACTGTCGATTGAAACGAACCGCTTTGCGCTCTGCTCACGTTCAGGTCTCCAATCCGCACGAAACTGCGGCGCGTCGCTGAGGAAATTACTCTCAACACCCACAATGCTTTGATCCTCCTTTTCATTTCTCCACTCTGTCTCCTCGTTTGGACTGACTGAACTTTCGGACTGAAGACATGCCTCTGAAACACGTTGGGGAGGACTTTCCTCAGTCTGTCCGCGCGTCAATGGAAACCTGGTGCGTCGTGAAGGGAGAGGAGAGAGCGCGCAAGAGCCAAGGAACCGAAGAGTGCCCGGAGGAGGGGGAAGAGGAAGATTAGGGAAGAACTGAGCCAGAAGGGAGACACAAAATATCCACAAACATGAGTTTACCGACTAACTGTGTGTATCCGGCCCCCACGGTACAGGATCGCTACATCAAATTGCGGAACGGAAATATCTGCGGGTCGCCGTGCGCCGTCAACCGGCCCATCGACATCGTGCAGAAACGCAGGCGGTAGGCCAGATGTGGTTTAAATCCAGATGTTGTTTTTGCACAAGTCTAAACACACTGCTGTATATATTTCTTCTTTAAGTTTTTCAATTGTTCCTATGATAAAATACGGGCTTTATCATAAGTTATATAATATTATGTTATCTTTTGCCAGTGGGTGGCATTCAATATTAAATTTTTCGTGTTTTATGATAATATCTCCCTTATCTCCTGTAATAAAAAGGAATGTTCATTATTACAAACTTAACCATTTAATTGTTAATGCATTAGTCAAAGGAAATATACAGCAGTATCCATGATCCTCTATGTGTGTTTGAAGAAAATCTTTTGGTAATTTTACCTTTAAATGTGTCTCGTAGTATTCGTAATAATAATAATATTCATAGTGTTTCACTATTTCTCATTATGGAACAATTATAGTGACCTTGTATCTCTATCTCCTCATGATATGGCCTATCATTCACACTGAACATACAGTACATAATGATATTTTCATTTAATCTCCTCATATGTCAGCATAATATCCTTGCAGACAGCATTTGTCTGTGCCACTAAATCTAAGTGATTTTGCTGACTTTTATCTGGACTGATTTACAGCTGTTAGTTCAGAAAGAACTCTTTGCTACTTTCCCTTTTTGGCAAAAGTATACACAACCAGGTGTAAGAACATCAAGAATCAGAATTTACAACTTAACCTCGGCTCTTTTACTTCTCAGAATCAAATAATTTCAATCCAGGATATCAGCAAAACATCCACAGTCAGTGTGATCTATCTGCCAAGAAATAATTCTTTCAGATGGTGGAGCTGAGCTCAGACTAAATAATGACAGAGTTTGGTTTTTAAGTGCCATTTCATTCATTTATTAATGGTGAGTCAGATGAAATGATGTGGTTTTAGAGAACCATCTGACTGTGTTTGTGTGTGTGTCTGTGTGTAGGTGTGTGATGTTATTACAGCATAATTTGTACTACTATTGCACTTAAATCAGCCTAAACTTGCTTTACCTGTTTTTTTGTGTGCTTGTTTTGGGCTCTTTATCTGATACTGTGTAAATGATGTAAATTCACATTTTAATCTTCTTGTTTTTGATGGATTTCTTTGTAGGAAGAACAATCTCTTTGTTATGTTTTTTGTGATGATTGTGATGTTGGTAACCCTCAGTGACAAGAGAATGCCAGTTGTGAAAAATAACAGGGAGAGTGAAGTTGTTTCAGATATCAAAATCTCATAATGAACATCTAATTTGAGTACTGCTATATCCTTAAGAACGTTAAAATCTGTTAAATAAGTTATAGCCCACATGTGTAAATCACTCTTGGTCATTTCCCCATGATTAAAGCATATGATGACAGACTACAATTAATATAGTTTACCCATACTCATGCGTAACCATGCACAATCCCCACACACAGATTGAATTCTCAACAAATATACCTGAATGTGGCTGCTGCTTTGAAAGTCACAAACGACCAAGAGTGACTAATTTGGCAGGCAGCCTTCGGGAAGTTGTGACGACATCAGCCTTGTTGGGTGGGGAAGGGGATCAAAGTGTCTATAATGTCAACCCACCAATAAAAAGCCTTCAAAGGGAGATTGCTAATGAATGCCAAGTTGCACGTATTTATAGGCCTGATAGATCGACCACATGTGTGTGTAATAACACAGCTAAAAGAGTGGCAGGGAAAAGTAGAGGGTGCGCTGTTATCGTCCAGATCCCTTTGACTCCAGCAGCCTGTGTAGTTTCCATTAATTCCTAGATGGAAACACGCCAGTTCCATTATCATCGATGTACCTGATCAAATTAGAGGTTTTACAGTTACAGTAGTTTTGGCAAAGAGATATTCGTAGATATTTAGCTTCTGCCCTTAGATTTATGACAAAAATTGTCCCATTGTGTCGCCCACATCTTGTAGCCATCTTGTGATTTTATGTTCAGTTTATTACCACATTGATGCCGTTAATTTAGTTCAGGTGGTTTTATCCTCTCCTATGTTCTGTGATAGTATAAAGTTTTGACTCCATTAATACGTTTTTTTTCCAGTGGGTTTGAGTTTGTGTTTGTAGTAATCATGTGTAGATTAATATTATACAGTAAATCAGAGATCTTGGGATATTTTGACATTTTTGGCATCTTGAAGGTGATGACAGACAGTATAGTCGCTGAGTTCAGAGGTGTATTGCTCTGAGTGTGTCAGTGACAGTTGTGGTGAAAAATCTGGTGTCTGTTTTAATAGTTACCATTTTTCTTCCATTCACACCACAGTTGTTGTTGTTTTTTTTTAAACTTGCAGTTTCCCCACTGTGTCTTGGCACATACCATTTAGTCTTGTAGCTAGTCTCAGGGCCGGCCAATTTATATTTTTAAGGTTGGCATGCTAATTCTGATTACTTTCCTCCAAAAGTTTCTTGTGCTTTTGTCAAAGGGCACGGAAAAAGAATTTGGTACACAGTTTTGCTTAACTAAACAGAGCTATTTTCCACAGCTACTTCTAATAAAACCTATTAATGTTTGTTCACAAGAAGGCCGTTACTGTGACACAAACACGGTAGTGTTAAAATAAAGGTTTTTAGCCATAGCCAACAACTGTGGTCAGTTATCCTGGCCTTTTAGCAGCTCTTTCTCTGTGTGCTCGTTGTTTTAAACTAAAAGGGACTTTAACATTCTCATGGCTTGAAACCATAAAAACTTCAAAATCATACTGATGAAATAAAAAGGGCTAACAGCTCATTAAAACACATAACTTCCCACTTTTTTTGTCTCTGGTCAGACAGAAATCTCGATCATACCAGATCAGGACGGCAGTGACTGGCTGGTATCTGATATCTATTTCAAGTCCAACATCTGAGCCACATAATATTTTAACTCTTGTAGCTTTCATGCAGGTACCGTCTGACTTTTCCTGCTGTCTGTATGCAACTTGTCTCTCTCAAGCAAACCTGACCTTTGGTGGTGGCACAGCAGGGTGGCCAGCTCTCTGGGCTTCAGCCCATGTCAACACACTTCAACATGAAGCACAGCTTACTCTACCTGAGGTCAAGGGTCACTGCAAACTGCCAGCATGTCCTCATGTAATGTAAATGAAGAGTCACGTTAGCTGTGACAGGGCACTGTGAACAGTGTATGAGTCAGTTGTGAATATCTCATTATGTCCCCGCTGCTGGACAGGCTGTGCCCCCATGTACTGACATTGCTGATGGATTTAGTTAATTTTCATCTCTTGCCTTGTGTGTCTGTTGGGTTTGGTTAAGGTGGTTGTTCGCACTGAATTCTGTGCAACTTCATCGATTCAGTGTGGTGACCAGTCTCAGGATCGTCGTATAATCTGTCATAAAAACTAAAATGTAACGCATTGCGTTGTGTCCTCTGATGTAAGTGTTTTCCACATCTAGAGTCCTTGCTCTTTCTTTACCCCTGCACTGACTCCATGCCAATGACCCTTTACCAGGTGACGCTGTGGCTGCTTTTGTTCTTCTTTTCTCAGACAACTGATGTTGTTTCTGATGTTCACTCAGTATTTGGTCCAGAGTTGTTGTCTTCTCACAGTTGTATTCCCCACAGCTGTTGCATGTAATGTTTTAGATCAGTCCAGTTTTTCTTCTCCAAGTCACAACCCATTGTCAATGTCTTATAATTATAGTGTCTGTAAAACAGATTATATGTAACTGACATATCCAGCTGTTCTAATCTCGCAGGTCAGCTTTATTGAGTAATTCACAGCAGACACATTTCACAGGAATCTGGGCTTTTTCAGCAAAGAATTTTCGACCCCTGGTGAGGACTGACATGAAAATATTGACGTGACAGTGGTTGTTCACTGGACCTGATCCCAAATCATTGCCAGTTCACAGTTAACGCCTCAACCCAGTGAGCCACAGGACGCCTCTGCTCTGAGTCTCTGGGTTCACTTTGCTCTGTTCCTACGACAAATATGTCTCAACAGAAATCCCACTGTGTCCACAACCTCAGCAAGCTGGTTTCCGGCTCGTATCTTTTTAGCATGTTTCATAGCATCCTTTGCATCCTAGTCTCTCATTTGGTGGAAAAACAGAACTGCAGTGAGAAGAGTGTTGGGCCAGGAATAATTGCAGGCCTGCGCACTGGTCGATCAGCATTGCAGTGACAGCCATGAAACCACAAGTGACGTAAGCAGACGAATGTGACTGTTTGTGTGACTGTGTGTGTACTTGTGTTGAATATCACTGCTAGAATAGTAGACCAAGTGTTACCCCGACATCGCTGTGACTCCAGGAAGGATGATCAGCTCGGGGACAGATGAACACCCAACAAAGAAGCTCTGTTCCAGTATTTTCCTGCAGGAAGACAATAGCATGGTTATTCAAGCAAATGAAGAAACAAGGCATCCACATGCAGCTGGCCCCTGTGCAGTTGGTCACAGGTGAACCTGATCACCTACACAGAACTCAGGGCTCCACCTGCACAGCGGGTTGCCAGGTAGGGAAATGCTGGAGGGACGGAGAGGACTCTTAACAACTTGAATTTGATTTAGCAATCACAGCAACATGGCAGGATAGAGTGTCTGTGCGTGAGTGCTTCAAAATACTGTTACAGTTTATGCAATGACATGAATGTCAGTTTTTTTAATCATTGAAAGTATTGTCACCAAAAAGAAACACAGCTCAGGGGTATCTGCTGATGCACACTTCACTGTGTGGAATGCATTGGGATATTTTTTATGTAAAGTAACTTGAGGACAGGGATTTCTGTGGCACTAAAAGCTGAGGTGGCAGTCCACAGTGACTTACTGAATTTAGCTGACAGCAGAAACACTGTCTCTTTCACTGACATTAAAAAACAGCCTGTATTTCATATGGTTGAATCACACCATGGCTGATAGTGTGCTTAGTAAGGCCAGTATCAGGGCAAATGCTGCTCCAGTGTCTTGATGTGATTGGCTGCTCCTGGGTTGCCCTTGCCTAATTAAAGGAGGAGGTGGCACACGCTTACCTTACCACTGGACTCAATCACTGTATACCAAAGGCGCCAATTAGTGCCGTATGAACATGATTAGAGGAACACTCAGCATGGCCTGTTGCTGGGCAAAGACACTGTGTCTGTGTGTGTGTGTCCTCAACCAGCCTGTCCAGTTGCGCACCAGTGTGATGTAAGGTTGTTCGATTTTCAGGTCGATGCTGGAGCCAAATCTAAATCTCTAATGCTGGGGCTATAATCACACATTGCCTTTGTGTGTGTGTGTGTGTGTGTGGGGGGGGTTCTGGTGGTTCTGGCCCAGTGTGTGTTACCCCTCTAACCAGTTTCTAATGACGTTAATGCTGATCAGCCACTGTATAGATTTCTCCCCGGCTGGATAGACAGAGCTAATCACTGCACATAGACTCCACAATCAATACCTGTCCAGAGGAGTGTATCAACCTGTGAGGCGCCGTGGACTCCAAAATTTAACCGCTTCAGCACTGCACCAGTTACATTCATATTTAAAGGGCCAGTCTGCTAATAAAGGCTGCTGTTGTTTTTATAAGTTTGTTGCATAGGCAAACCGTGCTTATCCACAGCACCGCAATTCAGACACCCAAGACAATGAACAACACCCCTGCCAAAATATCCTTCACCAGACAGTGAATCACTGACATTTCTGGACAACGTTCAAACTCCCATGACAAGGGAAAGATCATTTTCTAAAGAGAGACCATCTTACAGCAGGACCACAGGCAACAGGCTCTTTTTCCCCAAGTAAGGGCTCACTTTCCCTTTTTTTGAACCATGACAAATAGCAGAAAGGTACCCAGTATGTAACATTAATCCCAAAACTATGACAACTGTACAAATAATGATGGGACTACTGGAAACATTTACTATCAATATCATAAATCATTTAGTTGATCAACAATGTGAAATATCCTTGGACTGTGCTCAAACAATACAAGTCATGTCAACATGGACTTTTGGTGAACATGTGAGGACATTAGTCCTCATTTCCATGGCTTCATTTATCCACTGTAGGCCTGTCAATGTACTGTAGTTCATTTGGTAAGACAAGATGTTAAAATGCAAGGTGTAGTAAAAAAACAGCTGATTTCTTCCCTCCCTCTTTCTTACCTTCAGTCTTCAGTGTCTAATAATATTTTTGCACATGTCTCAGACAGTCAGAACCAGAAACAGTACCGGATGTGGATCAAAGCCTGCAAAGTTTAGCCCCCCATTATCATTTCTTCTCTCTCTACAGACAGCATTTCAAAAAGGTCTCCTGCTTTCAAAGGCAAGAGTTCTTCCTCTGCCTATAAGTCAAAGGTCACACAGAAAAATAATAAACACAGCAGCTGGCTTGACTTGGTGCAACCTTCTCCTCCCCTTGACTATATTTAGAGTGACATGAACTGCTCTGAGATCAGATGTTGATGTTGGACACAGAGAGTTTTCTCTGTTTGGACAGCAATCCACAGTGGCCAGTCAGGCGGATGGAAAGAGCAACTGTCTCCTTCATGGAGGCGTAGCTTTCAGTTTCAGTCCAGGTGGGTCGTGTACAACAGTTTAAATACTTTTGTGAGAAGAAATCAGAAGTTGATGCTGTGTGAGTGATATGTTAGCATTTTGTTCAAATGCAAACAGTGTCAAGTAATATTTCAAGATCTGTATACATTAAGAAATGTCCACTTGTTTGGAGAATGATAGACTGCAGTAATTTAACCTGTCTGACCAAGATGTCACCTTGCTGTCTCAACTAACTAACTAACTAAATAAATAAATAAATCAATAACTCAGCTGTTAGCATACCAAAAACTCTTGATCAACTTAACAGTGACAATAAAAGTTTTGGTGCTGTGTCATTGCAAGTCTTTCCTTGATGTGTGTTAGGACAGAGATGAGACACTTGTCCTTTTTAATCTTCTCTTTGATGCAGTGTGGTAAAACAAGTAACTTTTATCTTTCAGTGCCCTTGGTGTATATTCATCTCGTGCAACTTTATCTGTTTCCGTTATGGACTGTCAATGACATTATCTACAGAATGGTGTGTCTTTGGGGGGTTCTGCATAGAGGTTGCAGGTTCTCCCCCATACCTCCTTCACAAGACCAGATATTCTTGTGTTTCTTTTTTGAGAAACGTGAGCTGAAGCTTATTAGAGCGGTCGTAACTGTCTCCTGACCTGAAATTCACTGAAAATCTGTGGTTAGATCTTGAACCCGCTGCATGTATGACAGCTTAAAAATACCCCAGAACCTCAAGTAATTTACAGGAAGAGTGGGTGAAAACTCCTAAATCAAGTATAGAAAGAAAAAATAGGCTCTTTGTTGGCTGCATCTGCAAGTTGTAAAATCTGCAAAATTGTTGAAAAAACTAAGTACTGATTTAATGTTAACTATTTTATTCTTTTCTATTTCATGAAATAGATTTAAAATAACAGTCCATTAACTTTTGAAGAAACTTCTTTTAACTTCAAAAATAAGCAAAATATTTACTTTTGCCAAAGTTATGCATACAACTCTGAGGTAAAGACAAAGAGGGAAGGTCATTGCTCCTCTATGAAGAGAGGATTGTGAATAATTCCCAAACCGACTTTATTGACAGTGCAGAACATTTAATTTGAGCAGATTCAGATTAATGGTTCTGCATGAATAAACTCTACCCTGCTGCCCAAACTCTCTTCTCTGACTGCCATGAAGACATCAACACACGTATGCACACACTGCACACACTGCACACACACACACACACACACACACACACACACACGGGCATGTTGCTCTTTATATAATGTTTAGGACACTTGCTGACATAGTGTATTGCCTAGCCCTAATTCTACCCTACAGCCAAGTTTTGACCTTCAAACAGCCGTTTGAAGTTGTGAAGACGAGACTGTAGGGTTTTGAACAAAAATGTTTCCACAAAACCATAGAAAGACATATACGCACGCAAACACACACACACACACACACACACAAGTATACAAACCACACATAGTGACAGTGAAAGGAAAGATCTGTTTGGCAGGGTGAATGGGGGGAGCCGGTTGTTTTCCAGCAGCTCTCAGATCAAATGTACAATAGGCTTGAGGTGTAAAGCAAACAAACCCCCTTAACCCTTTCACTCCCACACACAGACACACACACAGACACACACACACACACACACACACCGGGCCTGTTTTCCCTCACTCCTCCTCACCTCTTGCCTCCTTCCTGGTGTGATGTTTGAGGCCCCTCAGGCAATTCCCACGCAATGAGGAAAGAAAACAAGAGGGAGTATGTGTGTATATGTGTCTGGGTTGACTTTTGACCCTGGGTCTATGTCATCCCCCATCAAATAACATCTGGCCTTGATGGTTATTTCTTAAATCAGCCCTGGTTCCCATGCACACATGCATCACAAACAACTGGAACTGGTCATACTTGGTGTTTCCCAGCTGAACGTTTTAACTTTTTGTACAGTTAGAAGCCTACCTTTAGAAAAGACTTTATAATGATGATATTAGGTCCACTTAAGATGAACAATGTGACCACCTCCGCTAAATCAAGAAGGCTCTTTGCATGACTTAATATCAAAGTGAATGTAACTCATGTACTCTGTGACATTTTCAGCATCTTTCTCAATGAGGACTACTTTTAAATTGAAACAATTACCATTGTAGAGTTGCTTGTTTTGTCTGACAGACAGTTCAAACCCCAAAGTTAGTTTACTTTCAATTAAGACAAAGAAATGCAGCAAAGCCTCACAACTGAGAAGCTGGATGTAGGTTGCTTGAAAAATTACAAAAACACCGACAATAAATTTTCTGTCAGCTGACTTATCAAGTGCTTGGATAATTATCCCCAAACTGTAATGCCAGTTAAATCTCAGCACCCAGCTTCTAGCAGACAAATACACAAACACTGAGTGATGATTAAATGGAAACTTTGTTGACCACAACTTTTTAATCTACAGTTCATTGTATTTGGTTTCAAGAAAAAAAGGATTCATCCTCATCCGTTGGGTGATGAGGTACAAACTAAACATCCTGAGAAGAAAAGCAGAGGTTAGGATGTGGGTGGAAGGGGATGTGTGTGAGAAAAGTTTAGTAAAATGGGGTTAAAGAGAGAAAAGGGAGCTGTCATTTACGTCAGAGAAATGGAGAACAATGCTCAAGGCAGGAGACGGACCAAGGTCAACATGTTATGTATGTTGCAAATGAACAAGACATCAGCCCGCCTGTCTGTCAGTCTGATGCCTGTCTTACCGATTTGCAGAAGCAGCGGTACTGAAAATTTTAGGAGGTGGTAATACCAGTAGCAGTAGTAACAGAAATAACAATTTACTATTTGAAGTTTCAACAGTTATAAAAGCTTGTCTTGCTTTTGCCTGCATTAGTAGTTAGTTGTTTTTGGGGTTTTTACCAAATTCCCAGGGAACTTGCTTGGACTACAAAAAAATTGTGTGTATTATTAATCCTTTGACATTTTTTTTCAACATTTAGTTTAGCAGCATAATAACCCATAAAGGAATCACGCTGCTCACATCCACCCAACCAAATACAGTATTACTGTAGTTTACCAGTAATGAGAGGACATAAAGCCACACAATGCAGACTTTCCAAATATGCTACTTAAAAAAATAAGTTTGCCGCTTATTTTGCTCAAAGTATATTAGGAACAAATTTAGATTCCAGTTGTGAGTTGTAGGCTGTCTAAAAAACATCAAGACAGAGTAAAAATATAATTAATATTAGATGGAGTAGCACACTAATCTTAGTTTAAAAGAGGTCTTGGTAATGCAAAGTCATGGAAACATCCTGGAATTTTAGAACAGCAAAGGTGGAAATGATTTTTATGAGGTTGTGTGTTAACCACATGAGGAAATCTCTGGAAATTAGTATCTTAAGTAACATGATTATTTTATTTGAAACAAATAAATGTCTGCTGTGTTGTTACAGAACAGATTTGTTCAGGGAAATGTGTTGCAGTATCATATTCTCTTCAGTAGCGGGTGCTGTCTCCCTATCAGAAGCCTGTCGGTCTCTTCTACTTTTGAATGGGAATGAATGAATGCCACCGACCAGCAGCAAGTTCCAGTGAACTGCAGCTGCTGAAAAGCTCAATGCGCTCAGTTATTAGTCTGTGGAACGTGTAAAAACAGAAATGAATAATCATGATGAGAGCACAGAAGCAGTCAGATGCAGTTCATTTAACTGTTTTACCTGCTTTTCTCACGGTCACTAGCGTCAATACTGCATCATAGTTTGCATTCAGTCACCTGCTATGCAGCCAACTCTATATCGATGTCACTGTTTTGGCCATAAACCGAAGTCCACATCCAATATATTGAGTTAATTAAACTTCAGTATAGTCAGTGTTGTCCAGCTATGATGTGATGGAGGCACAGAGGTGAACACTCATGATATTCGAAAACCTAATTACAGTGGGCAGTAATATTTTCAGCATGGACATTATTTTCATTTAAAGCCTGTAGCCTCTGTCACTCAGTGAACAGATGTGACAGGTTGAACTTTATGGGAATCCTCAGTTTAAATCCACAAAAGCGGACATTCACTGCTCCAACTTTGATATGAAATCCAATCATTTGCTTTAAGGATGCAACAGAGCCCATCTGGCAATGCTAAATCTATAGCAACATCCATGTAAAAGTGTGAATGTGTCCTTTAGCAACACACTTGAGCACCCACCTGCTCACTCAGAGATTTGACTGAAAGAAATATAAAAATAAAAAGTATATGAAAAGAGGGCACATACTGCAGCCATGTGTTTCCATAGGAACCACTTTAGCATCAACCTATCAAAATTATCATTTTTTTTTGTATATGTATAAGAATCATATGCACCCAATCTGGGATGAAGGTAGCTACGTAAGCTCTGTCACAAGTCTCTTAGTTCCCCCTCTTTCCTGGCAGGCATATCTATTTATAGCTTCTGACATCACCGGTCTCCTCTGATGGAGCCTCGTCATGGCCAACTACACTTAGTTGGGGGGAGGGTGGGGTGTAAAATGGGGCTGGGGGGGGGGCGTCATCTCTGAGGTAAGCCCTGTTGCAGCACCGCCTCCCTCTGCCCTGTCACACCAATCAGGTATGAGATGCTGAATCACATCACTGTGCTGGATACAACCTCCCTGATCACCCCACCCACCTCCTTCTCCTCATCATCACTCTGTCTCTGTGCCTCTCTCTCTCTCTCTCTTTTTCTCTCTCTCACAGCTTCTATGAATTGGGTCTGTTTCATTCAGCATCGATTGCATAATAGCCATCTTTCATTTTTCAGGCATTGCTATTGCTGGAGTGCTGGAGGCAGACTGAGCTAAAAATAGACACAGAGGCAACCTTCCCTTGCTCTCTGCTTGTGCTCTGTTTTCTGTTGTTATGAGGAGGAAGGGGGGTTGCTGTCATGTATGAGAATAGATCTAATTGATAAGACTACACCAAAAAAAAAAAAATCACTTAACATTCCCACTCAAATATCCACATAATGATTTACAATGTAATTTCAATCATGAAATATTCATTTATAATAACAGTGCAGATGACTTATTTTCTGGCACTGTAGGTGAAAGAAGTGAGTGGTTGTAATGTAAAGGTCGTCATGGTTTCAGTCTTTTAAAAACACATGAGGTCATCTTGTAAGGCAAAGTAATAGCATTCTCGGACTGGTACAGTTGGTGTGTCCTTTAGCAATGCACAACTCAGCTGAGATGAACGAGGAACGCTATCCTCATTCTGTGTGCTTCGGCAAATCTCAAAGTCAAGTTCATCCTTCTGTGTTTTAGCCCTTTCACTTTTGTGGAAATTTTAGGTAAAAGGGAATTTATTCAGCAAATGTTAGCAGTTATATCTTGCAATTCAGAGCCCACAGACTGACCTCATCCTGATTAGACAGATTTCAAAAAGGACTAAATCGGGGTCAAGTTTAACTGTGATACTGTTGTAAACTATTATAAACTGAATCCTGCTGGCAAAAAAGATAGCATTTTAGAAAGACCAGTAGTTCTTATTTTGATCATAAAATGAAATCCAATTGTAACAATGAAGCTCCACTACCTTATGTACATAAGGGAAGGTGTTTAGTAGCAGGGGTGCCTTTCAGTGCAGTGGCTGTGATGGTGTTGAGATAGTGGGATAGTCAGGCTGGGGGGTGGGGTATGTAGTATGTAAGTAGCTCGACTGACGTCACATGCATGAAGTCAGTGATGCCGTCATACGAAGATAGGAGGGTGAGAGTGTGCGTTTGATTGCAAAAAAAAGCAAGCAATCACAAGGTCACCTGTTTAAAAAGACACACACACAGTCAGGGCAGAAAAATGTGAATCACAACTGTTTGTGCAGCTACCAGGCAGGAGTCACATTTTGTGATTTTTCATGCTGACCTATGTTGTGAATATTTTCTATACACTCTGATCATGTTTCTTTTTAGGTGTCTCACTCTTCATTGTCATTGCATTGTTGGGATATTTAGACTGTTGACCTTGCAGACTCATTCTGAAGAGGCTTTATTGCAGCCTTCTGTAGTTTGTCATATCCTTATCTTGGCTTTTTCTTCTCTGTCTCCACATGAACGTGGTCATTCATATGAAATTATTTGGGTCTATGCTGATTCTTAAAAGGTACGATTTGTTTCAACCAAAATGTATCACTGCCTTTCAGCAAGAGTTTTTATAGGAGTCTGTGTGAAACACTTTGTGTGCAGATTACCTGAGTCAATGTTGCATTTGTATTTGCTATCAGTATCCTCAGTGAAGACTGGTGGTATTAGCAGGTATCCTTCTCCATACCACACAATATAATGAAATTATAATAATAATTAGGTGAAACAAAATGTCAGTTCAGTCTGATTCTCATGTGAAGGTGGAAGTGACAAAAAAATTACAAGTTGTATTTATGTATTACTTCTTTCTGTCTATCTCTGCAGTTTTGACGTGGAGAATGGCCTGTCGGTGGGTCGCAGTCCACTGGACTCTCAGACTAGCCCGGGCTCTGGTCTGGTTCTTCAGGCCAACTTCCCCCACAGTCAGCGCCGTGAGTCCTTCCTCTACCGCTCCGACTCAGACTTTGACCTTTCGCCCAAAACCATGTCCCGCAACTCATCCACTGCCAGCGACCTGTGAGTGTTTTAGAGAGCTTCTGTGTTACTTTGACACCAATAAACCAAGTGTTGTTACAATTTCTAAAGAAAATAATGATTACCAAAATGTGATGTGTGGTGAAGCTTAGAAAAAAAACACTTTCTTGTTTGAAAATTCTGCAGTTCTAAATTGAGGGTCTTTCCTTTCCAGTCAATTTTCTTATTTGATGCCTTGATTTCATCCATATATAGAGTTTATACAGCATCAGAGCACACATGGATTGTATCACTACTGTTGCATCAGAGAGACTGGGGAAACACTGGAATTCACTGTCTGTGTATTTATGTTAAACCATCCAAGTTCCTGTTTATACCCTAAAAAGTGCATTCGTCGGTGTGAACAGCAGAGCAATCAGATTACGTTGGGGTGTCCAACTGAAGCCAAAACCACCATCTAATCTCACTAGTTTTTCATCCATTTCATGTATGTTTATGCAGCTAAAGATTTCTCATTCTCAGTGCATCTAGCAGTGTCTTTGAAGCCAGAGTGTAAATGGGGCCTCGGCCAACAATAGCTGTCCCTCCTTTGTTTTGAAGGGAGGAGGGACTGAAGCATTGGGAAGTCAATTGGCTACCTCGGTGAGATAAAGTGTAAAGACTGCTGTGTCTCTGTCTGTCTTCTCTTTATGCTGTGCCTTGTTGTTATGAGTCCCCCAACCCCAACTTTTCCTGAACACAACCTTAAGGACATGCTGGACCCTCAACTCCAAAAGCATCACCACTACTATCTTTTTTCTAAACAGTCCCAGCAAGCATTTGACAAATAGTGACCCAGTATCACCCACACTTGAAATGTATATGTACATATGCCAGTTTAAATATTTGGCACAATAAAAATGCTGAATTTTAAAACATATATACATTAAGGCCTTAGTTTCATGTTACAGTAAAGGCTGTACTCTATAGTTGTTCAATGTTAAAATGTTTGCTGGACAGAGATGTGAGTTTGGCTTGAGTCTGACTCTGACACTGTACTGTACTTTTCACCGGCAGCATGGATTTACCCTGAATGGTGAAAGGTAGCCTGAATGGTTATGATGCACATGTTGTGACCCTACACTTTCCAGAGAGCCAACAGTTGGCTTTCCAAACACCTGATGCATGAACACTGTTCCTCACCTGTTCACACAGTTCTAGTTATACAAATATAAAGCTTATTTAAGCTTTTCTAAATTTGTTTGCTGGAAGCCATTGCCAGTGGTTCTATATGGTGAGATTAATGAGAATCTCAAGGAACAAGCCAAAACTATGAGATAAAATTTGTCATTGACATTTAACCCTAAATCTTCTTCTCTGCCTCCAAGAAATGGTTGTATAACTAAAATAAAAATCTCCTCTCCTCCCCCTATATCCACCCCATGTGAAATTTGAGATCAACCATCAGCCAACTGTAGTATTCCTACACACGGTCCTTATTAACATCTTGATGATTACTAATGTATTTGTTGTCATCTGCAATTATTTGTTGTTCGTGTTTTTGGAAACACATGGTAGTTCCTGAGACGCTCTGTCCAACTTCTGCCCCTTCTGACTTGGCTTTTTCACTTGATGTTCTGTCTGTGTTTGTGGTTTTGCAGGCATGGAGAAGACATGATAGTGACTCCATTTGCACAGGTGAGTAGCATTTACATATATATGGCAACACACAATGCTGCTTCTGCAAGGATACTTAAATAAAACCTGATTAATAAAAAAATGTTTTCAGCACCAGATTGTCCATGAAGTTCCTTTAACATAATTTGGCACAAAAGTAGGCATAGTATTGGTTTGCAAGCCTCTCTTTGCATAGAGGATATTGATTATAATAATACTAGGCCATTTTCGCAAGGATATATGTACTTTCTTCATAATTATCCAGAACCTCCTCTTACAAACTGAGGTGGGCCCTATGGATCTCTGTTGGGACACTGGTTATTTTGACTGATTTATAAGAATTGAATCACAAAAGCTTTAATGTTGCAAAAAAATGATAGAAAGCCTGTTTTTTTAATCATCAAATGTTACTTGCTGTACTCTACTCTTGTTTAGTTTCTGGCAGTTGGTATTGGCTTTCTGCTTTAAGCATTTGTTGTTTCCAGGGATATTATAATGTAGTGTTTCCAATCAAACTGTAACTGTAGGTGTGGGTCTGTCCAGACAATCCACATGGCTTTTTGCCCTTAATAAGATGGCTTAATAATAAGAGATGGTTCTTTTTTTCCAGGAAAACTCCCACACACACACTCTCTCTCTCTCTTACTCCCTCTTTGTATTTCTGTATTAAACAGCTTATTGTGAGTCTTGACTTGTCACCTCTGTTTGCCCATTAACACAACACACTATATTTCCAAACTAATATCCAACACTTACTTCTGCCCCCACCCGTAGCTGAATGTTAAACTAATATACCTGAATATTTTAACCACCTTATCTAAAAATACTGAACAAGCTCACGTGAGATCAGGCAAAAAGACTTGAGACATTTTATGGTGCATTTGCAGGGGGCAGCTGCATGTTCAGTTATTGTCATGTCATAGTTTGTAAACCACTTTGCTACATGAATGTGGAGGATTCACATGAACCAACTGCATACTTGGAGGATTCTTCTTTGTCTCAAGTCTCCATCAAGTCCTGGTCTTATATTCAGTGTTTTTTTTTGTTTTTGCCTTTTTTAAATTAAGGTTCTTGCCAGCCTGCGAACAGTGAGAAGCAATTTTGCTGCTCTGACACATCTGCAGGATCGTGTGGGAAACAGGTAAGTGCAAGAAAAAACAGAGCTGATGACTAACAGGCTGTTTTCTTGTTATTTTACTGACACCCCATCTGTTCCCAGTTCCAGGCGGCCATCAAGCAGCAACCAGCCATCCATGTGTAAGCCATGTCTCGGAGGTCAGTGTCAGTATCGTTCACATGTTGTGACACGCTGAGATTTTATGCATGGATGAAACTTGCTGTCTTCAGTGATGTGAACTCACTACATCTGATGAAAAATTTTAAAAAACGTCATTGCCTATTTCGTTTTTGTGTGGAAATATTGTAAAAGAGTCTCTGTGTGTAGCTGTACAGTAGTGAACTATACTTGATCTGATGCAGCATTCTTCTTTTTTGTTGCCAGGGGTCTGTAAATGTTGTCTTTTGTTGAAGATTAGATGACTTCCTAAAATGACTGCTGGGAAACACTTGATGTCCCAAAAGTATCTAAATACTATTTAACCACAAAAAATCTGTGTGAGACTGCCTCACTGATCCAACTTGATGATGAAATTGAAAAATTGAAAAAAATTCTGCCAATTGTCACTCAGGGTAGTTGCAAGTGGCAGCTAGAGCAAAGTCATTAAGGTTATAAGTTAAGGTTATGTAGGCTTGTGCCAGCATGTTGACTGGCATTTGTGTGAATCCTGCCACTTTAGAAGAGCCTTACCAGAAGCTGGCGATGGAGACGCTGGAAGAGCTGGACTGGTGTTTGGATCAGCTGGAGACACTGCAGACGAGAAACTCTGTCAGTGAGATGGCGTCCAATAAGGTAAGGAGGACTCATTCAGCTTCATACAGAGACTCTTTAATGGGTCTTTGAAGTTGTTTCTTTATTACAAATCTTAAGTGATGTACGTGAGCAGCCCTTTTTTGTATAAAGCCTCAGTGCTTATTTCCACAAGGCACTGCCATAAAGTGTATTACAGTCAGGTGGTTGAATCCTCATACTCCTTCAGACAACACGTGGCTTCAAGAAGTGTTGGAACTTTTTAAGGTGGTGCAAACTACACATGCACTGAAACTTCAAAAGCCCAGAGTCACTAGGAGGTGGAACACTAATGGCCATGTTAAAGCCAAAGATAAATCAGAGCACAGTCAAACTCATGTAGTGTATACTATCATCAGTTGTTGAGACAATAGCTTTTATATAACTGCAGGTGAGAGAAAAAACAGGGAGTAATTTATAAAAAATAAAATAATTTTACACTATGATGAATGATCAGAGTCTGATTTCTTTTGTCATGACGACAAAGCTCGTGTCCATGTGGTCAGGATGGAAAATAGAAAGTCCCTGCCACTATGATTGTTTACACTTAAGAAAGCATCTTTCTAAATCATTTTTACGACACATCGTGCTGCAGTGTGATCGTAGTCATGATCATTCATGAATGGCTCATGAATGGCATCTCCCTCCGCCGTGAGAGTTAATCAGCATCCCTTTACTCCTCTCCTTCCTTCTTCTCTCCACTGTCTGGCTGCTATGCTCAAACCGCCTCCGTCTCCCACTCAGCCAATCAGATCCCTCTCCTCCACCCAGCCCCTGAAGTCCGATAAAGCTGATTGGACAGACAGAAGGGGGAGGGGAGGTTCGAAATCGCCTCTCCCTCTCCTTCTCCCTCCTTTTGTTTCTCATTGACAGTTTGTGACAGTAGTTGGACGGGCGACTGCAGTCAACCCCGCACTTTCCCCAATGACAGACCACATCCCCAGCCTCACCCCACCCCACCCCTCCCATCTGACCCTATCCCCCACCCCGTCACCTCCAGGACACCACATGGGACTGTGGGAACTACTATTTCCAAGTGGACTTCTTTTCATTTTCGTACCGTCTCCTTTGCTTAGCGTGGAACAGGACTGAATGAGCACATTGTAGCCCGTCACAAAGCCAGCAAATTTGTTTTCTTGTCAATTTGGATTTTTAAAATCTACCTCTATTATCAACATGCGGGGGTTGACATGCCTGCGCCGGCGCTCTGGGTTTGTCTGTGCTGGAGACTCAGACAGGTGAGCGACATGGAGCGCAGCTGGATTGCCTTGTTTACATTGGGATCTATTGATCGGCGGTGCAGGCTTTGCTAGGTGGTCGAGCGCTGAGTGAGCAGCCAATTGGATCCGACTCAGGACTCGGTCTACAACAAACAGGGCTGAATGTGTGTGTGTGTGTGTGTGTGTGTGTGTGTGTGTGTGTGTGTGTGTGTGTGTCTGTGTACATATGAGACAAAGCAATAAAAGAAAAAGGGTAAAGTCATGCATGTTAGAGGGAGCAACTGTCAGGATTTGTAATGTGAGATAGAAGCAAGAATATGTTGCATGTCATTTGTAAGCGTGTGTGTGTGTGTGAGAGAGAGAGAGAGTAAAATGGAGGGAAAGAAACAAGCACGACAAATTGAGCAGTTATGTTGAGAATCGGCAGGAACAGAAAAGCAGATAATCAACAGATCATTTTGGTTACAGCTGCAGCATTGTGTTTCAGTCTGTGTGTGTGTGTGTGTGGAACCACTGCAGCATCACTCTCTTTCTCACCTAGACCCCCACTCCCTCCTCCTCCCCCATCAGCCACCACGTGCCAGTGCTGTTACATAATCAGTGTGGAGGCTACTCTGCGATAAAACCCAGTGGGGGGAAACACTGAACACCTTTTTAAAGTTAAATTTTGGCATGAATGAATGAATGAATGAATGAATTCTAGTGTTTTAGCAACAGTGTAAATCAATTTGAACACAGATAGTGGTACTAGAACCTGTCTTTTTGTATTTTGGAAAACATAACAAATAATTTAAAAAACCAGCACATTTCACTTTAAAAGCATTTCAGACTTGGTAAATGTGAATTGTGGGATATATAGACAGAAATAAATGAGCAGTAACTTGAAATGACACAAAAATCACTAGTCTACGGCCTTAACCCAACCCATCATTTTGAAACCCCAGCAAAGATTACGGAGCATCTTGTGTTGTGTTTGTAAAGGTTTACCACTTTGTTTGGAAAAAAAGACTAACTATTTACATAATGTTATATTGTAACTGCTGTATTGAGATCTAAAATACATACACCTTGTCAGTGTGGCCATATTTTGTTTTTTTTATCTACAATCTATGTGGACTAACCAAATATTTTTTTGTACTTTTTAATTTTTTGTCCATACAGTTTAAGAGGATGCTGAACCGTGAGCTGACGCAGCTCTCGGAGACAAGCCGCTCAGGGAATCAGGTGTCAGAATTCATTGCTAACACCTTCTTAGGTGAGTTTTGACCCGACATAAATGTTAAAATCAGCAGTAAAATTTGAAAATAAAAATGTTTAGTTTTAATGAAAGCATATTTAGTCATGTCATTTCTGAATGGGGATAGGCAACAAAATATGTATGCAAATTTACCTTGTGTAAATTACATTTTGTACTGTCATTTAGCTTTGTGTCTGTGGAGCTGCTCAGCTCTTGTAACATGAAGAATCTGATTTGCATATCTGTATTTCCTGGGTTTATTGACTCTTTTGCTCACAGTTGTATTATATGAGAATTACTCCAAACTGATGTTCAACATATATGAACGTTAGCACATCATCCAAAATGATTTGGATGACATTGTGGATGAAATAGATAAGGAATAGCTTGCTTGTGTTTTATTAGAGCAAAGATGAGACTGTATTTTTTGTTTGTTTGTTTGTTTTCAGCAGAGGAATATTTAGAAAGGGCAGAAAACAGGAGAACAGAACAGGAAACAGATTTTTAAAAATACAAAAAAAGTTGTTTTTGAAAGAAAGGAAATGAAAGCGGAAGATTTATTATGAAACATGGAAAGGAGGGTTTAAATATTTGGAATGCACAGAGAAGAGAAGAATGCACCAGAGAAGGATAAGGGTTAAGGGAAGGAAGGATGGATGGAAGATTTTCTAAACTGAAAATATGGAGAGTACGTTTCTAAAAGAGAGGAAGGAGGAGCGGACTGTTAACAGGGAAGGATGGAGAAGGTGAGGATTTGTCCTTCCCTAAAAGAGAAGGAGGTGCAGTGACAGACAGCATTCCCGGACACACTGTGTGGCGTTGTCATAGCAACAGGGTGCAATATTATTAGACAGTGTATTGCATCAATAGGAGACTCAGTTTTCAACAGCACTGCTGGCAGGATGGAGGTCCAGCCAAATGACGATGGAGCTGTCAGTCGGATGCCGTTTTGATATGAGTGCCTCGGCATCAAGCCTGGCCACATTTGGAAATGAACACCATGGCTTTGGGTGTAAGGAAGCGGAGGCACTGTGAGAGAGGTGAGAGAAGCCAGACAGCACCTCATGTTATGCTGTCAGTCAGGTTGCTCTGCATCGTTATGTTGGCGGGTGTTCTTATCTGGCCTCAGATCTGGATATTGTTCAAGCAGTCATTCCTACAGTGCCAGTAAATGTACATGGATGGAAAATACCGAGGAGGATATGTGGACGTGAGGCAAAGCTGTGTTTTCTTGGTCTGTAGAAAAAGCAGATGAGTCATTTTCAGCATGACTATGTCTGCTGGGATAGCACCTTTGTGTCAACAAATCATATGGAGATTGTGTCGATACTGGGAGTAGAAACCTTGTTTTGCTGTTTTTGCTTGAGGGATTACATGCTGTGGGTTTAAAAAAAATCTCTAATTTATGAACATATTTTTAAAAAAAATTACATTTGTTTTGTCATCAAACCCAAAACAGTGGTGATCTTCTGAGAAGCTGACACCCATTTTCCATGGTTCTCTATTGCTGGTATTCTGCATCCACTGCCATACAAAATATGTTTATATACACCTTGTTCTCTAACAGTATACAGCAATTACTTCATTGTTATACGTAAATGTGTTCCTTTGTGTCAGTGACCTTCTAATCAATCATTGTGTCAACTGAAATCTATTTATACGTCCATTTTGATCTTACATACTTCTAAACCTCAAAAGACATTTTTTCCCAGTCATTTTATTTATTGTTATTAAAGTTTTTTGTTTTTTACTGGTCGTGATCTATTGGAACAATGCAAAATCCAGTTGTTAGCACAGATTATAACTACATCATGTGGAAAAGAAACCCAAATGCATGCTACCCAAATCAGACTTATTGTTGAGCCAAAATGCTGAAAAAGAGAAAGCCATCTTTATGTTTCTGTGTGATGCTCAGGTGACACTTGGAGATCTCTATTTAAGACAAGCTCTCTTTAACAAGGTGACACTACAGTACTGTTTACATGAGAAAATAGAACCATTTTTCAAAAGGTGCTTAGGTATGTTCAGTAATGCATATGTTTACAAGCTATATTCATAACCACATGATATTTGCTAATACTAGTTAGAGTTGTAGTCAAGTATTTATTTTGGTTGTATGTCAGTAGCAGCTATGTTACAGTCGGAGAGCTAATGGTTCATTTGCATCACTTAAGCGGAAACACAGATTTAACACATCAAAGTCTGTTTAGGTCTTAACAGGAAGTACTACCAAATATATGAAGAATTCGATGCTGCTTGATATTACTTGAGTGATGTAATTTTTGTCAGTGTTGGTTGACTACATGATCAAAAATGGGAAATATCAGAAGTAGCAGTTGTGCTGTTGTAAGTAGCAGAATTTACATTAGCTTGTGCATTCACTAATTGTGATTTTTGCATTGTCACCAGTAGTAATTGTGCTTTCATAATGCCATGATTAGTAAAAGAATAGACACTTCAGTAGTACTAGTTGTAAGTTGTAGTTGTACCTACATCAATAGCAAACCGCACACTGTATAAATGTGGCCACAGTAGTAAATATCTATATGTTAACATTTGCAGAGAAGCAACATGACGTGGAGATCCTCTCTCCACCTCCAAAGGAGAAGGAGAAGAAGAAGAGGCCGATGTCACAGATCAGTGGTGTGAAAAAGGCCACACAGAGCCCCAGCTTAGCACCCGCCTGCATCCCTCGCTTTGGAGTCAGCACACCACATGAGAATCTGCTGGCCAAGGTTAGTTCACACAACCACTCACACACAGTCAGAAACAGGCACGCAAAGTACCAATATCATAGATGTCCCCTTTTACTTCTCCAGGAGATCGAAGACATTAATCGTTGGGGTCTGGATATTTTTAAGATAGCAGAATTTTCTGGGAACCGCCCTTTGACGGTGATCATGTACTCGGTCTTCCAGGTAGGAGGATCCCTCGCCTAGAAGTCTGTTTACCTCACCAAAAAGGAGGAAAAGAATAAAATTGTCATACATTATAAAAGTTATAAAGTGCTACGTTCACCAATCAATCATTAAGTGGCTGAAGCTGGCAAGTTACACTAAGAATAGTCATATGACTAAGTGAAAACAATGGCCGCTCACTGTGATAAAACTACAGGATATTATCACTGCTGTTCCCTTCTTCTATATGGAGCTTTACAGTGAGCCACAGCTCGTTTTTTATTTGTTGGATCTATAAATTTACTATATTGCTAACAAGTTAACCATCAACTGAAAGTGTTCACAACTTGTTTCTGCTGCCCAAAAGGACTCACATCAGCTGTCACGGGCTTAAAATATAATTTAAGAATTTATAGAGGTAAATGAAAGAAAGAAGTTACTGTCAACTATGATGTCTGTTGGAGTGCATTTTATGAGCCATCATCCTTCCATGCCACAGGGAAAAGAGTATCATTTATAATAATAGTTATTGGACATTGACATGACTCTGGTGTTTCTCTTCACCCTGCCAGGAGAGAGACCTTTTGAAAACCTTTAAGATCCCAACTGACACTTTCATTACCTTCATGATGACCTTGGAGGACCACTACCATGCTGACGTAGCTTATCACAACAACATCCATGCAGCTGATGTAGTGCAGTCCACTCATGTCCTCCTGTCCACCCCTGCTTTAGAGGTGAGTTAAGAAAACTTTTGTTGTCCAGTTAATTTTCTATGGCTTTCAGTATGTAGTCATTAATCACAACAATCTTCAGGGCTCAGACTCTGCAGCAGATCTCTGTACTCTGACTTTTGACCTCCTAGTTGACACTTGTGATTTCTTTTTCAGAATAAGTAATTATAGTATAATTATAATATCATATCCGCACATTGTTTTTGAACAAATGTGTTGTCTGACCCTTGTCCACCTCAGGCGGTGTTTACAGACCTGGAGATAATGGCTGTTCTGTTTGCCAGTGCCATCCATGATGTTGACCACCCAGGAGTCACCAACCAGTTTCTAATAAACACCAGTAGGTTCCACTCTATTTCTATCCACATTGTTCCCAACAGGCGTCATCCAAACAGGAATAACATTGATGATGACTGATGAAAGATTATTTACTGACATATTAGTAATGCATGCACATGTAGGTTGCAGTTTACTTCGTGGACACTTAGGCATTGCCAGGTTTTTATACATATTGTTATATTTTGAGGTGTCCTGTCACTCATTACCTGCACCCATGCAGGTTCGGAGTTGGCATTGATGTACAATGATGCCTCGGTGCTGGAGAACCACCACCTCGCTGTGGGATTCAAACTGCTACAAGAAGACAACTGTGACATCTTCCAAAACCTCAGCAAGAAACTGAGAGACTCCCTCCGCAAGATGGTGATCGATATGGTGAGACTGCCTCAGTTTTATTTTTATAGTTTGTATACAGTAAAGGTATGCTAACACAGCATCTTTACATATTTAGTAACCAGCCTACTCCAAGCCAACTTGGAAAAGGCTGCTGACCGAACATCACCATGCAGTTTTAGCATGGGAAAACAGGCAGTTAATGAAGATTTGTTGTATCCCTGTTTGTGTGGTTGTCATCCCTCTCCAGGTGCTGGCCACAGACATGTCCAAACACATGAACTTCTTGGCAGACATGAAGACAATGGTGGAAACCAAGAAGGTAACAAGTCTGGGAGTCCTGCTGCTGGACAACTATTCTGACCGCATTCAGGTGAGAGCCCCCCCCTGCTGATACAACACATTCTTACTGCAACATGTGGATTATGCATTGTGTACAGTATGATTAACTGAGACTTTACATTACTGTAGAATAATAAATTCTATGTTCAGTCTGCAACAAAAACTTCAGCATTATGTATTTTAGCTAAAATTCTTAAAGTGGGCACTGAAAAAAGCAATAGTTATCAGACACCTAGAGCCTCATATGCATTATACTAGCCTGTTCCTTCATACACAACAAACTGAAAAACTGTTCAGCCAGGGAGGTTCTGTGATCGTGCTGCCACCTGCTGGACATGTGGTGCTCAATGCATAGAGCTGAATTGTTGTATAATGTAATATTGTGGTACTGGCGGGTTGACAGGGTTAAGGAAATTGATTTGTAACTGGCAAATACCATCTAAATAAAACTATTATCATGAAATGATCAAGGTAAAAGTTTGTTTTTGACTGTTTCCATATATTATGAGTTTTTGGTAACAATTTATTTTTCATAAATTCCAAATTAATTTCCAGAATTATCTCCTGAGTAGATTCTTGTAAAAAGCATTTAATTTTGTGCTAATTACAGTTTAAATTAATTAATAAACTCAGTCTCAGAACTTTGTCTTCTGAATTAACTACCAAACAACTCATTGTTTCAGGAACCTTTTAAAATAAAGCTTCAACAATGTCGCAAATATAATGTAAAAATAAAGATTGTAGCGTTCCTGGAACAAAAGTGCTTCATTTTACATTTCCAGGTTGTTTGAAATAAGCAGAGCATTATCTACAACTGCCATGGTTAAACTTCTTTATATGCAATCTGACAAAGAAAAAAACCCTCATTAGACTTATCAAGAGGCAATCCTAAGAACACCTCACAGTCTCCTCCACACTGTTAGAGTAACAGGAAGATCTGAACACAAGTCCCTGTACGACTTGAATGTGACTTGAGCATGTCCCCTCCAGGTTCTGCAGAACATGGTCCACTGTGCTGACCTGAGCAACCCAACCAAACCACTGGAGCTGTACCGGCAGTGGACGGACCGCATCATGATGGAGTTCTTCACCCAGGGAGACCGAGAACGGGACAAAGGCATGGAGATCAGCCCCATGTGTGACAAACACAATGCGTCAATAGAGAAGAGCCAGGTAACACCCACTGACACACAGGTGTGGAGGACAGTACAGTTAAACAGCCAAACAGAAAACTGTAATTTCCAGGCTAACACAGGAAGAACAAAGTAAAAAGTAAAATAATTACTTTCACTTTGTTTAAGACACATCGGGTATTTATAAATAAGTACATAAAGCTTTCCTAAATAAACCAAATAAAATCTTTCTGTTCTAAGGTAGAATACCAACCAAACAGTTATTTGAAAATGTCAGTCAATTTTGTTTTTTTGTATTTTACTATCAAGCAGGACATATTTTATATTCTGCCACTTAATAACTGATAACTGTTGATAACAGTTGACCCAACCAGCTGTTTGCAGCTTATTGGTATAGGTGGTTGTTTGCACTATGCATGCATGTCTATGCATTTTTTTATATTTAATATAGTAATGTCATTATTAATTTCTGTGATCAGGTCGGGTTCATTGACTACATTGTCCACCCTCTGTGGGAGACCTGGGCGGACTTGGTGCACCCTGATGCTCAGGACATCCTGGACACTCTGGAGGACAACAGGGAGTGGTACCAGAACATGATCCCTCGTAGCCCGTCACCCTCGAGCCCTGAGGAACACCATGCAGAGGGTAGGCCAGGAGGAGGGGCCATAGGGATTGGAGGATCTGTCCCTTCAGGTGGTGGTGGTGGTGGGGGAGGGGACAAGTTCCAGTTTGAACTCACTCTGGAGGAAGAGGAGGAGGATGAGGAGGAGGTGGAGTCTGACCTGGAGAGCCCTCTAGAGGAGGAGTCCCAGTCTGGTGGGGAGCGGCACCAAGACTCCACCTCCCCTTCTCTATCTCCAGACCCCCGCAGCAGCAGCAGCCGGTACCGTCCCCCCTCGCCTCACCCATCTCGAACCTTGAGTTTGGCTGCCATGTCAGTACGGAGTCCCCATCCCCACAGGACCCTGGCTTCCCTGGGACGGGAAGGCACCGACAGGGACAGAGAACTGAGCCAGGAGGGTGACGGGGGGACCTGCCTGCGTATGGGCACATAACAACCAGCACAACCTGCCCTGCCTGAGAGACATGAGCGCTGGGTGTTGGGAGATGGAGGCAGGGCAGGCCTTTACCAATAAAGTCTGTAAAATCACCACAGTCCCTTTACACTGGAGACACCCTCTCTGGAGAACAGAGGGACCTTCCCCCTCTGTTTTTATTTTATTTTTTAGCAAAGAAGAATCGTTTTAGCCTCTCTTTGGGTGCCTGACAGGCCTTTTTGTCCAGTTCTGCTTTGTTGTAATTTCAGAAAGTCCCAGAGAAAGACAGCTGCAATTAAACTGCAAAGAAGAGTGGAGCCGAGGCATGATATTCTATGAGTGCATAGGTAAAGGTAAAGGAAATGTCTTCCTTCAAAATAACTGTTTGTGACATTTGGACAAGAGCAGTGAACGAGAATCACCACGGTTCAACAGGGTCTTGGAAATGATTTTGCACCATAGTTTTAGTTGAAGATATGAAATTATTGAATATTAATGAGAATGATGTAAGAGATTAATCATTTTACCAAATACAGGATGTAGGTGAGCAGCAAGGAAGTGATAGACCTAAACCTCAGGGTATGAAGAGAAACTAAAAATCTAATGTAGCATGGATGTAGTGGGTACCACTGACCTGACCCCCCAACCCCAAACTGTCTTTTCTATTGGATTAACCTCCAAACTAGAGATTTTGTTTAACCTTCGTGTCTCTCTATTTAATTAAAACCCTTTAATAGAAAACTTGGTAAGAAAAGCAATCAAATAATAAATCTTTGAACCAGCTTGTAGCACCATAGAGATTGAACACTGAAAGAGCGTACTCCACTCTTGCCTGTAGAGAATACAAAAGACACCACCTGTATACTTTGTGTTACGCTTTATTTTTTTACCTGAGATAATTTTAAATGGTGTCATTGTTTTACCTTTTGATTTTCAGACAGTTCTTTGTTGTACATACGCTGGTCTTGTCTGTGTTTATGTGCTTAAAATCAGGGTGCCTCCGGTCCACAGTAGCACTTTACCGTCTCTGCTGTTCAGCTCTTCTATTCAGTCACACAAAGGGCTTCACCCACTGTAGGCCTACTGATCACACAATACAGTACAGGATATGTAGCGCCAGATACCACAAGGCAGGGCAGGAAAGTAATTGAACCAATATCTCAACAGGGGATTTGACCAATTTAGCCAACACCACCTTGTGGTGGTCAGTAAACATTGGAATTATAAGAATCCATCTGTGATTTAAGAAGCTTCAGATACAGAAGTTCATGTTCCCTAGGACTGCAACATTTGCACCTGAGTATACCTTCATTTCTGCATACAGGTGCAATCTGCTTAGTCAACCAATCCATCCATCCATTTTAAAACTAATCTATCAGGGCTGCACCTTCCTCTCTGAGGCAAATTTTGAACTGCAACATTTGTAACTGAAAAACCTATGCCTCATGTGCTGCTGTATCCTGAGATGACAGCAGCCTTTCTAAAGTTACAAAATCTTTTTCAGAGTCTCAATTTTAAAAGGCTCCCCTGTTTGATGACTTTGCCCTGTTGTGATTTGTTTGGCCTGACCAAAACTCAGAGGCTTTCAGCAACAGTGTGAAGCCTGTGTAAAGAAGCCATAAATCACACTGAGGCCAAATATTTCTTTTCAGCTCTTATAGTAAAGCTACAAAAAGTATTTCAATTAACATTTTTACTCACTGGCGTTTTGAATGTCAAACCAAAGCCACATGCCAAGGTTTGTTCATTATCCTATAGGAGTAATCCAGCAAATTACTATTGCACTTTAATAAAGATGGGGGACTGATAAGAGAAGATTTTGTTAGATGATCAAAATCAAAGCAGCAGAGGCATTGAAATCCTGAATTTTGTTTTCAGACTTTAGGAAACTCCCTTCACAGCCACATTAGACATTATACTGTTTTTATAGGCTGCATGCAAATAAACTGACCTCCCTATCTATAGTTAGAGAAATGCCCCTTGAAATAAGCTGCTTTCCTGTTTTCCCTAAAGCCAGTTAATGATCTTATAATTGCAAGATCACTGTGGTGTTATTTTCCCACCCTGCTGACAGGTACTGCTGCAGAGATCATGAGGAGCACAGTTTTCTGAGAAATATCACCTGTAGTTCCAACTAAACAGATTGTGGTCCATCAGGTTATCGGTCTCATTTGGTAAGTTTGGTTGGTTTGGTTAGTGCTTGACTGGGATAACTGTGTGCCATTAGTGTTGAAAATACACAAACACCTGCCAGCCTATGATGCTGTACATTTTTACACTAGAGATTTTAACCTGATGATTGTATCAAAGTCACTGACTTAATAGTGTTAGTTTTTAAAGAATGCTAGATGTAAACAGTATTTAAAGCAGACAGTTTAATAGATTTTGTGCATCTTAGGATCAGTCTGTTCAGTCCTAATCAAATAGCTGAGACCTGAGATATGTGTGGTTTCAGGAGTCTTTTTGTACCAAGTATACGTTCTGTCTAGAGCAGCATTTGTCGTAGAAAGACCAGGGAGTGACCAAGCACTACAGAGGACATGAGGCACTTCCTGGTCAGGCAGAAAACACTAGTCTAACAGTATTTCATTGACTCAGCTAGAAAGCTTTATTGATCAGCCTTACATGTGATAGGAGAGGATGGACCCTGCTGTTAAAGGGCCATCGTGCTTTTTTTAACATGCTGAGCCTCAGAACATCATTTGACTTAAAATGAATCAAACTGGCACGAAAAAGGATTTCATGACAGCAATGTAATTCTGGCTATGTCATTTCACAGAATACATTTTATATGCTACAGGAGCAATCAAATGATAATCAGAGAAATCCATCTTTGTCCAACTTGTTAGTTTTTGTGTTTTCTCATTGCATACTTAGCAAAAATTAACCATAGATGTCCTCATGTGATGAAAATGCCATGTAAACCTCAGCAGCAGCAGTATATGTGTTTTAAGTTAATTACAGATTTTACCTCTAGCTCCATTAAAAAGACAAATTGTATACTTGCACACTTGGGCAGATTGCCATTACAGGTGATGAATACACAGTGGCCTTGTCTTGAGCATCACCCTGATGATAAACCTTTTTTTTTTTTTTTTTAGCTGTACTACCGGTAAACCACTACAAACAGCAAAACTGCCTTGCTTTTTGGGATGTGAAGTACCTGCATATTGTATAGTGTAACAAAGATTTAAACTTAGTGGCTTTAAACTTTTACCCTCTGTTTAGTTACTCCATGGTGCTGCAATCACAGCTTTACCATTAAGCTTCCGCTTCCTTTTTTAAGACACCAATCAGAGACACCGAAAGTCTCTAAATAAGTCAGTGTGTGTGCAGTGTAAACTTCTGGTCCACCCCTAATCACTGGAGCTGGCTTTAGTGCTCACCCAATAATTCAGACTTCCCAACACTGGTTAAACAGCTTTCTGTCTATAGAGATGAAACTAATTTCTTGAAATTAGTTAAAATTTTGATTATACATTCATGTTTATTAAGATGGATAAAAGAAGCTTAAACACCAGCAGTTAAATATTAAACTTTGGAAAATAAATGTATTGCGTAGTCTTTACGTACATCACTGTACATACTACAGCAGTCATCCAACAATGGGAAGAAAAATCTTTTACATATGCCTCTTAAGTTCTGTTTGAACCATCTTTTTTATTTTAAAGTACTGTTTAGTTAACACAAGCAGTGACAGTGACCATGACTGACCATAGAGGCAATGTACACCAAAAAGACAAAAAGTGTTCCTCAGTTTTGAAGCACTTCCGTTTGATATGAACAGAAAGATGTCATATGTTTAAGTTCAGCATGGCATTTCTATCATGTGGGATGTTTGGGAATTTGAAACATTTCACACTTTCTCAGATGCACCAACAGTTTTCAGTCAACTGAATGTAGAGAAGGTCAGCGATCTGAGGCACTTCATCACCATGTTAAATTCAGCACTGTGGCTCTTTATAAGACATCAGTGCCATACAGTGTTAAAAGTGTTGACGAGCAGCGAGTCCCTGCTCTCGCTCCATTATTGTGTTGCTCCGATACTGCCACCATTAATGTTCATGCTGTATTGTTTTCTCAGCCTCTGTGTTGTTCAAACTTCTATAAAGATATTTATTCTTCAAAACGTTTGAGAAGACAAAGTACTGTAACATAGGACATCTAAGTTTATGTTCTGGAGCCTAACAATCAAGTATACTTTAAATGTAAGTAAACATCTGCCACTCCAACATGTTTGTCAAAGAAAATATATTTTTGTTTCTCATTTCAAGCCAAAAGAGTCTTGGGAGTTCAGGGTATTCTAAGCGGAAAATGCCAATAAATTATATGGAAATTTATGTCAGACTGATTGGTTGGTGTTTCTCAGTTTAATGTAGTCAGCCCAATAAACATTTATCCAATCAAAATAATGTCACTTGAGCCATAGTACATGTTAGACAAGTCAGATTAATTTGACTTCAAATCTGTTTCCAAAAGTCATATCCAAATACAAGACACATTAAATCCCACAGTATGATCCCATGTCTACATCATTAAACTACAAACATTCTTAAACAAAAAATAAGTCAGTCTGAGTTAAGTTGTGTTATTTGGTACATTATGTATGTTATGATCTGCTCTTTTCCTGCAGGCACCACACAGCATTCTACAGATTTTGTTGTGTTCAGCAGAAGCTTCTGTCCAGTTTGACCAGGGCTCCGGTGCAGGCTGGAGGCTTTGCCCCCTGTAAATGGAACAAGACTCACAATAACATCCCATGACTCATTAGATGTCAAATATAGAAACGAAGAGAATAACTTTATAAATGTGGATGCTGAACTGATGCAAAAGCAATGAGACATTTCAGCATAACACAAAAATCTTAATATCTTTAAGTGCAGCACTTATTTTTATTTCAAAAACATGTATTTAAACTTCAAATATACAATGACAAGTGAAAGAGGGGAAACAAGCTAAAAAAGTCCTCACCTTGTAAAGTTGGCAAACCAAATGGAAAAGGGACGACATTGCCTTGTCCGCATTGTCCTCTGTGTATTCCTGCAACAGTTTGCAATTTTTACTTCTACTTATTAGTTTAACTCCTTATTAAATAGTATTTCCTTACATTATGTTAAATGTACAGAACTTAATGATTAACTCTTCACTGCAGAGACAGTGAAAGTCAAAGAATGTAAACTTAGTGCTCAGTAGTAAACTGTATGTAAACAAGCTGAGGCCCAAAAGTAGGCTATGTGCAGTGCAAACATAAGAACATGGTTTTTAAAATTTGATTTTATCAACAAGTTGTTTTTTCCTATCTATTCACATTGATTCAACATGGTTGTACAATTAAATGTAACTCATACTGAAATTATGTAATCAAATTAGAAAATATACATGTAACTGAAAAACCTGAAGTCAGCATTTTAGGCATAATGAGTATACCTCCCTTATATCATCAGATTCTGGTGTAAAAATATTTGAACCTCTGCAATTCCTACTTAATATTTTGATCAAGGTTTTAAACAATACATCTACAATACATACTGTACATCTATCATTCTGCGAGTGCCACTAGTCTTTTACCCCGTTGAAGGTGACCCAGGGGACATGTGTGTGAGCTGGGTTGAGAGCTCGAGTCATGACAGCATTGGCATGCATCAGCTGGTATCCCAGTCTTCCTTTCACACAGGAGCTGACACTCGACCAGGAGACAGAGGGAGCGTAAAGCTGGAGGCACTGAGACAACAGAAGAGAGTCAGCAACACCAACAAGACAAATCCGGTAGAATCAAGCAAACAGAATAGAAATATTAGTCTTCTGGTATTTATCAGTTTTAAAAATCAATGCATTTTTCTTTTTAACCTTTCAAGATTGAATCGATAAAAAAAGAATTTGCAGTCCTTTTGATGGTCACTTAAATGTCACTTTTTTCTAATATTCTATGATTGTTTCATAAATATTTCTGCATTTTGGACTGTTGGCAGGAAAAAAGATTATCTGAAACTACGATGGACATTTTTCATGTTTGTGTAACGTATTATAGAACTAATGATTGAGAAACTAATTGGCAGATTAACTGACATTGAAAACCATTGTTAGTTGCAGCCATATTTGTTCTAAAGTGGGGATCTGTTTAAAAACTTGATCAACTGTAGCACCTGCATCTACCCCTGAGGCCATTGGTCAGTATTAAAGCTCTGTCCATATTATTAGTAGGATATTATACTTGCATTTATGACCCAAATTATGCAAATACTTTAAAAAGATAAATAAAAATCTACAGTTTTTTTCTGTAGACACTCACAGGCTGAGCAGCATTTAGAACATCTGCAGCTGACTCCATGCAGTAGATGATGTGAAGTGCTGCCGAGTGTCCCGTTAAATGGATGATACAGGCCTGAGGAGCACATTAGTTCATCTAAAGTCAGCATCCTTTAAATGAATAAAACAAAAGTGGAGCAGATTAAAAAGAGCAAAACATGTAAACCTCAATCATGTTCCCTCTGCACTCAGGCTCTCCATGCTGACAGGTGAAAGGAGAATTTGCTGATGGAAGCTCCTACAAGACAAATACAAATCTCACAGATGATATTAAGATTTTTAAAGAAGTAGAGATTTTCTCTGTCAAAATTCCCAGTAACACTTCCTGAGCGTGTGTTAACAGGAGGCAAGGATCGGCATACCTTAGCGTTCCCATAGGGCACCAGGGTGACGGTCATGATGTCTTGCAGTATTGTCCAGGTGGGGAAAAGCTGCTGTGAGATGAAGACTCTGCAGGCTGGACACAAACACTCATAGTACAGAGTGACAGATACTGGAGGAACAGCTTGGTTTGGTCTTGTAGCATTCACTTCCATACACTGCTTCTGGACCTACATATAAAAGAAGAATGTAAGACTGCAACATGTTCTCCAAAATGTTGAGCTTTTAAAAAGCATTTATAAAAACACAGGTAAAATGGTGACACAAATACACGTGGAAAAGAGCACTGCGCATGCTGAGCAGAACCACCTCTGTCAAAAGTAGAAACTAACTATTGGTCAAACAAACATTTTTATGGGTGACTTGCGGTAGATTTCATGGCATTTATGGCACTGTAGAATAAACAAAACTTGATGATTAAGATTGAAAATAACCTTTAGCTGTACCTAGGTATGACCAAAAAAAACCACCAGATTTGTATTTTTCCCCAGTTGCCAGTCATCTTTAATTAACCTGATTAAGCTGTGATACTTTAAGCAGTCACATGAAGAACAGCTGGTGTTCAATTTCTGAAGCATGACTCTCATTTAGTCTCAGACCAATGAAACTGGACCCTGAACTCCACTAAACTCAATTTTCCATGTTCTGAGACAATGACGCTCAGTGACAATGTAAATATTATGCTGCTCAATATATTTTCCCCTCATTGTCCCAGAACAGTTAGAAAAAATATTTTTAGGAATTTCCTCTTTTTGCATAGGCCCACACAAAGTTCAGAAAAGCCTTCAAGCCTTTCAAGGTATTTGACTGATAAGAGCATAGATGACTGTAATAAGTCCTCACTAGAACAAAACTCAAAAAACTGTAATTGGAGCAAAATATAGAGTAAGCCTCAAAAGTGAAAGCAAACCCATTTATATTCCTGTGAATATAATCTAATAAAAAGATAAAAATCTGATTTTTTCGCCTGTAATTCTGTTTTTAATTTAACAGTATTCCATCTGAAACACTCACTGTTGGTCAGCCCGAGGAGTTCATGCCGAATAAGTAGTATGAAAATATACGCCAAAACTCAAGGGTCTTTTTTCTACTCACCCTACACGTTATTGCTATCTCCAGTGATCGACACCACTGAGACGGAGGATAGCGGCAGGCCGGTTTGGGATGAGATATTCCGAAACCTCCCCCTTCAACACAGAGGATAATAAGCACAACCAGCAGTCCCGACAGCTTCATGGTGGAAATCAGGAGAGAAGTCCACGCAGCCATGAGGAGAGACGACTGAGGATGAACTTCCCTCGGACCCGCCTAATTAACCACATCACCAGCTGATGAAAGCCAGGTATGATTGACTGCTCTTTAAGGGATCGTAGGTTACGCCCACTTCCAGCTCTGTGAATAGAAAAAAATAATATGTGACTGTTCAACGTTGGGATTAATTAATTGGATTCAGAAATGCTCAGACAACAATGCTGTGTAATATTGTGGTGATTGGACTCCCTCTAGTGATCCATATGTGCAGATCAGTGTCTGGAAACATATGTGCACTACTTTCTAATTAAATGTAATACCCCAGTAAAGCAAATAAGGGTGTGGTACCAGCATTAGTGGTGGGCGGATGGATCCAAATATCGATAGTATCGATACCAAGTGGGTATCGGTATCGGATCGATACTAGCCTGGTGAGATCGATGCATTTCTTTAAGTTCCGTTCTTGTTTTATTGCTGCGGTTTCGGCAAAGAGGAAATAGCCAGGTCGCCAGCAGGCACACTTACTAGTGATGGGCAAATGATACCGAAGCTTCGAAGCTTGTGTCACTCTTCCTGAAGCGGAGTGATTCGAAACGCTGTGTCGGAGTTTGTGTCAAAACGCCAGTGTCACGTGACCGATGAACGTCATCGCTGTTTCGCTTCGCGCTTCATTGCGTCAAAATGTTTCGAAGCTTTTCATTGGCTCATGGCGTTTCAATGCATTCTGAGCCAATGACAGCTTGACAGGTTTGACAGATTTGAGGTTTTGCTGCCATACCAGCTATATAAAATGCATCATTATGCTTCAAAATGGGGTTATGAGGAGATAGAGATTTGGAGCGTGAGAGTGAGAGTATTTTGGCAGGTTTCCCAGTATCCCAGCATCATCCATTCCCCGTGAAAGGATATTTTCCGAAGCTGGGGAGCTGGTCAGCCAGAAGAGGAGCTGACCAAAACTTGAGACAGTAGAAAAAAAAATTATATTTCTCAATAAAAACCTGTGAAGACAAATAACTTGTCTGCTTCTGTGAATCATTCCAAATCAACCATACAAGTCCCTAAATGACATTATCATTACAACCATTATCTTTAAAGGTTTTCCTTAAAAACACTTCACACACAAAAACAAATAATGATTCTGAGTTCAAACACCATGATCATTTGTAAAGTAGGAAGGATCTCTAATCCTATTAGCGACTTTTAGTCCAACATTTAACCCTTAATATAATTTGCATTTATTCTTTGGGTTAATCTGGAATGTGTTTGAGTATGGGGGAGAGCATCTGCATATTTTATTGTAATGACGATATAATCATTAGTTGGTATGAATGAACAAAACACTTGAATGACCACAGACTTTTCTGAACTTTTATTGCTGTCATGGGATTGAAACAGTGCCAGTGCTTCAGTCGTGCTCTTTAGAGGTTGCTATTGCTTCAGTTGTCCACCAGATGTCACCGTCACTGAAGTCTCAAAGCTTTGAATCTTTTTTCGGCACAATTGTTAGGAAAGCCTCAGTGCGTCATGAGGCTTCACTTGCGAAGCCGTGACCGGGTTTAAATAGAGGCAGGGTGATTGCTGGTAATGTGGATCAGGTGTGTCTCATCTGTGTGTTGGAGACCAGCCACGCCTCCTGCCACAGCCTGACAAACAAACAGCAAACAAACCGGAACGTCACATGTACAGCGGTATTATAATTTTATACTTGCTAATATACATTGATGTAATGTATGGTAGGCCCTAAGCTGCAGTACAGCTGTGGGTTACAATACACTTCACATATGTTAAGTATTACTATGTGCATTAAGAGTATACATTGTGAAACATTTTGTATTACTGATACATGCCTTAAAATTCAGTTGTAGTGGGTAATCTAGCATTTTTTGTAAACTGGCTTAATACACAAGTGAGCTGTGATTGAGCAGTTAGTTGATCAAAAGGAAATTTTGGCATTTTGTTTAATTTTTCCAGTCAAACAAAATGCCAAATATTTGCTGGTTTCATCTTTTAAATGTGAGGATTTGCTGTTATTATTGCTGCTGTTATTGTTTTGGCTTTTTGGTTTCACAAAACAAGATATTCAAAATGTCGCAGGCTCTGTGACATTTATTCTATGATCAGTGTCACAATTTTGGGAAATTTTATAGCTAAAACAATTAGTTGATTAATCAAGAAAATATAAATTAATGGTATCGATGTGTACATTGCGCTAATCAAGACCTTCTGGTGTTTGATTGAAAACAGCACCTCTAAGGTAAAGTGTTGAAATCCTTTTATATCATTTCAGGTTATGAAATATTCAAAACAACACATTAAACCATCATCTCAAATTTATTTGGGGATCTGAAAGTGCATACAGGAAGGAGGAAAAGTCAGGTTTTACGCCAACAAAAATGTTAACAGTTTTCTTCAGATGTGAGTCCTAATAGAAACACAAGTTACTTTAATGCCTGATTGAACACAAAACACTGAATGTTGTTGCATAATCATTACAGTAAATAAACATTTACAATAACAATATTTTCTGACAGCAACAGGCTATTAACTAAGGGTCACTAAATGCTTTAGACTGAAGCAGCAAGACCAGCATACAACCACCATTGAAAAAAATTAAGTTACAGAAACAACATTATAACAGGTACTATGTTGAATACAATGCAGAGACAAGTAGAGGTATTTGATCGTATGCACAGCTCAAAGTAAAACAAAACCACTCTAAACATATGAATTCCCTGGATTTCGAACATTTTAAAAAAAGACAAATTGTTTCTCAATTAACTTGAGAGGAAATGGGGGGGAGGGGCATTTCTCAAAATATGTTTTCTACATTATGGCATGGAAGCTAGTTGATGGGGATAGACAAGCCACTGAATAGAAGCCAAGTACTGTGTAAATGCAAATTGCAACCACTAATCAGTCCCTTTGACCCAAAATCATAACTACGCCAAACCCATAATAGACATAAGAATAACTATAATAATAACACTGAACTTCCAATATCTCCAAATCTCCATAAATACATGCTACTCTAAACCTACCCATACCTACTGTACATAACCAGTTCCTTCACCTAACCCTGTTCCTGCACATAACCATTTCTGTATAACAATCTATCCACGACACAGAACACTGATGTTGTGAAATTATTGCTTTAAAAATTGCAAAAGTGCAAAAGTTTCTGAACATTCAGTTCAAGCAGTTTTCAATTAAATAATCTTACAATATCTGTGCCAAGCAGTTACAGTATGATTAAGGTTAGCCATGTAAAACTACTTCATTAGGGTTTTGGAAAGATTTTTGTCATGGTTTTATATACAAGACAAGCAAATATTAAATATGGTTCTCAGTCATCAAACGTGCTACAAACCCAACCACCCTCCACCTTATGCTACTCCACCTAAATGGCACACTACTTCCGTAATTTTCCTGAACATCTGCATTGACAAAGATTATTTCCAGAAGAATCATTCAGTATGAACATAATTCCTAGGTAGAAGGAAGAATGTAAAAAATACAATCCACCATCTAGGAATTAAACTTAGTATTATCACCACTAAAAGCCATCACCATTACATCACCATCACCAGAGAACCTGAAATACAAGGTTATAATCTTATTAAATACAACTCCAGTATCATTTAGTCATTCTTGCATCTCACGATATCAAGTGCTCCCTTCAGTCTCATCTAACCAAGTAAATGGTCTTGATTAACATGACAGCCAGTTGGAAAGCCCTTCCTACAAGCATTTGACTAGGTCTAATTCATCTTAAGACAAACAAAGCCTGACAATGGCCATACCCCCGTTGGTATTTGGCTGATTTAGTCTTCCATGCCACAGTGCTACACACATATCAATTAAATTCTGTGCTGAAGAACAACAACAAATATTGCTGATTTTCTACTACTATTACTACTACTACTTCTTAGTTACCTGTCTAGATAATAATTGTCGAAGCAAAACTGAAGCCTGCTGTAGGTAGTAAGCTCTGAGAAAATCTTTGCTGGACAGAGAACTACTTCACATGATTTCTTAAAAATAAAAGAAAAACTGAAACCCAATGGTAGCACCTAAAGTTTCTTGCCAAAACACACGGTCCATTATTTGAAAAACCCTCAGCCAAAGTTCACACATGACATACATATTATGATACACAAATAATTTTCCAACAAAATTATATTCGTTTTAAATTGTGTTTTCAGTATCATGTTCATTTTTGTTTGCACAGTGATTAAACGTTGAAGTTACAAAAACTGACAGCAACAACAGAAAAAGACCAGATTTTCACAAACATTTAAAAAATACAAAATGTCTTGACTTTATAGAACTAAATACTATTAAGAGGTCAGCTCATTAAAGATGCCACAGAGGAAAAAATGTATTAGAGCTTTATCATTGCGACAATGTATCAATCTATTCAGCAACTTATCCGTATTTAGCACCACTGCAAGTCCAACGGCTTCAGTAATAGGGGTAGATGAAGACAGTTGTGGTATCTCCACCGCCCATGAGATACCTGTGTGCAAATGTTATGCTTTATGCTAACTCCACATTGCAGTGGTGTAGTCTGTATGTGCACATATAATTTGTACACTTTTTCTGCCTTCCTGCTACAAAAATTAACGTGGATATGTAAAGTTTCTCTTTAAAAATTAAATTGAATTACAGTGATTTATTTAACACAGGGTATTACAGCTTTCCAAAATTTCAGACTGATTATAACACTAACTATTAATTACATACAGGTTAAACGTCCTGCTGGTACTACCATCTAGTGGTTGTGTCATGCTCGGTCCACAACTTGTGCAATGCAGCATCTGAGAGTTAACTGCTGTGCAAAACTATAAAACAGATTGATGTGGTGGATGTGGTCACAAGCACAGCAGGCCATGCCCAAAAAGAAAGCTTTTCCATTTGTTATGAAATATTGTTTCACAGAACAATACTATCCCCTCAAAGGAAGGTAATAAAACATATATTTTATGGCTGGTGATGAACTTAGTATCCGAACTAGTAGCAAAATAGTGCCCACCCAAAAATGTTTTCATTATAATTAGTGATAGGCTACATATAATAACTTGGTACCTATCTGTTGCACTATGATAGCATTCAGAATCAAACATTTACACCTTTTCACTGCCACAAAGTAGGATGCATCTTTCTCCTTTCATGGCAGTAAACTAACTGACTCTCTGACAAAACCGATAACTTCAAGGGTAGATGTGCAAAAAGCATCAAGCATGTTTTGGACTAACACCCGCTAAGAGATAATTGCATTTAAAGTGACTCTTTACACAGAGAAACAAATACAATACAGTAAAAAATGTAACTATCCTGATCAAACCAGTGACAAAATGTAAAATCAACTATTCTTATTTGTTTGGTTTTAATGGGAAACCCAATCTGACAATGCTATATCAATTGACTACTGTATATTCCCCCTATAAAAATAGTTTGACTGATTCACCTTAACAAGCACCACTTCATTTCAACTCACAAGTGCACAGTCAAAGGAAATTAAGTCATTATCAGGCCTAGAGGGACCTAGATTGGCCTGAAATGTAAACAGTATTCATTTAAGGAGATAATTCTCATAACAGTACTTTTCTAATACCATTCTGAATATACATCACACTTATGATGAAAGAAAAGGTATGTTCTGCTGTTGCGTATCAACATTTACTGTATAGATTTCAATACCATCAGTTTTGTGGTAATTCTTTGAAAGTAACATGGCTGCAAAATGAAGTTATTGTCATAATTTTAAAAAAAGTCTTTTGATACACTGGATAAATTTTTCACACAGTTTTAGCCTTTGTGATTGTTTTCCAGACTACAGCTGTACACCTGATAATTGTTCAAATTGAACAACAAAACAGGCCTTTGCTTCTTGATTATTTTATATTAAAATGTCACGTCAGTGAATTCAAATATCGGGTTTACAAGTGTGTTTTCAGGTTCACATAGTAAGTGTGGTGTAAATTCAGTGTGGGAACCTGCAGGGGCATGAGGTCTTTTTGACCTATGCTTATAAACATAATGCTGTTAAAAGCAGTGAGTAATGGGAAAGCAATTGTCTTCAGTACAAGTGCTCAGTATGTGTGTGTTATGCAAACAATTGTCACATATTTTCTACAAAACAAAATTATAAAAAAATGTCATTAGAATATTTGAAAATATGCAGTAGTGACATATAAAGCATAGCAAGTTTTGTATCTTTTCTCGTACGTAATGAAGATGAAGACCATTGAATGTCTGAACTACTGTGGAAACCCAAATTTGAAAACAAAAAAGATTTATGTCAATGCCAGCAAGAATATAACCTTTATATTCCTTATGACCGAAATAAAAACTTCCAACCAGCAACAAATATATGAAACAATTTTTACGATGAATTCTCACTAATCTCCAGCTCTGATCCCTGTGCCTGTGTGCATTCTGGTTGTCTTATTTTGGATAAAGTGCTTGTATGTCCCCCAGAGTCTACATTGCCCATAGTACACATGTGCTGGGTAGTGTAGAGTCTCATCCTGAGCTCAGTTTCCCTGAAGCACCTGAAACACTACTACTGCACTGATTACATAGATTTAATATATATAATATATAAATTATATGGATTAATTTGGCTCAGAGTAGTCAGTACTGGTTGATGCCAGTACGGCACAATATAGAGCATTAACTTGGGTTTTTGTACAAAAAAACAAGAAATGTTTGAGGTACAGTATAAGGCAAGATTGGCCAGATGTAGAGAGATAGACTTTGATGCTGCATCAAACTTAATGTCTAGCCTTTTTAATATTGATTATTTGATATGCTTGACTTTCAGGAAAAACAAAACTTTACAGCTTGTGCTGAAACATTTAACGTTTGGATTAGTGGATACCTTCTATCAACATCTCTCCACCAGAGAAATATACCCTCCTTTTTATAGACAAAATTATTATATAAAATATAAAATAATCCATTATTATTCTGAAAGTCAGATACTAGTATCCTGTGTAACCTTTTGTCTTCATAAACCAATACCCTACCAAAAGTGTTGCAAGTCCAATACCAGAGGTGGTTTGGGAAACTTGCTGATACCAGTGTTGCAATAAGACATACTGCTGCAAAAGATTAAATTCAATGTTGAATTCTGTAAATGCTAACTAAGTAATCCCAGCTGTATTTTGCAAACTTTATATGCAAATGGAAACCAAATGGGATTTTTAACAATAGGAATAATAAGTGTGAAAATAGAACAGAGCTGCAGTCTGACTTTTTTGAACAAACATTAGTATCTCAAACTGTATCCCTGTTCTCCTGAGTCAGCTGACAAACTGATGCTAGTTATTAAACTACTGTATGTAACTAACAAAGCTGACAATGGCAGACTTAATTAAACTCAACTACTGTGGGAAAATGGCTCAAAATCATCTGCAGTACCTTAGCAAAGAATTACATTGCCTGTTGCTCAGTTTTGTATTTTTTGTTTGGTGTGATATCATACTATTGCAGGATTATTACATATCCAAATTTTAGCACTGAAACTCTTTGTGAAAATTCTGGTATAATGACAACACTAACCGGTACTCCATCAGGCCTGGTAAAAGTGTCCATGTCGCTGCGTCGTCAGTGCTAATACAGTGAAGCTTTGGGAAAGCGCCCTCAGGGTGGCGTGCTGGTGAGTCTCAGCTCGGCTGCTGGCTGAGAGCGGGCCAGGCCAGGGTTACATTCAGCTGCTGGTTGTGTTGAATCAGGGATGTGTGTCGGTAGTGGAGCACAAGATCTCTAAGGGATGAGTACAGGTTGTAGGGCTCAGCAAAGCCATACCCTGTGGACGTCCTGTAGATGACACAGTGCTTCACATCCCCATCCACACTGCATGAGAGAAAACTTATGTCACTTTGTGTGAACAATTAACATTTTCAACAAGAGATATTAAGTCAAACACAGACATAATTATGTGTGCATTTTGTCTACAACATGGTAAAATGTATGCTGAAAGGAAATTTAGATTAAAAGAACACCAGGCCATGACAGTCTGGAAGTTCTGAGTAAGTTCCAAAAATCGTATACAAATATGTTGGGATTAAAGAGGGGTATAAAAGACATTTATTTTCAGCATTAAAAATGTGATAACTTATCTGTTTAGTTAAACAGATAAGCAAATTTCAAGGTACTCACACAACAGAGCAAGCAAAGCAGCCCCTCTGAGTCTGACTCTCTCTGATGAGAAAGGTCCCATCCCTCCTCCCCTTCAGCAGCTCCTCTGCCTCCTTTCGTCTCATACCACCAACATACCAGCTCCTCTCTTCCTGATGTATATCATCCGCCAGGGTGTATGGGCTACATGGGGAAGTGAAAAGGAGTAATTAATTTAAAAAATATACTTTACAAAAAAAGTTCTCCCTTTGCAGGTGAATGCCATGACCTGTCTTTCAAGCAGCTGAACCTGGGTTCTTTATTTTATCAAAATTGATTAAACCAACAGAAAAAAATAGTCATAACTATTGCAGTCAGCTGCATATAACCCCTGCTACCAGGAGTGGCTTGTAAAAAACTTAATTAAAATCCATTTATTCCATTTAATGTAGAGGTAATAAAACATTTGACTGTGGTTGTTCACTCTGTCTGCACATGGCACAGATGTTTGCATGTATGATGTGCATTTTGTCAATACTTGCATACACAGTAGAAGACAGTATTCTTTCATGAGTGGCAAATAATCCAATTTATAATTTAAAACACAAGTAGAAAAAGCTTCCTGTAGATTCTGCACATTTCTGTTTTAGTGACAAAGCTGGTAGTTCCACATAAATGAGACTACTCACTCTTCTTCATTCCTGACACCCAGCCAGTCATTAATCTGGCTCTGCCTAGTGCCTTGCTGGGTGAGCCATCTGTAACATGGACACAACACAGTTAATAGACTGCAGTATGTTTATGCTTGCAGAACATGCTGTCAATAGAAATTATTATACAAAATACCAGAAGATGATACAGAAGGCTATACTATCAAGACAGGAAAGCTAGACAAAAATTAATATAAAATCAGTTTTGAATTAAGCAGCAGTGATGTTGTACATTGCCACAACAACTAAGGCACACATTCAAAGGTAACATTTTTCTAACTAAGAGTTGTTAATGCCCAATGATAACAGCAGCAGCTCTGTCAGGCCTTGCTTCAACTGCTGAAAATATAATAGCATAGTCTTCCTATCAGACTCACAATCACTACCCAGACATGAACATTGTGGAGATCCACTACTGTGGCAACATGAATTAGAACAGCTGATTGCTTTTCCAATGTTTACAACTCAGCTGTGTCATTGTATGTGATTGACTGTTTTTGAATATATTATCTCACGATAGTTTGCATGTAATGTCTTTGTTAGCTCATAAATAAAAGAAATATTTCACTACCACTCAATCTCGAACACAAGGTGCTAAAATTATGAACTTACAGCAAGTATTGATCTCGGATCTTCTTGAGCTGCACAAGGTCGGGCTTCAGACTGTTTATTTTCCTGTCGACTTCTATGTGAGCCAGGGTCTTCTTTCTTAGTTCTTCCTCCAACTTCTTCTTGCTATTGTGGATTTCCTCCACCTTGGACTGCAGCTCGTCAGAGTTGCTGGGATTAGAGGGCAACTTTAGTAACAATTCAGAATATGCTAATGTTATGTGAGCATGCTGAATGGGCGTGGCTTGCCATGAGTGTTTTTAATTCTATTTTGCCTTTTTCCTTAAAAATTGCAGAAAATAAATCAAATTGAATATATGATAAGTGATAAAATTGGGGAAAAAAGGGTTGGCATTTGGAAGCATACTTGTCAGTCTCTGTACTGCTGTCTAATTTAAGGAACATGTCGACGTATTCCTTGCTGTAACGTTCCTGAGTTTCACACTCCTCCTCAAATATCCGTATGATTTCACTGAAAGCTTTGATGGCTGTCCGCTTGCTCTGCAAGTCCTGGGAAGAAAAAGAAACAAATATTTACTTTTCTGTTCAGTTAGAGCTTACACAGTTAAAACTCTATTGGGGTAAAGCAGTCAGAAGTTTAAAAAAAAGTATCTTCAAAGATACTGTTTTTACCTAATGAATCCAGATTTACTCTTAAAGATGTCTGAATGAATAGGCTGCTGTTGTACCTGGGATGTTTGGTTAAACTCCTCAAACAGATGGTCGTACTCTTTGCTCTTCTCTTTGTATTGATCCTGAAATATCCTCAGCTGTTCTCCAACTGCATCAATGTCAACTTCCATTACAATTTGCTGCAACACAGATAAGAAATTAAGAGATCTGAGATCCTGTGATATATTTTGTCTGATCTAAACTAATAATAAAGAAGGTTAGGGGCTGTAACATTTACAGTATGCTATATCCATGTTTTAATTTTAGACATTAAAAAGCATCCTTGAAATGTACTGCTTTCTTGTTCATTATCAGTCTGCTATAGCCAAAACTACATATAGGCCAGCAGAATTTCAAGTGAAATTGTGACGCAAACTAACATCCCAAATAAAAACGAAGTTTAATAGTTTTTTTTATACATATAGCATTATATAGATATAAATAGTCCCCACATTAAAAAAATGTAGAATGAACCCACCTGCTGGTATCTGGATATTGGGTAGAGTAGCCGTGTGTCCAGTTTGCAGTTGTACTGGGCCAGTGATTTGTTCTGGTAAAACCGGATCAAGTCCACCACAGAGAGGAAGGCCAGTGGCTCAGAGAAGCCATATTTCCCCCCTTGATGGAAAATCTTTATCAGTCTGTTGGAACCATCTTTCCTATTAAAGTAAAAAATATTTTTAAAAACATTTTAATTCATTCATTTTTTTCATCTGAAAAGAAAGCATACAGACATATTCTGTTTTTTTCATTAAAAATGGTCACCATTGACATTCCACATGGTCTGCAACTTTAACCAGTGTCTGTTCACTTTAAAGGGTGTGAGCCAACAATCTCAGGGGGATTGCAGCATGACTTGGATCCCACAGTTCGTGCAGGACTTATAACAAATGTTCTGGGTGTGGGATATATTTATTCTAACGTGGGCAGGAGCAGGCAGTCAGCATCCTACTTGTGGGATGAAATTTAAAATATGAAGATGATAGACTCCTTACTGGGTTTAACTGTTCACGTAAGTGCGTTGTCCTCTACTTTCACCACAGTTCTGCACAGAACTCTTCCTGGATGCTATGATCAAACAAAGACTGCCATGTCTCAGTCCAACAAGTCATTAACATGAGCTGTGACGTGAAAGTAGCAAGTCAGCAGCTTTAGTCTTCTATTACTGTCTATGCTGGATCTATAGAACTTGTACTCACAGTACAGAAGTATATGGATTTGATTTCATGAGTTGAAAATGCTCCAACAAGCAAAAAATAAGTGTGACATCATGTCATGACAGACTATCCCTGTTAAAATTCACCATTCACCAGATGTCAACATGAATTATATGCATTACTTCTGGCTATCGGTTGTACTACAAACCATGTTACCACTAACATTAGCTTTCTCCCCCAGTCAGGAAACCGTACACACATGAGTAATACAAGGCATAAATTTGCTTTGTTTATGGTCTTAACACATAAGAGCTTTGGATCACAGTTATACATGTAAAGCAGGAGCTAGGTGTAAACAGGGGAGAGAGCATTGAATAAGTTGGATTGTGTCTTTTCCATCAGACAGATGTGAGATGGATGAGTAGAAAAAACTGTAGATGGTGTTATGTGGCTGACCGCTGGGCTCTTCATAAACTCAAATCAACAAAGCTTTTTATCTGCAACCTAGTCTTCTTGATTCAACTAAAATTAGAAAGAGACCAGAGAATGTATTAAGTTACACTTTAAAACTAGTAAAACTATATTTAGACTTTGACACCAGCAAATAACAACTGACATCTGACTATATGTATTCAATGTAGGGCAACCATAACCTACAAAATAAAGAGAACTGATAATTGTTGTATTAGCACCTCAGTAGCTAAAAATGCATTAGTAATGCTTTCCTTATTCTTCCATGTGTAGCTGTAAAATATAACCTTGTCATAAAACCCTGATGCAGAAATGTGATTTTTTTTTACAATAACAAATGTAGGACTCATGAATTATTTACCTTAGTGTGAGAGTATATTCCCCCTCAACCTGACTTGAAGCATCTCGGACCAGGAATGTGCCATCAGGAGTGTTTCTCATCATCTCATTTACTTCCTCTCTAGCAAATAAACAAAGAACATGAAGGTTTCGTACAGTTCTTGTAAGATAGGACTACAACTCCAGAAACGAAATAAATATATAAATTTTTTTTTAAAAAGTATAGTGGAATAATTGCCATTGATGATAAACTTTGATTTCCAGACTTGAAAGGAAATTTAGCAGGCAATCCATCAAATCATCAACATACCAAATGAAAATACTCAATACCTCGAGATGTTTCCCCAGTACCACTCTGCATCAGACAGCTGGGTATCAACAGCACTGCAGTCACACGTTGCCATTGCTTTGGTTAAGTTGCTCTTGGGTTCAAGATCTGAGCACAAAGTGAATAAAACTTTGGGTCACAAAAAGAGATTAACCAAAAAATGTTAATAATGTTACAAATTTGATTCTCCACAAGAGCCGTATTTTAATCCAACTGTAAGATTATCAAGTTTTCTTTCATTTGTTTTTGATTTAAATTAATGTTATGCAATGCAGTCTCCACATTTAAAATTCATGCTCTGCTGGATTGGCCATGGTCCAATCAGTTGGACTGTGATTTATCTCAGACAATGTTGCAATTATCAGGATTTTAGCAGTGCAGAGTAGCAGCTTGAAAATGACTTGCAAGTGACTGTTAAATAATATGTGACTTAGCATATTGTGGTTTGAAAACTGTTTTCAACTACATGGTCGTTTTTGCACATTGATTATACATGCTCCCACCATATGTTAGGATTTGACCTGGTCTTGTTTGTCTCAAGGATGTGTTTTTTTACATTCATTTTTCATTGTTAAAAACTACTTCAGCAGAGCAATCCACCATAATACTATCTACTATCATAATAATCATCTTTTTATTGATCACCTGATAACAACATGAATAAATAAACATATTGTCTGACTAATAGTCCATCAAGCAGGTAATTTCCAGGGTTAAAGTTTTGATTGTAAAAATGATAAAACTACAAGTCAGGAGAGGCAATAAGTGAGCTATATTTGAAGGATTGCTTGTATTTTGAACAAAATGTACAGTAATAGGTGCCAGCAATCATCACCAAGAGCACATGTTGTTTATTTTCCCTTATTTTGGAACGATAGAGATTAAATATGCTTAAAAAAAAAAGGATGTGGTACACTTCTAAAAAGCAGAGCAAAGAGATTTTGGAGAGTACCTCCTTCCTTGGCGATGTTTCTCAGGGCAGGAAACATATCATCATGATCAACAAGGGAAGAAAGGTCCTGCAGGAACGCAGTCAGGGACGCGACACTGAGCTTTGCAGTCGTTTTGGCCCACCTCAGGCTCCCAGAACTCTGAAACCATGCAACGTCCCAGTGTTACCTCCGATGTCAGTTCAGGTCAGTCTGTATGTGGCTATCTGCACTTTGTGGCTGTTCAGCACACACTGCTGGCCCAATGACAAGGCCTCAAGAGGGAGATATCGTTGTGTTGCTTGGTCTTGCACCATGTGGGAGACTCTGTCCAGACTAGTCTGCTGACAGGTGACACTGTCTGACTGCCTAAAATACCAGAACTGGCACTCCTCAACGCTCAGGCACATTCACCCACACTCAGTGCTGCTTAGTGCCCGACCTTGCCTTGCCTCGCCTCGCTTAACAAACAACAGCTGTCTGCAAAGAGATGCCATGTTGGCCTGAAGGACTGGAGCTGATGTGCCAGCATGTATGTTTGTGTTTATTGACCCTGCGTGTGTTCATGTGGCATTGGGGGGGAGGGAAAGGTGAGAACCTGTCCGTCAAGCATTTCCTGTAAGCATTGCCTTTATGTGTGAATTGTTTGTGTTTACCAGTATGTGGCTATGCACACAAGCTCTGATGCACACGTGTAGTGAGAGGTTTGCTGTTAGCAGTTGATGTAAATCATCCCTTCACCACTTGTGTTGGCATGCCTGGAGATGCATTAACTTGCTGCTTCAGATGGAGATGTATGTTGCAGGAATCACATGTATGCTGTGTAAAATTAGAAAGGGCGGGAACTCATCCACCCAGAGCCTTCAAACATTGAAGCTCTGTTAAAAGTTGTCATGCATACAAACCTGAGAATAGCTGTACATCTATTGAATCTGTTGTTATTAACCCACAATCAACTAATATCTTATAACCAAAGTGAATATTGCTGTTATGCCCCAAACTCTATGTGACTGAATGAACTTCACTTTCCAACTCTGTTGCAAACTTATGATTGCTACATGATTGATTGCTGTAAATGTTACCATCACACAGTGGAGTAATGGTTAAGCAAATAAACATGATTCATAAGGAATTAATTAACATCTGATAAAGTTTACATTCTAGACAAGAAATTCTGCAGACCTTCTAAAGACTCATTACGTTTAGCAGTGGTTTGGTTGGGAAAACTGCTGCTATGTTGCACAAAAAGAAGAAAAGACACTTCAGGAGCCAGCACCTCTTTCGCAGTTACTATTATTTCAAAACCATATCTGTACTGATCTGTACAGAGGCTTAATATAGTATCTTTAATATTACCTTGATCTGCTGGTGAACGCTCAGGCCTAGTAGCCAGGTCTGTCTGTCTGCTGTTGTGACTGGTGAAGTGGGAATGATGTCATCAGAGGAAACTCAGAGGGGGGGTCAGGATTATCTTCCATATGGGTGATGCTGCCATTGATGACCACAGCCTTGTCTCTGAGGTGGAGGGTTGCTAGTGATGGTACTGGAAAATCAGCTGGATGGAGCTTGCTGTCTGTCGCGAAGTCTTTGCTGTCAACCGGGCTGAGCTGGAAACCCTCTTCTGTCATCTTTACAAAACAGACTGAATAGTCCAGCTAGGTTTTATTGAGGTGGTGAAGCAGCAGGAGGCTCGATGCGATGTTGCCTTTGATCACATAATATCACCTAAAAGTTACACTTGTCATGGTGGAAGATGGGGAGGGTGATGGTGCAGAGTTCATGGCTGCCCTGTGTTGTAGTGGTAGAGCATGTTCCTCAGCCTGGATTCCCAGTTTAACCATATCACATAGCAGTGTGATGACATTACAGATCCTATGTGTTTTCCTTAGGGGGTTAACTGTGGTCAAGTACTGTTTTGCTTCACAGTCATTTCCTTCCCTGTCTGGTTCATAGATACGTTGACACTAGTTATTGAGCTGTAAACCCTCTGTAGAGTGACAGACTAAAGCGCAACTCCCTGATTTCTTCATCACCTCTTGTCTTAGTACCTAAAACAGAAAAGGCACAGAATATGAGGATCAGCACAAAACAATGTTGAATTCAGAAGAATGAATTTGTGCCCTACAAGTTACAAGTTACATTGGTCATAAGATGTTTAACCAAACACCCCTATTGAAGTCCAGTATCACAATGGTTTTTGAGGTAGTGAAATCCTTGTTTATTACCTTTTCACTTTCTGCCCAGTGTGTATGAAATAAGCACGAATAGGCATTTCATGGATTTTATACAAAACAGGCTAGAATGCTGTTTGTTGCAATGAAATACAAAAGCACTATCAATGGTATGCATTGCATGACAAAAAAATTACATGTGTCAAACAAAAAAATAATTTTGTAAACATTAAGTTACAATTAGTTTGGTATCATTGATTTTAGGACTTTAACTAATAAGTAATTGATTTCATTATCTGTTTACTGATTATTCAATGAATAATTTAGTAATGTAATTCATTCTTGACTCTACAAAATATCAGAAAATAATGAAAAATATCCAGTACAGTTTCATGATGCTCAAGGTATGTAGGTACCTAGGTGATATCATTAACTTGCTTGTTTCCCATAACAATAACACTTAAAAACCTTTAATTATTCTTTATATTATAGAATATAACAGAATTTCTGCATTTTGGGAAGTCTGGGTTGACTTCTTTTAACAAAATTACAGTACAATGTTACATCATGAAACCAATTACATGGTTAAAAATTCAGGGGGACTGCAGTTAAATCCTCCTCTCCCAAGCATCTAGGATTAGTCAGCGGTTTATTATCCTCCTATACCCTTTGCTATGTGACATCCTATTGAGGGAAAATGAGGTGGTGGTGGTGGGGGGGTATCATCTTGCTGCTCTGTGAGAAGGAACTGACTGTAACAAACATTTTGGTTGGAATTATTTTAGCCAGAAATCTGTTTCTTTGTAAACATGGTTAATCTCATTTGCTGTATTGCTGTCACCTTAAGATACAGTTGAAAAAACCCACAAAAAAATCACCTCATTTAACTTCACTACCTTGTAATTCTTATGAAAATTTCTAGCATAGATTTTAGCTTTGATTCTAAGTAACAGTGGAATCAAAAAGCTTTAAAACTGTTACACAGATTAAATGGCAATTGAAAATTGGTGATGTTATTAGACACCATTTTTTAATTTATCTGTCTTGCTGATGTTATTAGACAGTATTTAAAGTGCCATCTGTTTTAATAAAGCATCATATAGCTGCATTTAAATTCACTGAGTGAGGCAACATTATAAATCAAATGTCGAAGTATTGGAAATGGCGTCAGAATCAAAATGCTTCCAATGGTACGCAGCTGCGAAATCTTCATGGCTCAATGTTCAGAGTACATTGGGTTGTGTTCCTGCTGAAAAGATGCTAAACATAATCTCAAAGTCCTCCGATTTTTATTACATGTCTGTTTTCTCATGTTTTGATATGTTGTGGCTTCAGTAAAAGAACAAAAAAATCATAATACATCCATCTGACACATAGCTCAGTTACTTCACAGTCATGTTCTATTTGTATTTGTAAGTCAGAAGAACATGCGGTCCAAAACTAGTTTGTTTTAATGAGGACCTAATCAAAACAGTGTTTGTTCGGCTCATGCAGTATTATCAGATTGGCAGACCCATAAGCAATATTGAGAACGAAAGTTAGAGGCATGAAAATCTCAAATCAGTGCTGAAAATGTCACATATTTTCAGTGCTGGGCAATTGGAACTGTCAATCCACCATCAAACAGAAAATGCTGAAGGTTTATTTTGCTGATGATGACATCCTCTGAACGTGTTATTATTTTTGTGAAATATTTGGACGCAGTTTCTTATTGCTCAGTGTTGCATTTCAAAAACAGGAAGGCTGACGCAATATTTCCCCACCACCTTCAAGCTTACCATCGTCCCTTACCTAAGCTTGGATTGACCGAGAGATGTAACGACTGAACATGCACAGAACTTTCAAAATGGCAACTTCATGTGAAGTAAACAACTGGACTGCCTGAAAAAATGAGACATCAGGAAATCTATGCACAGGACAATACACACCTACCTGGGCCAAGAAAGAAGGGACTGGGTGGCAGTGGAAGCCAACATTTCATCGACATCCATGAAGTGGTGAAGATGTGGCTGGACGCACACGTGGCTCAGATCAAACCAACCACCGGCCTTGGTCCTCACGCCATTCTATGTCCCTCCACCTCCCGACACACACTCCTCCTATCCCGTACCGCCTCTTTTTCCGTGTCCTCCATCTTTAAAGATCCTCTCCACTTGGTTGTTGTCCATCCCCTCTGAGTGGCACTTTTTCCCACGATGTCATTCCTCTGGGTATTTTCTCCTGTCTTTACTGATGCTTCTCATGTCTTCATAAAAATCTAGCCTATTAGAAGACATTGTCCACTTTGCCTTTACTTTAACTTCTTACTTTGCTCTTCCACTGATTGGTTAAGTGCTTTATAAAAAAAAACTATAAAAATATACAAATATGAAAAATCTATGAAAAAATCTGTGTAGGATTTACAGCTTTTGCAGTTAAAGGAAAAGAAAAAGTAAAAGTAGCAGCACTGCTCTTCACACCGTAACTCTTTTTCACAGTTTGAGAGCACGGTGTGGATGTACGCTGGGGGGACAGAAGCATGAGAATGAGTCAGTGGGAAAAAAAAATCCTATATAAATAAATAAGGGAAGGATGCCACTGTTGCTATACAGAGCAAGAGGCTTAGTCGTCTCCTTAAATCCTATTGGCCAGCCTGTTGCCATGTGCTCGGGAGCCAGCAGAGATGCTGCTAACAAATCAAGGAAATGTTCTAATATTAGACTGTATGTATCCAGGCAGCGTGAGTCCCTGACCTCTCAACTCTGCCAGCGTTGTATTCCACTTCACAGATCAGCATAATGAAAGAATTGGTGTGGAAGTAAATGGTTAAAAAAATGTCACGGTACTCTAGACAAAACAGCAGACACAGCCCCCCTCTACCCTCCATGATATCCCAGTCAGTGCAGTTATAAACAGACAGAGAAGGAAAAGACAGCTTCATCTTCTGTCTGGATTTCTGATATGTTACAGATACATATTATGGTTTCACTGTATTGTGATTCCCTGGAGAATTTGTGGAAAATACAGTCTGTCAAATAGTTTTTGTAATATATTAGGTTTTACATTTTAGCAATCGTATACTGACAGGTTCTGCTTTAATAAACTAGGTCGTTGCTTTAAAAATTAAAAAAATTTCTGGTGTTTTATCTGGATTAATTATCTGAATTAACCTTGCTAACTAATATTCCTAAATCCTTTCATTATCTTGTTTCAATAGTTTCCAGATACATTTTCTGTTATGTGCAGTAGTGTCTTCCTCTGAGAAAGCTTACATTTACAACAAACTGTGTCGTTAATCTCATAATTACTCATTTTGTGTGCAGATGATTTGGTTACATTATCCCACTGCACTGATAGTCTCTACCAGCTGTTGAGTAAATGCTTCTAGAACAGTGCTGGCATCAGTTTAAATGACATGAACATTAGATGTTAAGAGGTTACAAATATTTTGCTGCTTTATGTTAATAAATTCAACAATGGGAAGACTTTCTTGTTTTAACTTGTTGTGTATAGTGTTTGAGATTTTATTTTTTGGTTTTCTTTATAAATGCACAGATTGGATAGAAAATAATGTTAGTCGTTTTGGTAAATCCTACCACAAACTAGGTCATACATATGAGAGGAGGTATAACATAAGATCATGTGTTATCTTTAAGATAATTGTTGCTGTCATTGTTTGAGCATAGAAAAAGGATAGAGGACAACAGGAATACCTGAAAAACCAGTCAAAGCATTTCATTGTATATTTGCATTGGAAATTGTACTTAAAGCTCCACAATGCAAATACATAAAATATTATCAACAGTTGTTGATGTACCAGTATGAGCTGTAAAGATTTTACATTCCAGTGTATGTTTGGTAACACATTCCTCATGTATGACATTTAAATACAATTAATACATACAAAAATATCATCTTGAGAAAGGTCACCACCAACAAATCGTAATTTACTGAAATTAAAACTATCAGAGGTGCACATAGCACATGTAAAACAATTCCCTCCGGAGAACTGACGGCTGATGTACTGTTCACTTCCTCATTGTAAGAGCAAGAAACTCCTTCCTGGTCTTGGGATCATCATGAAATCTTCCCAGCATGACACTTGTAACAGTACTGGCATTCATCTTCTGCACACCTCTCATCACCATGCACATATGACTGGAATGCACAAAAGAGGTTGTTTAAGTCAGAACCCATGTTTAGTGAGTCCAACATCAGACCTTGGAGTTATGCTATGTTGCTTACCAACTGTCATTAGAAAAGTAGCCACAACACAGTAAAATACACTTGAATGTTTATCAAAAACAGATTATGATAGAAAAGACACTGCAAATAAGTAAATCTAATATGGATAGTAAAAGAGGTGACTACGCACACAGCCTCAATCACCACTGCCACTCCAGCAGGCTCCAATGCCTCAGAGATGGCTGAAGCAATCTGTTTGGTTAGACGCTCCTGAACTGTAGAAAAAGTAACATATAATATGTAACGCAGATACATAAAAATGTACATAAGAAATACAAAGATAGACAAAAAGTAGAGCTGCATCAATTGTGGGAATAATTGGTTAAAGAATAGTTAGAAAAATTATTGGCAACTATTTTCATCAATTAACCATTGAAGTAATATAGCAAAAAAAAAGCCAAGAAAAAGGTTTTGCTTTTCAGCCTTTCTGACTTTATATTTCATATCACAGTAAACTATGTATATTTTATGTCTTTTTTTTTTGGGGGGGGGGGGTAATAAGACCTTTGAGGACATCACCATGGACTGTGAGAACATGGGATAGACATTATAAATTTTCTGACATGGTTTAGACAAGATTTTTACCTTGAAGCCTCCTGCTGTAGATCTCAACAATTCTGAAAGAAAATGGAGATTAAGAAAATTATGTGTCTTTCTCTCTCTATCTCTCTGTATGTGTGTGTGTTTACTGTAGTCACGTACCTTGCCAGTTTGCTGAGACCAACCACTTTCTTGTTTGGTAGGTATGCTATGTGAGCCTTCCACATTAAAACAAAAGCCATATGATTATTAAAATATGCTTTATAAACAGATAGATTCTCTAATCCAGTTAAGAACAACAATACATGCAAATATCACTTAACTTTAATCTTATTTCAGATATATCAGTGTCAGGGTAGATGTAAGCAGATAAGAAATTGCAGTGCATTAATCCCTGTTTGTGTTAATTCACCTAAGGCATTAGGAAAAATGTATCTTTTAACGTAATATGTACTGCTTATTAAATATTTTGGCCTAATTTCTTTAACAAGTTTTTATGTAAATAAGACAAGACGCAATATTTCTTTTAAAAATATGACAATGCAAAATCTAGTTTGGGGATTTTTGGCTCAAACATTAAGCGGGATTTCAGAACAACTTTGTTTGAAAGTACCTTGCCAAAAAAGGGCACCAGGTGATGCTCACAGAGAGAAAACAGCTCAATGTCCTTGACAATCACCATCTCTTCATGGTTTTCATCAAAGATTGCATCATTTAAGATATCTGTGGGAAAATTAAAAATCTGATTTACATTATAGCGGAGTAAAGAATGAAATCCAAAGTGGGAGATTTGTGCATTTGTTAGGAACCAGTATTTAGCAAACTATTATACTCTATGAACCATTTATTGTTTCATAAATCAGAAAAGAAACCAGAGCTATATGCTTTCAAAATATGGTAAGGCTGTACTGGATAGCACCAAAATGGATTAGTCATATCTATGTTCTTTGTCATTCCTTATTGAAAAGGGTTTTTTTGACAACTCATTTTCCCAGACTAAAGACTACCATTACTGAAAGTTTTGTCATCAGTATGATAAAGAATAAATCTATCCTTACCTTGGGTTGTCTCCTTGTAGCCTTTGGTGAGGAACTGCATGGCTTTGGCTGCACGTAGTGGTGTACGTAGAAGTCCCTCTCGGTCCACGTCCTCACCAAGCTCACTCAGTATGGTGCTATAACCTTTCTCAATGCGAGACAGCTTGTTTGAATCTGCAGCATCCTTGGAGGCCTTCTCTTCTCTGCACAAACCATTGTGTTTAGACTCGATGCACATGTTTAGGTATTCGGTAACTACGCTGTTCATCTCTGAAGCATGGTGATACTCCATTCTGGCTTGTAGTATTATTTTCAGAAAATGACACTGCAGGAAAAAGTGAAACAAGCCCAGTGGTAAACTGTTGGCTGAGTGGGGTCAGAAAGGATGTCGCCTTGATTCTTAAAGCCTGATGTGGAGCCCTGAGGCTACAGCATCACAGGAGCCTTAAGATACCCATGCAAGAGAAAATTACACGTGAATCATTTCCTCATTTGAGCTTGAGTAGGCTTACACTTTCCACACAGACAAGGTATCTAATGACTACACAAATCAATTTCAAATTCTCTTGTATCAAATGCCATGGAGCATCCTTTCAATGATCTTGTGATTTGAGTTTAAATACCTAGAAGTCCCATGCTCATATTTGAGGTCACAGAAGACCAGTGCTAAATATGTGTAACAATTACCGATCACATGCAAGCCTTGACATGCTTCTGTATCTTGGATTGGGCAGTGAGATGAGGCTAAATATGATTCAAAGAGGGCTGAGATAATGCTCTGGACTGGCTCACGTTTAACTCTGTATCAAAGTGGGGTCCCCTTGCAAAAGTTTGAAGTTACTAGATATAATAAGAATAAATATATAGATGGTCTAGAGAAAAAGCTAGACTAATAGACTGGTCAGACTTGATACCTAATTATACACCTGAGAAAGAAAGAAGAGAATTTTGAACTTTCTTAACTCTTGAAAACAACCCGGAAGTTCTGGTTTCACTTCATCTCTCTGTATGAATGTATACATTGGTGCTAATGCCTTGTTTTAGGTCATTTAGATACATATTTTATTAATATTATTGACATTTTTCAACTGTAAAATGTCCGGCACATATCTTGGTCAAAATTCTTAATGAATGAATGAATGAATAAATACATGTATAAAGTATCATAAGCCAAAAAACAGCCGATAGAGTAGATAGATGGATGTTTTTATCTGACTATTTGCCTAGCCAGGATAAATGTTGATTGAGAAGGCTATGTGTTCAACTACACAGAATAGGTAAATTTGTTAGCATTTAGTATTATGCACAGTAACACTTTAGAAATATCTTTGACGCAAGCCAGCAACATATATCCTCTGCCTGTGAACATAATTAACTAATTCCAACATCGACAAGATAGCATTTGGAGCATAAGCTCAGACAGCTCTTTGTTATGGTCTTTTTTTCATGACTAAATTCCTAATCAGTTTTGCATAATTATTTTCCACAGTGTAAAGCATGTTCCTTTATGTTTCAAAGAAATTTTACTTCACCTCTTTTACTTCCACGAAAATGATGAATAACATAATTTTAAAGATATCAGCACAGCCACATTTTCTTGTAATTCTGAACAAACAAAAACAATCTATAAAGCTCTATTGTGATGATTACAAATTAAGGTTTATAGTCACAGGAAGTTGAACACACTTTAATACCTACAGCTGAAGATTATAATCATGTGCAGTTCATTTGCTTGAGCAATGTACATGTACTGTCAACAGTTAGTTCAAATGCAGCAAGCAGTATGATACTGGAAGTCAGTGGCTGGACATCCAGAGCAGTGACTTTGACTCGAGATCTGGGTCCACATTTTATATCTTACTTGAGCATTTTATTCAACACAAGGCTGGCCTTCACCCTGCTGACTGTCTTGTGCTTCAGAAGAATGCTGTTATTGAGCCAGATCTTGTAATAATTCGGCATGAACACAGGACATCAGTCAAGGCCATAAACAGATCTTTTTATGGTTAATGCACTGAAAGATTACTTTGTCTTTGTTTTTTGTCTTCTTCAACATTTTATACTGAATATGCTGCCAACTATCATAATTACCTTTATCATGAGGATTATTTTAACTCTCAAAAGATGCCATTATTATAAAAGATTCATCCTGAGACTTTTTGTGCTTCCTTGTTACCTTTATGATTTCAGAACTATCTCTGATTTAATCATGAGTAAATGTTGGGTGTTTTAACTATGACATTGTTTTTTTATTTATTTATTTTTTTACAATATAACTACTGGTATATTATTATCTTAAAAGCCATGACTGTGTAGACACACACCAAGTTCAGCTTTTTGATTGTGGCGATGCTGCCATGATTACTGATACCTGAAAATGCACTACAGTTTGTCTGTATTTTAATTCCCATTTTGTTCATTTTGAAGGCAATCATGATGGTACCGAATGTGAAAGAAAACTGCACGCAATCATAAACGAGGGGGCGATGCCATAATAACACATTGTACCTCACACAGTTAAGATTCTTTGAGCTGTGTGAATGTCACCAGACACATTCATGAGGGGTGGAGAAAAAAAGCTATTACACTGAAAAGAAAGACTACATTTGAATAAAAGTTTTAAATTCAATGCAGTAATCAAGTGGGTGATTATTCAATAACTTGAAAATCTTTTCTCAATTGTTTCAAGTTTTTTACTTCTATGCAATTTTTACGATGTTATATAAAATGATCTTTTTTGTGTTTTTACAGTATAGTTAACTATGCCTGTTTGTATGTTTTTTTTCATTTTTATGACATACTATTCACTGACATTTTGATGTTTTTATCTAATTTATGACAAACTATATTGTGGCTCTTTTGTTTTTACAACATACTGTACAATATGGCTGACTATAACTCACTATACTGAGTTGTTTCACTTTTTTTTTTTTTTTTTTTTTTTAGCATTGTTGTTATTATTATTTATGCCAGAAAGCCATTTTTAGCATTTTGAACACATTTAATCCTAAGGAGTATTTATAAAACACTATTCTATGAGGTTTCTTTGATGGTTTTGGTCATTTTTTGGCAGTTTTGATTACATTTGGCAGTTTAAAACTGCAATCAATGCCACACCAAATTTGTCCTAAAACTGCAACAAAACATCAAGGAATAGTGTTTCATACATACTACACAGCATAACAAGTGTTGAAAATGCTATAAAAGGTAAAAAAAAAAAAAAAAAAAAAAAAAAAAGGTCAAACTTTAGTATGTCATGAAAACACAAAAAAACACCATACTATACTATGTCAAAAAGTGTAATAAATGTGAAAAATAAAAAATTCTAAAAATGCCTCAAAACATCAAGGAATAGTGTTTCATACACACTACATAGCATAACAAGAGTCAAAAATGCATAATACCATAATACCCCAAAATGCCATAGTATAGTATGTTGTAAAAATGTGAACGCAACAAAACATCAAACTGTATATGATCATCACTCCACAGCAAAATATGTGCAAAAATTACAAAAAAATAATTATGTCATCATTTATGTCATTAAAACAAAAAAAACACATACTATATTGTAAGAAAGAGAAAACTGTCAAAATTTAACATGGCCGAAAAATGCCTCAAAACATTAAAGAATTGTTGTTTTTAAAAAAAAAAAAAAATAACCCATACCATAACGGGCATGAAAAATGCAAAAAAGGACTTAACTTATTATTTTTTAAAAATGCCACCACCCATCAAAAAATTGCTGTAGTATAGTATGTCATAAAAATGCGAAAAATGTGGAAACTTTAAAAGTCCTCATAACACGATAAAACATCAAAGAATAGTGTTTGATAAACACTCCATAGCATAATATGCATTTAAAATGCAAAAAAGGTCAAAGTATTGTATGTCATAAAACATGAAAAAATGCCAGATTATTGTATGTTGTAAATGTAAAAAATGTCAAAATTGTAAGTCCTGAAAATGCAATGAAACATCAAAGATTAGTGTTGTGTCAACAATCCATCACATAATATTCAAAGAATCAAAAGATCAAAGATCCAAGAATAGCATTCCATAATCACTCCACAGTGCAAAATGTGTAAAAAAATTGCAACCCCCCCCCCCCCAAAACGTCACATTATAGTATTTTGTAGAAAGTGAAAAAATGTATAAAATGTATTGTATGTCTGGTGTTATATATTCCTGTTTGGAAGAAATAGCTTTTCCACCATTGTTGGAGACAGTTTTATGAACTCCACCATCACTGTGCAAAGAAATGCTTCCTGAAAACACACATTACAAGTCAGTATTCATGGAAATGTGTTTATTTCAGCCTGGAAAATATATACTGTATAGTATGAACATACACTGCACAGACTATGAAGATAAAGTGGTTCACAGATCAGTTAATGAAGGCAGGACAGAAAGGGTAAAACATACACTGTGTTGTTCACTGGCATGACTTTTGATGTACATAGCACATCAGATATTATGTTAAATGAGAACTAACAGTAAAGTAGACAAACCAGGGAGTCAATATGATACATTTTCTGGAGCATCAACACTGTGTGAGGTATTGTGATGCATATTGTTGTGTCATTGTGTTGGGCTTACGTGGAAAATAAAAGTTCCTGGCTTATTGTTGTATATCATGTGCAGCCACAGTGTGTGTTGCTTTAACAGTAAAATATTAATGGAGTGCAAAAGGTACATGTAAGGCCTTATCTTGTCTCAGAAAAAACAAGCATTTAGACATGCTAGGAGCTCATATTAGTCAAGTACGTAATAATTCCATTCATTAATTTTACGGAAAAATAATATTTTTATATTAACAAACTTATAAATGCAGGACATATGGCAATATTTAAATATATATAGATTTAAGTAAATTCCAGTGGAGCTTTTCTTGGCTCTTATCCAGTTATCTCATCTGCCTGCCTCAGTGAGCTGCTGTGGTCAGGTCAGTCTGTCGGCCATGGCTTGTGGGGGCTGGTGGGGCTCCGTTGCTGGGCCTTTGGACTCCCCTGCTACATAAAATGTGAGTGACAGGGTAGAGTTTTAAAAGAGCATACAGCATCCCTGTACAGTCTAATGCAGTTCAGTACAAAAGCTCTCCCATACAATCCATCTTTACAGATTTTCAGTTTTTGGTTCCATTATACGAAATGTGTAAAGTTAATTAAATGCCTTTATTTTAGGTGATAGTTAAAATTATGATGTTTTAGTCTACATTGTATTGTAAGATGCTTCACTTTTTACACTTAATATTTCTACCCAGTTTTAACCAGGGCCAGAATATTAGGAGCACCTCTGAATATATAGTTGCATTAACACATCTATGACAGTGTCAAAAAGTGAACATTATATGTATAATAAATGTAGACTTTATAACAGAAAATTTTTATTGGACCAGCTTAGACCGGGCAGCTACACCTAATGAAGTGGCCATGGAGTGTATATTTTGTGAATATATGAAGAATGCAAACATTTTACCTTTGATACAGTAGTTCATTATAGAGATATTGTATTTAATATAAAGTAATGCATCAATATTTGTTTTCAGTTATAAGTAGGTTAATTTAAACAGGGAACTTAACCATTTGATTCCTGGGTAATTTAACAAAAGTAACAAAATACAAAATAATAAAATTATTAGTAGTCTTTTTACATGGCCTCTGTTGGCCAAAGTTTACAGGAGCTTGACAGTACCTAAAGGGGGCAGCAGTGCACCTTCAGTCAATGTTGCCCACACCCTTGGTTAGAGACTTGTAGAGGAACTTATCCACTTTAAATACAAGAGACATAGCTCACTGTACAGATATGTTGTCATGGTGACCTGCACCAACTTCAGCCTGCTTCCATGTCATTTCCTAGTAAATATAATGCTTCTGGTTTTAGACCTTTTAGCTTGTGACCCCAAAAATGAAGCACTAAAAATGTTGATATTTATTATTCTTTTTCAGAACACCCTTTTGCAGTAAGGTAGGTCAAATTTCTTTCACTGATATTAGTATGTTCCATTCACATATTTCCTTTGCTATAGTCTGCTATAATGTCAATAAAATAATTTTATTTTCATGCAAAATTAAAGTCACCAATTTTCAGTTACTCAGACTATGCAGACACTCCCTGTTTGCCTAAATGAAATTCTTGTGTCTCTGTGGGCACATCTACACCGAAAAGCGGGATGTGGGTGGGAGGGTAGACTCACCACCACAGCAGTCTGGGTCTTGGCATAATTCATATGGGCGTAGAGCAGCACAGCTGTGTCATTGTGAGATGCCTCCAGTGCAATGGACAGAGCATTACTGCCATCCTGCAGACAGAGGAGGAAGGGGAGATTAAAAAAAAAACAGAAGGGAGGCAGACAGGGAGTTAATTGGCCCTAAACACAGGAGAGTGAGTTTCTAACAAGAAAAGAGGGCTTTTACAGTTTGAGATGGCCCATGTGATCGACATTGGACAAGGTTGTTACTTTTTCCAACCGTTTTTATTCGCTCTGCACGTTGTAAAGTGCACAGAGCATGTGCAGAGCCACTGTGTCTCTGTTTGGGTGTGTTGCATCTGTTTTGGGTGGAGAGACATTAATCCAGCTTTCATCATAGCATATCTTTGTTTTTGTAATTGTACTTTCCTGTCATAACATCAAACAAGTAAAGCAGGTTACAGCATAAAGTGTGGTTATGACACTATAACGTTTCAGCAGTAACAATGTTTGTGTGTGTGTGTGTGTATATTTATATATATATATATATATATACACACACACACATACATACAAACATATACATACACACGCACCTAATTAGACAGTATAATCAAACAGAGCTGATTTCTTTCACTGAGCATAAAACCCCTGCCAGAAAGTTGTGTACAAAACTATCTGCAACAGTACTGTAACTGTACTGTACTGTAACAATACCTTTACATCTCAGGCTAAAAGAATGCATGAAATAAAACTAAAACAATATCAACACTGCATCTGATTTTCTTTCTACTTGCACTTACTTGGCAGTTTGATAACTTACCTACCTAGCTAACACTAATGCTGTGTAGCAACAGTCCTTCAATACATCCTTCCCAGCATCAATTTGTGGCACCATTTAATTGTATTGCATTGTACAGATTTTTTTTACCTTGTCCAGTCTATTTATATGAATGAGGTTTCTGTTAAATAACAGAAACACCCTTCATTTCAAGAGCACTATAAGCTCCATCAACCAGAATGATCATACAGTTCAGTCAGCATCTTTCTACTGTTTTAACAGACATTACAACCTTCACAAAGGTGGTTTTAATGCAGGACTGTTGTATTAGACTGCATTAATCAACTGGTAGCTGAATTTATATCTCTATCGCACTGTACAGTCATGGTTTGACTTGCTGTTTTGTGTTTAAGGAGGACAGGGGAGGGGCTTTTCCAAATACCCCCCCTGTGTCCACTGCATGGTCCAGCTGTGCTGCATTGAAACTCAATCTAGGAGCTGCCTGCACCGAATGGCCATCTCTTTCTGGGACTGATATGAACACTCAAATATTTGTCTGCCTGGTCTCCCCTCAAGCATCCAGACCAATTCACTATAAAATCACTTTGGAATACACGGCTGTGCAGATTAACAATCAAATGAAACTAGAACTGTCACAAGCACCAACGAGAGGAGTGTTGTCCAAGGCTAAGAGGTGGCAGTGGCAGTTTGCAGTGCTGTTGAACTGTACTACATTAAAAAAAGAGGTGTGTGTGCATGTATATGTAAAGAATAATAAATGTCCTGGAGTTTTAAGGAAAAGAACAGTTGCTGCTGCCCTGTGTATGGACCATGTGGTAATCTATGCTAGTGTATGAGCCTGCAGGGCATTGTGTCTCAAATCTGTAAGTCTGTGGCTGTGAGCAGAGGAGCTGCAGCTTTGTAATTCATCCCCTGAGGGCTTGTAAGTAGAACAGTGATTGTGTTTCCTGTAAACAGTGCTGATTTGAGCAGCAGGCAGATGAAACTAATCTGATAATGGTTCTTTAGCTCCTATGGCTTGCAAACTAAGAAAAAACTAAAAAAGAGAAGGAGAGAAAGAATAGACATGGAGAGGAAAGTGCACAGACACATTTCCCACAAGGGGCTGTTTCCTGAGTACAGATTAAGCTGAATCCCAGACCAGAAAACACTCAGATGTTTTCAGCAGAGATCGAGCTTGAGCATTAGCCAGAATACATAACTCAAAATTTCCCTCAATGTGTGCATAAGCTAAAAGGCTAAAATGTAAACAGCTTACATTGTCCACAATGGATATGTCACAGCCAGGCTGTTCCAGGAGCAGTTTGACGATCTCAGCTCGGCCATGTTCACTGGCACACATCAGAGCCGTGGAGCCCTCGTCATCCTGCACGTTAACGTCAGCGCCACACTCGAGCAGTGCCCGCACCATCTCCTGACGCCCATGACTAACAGCAAGCATCAATGCTGTCTGGCCCGCCTGCAAAAAAAGAATAAAATTATGAATATTTCTTCTTGAGACAACACAGATTTTTCACATGCTGCCACTCTGGTCATATTACCCATTAAGTGACGAGAAAAGGTTGCTCATATCTGGAGACATTGTCAAAAAGAGCGCAAAGTGTTGACTTTAACTAAAGATTAACTAAGAAAAGGTATGTATTGTAAACTTTTCTTTTAACAGACAGTTTATAAAGCACATATGCCCTTTCTCTTTTCAGCACTTTCCAAATTTTGGTTTCTCTGAATGTATTCCCTGCACATTGCAACCAGTCCTCTACTGTGTCGCTTCTCTGAAACTTTCATGGCCAAAGTGCCACGCTAAAGAGCAATTAAATTTTATTATTTATTTCCTGAATCTAGATTTACCTTGTCTTTTTCATTTGTTCATGTGCTTGAAAAAAAAAATTGACTACCTATTTCAGAGTTAAGTAAACCAAGTACTTTTTTGCAGATGCCATTCAGCCCATAACCATAACCAGTCTGACAACTTAAACAAAAAAAATGATAGGATTTAACTTCCTGACTCCAAAACTGCATGGTGCGCCCTGTGTTTTGTTCCCTAGAGCAACAATAACAAGTGTCAGTAATTGGATTTAGAGCCAGTGATATAATAAATCAAGTCCTATGATTTGGCAGTGTGAGGGCCTGTCAGGTGCCATGTCCAAACACATACACTACATAGCCTGATTAGATCATCCAGAGAGATAAAACCCCTCAGAAGTCAACAGATTCTCAGGAATGACTACTGTGTCACGATGAGTTTCACATTTCCTTAATCAAATCTAACTACAATCAATTATTCCTCAAGTCTGTGGCTTTGAATAAAGCACTTAATTATGACACAGGAAATGCTCATAACGCCTACTCATGGAAATAAACACAGAACAAACAAGGGCATTATCCTCTGAACACTTTTGTTTTTCCTTTTCCTTCTCTCTAAGTAGCTCTAAGCATGAAGTTGGTTCATTTAAAACTATCTCACTAATCGAAATCAATTGGACTTACTTTGTATGTCTTGAAGACGTTTTGCCTCTCATCCAAGAGGCTTCATCAGTTCTTGCTGGTCTGACTAGGGTGAGCTAGTCTCAGTCATATAAAGTAAGTCCAGTTGATTTTGATTAAAATTTTCTTGAGATAACCATGACCTGGGCAAATGGGAATAATCACAGCCCTTCATTTAAACCTAGTTTCTGCTTTGACAAATCTAAAAAATTATGACAAAAAGAACTTTGAAATATCAATACACACACACAACCATTACATAACATACATACAAGTGTTTTCACTTTTACAAAATGATCATTTTTTTCCAACTCCAAATTGTTTGTACCCGTTACCAACCCATGTTGAAACTTGTGTCGTTTCAGAATACAGCGTGAACAAAATATTTTTTTGATTTTCTAATACATTTTTTGGCATGCACATGTATGAAATGCATGATTGCAGAAAATCGTCTGCAGGAACATGGAAGGCTACAAGTTGTACATCAAGAGTAAACAGCACATATGAGTGGCGTTTCCGTTGTAATGGCTCTGTGAAACTGTAATGGGGTGTTGGTGACTTGCCTGGCTGGCCTTGGCATTGACATTGCCCTGACTGAAGAGCCTCTTGACCACAGCCATGTCCTCCTCTTCCTTCACAGTAGAGAGAGCGGCCAGCATGATGGCCGTGTACCCTGCCTTGTTTTGTTTGTTTACACAGCACACCCCTGTAAGGAACACATCCAAGCATATAAGTACATATAGACACACCTGACTGGCTCCTTAATCACAATGTCTCATTTTTTAATATTTTTGCACACACAAAACAACAGGAGAACCCATGTAAACTAATGGCTGGTCTTGTCCAATAGCACAGGAGTAGCACTGTCATTGGCTGGATTATTAACTGGATTATGGTTGATCCATGGTATCACTTTATTGTGTAGCTTGGATTCGTTTTTTTCTGAGGAGTATTTATCACTGACCTGTGTCCAGCAGCAGCCCCACCACACCAAAGTTGGAGTGGGAAACACTGTAGTGGAGAGCTGTGTTGCCATTGCCGTCGGTCATGTTGACAACATGTTCCAACAGCACTGACGACACCTCAGAGAACGCCATCAGGTAGTCGGAGACCCGTGAAGGCTGAGCCATCTTGGCACTGGAGATACGGAACCACTCGAGCTGCACAGTGTGGGTGCTGGAGAGCTGAGGGTTTAATCTCATGTTATTGTAAGCCTGCACTGCAAACATCTGAGAAAACAGAATATGAGGCATACTGAAAGAATATTGCAAGACTATTCTCTCCTGGCTAAGAACGTGAACTATCTCATTAAAATTATATTTTCATGACACAAATGTCTCATTGAGATTTGATCAGAATTGAAAGCTTACAGCAAATGAGTATAGAGTGTATTTTGCCAAAGTCAAACGGTATTTGTTTCGAGACTTTTACTGAATGTTAGGAGAAGCCCGTTTTACCATCTGTTGTTAAACAGTGATTAGTCTTTTCTCCATCTCAACTGTCCTGTAATTTCTACATGAAGCTCCTACACAGCTTTCATCATCTTTAAGGTAATTTTGACATTAAATTGCTATCATTTACTTGGTATTATTTCATTACAAGGTGATGAAGTTAAATGTGTAACTCAGTAATAAAATAAATTATTTGAAAATTTGAAAAATTATTTAAAGAAGCATGCAGGGACGCACCACTTCCTTACTCTTCAGTGTTTTAATGTCATCATTCAGATGGTTCTTCAGAATGAGGCAAGCTTCACGCATTTTTGAGCTCAACTCAAACCTGTAACAAAGACATGTCTGAAGTTACAACACAACAATCTAATGCTTTCTGAGCATAGTTTGTTTTTCTTTGCATTACAACTGTATGTGGATTGTACAGTTTATGTATTTTGGGAGTACATATATAAACCCGAGAAGACTTTCTCGTCGCCATGCAAAATGGTTTGAGAGCAGCACGACACTTTAATCAGGAAACAGGAAATTATATTTTCTGTAGCCTGAAGGGTCCTGAAACTGCATTAATCAGTATAGCCAAACTTATTCTTTCCCTCTTAGTAACAACCTACTTCTCTTTCACAGCATCAGATGAATAACTTGTGGCTCTCAGAGTTTCCTCATCAGTGTCACTCTCATCCAGGTTGATGTTTCTCTCTTCCTCAGATGTTTCTTCCTCCAGAGCTGCCTCATCCTCCTCTGTACTGTCCAAGCATTCGCCCTCTCCACTTTCTCCGGAAGAACTCCCGTCTTCCTCATCTTCTTCTTCCTCTTCTTCTTCTTCTTCTTCTTCTTCTTCTTCACTGGATGTTGACTCATACCTGGGAGACAAATATTTGTTTTAATATACAGCATTGATTCGCAACTTGTGCGCTCATATTTTAGACACTTGTCTTGCTCTTTTTTTCAAAAGCAACACTTTAACTGTTGAGGAAGAAGTTTTGTTTCTTACTTGTTAAATCTCTGACCTGCTCAAAGTGTTATTTCAATCCCCTTCACCCTCTGTCGCTGTGGTAAAAATAAAAATTTGGTTTCATGTTACCCACCCTCCATTTAGAATACCAACAAACTGCAGGCTCTTCTTGCTAGTGGAGCGATTCTCGCCCGAGTTACTCCCATCCTTCCTCTTCATGATTGATTTCAGCATACCTGTTGCCATGAAGGAAACACATGGATTGAACAGAAGTTCAAACAAAGTACACCAGAGAAACACACCACAAAAAAGTATGAGAATATTGCTGGAACAGAGATGACAATTTTTGTCTTTCTAGTAGAAATGCTTTATAAAAAAAGGTTTGAGTAACGCTTAATTTTCCATGATTTCTGAATAATGTCAAAGTCTCATTGGAACAATGCATTAACTAATGATGCATCATTTCGTTTTTGCAACAATGATAACAAATGATATCCTAACCCAAAGCATGTCTAACCCTACAATGAAGGAAAATCCTGTACTTATCACCTGTCTTGGTGTTGCTGGACGCAGTCTTCTGTTCTTGGTCGTCTTCTTTCTTCTCAGCCTGGCTGACCACCTCTTCTTCTGGAGAAACCTTGTACTCAGCAATGGTCAACTGTCTCTTCTTGGGCACTGTAACTTTCTGCTCCTCTGCCTTTTCCTCAAACAGGTTCTCCCATTGACACCCAGTGCTGACCAGTGTAACAGGAGCTGGTTCTGCTGGTTTCTCTAAAGCATCAGTCTGGCTGCCCTGTTCAATCTGATCCACTGTTAAAATCCCACCTACACATGCATCAGTCATGTCTGGGTGACACAAAACTGCAATATGCTTTAATGCAGAATTCAGTGTCTCTACTTGGGCATTTGCTGTGTCTGGTTTTGCAAGAACCCCCTTCTCAAATGTGACTTTTGAGACTTTCTCTTCCATCTGGGTTCTGAGCGTCCCCAGGTCTTTGTCGGCCTCACTCAGCTGGTCCTCCAGGGCCACAATGGTCTCCTGCTGGAATTTAATGGTGTCCTGTAAGGTGTCGATCTCTCGCTGTGCCTCGCTGGTCACTCCAAGTAGTGACTCTATGACCCAAACCTCAGCCTCTTCCATCTCCACCCTGGCCTGTACCCCCTCTTCATGAACCAAGGGGGCCTCAGTTCCTGTGCCTCTCTCACAAACATTCACCTTGGTGCCCTCCGAAGCATCTTTCACACCCTGGCTGTAGTAGAAAACAACACAGTCCATTGGCTTGTCATCCCCTACAGCCACTGATTTCTTCTCAACAACTGAAACTTTCTCTGGAGGTTTCACTAACAACTTTGATGAAAGTTCTGGAGGTTTCTCTTCCTTCCCCTCAAACTTTTCTGTCAGCCTTTTCAGCTCACCAGATTTTCCAAGGCTTTTGTGACCAGGAGAGGTTGGTGAAATCAATCGACTGTGCATACGTTGGTCAGTTTGGGTTTGAAGGGTCTCTGTGGTTTGGGTAGAAGACTCTGTAGACTGTTGCTTCTGCTGAGCCACCTCCATGGCTGCTTTCTTTTCCTGCAGGGCTAACAGGAGCATGTCTTTCTCTGCACGAAGCTTGGCCACCTCTTTCTCAAGCACAGGAACGCCCTTTACCCTTTCTTCCATCTCCTTCAGCTGCTTCAAGGCTGTAGCCATCTGCTCTCTAACTGTCTGCAGCTGGCTGGGAGGGATTGGAGTCATTGCGGTGCCAGCAGCTGGAGTGTTGCGCCCAGAGGTCTGAGGACTTGGTTTAGTCCAGCTACTCTGCAGAGGCTGAGGAGATGGGGAGGGTAATAGTTGTTTGGGAGGATCTGCAAGCTGGAAGCGCCCACCATTCTGGTTCTGATGGGTTTGTTCCTGCTGTAGCCGCCGGCTGGTTTCCAGGAGAGTCCGCTCTACTCTGGGGTTGCGCTGTGGTGGAGGAGGAGGCACTTTGGCCCCAGCAGACAGTGGAGGGACAGTGAGGAGGGTTACAGGAGAAAGGGAGAGTCCCTCACAAGGTGCTGACCCAAGGCGGTTGCGTGGTGGTGGTGGTGGAGGAGCTCTGCCATCTTCACTGGCTGGGGATGCAAGTGACTCTGTAGATGTCCAGCCACTGGTACGCCCACCCACGCTCGTGCTTCTTTGGGACAATTTGACCCCTCTGCCCAAGCGGCGGGAGCTGACAGGTGCCCGACGGAGATTGTGCCCACTTTCTATTTCTTCTACATATTTGAGGAAGTCCAGATCCAGCTGGAAACCATACGGAGTCTGGACAGAGTAGGAACCTGGCTGGTCAGCCACCTCCTGACCGGAGTACATGAAAGGAGAGCCAAGATCTGAGGGGAAAAGGTACAGTTAATTGGCAACATTTATGTATCATTGGTATACAAAGATGCCCTGTTTCTCAAAATACATTTCATGTTCACAATTTGAAAAGAAATATCAGGTAGAAATACAAAAAGGTATCATGCTGTTTCTTACCAGGCAGCTTTGGGTTAACTTGCACTGACTGAGTCATATTTTGGGTCTGGGCCTTTCAGCGCACACACACAGCTTCAAATCAACACCTGGCAAAAGAAAAACACACAGTGACATGAATGCATTTGTCATGAATGTACTTCAACCAAGAGGAAGGAGAGCATGCTATTTCTAAACATCACAAAGTAGTTCTGCTAAAAACATTGCAGTAAGTAACCTTTGTCATGTACCAACTCTCAAGAAGCGCCACTGTTTCTTTTGATTTTTGGATCAATTTTTCTGTAAGCACTGACATCATGTGCTCCACATCAACATATGTTGTTAACAAGAGACAGTTCAACAGAGCAAACAGCATAAGGTCTTAACAACCCAAGTGGCTCCAAGCCCTCACTTTACTGGCGGACATAGATGTGCCTTTATTGGAGCTGTAAACATACTACAAAGTGCAGAAATGCCTGAAAAAGTTTATGTGTTTTCTTATGGCTGGTTAGCAAGTACAACAGCCTGTGACTGAATTCAAACTAAGGTGAATTCCCTTCTTTCAGAGATACAGAGGTTTTGTTAAATGGATCCATTGTATGCTTTTCTTCTTCAGAGGTGTTGAGAGGCATTAAGCCTGACATCATCCATACCTCACAGAGGGTGTGTGCGTGCGTGTGTGTGTGTGTGTGTCTCTGTGTTTTATACTTTCAAGCTCTCGACTTGCTCAAGCTCAAGGATCTACACTGTGGAAGGTATAGCCTTTCTTTCCTGTAAGAGTCATTACTGTATTACATCAATACATGTCTTAAGTGCAAGTATGTATATGTGCATGTGTACTGTAAATTTATGGCACACAATGAAGAAAGCTTTGAGGGTAAATACCCCAGAACAAAGTCCACAACAAAAAGCTGAACACTGCCACAACACCTCACAGCATCACTCCATGCAGCTCTACTGAAAAACCACATGCATCTCCTCACCACAAGACCACTAAAACCTGACATTCACACTGCTTCACTCAGAAATCAATTATTTCCTCGAGGCATGTTGTCCATTCATTCAGACACGTGAACTGCTGGACAACAAAACTGGGTGGATGTGGTGGAGAAACTCTACATCTTTACGTTTATACCAAGGGATCAATTCATAGAACTTCAGTTTTTGTTTTTTCCTTTAAGAGGCAATCTGTTTACAAGTTTACAATGTCTGAGAATGAAATAAGCGGACATTTCAGGACATTTCTGTGCTTTTTTGTTTAGCTATAGAAGCTATCACTGCTCATTTCAGCAACCTGGTTCTTCTTCTATTTGCTCAGGAATAGGAAACATAAAATATTTCCTCAACAGCAGGAAAGAGTTACCAGTTAGCAAGTGTTCCTGACAGAAAATGTAAAACTTTGCATAAAGTAGATACACTTGGATTAGTTAATGGAACTTGGAATACGTTTTGTCCCATGATGATCTCCATATCAAAATAACATCTGCTTGCAGTGCCAGTTTGTCATGAAGAATGATAATTTAAGACAAAAATCTGTTCTACTTCATTAATGTGCAAATTTATGCAGTAAGACATACCAAAACCTAATAAAATAATTGATTAACCTCACTCCACATTGGGTACGTATTAAGTACAAAGTTTCTACTCTATCCTTCAAGAGTTATTGGAGCTGGAATATTAAGTCACATTTCATTAGAATTAAAAGATAATAAATGATAATAAAAGAAAACAGTAGTGATGTTTACGAACAAAGCCATCTGTTGTGGTTTGTTGAAGTGAACTGTACCTCTATCAGCCGTTCAGGGAACGGTTCATGCAGCTTGAGTTCCGGCTGGTTCCCTCCTCCCTGCTCCACACAGCCCTGTGAAAGAGAGACAGAGATGATCATACCAGTCCAAAAAAATCCCTGCCATTACAACGCAAGAGCATGTTACTGGGTGAAAAAGTAAGGAAAAAGGAATGACTAAATATGAATAAATAAATACAGGGTTGAGAAAATTGCAAAAGCTTCAAAAAGACGTCTATCAACAGCCGTGTCCTTCACGGTCACCAGATGTCAACCCAGGATTCTTTCTGAAAGAAAGATGTTTGCCCCTCCAGTAGCATATCACACGCTTCTTTGTTAAGGAGCCCTCAAAGGCTTGCGATGGCCCAACACCGTCCTTGGTAGCCAGGATGTGCCAGCTGAGGAAGGGACAAGATGACCATCTACCTGCACAGCCACAAACTTCACTATCACATGTGTGTGGGTGTACAAAATAAATTACAGGGGCTGCTTTCTATTTGGGTCATAAAACTACTTTTAGTTATGATTCTCAGTTTCTTCTGAAAGAAGACTGCAAAACCTCCTATCTTTGAAATATCAAAACATACACTGAACAATCAAGTGACCTGTACCCCACCCCCACCCCACAGACACAGACAACCTCAGATGTATGCAATCATTCATTTCATACACACACTGTAGCACCACACACACAGATGTGTTTTCCAGCAGCCCAAGGCACATTCCTACAGTAACACATGCTGCTGCAACACGCTGGTCGTCCTTCTGACTGACTGACTACTGATAACCCATAAACACACACACACACACACACACACACACACACACACAGATCATCTGTCAGATCAGACTGTAGCTGACAGTTCATTGTCAAAGAGAAGACTGCTATGGACAATGAAGTAATGAAAATATTTAGGGGCAAAAAAAGGATCTCCTGTAATGGAAAATAACAATTTTGTTCTGTTATCCCTGTTTCTCCTCAGTGTTTCTGTCGCCTTCTCTTCTCAGGTCTGACCACAGTAAATGTGACGCTACAGTGTCCACATCAATCACGCGTGAATTACACAAAGGTTTAACGGGATGTAACCTCAGCTAACCAGATGTAACCAGATATAACCTCAGCTCAGTGGTTTAGTTTGGTCCAAACCAGAGAGAAGTAGTTTACCGCACAATGAGTTTATGTGTTGGCTTTGCTCAGGATCAGAAACAAGCTCATCAGATCTTATAAACAAGCCACATGAGTCACTGGTAGTTTGTTCATTGGGCAGTTTTAGTAACATGTAATCCCACTTGGATGGATTATTTGAAAAGAAGCTGAAACACATCTGACTCCAGTTTCTGTGACTTTACCTCCTTATCTGTGCTCTAACAGTCACTGGGTTCAACTACACTGATGCTTTTTCGAAAATCCAACTTAAGTTTGTGTCAAAACTTTGTAATGTCCATTTCATTTTCTTTCTTTCTTCCTCAGAGCTGGATGGAGACCCACGGTAATGTATCAAAATGATCTTATAAGAAACACAGGTCTGAATATAGCTTATATATCATATATCATATATCATATATATATATAAGATGATATATATATAAGATGATATATATATATAAGATAATATATATAATATATATATAAACTATATGATATATCTTATATATCATATAGTTTATATCAGTGACAACAAAGTATGTGTCTTTAAATAAAAGACAAGAGCACTTGTGTTTTGGGCCACTTTTGATGTGACGTCTTCATTACTGGTGCACAAAAATATAGGGTGCCATGTTTTGAAGAACAGTTATGACTGTATGCTGGCACTTACTTAGGCACTACACCACTCATATTTCCATAGAGACAGCATAACATCACAAAGAATGATCATCAGAGCTGTAACAAGTATGAAATCTGATCAAAAAGGCTGGAGAAAACAAAACGCTCACACAATTTTTTTTTTAAGCAGTTTTTCTGCTTGCTGCAATCAGTTATACATTTGTGTGAAAATGTATTATAAAATTTTGGCAGTCGACTTGAGATATATTCCACAGTTACTGCCTTTTTAGTTCAGAGTCTTATGAATTAACTGAGACAGGGAAACTTATTCTAAAAAGCTTGTTCAGAAGACGTCAACTAAATTTGAGAAATTCAGACTACTGAAGCCTCATGTTGGGTAAAATATTTTAGCACAGAACAAGGACTGTGTATTCTGTCCACCATCACCACCCTTTAAAGAGAAGGGATTTGTAAATGAGAAGAGGCATGAGAAGGAGGAATGATTACACCAAGCAAAACACAAGACAGACCTGAAAAATTGTGAACCCCATTATGAAAGGTTTCACTTTTGTTTCCACTGGGTTTTTCCCCTCATTTTTTGTCATTTCCGGAACAAGAAATGACACTGCTCATGATGGTGGTATTAAATCCAGACAACTCCTTTATAAAACAGGATGCCTGTTTTAGTAAACAGGCAATACTGTGACGCAAAAATGCAGTGAAAACACAAGGCAGAACCTAACAGAAAAGCCTCAGAGGTTCTTAAAAGTTCACGTTACAGGAAGGGGAAAAGGTCTATTGGTGTGCTGACTGACCAATTGTGTTTTCAGTGATGAATTTCTGGTTTAACTGTTCTAGACTGATGGTATCTACAGCATTCTTTTAATAAAATAACATCATAAACTTTTGTTAGACAATTATCCACTTCAGTTTCTCTATCCGTCATCCACAGTAATGTCGAGACAGCATGAAAAGTGACTTTAAAAACCAAACAAGAAGACAGCATCTTAAAATGCCAGATGCAGTACAAACTGCTGCTTTTATACAAGTATGAAATACTGAGTTTTTTCTTCTGTAGAGCATTAGTGCGAAATGTGAATTTCACAACATGTTGCAAAGTTAATTAGATTGCTAAACCATCAGTAATTAACAGCACAATCCCAACACTCAACTCTCCGGTCTCTGCTCTACTCCTCTTTGTGCCAACATCCTCCTCCCCCTTCTCTTGGTTCTGTCTTTCTTCCCTCTCTTCACCTTTGTATTTCTTTTTTTTGCCTCACCAATTCCCCTCCTTATCTCCTCCTCTCTTGTCTCTGCTCTTCTCTCCTCACATGACTCTCATTTCTCCTCTCACCCTCTTCTTTTCACCCCCACCCACACACACACACACACACACACACACACACACACACACATCCCTGAGCTCCTCTCAAGTGTTGCTGTTTTTCCTCTCTGATTTGATGACAGGCAGCAAATTACAGACTGCAGTGAGAAGCTGCATTCCTTCTCTCTACACCCCAAGTCCTGACCAGCTGAGACACTCACACACACACACACACACACACACACACACACCAGTAAGTGCCAAGAATCATAATGACACTCACACAAGCCAAAAACAAAATCACAAAAAGTACCTATAAACACATCCATAAGTGCACACACACACATGCACTCACTATGACACACAGTGAACACACAAGTAAAAACTTGCAAAACCTAAAATATATGTAGTCACGCAAACCTGATTTAATAAAGCATTACACACACACACACACATCACATGATCTCACAGTCAGACAAAGACATTGGTAAGAGCTACAAATTCTGGGCATACCACTTTAAATTAGTGAACATCTATCTGGATTCTATTTTGAACAGATGACTGCATCATTGTGCAGTCTGACTAAGCTGCTGTAGTGTTAACAAGACGATCGTAACTGAGGCCGCTCACACCCAACGCCATAGTCGCATTTCATTTCGCTTACATTACAGGCACTTTGCAGTGAGTGCAGTCACACAATCATCTCAAAAGGATCATACACCAATTGCAGAAAATAAAGCCAAATCTCCATTCTCCATCAATATGATGACCACATATCACAGTGTGTTCCTTCTCAATATGCATGTTCACTGGTTAAGAGATTTATTCCAGTCATTTTGAGTGTTATGTAACGCTTTAGTTTATGGGTTTCTAATTTTATGGAAAAGTTTTCCAAGACGTTTTGCAAAAAGTGCACAGCAGCTTAGCTAACCATAAAAAAGTGGAAAAGTGTGTTTGTGTGACTCAGATGTTCATCCAGTGATTAAAGAGGAGACTGAAAACTCCATTTTGCTGTTGACAAACATTTGATTTCTCTCACTCAATAGCTTTGTTCTCTCATTCTCTCTCAAGCTCTCTCAACCACGCCCTTCTCTCTCTTTTTCACTCACTTTCTCTTTAACTGTAAAAGAACTAATCAAGGCGACAATTCTTTGTATGTTAATGCGTTAACCCTGCGTGTGACCCTCATCCTAATGCTGATACAAGCTACACCCAATACATTCTTGTGTTATGAATGTAGTGGTACACAAGTCGAAGCCCACATTCTGATAACCAGGAATTATCCTCAGTGTATACTGACTCAGACTGCTTTAGTAATGAGCAGACCAAGCTTTCAGCAATGACAGCCAAAAATCGAATGGGCAGCTCACTTTAAATTCAAAACATAAATTTGACGTAGACCTGTTGAGTCTGAACGGGCAGATTGAACAGCAACAAAAGGTATTTCTATGAAGATAACTTGTATGGATTAGTACTAGTGACCGAAAGTGTTTCCTTAAACAAAAATATCATATGCAGAAAATAATTTGGTATTGATTCAGTTTTTCCTTTCAGGTTGAGTAGGAACGTGACGAGTACCACAGCAGAATCACTGATGTGCTATTAATGAAGGAGAGAACACTGGGTTGTCCTGCATTCAGTCTATTTCATGGAAGAGGAAATGTTGTGCTGGTTCGAGGCTTGGGGCCATGTTTTTGAAACAGTGACCTCATCCCCAAACGCCACCCTTGTATCAAAAAGGGAAGCCAGAGTCTAAGAGAGAGAGAGAAAGAGACACAATCTGACTGACAAGGAGGAGAGGGAGGGAAAGCCAACATCCTCTCTCACTGACAGCAACTTTTGCTATCGGACTGCTTTACATGAGAAAAACCCTATTCAGAAATCTGGACACAAACACAGACACCACTATGTGCATACCATGCACACATACACGCTTAGATTATTAAACTTGTGAGGACCTTCACTTTATTATTTAAACAGATACAAAAACACATACACACAGACACATTTGTCTTATTTAAATCTTTCAAAAGCATTGGATGAACTTTCAACAATGGTGTAACAATTTAGTGTGACTTTCACTTTTCTGAGAATAGACATTGTGCCTAATTTTTATTAGTGCCGATTTAATAAAAATAAATTAAAAAAATATTTTAATAAAAGGGAAAGAGTTTGGGGGTAGGGCTGGTGTTACAGATCACTTCATTTTCCAATCATCCATTGACTAAAGTTTTTTATTTGAATGATATAATATCACTTCCTAAATTCCCCTGATCAATCTTTGCTTTTGTGCCTTTTCTCAGTAAATAGATGCATTTGTTGTGGTTACTTGTGAATGATTCATTAAGGGTGAGGTTATGATGTCTGCAACATTCACAAAAGGGTCATTTTAAGTTAAAAAGTGACGTTGGTAACAGCTGCCTGCATGAGCCTTGAGTCACCACAGCCTTGTAAACTCTGAGGTGAATAATTACAGTTTATGTGGACCTGCCTGCAGTTTACCCTGCATGGTAGTCAATTCTGGCTATCAAATACCAGATCAAGAGATCGTATCTATTAGACAGAGAGGCTGATACCAGACTAGACACTGGCCTGAGCCCCTGGTTTGCATTGGTGGAAGAAATATTATCTCTGGCAATGACATATGAAGCAGTGGAAGTCAAATGAACCGTGTGTGATTTCTATTTTATTCAGTCTGTCCCTGCCAGATAGCTAACATGAGGTAGCGACTGTTTGTACTGTATATATCAGACTGACATCTAATCAAAAACATACAGTTCAGATGAGTGAGTGAGCAGACTTTCTGATTCTTTCCCGATATCTGCTCAAAGTCCATGTGTAGTTGTATGGGGATAAAACACATGATGAAACCCTCGTGAGTGGTGTCTTGGACATATGGATCTTAAAGAAACAGATTACAGTATTATGTTTTGGTAATTTTCCATTTTTCAGAAGAAAATAAATCCTTGTTCCACAGTTATATAACCAAGACATGTGATTACAATTAAGCGTATAATTTTACTTTTCATAGTCTTACATTCATGGAAACTTGTTGATGGTAGAAGAGTTCTGAGAAGCTCTTCACACAACAACGGTATTAATCCGATTGAACGTGAAACACTGCGAATACAATTGATCCCACACTTTGTGAATTGAAACTGGAGTTCAGAGTCAATATTCAAAACTTTAAGTTCAGATTGTTTTCCATTGCCATGGTTCAGAGTGTCACAGCCAACACTGAACACTTGAATGCATAATCATATCCTGATCTTAATCTTTTAATCTTAATCTCTCTTAATCTTTTGCGAAGATATCTTTGTCCTCATGAGGGCATTAAGGGGTAAAAGGTGCAGAAATCAAAGCAAACACATACACAACAGCCTCTCTGCTGCTGGGATAAATCTGCAGTTTCCTGAAGGGAAGCCCACAACTCCTCCAATAAATCGCCCTCATCACACACACACACACACACACACACACACACACACACACAAAAAGACCCCTCCATGCCCCTGCGGGAAACCTCCCATTGTCTCACAGTAGGAACTGGGGAGGAAGGGACGGGGAGGAAGGGACCCTGCCAGGAAACCCATCTGGCTGTACTGAAAGCTGCTTCCTGAAGGCAGCAGGAAAACACAGCACAGAAGACAAGCGAAAACGAAGAGCTGAACAAATACAACTAGTGTGACACACACACACACACACACACACACACACACACACACACACACACATACACACACAGTGCAGTATCCTGCAGCAAACAACAGCACCAAGGCCAACATCACATGAGGCATCACGCATAGTTTAGATAACATGGTATCACATTTGGAGAAGACTCAAATGTTCATGTGCGCTATGAGCTCTCTCTCTCTCTCACACACACACACATGCAGTGACACCTGGAAACACAGGATCCTGCACAAATCTCTCACCTTCTACCCCTTCAATATACATCAGACACTGATGTCACATTGCAAACATCATGTGTGTCCAACTGCATGGAGAAGAAAACCCACTTTTTTTTAAAATCATAATCAGGTTGACTTCAAGCGTCACATGCGTCCTGCCTCCCCTTGCCTCTTCCTTCCAGATTCTCCAGTAAACACAATTGGGCACATTCAGCCTCCACAATGAAGCATTATGCCGCCTTAGTGGCAACACTGTTTTTCAAAAGGTTTTGTAAGGGCTCTTTGTTTCTCTTCACATCAGCCACCCCTCCTTCTCCAAGTCACAAAATGTCATAATGTGAATTAAATAAAGTCGCTGGGGAAGTCCAGTACTTGGGACAGTTTCAGGGTGAAGAGGCAGCACTGGAGATCAAATCTAAATCTTAAATCTTCTGACACTTGCATAGAAAACCAACCAGCAGCCATGGTGGTGCTCACCATCCAACATACCCAACAGAACTACAGCACCATGCAAAAGTTTAAGGCACATTACATATTTAGATTCCTATCCCTTACAAAAACCCATCAGAGAGGCATCTTTTCAGTCCCAAATTCAGTTTGCAACTTGATAATGATGCCAAAAATACATGCCAGATTCATAAAGAAATACCTTCATTCACAAGAAGAACCAGGGGTCCTGCAGCAGATCACATCATGGGGTCAGTCTGGGATCACATGAAGAGACAGAAGACAGTGAGACAGACCAAGAAAGACCAAGCCCAGAACAAGGTGTGAGGAACAAACCACCTGCCGAGTACCATCAAAAACTGTATCTAGGAGAACCAGTGTTGCTTTAAATGTTAAAGATGGTCACATAAAATATGAAGCAGATTTTGGTTTTTATCTGTTTACTGCACTTTGTGGCTAAATTTTAAAGAAAATCTATTCATGAAATCATATTTTAAAACCTGTTACTCTTAGCTAAACTTCAGCACAGTGCTGTATATGACAAAACAAAAACAAAATAGTCTCCCAGCACGCTCACTCTCTGTCATTCTGCATTTTTAAAGCTGAATGTGCTTACTTCATCATCACACATCATTTCAAGTGTAAAAGATATTTTAGCGTGGATTTTTTCTACCTAGATGCCGGAAACAACTATTTGCATTTGTTGGGAAAATTGCACTGCGCTGCACTGACTGGACATGAATGAATTCTTGGAAAGGCAAAATTGCACATTTCTCTCTGAAAACAGTGGTGTCAGCATCAGTTTGCAGCCAAAAAAACTTCAGACTGCAACACAGTTAGTATCCCAGCAGCAGCATTCAGTCAGCTGAGACTATAGCAGTCCCATGCCTGCCTGCCTGCCTGCCTGCCTGCCGGCTGGCTGGTTGGCTGGCTGACTTCCTCCCTTCATCCCCACCTTGGAACAGAGCAGGGCTCACAAAACTACTTTTCCCCCAATTAAAGCAGTTTCCAGTTCTGATGTCATGTTGCATTTTGGACCAAACACACCTTGTTTTCCCTCCGTGGTGAGACACAAACTCTCCAGGTATGTTCCTTTAGTCGGCGTTACTTGGCTCAAACATCAGCAGACTCTTTCTCTCAACTGAATTTTCCATCACAACTGTAAAAAAAAATAGTCTCTCTCTTTTCTCTCATTTCACTTTTCACCAATCACGTTGGGTCTTTGTGTTTTCTAGCCAAATAACAAGAATTAACCATCTTAAGCTTCTCTAAGCTGACCTAGATATCTGGTCTGCAGATTTGTCTTTAAGAGGAAACTGTGACCCATTTGTCTTCTTCACAACAGTAGCAAACGGAGCCTCCAGATGTTTGATCCACATAACTACAGAACAGATGTCAGCCTCTGCTGTTTTCCGCCCAGAAATAACTGAAATATGTGTCTATTATCATGTTATTTCCCTCACTGGTGGAAATTATACCAGTTCAGCATCTCTTTGATGAAGAGGGTCGGGGGTAATGACAAGGCAGGAGATGTACGTGGGTCTTTGAAACGCCTTGAAAATGTCTCCAAAAGCTCCTTAGAACACACCTTCACCACCACGGATCTGTTTGTGTGGAAAATACATGTTTGTGGGCTCTAATTCAGTTTTCTAATGTAATGAATTGGTCAGCTTCTCAGATTCATGCTGGTCATTACTCCTGTAGTCTCAGTCACTTTGATGTTTGCCAGGCGTTACGAAACGCGTCGATGCCCTGCAGTCGACTTTGACATAATCCACCACATGATTTTTCACCCCAATTGCAAAGAAGACTCTTTCATAAAGTTTTAAATTTATTCAATTCTGCTTTTGCTGCCTTGAATGTTAGATTATTTATTTAATTTATTTTGTCCCTAGAGCTTGATGTTACAGTTTTACCTTGTTACATGTCATTTGCTCAGAATTTTGATACCGTCCTCTCATAAGAAACTCTTTTTTAATGGGGTTAAATTGTTTTTTCAAACAAATTCACTGATGGTTAATAAATGACAAATAATTGTCAATGTCATTGTCAATTGAAATAATTAAAGTGAAAAATGTTAAAAAATGTTGCCTGTTATTTTTAAATTATTATTGAGAATTACTGTTATTAACAACCATAACTTGACAAAAGTTTAAAACTGACCTTTTTAGGGGTAGCAAATTTATATGTATTTAATGAAAATAAAGCCATCACTTATGAAAGAAAGTTGCACCAGTAGTATGTTACATATTTTTTTAAAGCCACTAGAAAATGCTTTACAGAATTGCTGAAACACATTAAGTATAACGTAAAGTAAGATTATACAAAACAAGGAAACTTTAATTAAAAGAACAGGAAAGGTAGAGGAAGAAATAAAACAGGATATGCAAGACTATTTTCAGTTGCAATGAGAACTGAACATGGTAGTGTTTCTAGTATTTCTTTGCTGACTTCATAGGGCAGGGGTGCTTTTCCACAGGCATCTCAGTGCTAAACACAACATTTGTTCCATTATGAGACGGTGAACAGAGGTGACCTCTGTGCGGCCAGAAAACCAAGCTCCTGTTCAGAGCCTGAAACTGGAGTTCAAGGCCTTGCTTTCGCTTCGCCCTCAGAGACATTTCATAGGCGTCAGATTCAAAAGCAAATAGCAGCCCGGACGGGAAACGTCTGAATGCAGCCACAAATCTTCCATTGTTTGATCCAAAAATGAAAGATGGGTACATAGGGTTGTGGCATCGCAGGGACATGCAGCAAGCATGTTTCCAAAAGCAGCAGTGGTTTGGTTCTTTCAGACAGAAGTTTAGGCCAAGCAGGAATCTGACCGTTTTGGTGCTCAAGCCACAAGAGTCAAAACCAGTCTGCCGCTTTCACCATTTTACCATTCAAAAAGCCTTTTAGGGTCATTTATTATAACCTATAAATAAACTCAGTTACTTGCCAAATTGTCTGGCAAAGTAAAACAAAGCCACCAGATGCTGCAGAACTCAGACAGTGTTTGGTTATTTTTGGTGTTTTCCCACCCTGATGTTAGTACTCAGAGTTTGATTAGTGTCTCTTTCCCAAGCCCTGCCAGTACTTGACTTTAACATGGGTATTTTTAGCCCTCTGTTTGTTATTTAGTGTTTCTCAGGCCGGGGAAGATAGCAGAGGGAGTGACTGATTGGACCACAGTAGTAGACCTCACCAACAGTCACATAAATTCACATGCGTAGTTCCCATTCTGCTTTGCCGGTCACTCTGCATGTTGAGAAGCATAAGTGACTGTGGAAAAACTGAACATAACTTCAAGAAATTGTTTTAGTGGGATAAATAACCCGTGTTTCTGAGACTACTGGGACAAACAACATTATGAGCAACAAAGCCGCTATTGATTCCTGTAAATAACCTGCATCCGGTAACGTGTTCATCAACTTAAGCAGGAAAAGACAGAAACTACAGTACCACCACACAACTCTGTTCTCAACTACAAGTGCCTTTGTTTTACTATGAAATATTTATTATTATTTTATTATTTATTATTAATACTTATTATTTCATTCTTCAGTGTACAGTTAGCTTGTATTGTAAAGAAATTCAGTGTACTTCCTGTCTGAGTTGAAGTCAATATCAAAGACTTCGTGTCATTGTTTAAGAATAACCATGCATCTTTGCTAACAGAAAAATAAGAATAAAAATAATAATGATAAAGTGTTTTTGACCATGTGCAAAGTAGGACTGACTGTCATTTCTCTCAAACATTCTGAGCTGAACTTCTGGGGAGCTCTTTCTCCTTTCAGGGGCAATTTTGGAAGAACACTCCAATCACGGGAATCTGGCATGATGCAGAAGTGGCAATTTCCATTTTCAAAGCCCGGATGCCTGCTAATTAAGATGAGAGCCTCCTGCTATCAGGTTTCACACAGGCTTAACACTTAAATCTAATTGTCGTCTCAGAAAAAAGAGAAATGCTTGAAGTTTAAAGAGGTAAACAAACCACTGTGGCTTTCATGAAAGCAGAGAATGAATCTTATAAACCTTTGAAAAAGTATCCTGGGATTAATGCTGTGAGTGCAATCAGTAGACATCATCTTAGTGCTTCATTGGTAAATATATTACATTTTGGTCTCAAGGTTACTTCTTAAACTAATAACCAACAGCTCTGCCTTTATGTGGAAGAACTAAAGCTGCACACAAACTTTGCAAATGAAATCCACTGCAGCAGAACCACATATTCTCCTCCTTTGTCCAAACATAGTGCCTACATCATCTATGATGCAACTCAACCTCTGACAGTTCAGTTAGATTTGCATTATGTGTCACAGTCGCATTATGAAAGTCTTTATTGGCAGAATGAAAAGAACAGGGAAAAATACCTATTAACCTGACCTGAGAATGTTCACAAATTATTCCCTGGTGCTAACTTGGGCTGCCTTCACAATTTATGGGATTGATGGTAGAGACAGGAAGGATTTCTCTGTTGATGACAACTGGTTGTTTGATTACAGAATTGGTCAAGTGATAGTTAAAGATAATGTGCCCAAATAACATAAAATTATATCCATCACATTTGGATTCAATTACCTTGAGACAATGGACTTTAGCCTCCAAATGTTCTCGATTTTCAGGCACTCGTGTATTTTGAAGTTGGATACATCAAAAGATTCATCAAATTCAGAAGATCTTTTTTAAACCTATTATACTGCCTTTCAAATCCTGCCAATTTTATACAGAGTTTTTCCTGTTTTAAGGCAGAACACCGGCGAGTCCAGCCTTTTCTTTGCTCTGTGTCGTGGTACTGCAGTGCATTGAGTAACTCGCAGGCTCGAGGTGCTAAAATTAAAACCACTCGCAATGACTCTTAAAATACAACAGCATGTATTTTATTGAGCAACAGGACGCGTGAGTATGAGAACAGACCTCAGTTTAACTCAGGTGCAATTTAATAAACTGTCCTCAGCCGGTTTGAAGGTGTGAACAAGATGAATGTGCATGAATTAGTAAGAATCCATGCACAACAGAAAAAACCCCAATAGCACTAATACACCCTTTGCAGAGAGGAAATGTGTATCACATATGAGTATCACAGTGTTACACTGACCTCCTGACACCCCTAACTAATCTTACAGAGTCTATTTTTGAGGTGACTGCAGTAAGTCAAACCCAACAGGTCCTGTTGCAGAAAGGCAGTTTCCACTGAGGGAGCTACAGAAAACTTCTCAAAGCTTCACATAAATTTAAAAGAAAGATTTCAGCAAGACATTCTGTTCACGACCGGCATCACTTGCTTTCTCATCACATGGCTGTTCTGTGTTCACAGGTTTAGGAAGTTATATTTTTTCCAGACAACATTAAGAAACAACATCCACCACTACTTCCTGGCGTTTCTCATAAACCTCCTCTGCCTTGAATTCAATAAGTTTATTCCACATTCTTCCCAAATCAGTCAATATATCCCTCTCTTTCTCTATGGTTACTATCAAATTATTCAATGACTTAACTAAAAAGGTGAGGAGCCTGGACATCCTGGAAAGGTCAAATTGTTTTAACCACTATTTGCTAACTTAATTGTAGATACTGATTGCCAGTTAAAGCAGAGTTCATGGGTGAGGACTGGATCAGCAAGTTGACAACTTTGATTCTGACTCCAATCCAATTCAACACCTGCATCATTGCTGGTGCCACTACAATCCAGCGGTTCATCTCACGTTCCATCTTATGCTCACTCATAAACAACAACAAGACTCTGAGACTTAGAATTCATTACATGGGGCAGAAACGTGTCTCCACCCAGGAGCAGTCAAAAAACTACCTTCTGGCAATATTTTCTTGGAGGTGCTGACCCTCATTATAATTGCTTGACACTCAGCTGAAAACCATGCAATAGCCATACTGGTGATCTGAGTGCAGCATACCCAGCAGAACTACAGTATTGTGCAAAAGTTTTAGGCACATTAGATGTTTACATTCTTATCCATCACACAAAACCATCAGGTGTGATGGGCCCTCATATTCAGCTGGCAGCTTGCAGGCAATGGCAAAATTTCAGGCAGTCATACAGAACTGTCTTCAGTGACAAGAAGTCCTTTAGCAGATGGTCAGACCCCAACAGAGTCCTGATCTCAACATCTGATGTATGTTTTTGTTTTTCAGTTTCCTACACCATATATGAAGTTCGCTGATAATCTCTATTATCTGCAAGAGGCTTGTCATTGAATTCTTAATTGCCAAACTCAACTCTCTTTTGAACTTTTAGTTAAATGGTGGAGTCACAATGAAATGTGAAGCTTCCTTTTCATCATGACCCTTCCAGTCTAACTGCAAAAACACGTATTATCACTGGAAAGAATGTTGACAATGGACGATTCTCCAAAACACCAAATTACTGGGGTTTCTTTTAACATTCAATGATGAAGTTAATTGTTGGGGATACTGGGCTGGTCCAAACATTCAATGGTGTGGAGTGTACTGTGAGTGTTTGTCAGGTCTTCTCTCACGGCAGATGATTTCACTGGATGTAAGCCTGATATTTTTAAATCAGCAGCTTCCGTTGCAGCAACACAACCAACAAGCTGTCATTGGATCCTCTAACACCATCAAACTGTGTCAGTCTGTCATGTTAAATCTACTCCATGGGTCTGGGATTTCCTGCATTTCTGAGAGTCCCATTCCATGATGCCTCTGAATGGGGAGTAGCCATATTTTAATCAGATGTTTCAGCCTCTTCTGCAGTGGATTTGTACCACTATTAATGGCCTTCTGATACAAAGGCTGGTGAGCACTGTTTATGTTTTGCATCACCAAATCATTTTCTGGCATCAAATTTCACCGCAGGTCGACAGAATATCTGGACATGACCTTTTGTTGCAGGTCATGGTCTGTCAGACAAAATATTACAGCAGCAGTGACTCATCTGCTGAGATCAATCCAACATCTGAACATCCACATCTGAAAACTGAGGAGAGATGATGCACAGTGTAATAACAGACAAGAGAGGGGGGGGGGGTAACACGTCTGACAATAGAAGTTTGGGGGGATTTCCGTCCTATGTACTGTATCAGCCTCACCCACTGACAAAAAGATTCTAGAAAGTCCTCTAAAGTTCTACTTCTCCAAATACACTTTATGTAAGGCACTTTTCTACAGTCTAAAAACAGAGGTGCTTTACGGGGAAAAAGAGAAAGAGCAAGCTGAATATATCCAAACAATCAAACGTATCTAATCAATAAAAAGTGAAAGTCGAGGCACCAAGTTTGAGAGACTATTTTAAAACGCAAACGACTTTGTTGGATGGGTTGTTTGTTTTTCAGAGTTGAGTAACAAAAACAAAAGCACTTTATCTTTATCCTGTCTCCTGTGAAGGTTAAAATCCGAGATTAAAGACAACCCTAAATGTTTCTTCTCATACTGTCACACCGAAAAAACACCACTTTTAAGACAGTCGAGTTGAATTAGAGTAGCCAACTGAGAAGACTTTTCTGGGGGAAAAACTACATTGAAACAGTTAAAGATTATGGCAACAGCCATGGAACATTAAAACGCTGTGAAACACAATAAAGCAGAATACGTTACATGTACTACAATGAGTAGTTGTAATCAATAAATCAGTGTAACATTTCGGGGAAGCATCCTAACTAAGACAAACAGGGCGTAAATCGTCTTGGCGTTTGTTCAGAGTTTCGATCAGTCAGGCAATAATCAGCTAATCAATGCGTATCAGTATCTGTATCATGTGTTTAATCGATCCCTCGGGGTGTTTCTTCTTACCTTGTGGCTTCTCTCCGTCCAGTCACACTGAGACTTGTCATGACTTTCAGAGAAGGTAGGAAAAGTTTGGGAGGAGAAGGAGGGGGGCGACTATACAGCCGGTGTCAAGATCACTGAAGTTTAAGACTGAATTCCGGTTTTTGATTTCAAAATAAAACTGAACTTTTTATCATGCATGAACGTTCGTATTGCAATGTATTGATTTTCCGTTAGTTTAAAACTTTACTATAAATAATTCGGCTATGTATGTAATATGTAATAACACTTAGACTGTTTTGTTCAATCTCTTCTGAAATTTGTGCTTTAGTTTAGAAAACAAAGGGTTTTATCTGCATCATGTTTATTTCACCATAAATGGATTTTGAGACCAATTGAGGATTTTGGACCTGTGGTCACAGACATATAAAAACAATCCTCCCAACACTCTCCCAAAAGAGCAAGACTTAGATATTACTTTGAAGTCAATTTGTGTCCAACCATGCTTGTTTTGTGTCTCCTAGTTTCGCCTCATTCGCCAGTTGTTTTACAGTCAGTGTTGGTTGGGGTTTTTTTTAAATTCATTTTGTGATATTTTGCATTTAGTCTTTTTCTGCGTCTCTTTGTAGATGTTTTACATCTCCCTATGGTGGTTTGTGTCTCTTTACTCATTTTGTTTTGTTTTTCATTCATTTGTGTTTCATTGTGGTAATTATACATCTATTTTACAGTTTGATGTCATATTCTGCCTTATTGTTGTCATTAAATTGACTTTCCAAAAATAAACATTAACTTTCAATTCAGACATTAGCATACATGGAACATAGAGCAGCATGCTCAGAAAAAAAACAGTTTGCATTGATGCAAAGTATACAACTGGCCAAAACATGCACATCCATTTACTGTCCAGCAGTGTAATTATGCATGTAGGTTATTTCAGTCATCTTAGCTAAGTGCACAAGACAAACTAGAAGGTTGAATGAACATAGTCTCTCTTTTGTTTCCACCTTAATTAGATAACTTTCATATCTTTGAGTTGCCCACAATAGGCCTGATTTTGAAGGGAGAAGCCTGCCTGTTCCGGTTCTCCCGTGTGTAACCTAAGTGCAGCTTGACGAAGCTGTGAGGGCCGTCACATAGTTGCAGTTTGAAGGAATTAATGACAGACATCTAAATTCTCCAATGTGCAATGAGATCCAGAGTCTCTGGGTGGTGACGATAAAGAGGTGGTTCTTTCATTGGTTTGGTCAAATGGCGCCAAAGTGACAAGATCTCTCCAATTTCACTAGCGTTTATCCGTGCAGGGTCTCGAAGCCAATCCCGTTTGATGCTGGGAGAGGTCGCCAGTCATCACAGGGCTGACACATAGACAGACAACCATTCACACTCACAGTCACGTCTATGTGCAGGATCGACGATCGATCTGAACTGCAGACACGGGGAGGACATGCAAACAGACAGGCCCTGTGACAAGATACCTCATTATAATTAAACAATCCATGGTGCCAATTCAGATCCCCCTAACGTTATAAAGTATTTCCCGGAGATAAGTGAGAATAATCCACAGACATAACCAATTTCAATTATAATTCAAATAGTAAATAATAATATGATTCTGACCCTGGGCTCTGGACAGTTGCCCGCTCTTCCTGGTTAGTAATCCAGTCTTGGTCACAGTTAGAGACAAATATATGCTTATTCATCTTGAAATAAACAGCTCTGCCCTGCAGAAATAAAAACTTTTCAAAATGCATTATCTGCCAAACAGCAGATGAGGGCGCTATTGATTTATTCACAAGGTCTATGTGTCTTTTATTTTGTTTGTGAGATGGCTCTGGGAGAGCAGTAAAAAAGAAAGAAAGAATAGTCCTCAACTTGGAGAAAACTATTATATGTTTATATCCCTTGTGTGTAATTCAAATTGAGCATCACATTCATTCTTGATATTGAGATTAGTAATTTGACCCAAAAAAAATCCAAACTCAAGGTACATATACAAGCTTTTTCTTGAGATTTCAGTCAATCAAATGGTCTTCTTCATTGTGTTCTTTGGTGGATGAAATTTGTGTAAGGATGCCATTGACGTGACATGCCGAAGAAAACATTTGTTTAAAAAAATGGTAATATTACCACCTGATATCACATGATTAACGCAAAATCCACCCACTGAGGAAGCCTGTGACATGAAATTGAAAGGTTTGGAAGAACTAGTTAGTGGATCTTGAGTTCAGTGCTTTAAATGTGTGGTTTCTTTTCCCAATCAGACTTAGGTAAAGGGGTGACATAAAAACCTGTTATAGCATGGCTGAAGCAATCTTCATCCACAGGGGAAGAGCACGAGATCTGATCATGCAGATGAGAATGAAACTATTAAGTGAATTTAGTTTTATGTTTTTTTAAGTATTGGACAAGGTGCTTCGCTTTTTGTTATTGAAAAAAAAAACAAAAAACAACACACCAGTGTGCTTTACGTGTGCAGGCTTTTTTAACTCTGCAGCATTGTTGGGCAGGAAGGCCCAGCTTTCCGGTGACCAGAGGGAACAATGCAGGGATTGGCAGGTTGCTGTGACCCAGCAGTGACAACAGGATATTCACGTATAAATGACCAGCGCGACACCATCAGAACACCACGCACTACCACAGACCCAGGAAAGGAACAGTGATAGGTTCAACAGTTCAAACCTGTCTGGGGTCAAATTAAAGCTGCACTATTAACTATGTAATACCATTTGATCAAATAATGTATGTATATGTATACTGTGAAGTGGGTGACTTATGTGTAATGACAAACCTACAGAGAATTATTACCTGACTCTCGCGACTTGCGTTGACTCTACGGGGGCATTTAATGTCTTTTAGCTCATTGTTGGGTTTTTCAGTCTGAAACTGTTTTGATTAACTCTCAAATCCTAAAATCCCACTGTATCCAAACTTGCTCAGCACTGAACAGCAGACAAACCCAGTTAACAATCAATGTGCGAACATAATGGCTCATTTGGGTTACAGAGCCAGGCATTTCCCTCAGGAGTTGGTGCAGCAGTTTTCTGATGTACAGTGCAGATGGAGGAAGTTACTGTTACTTGGCACTGACACATTTTATGGCTTCTTCCTCCTCCTGGTCACTGTGACCTCTACTCCTAGATCAGGCCCGAGAGACATGAACACACCCTCATCCTCCCAAACCCTGCGCACCTATAAGCATTTTATGGCTGTCGGCTACTTCTCACTGAAAATAAGACCTTATGTCTTTGACAATATTCCTGTGTTGAATATAAAAAATCAAAGCTAGGAAATTAGCATTCTGGCTGCTGGCTGCCAGTTTGACCAGAGAAATATCTTAACTGGTGGCTTTTCACAGAACAGTGAAATGACAACTGTCTCTAGCATTGTGCATAATTGTAATAGGTGCCAAGATGATGCAGTGGGGTCTAAATCTTTTGGACTGTATCTATGGGTCTGCTGCATCATTTTTGAATTATTTAAAACATGTTTATCACAAGTTTGACAGGGTTACAGGAGCACGATGCTAAATCAGCAGACTATTCTTTTAAACATGCTCAACAGATATCCTGCTAAAATACTAAGGCCAAAGCTACATGATGATAAAAAACAACATCCTGACATGATATTTTAAAACACATGGAAATAAAGAAACAAGATTGTTCTTGTATTGCAGAGAAAATACAGTTCTAGTATTGTTTTTATGATGAGGAAAATGTGAGATAAGATCAACATAACCCTGTTTGGTTAGATTGCAAAGCTATATTTTTTTAATGTACTTTTACTTTAGACGAAGCTTTGAATGCAGGACTTTTACTTGTTATGGAATATTTTTTACTTAAGGCTTGTACTGAAGGATTTGAATACTGTGGCTCTCTCCAACCTGCTATCTGCTGAAGGTGATATTTTACACCTTTTATTGGTGTGTGTTTGACCCCTCACCTCTCTCATCTTTCAGCAATGTCTTGTTGTGATGTTGGTGATTTCTGGATCATAACTCTGTTCTGCTGTTTGACTCACTGTAAACCACAATGCAAAGAGCATCAGCTAAGCAACTTGTGCTGGAATAATATTTCATGTTAATTTTGTAGAAACCTTTGTACATAGTGAGCAACCATGGAGGAAAAACAGAGCTGGAAGCCAAACACCAGCAGCTCTTTATCAGAACAATAACCTATAAAGTAATTTCCCTGCTGAGCAGCAACTGGTACTGACAGGATGGAGATAGGAGGATACCTGTCCATCATTCTGATTACACATCAAAGTCCAGAGACGCTGCCAGCAAAACATGTTTTTTTCAAGGAAAGTCCAGGCTGAGCCAAACAGGAAGAAGTTATAAACACATTTGCACTGATTTCAAGGCCTTGGATCAGGGAAATGAGCTCTTTGTTTACTTTGAGAAAAAATATTTAAGCTCTTGTAAAATTGGAGCTGCAACTAATGGTTATTTTGATCATTTTCAATTAATGTGCTTTTTTCTAATCTGTAAATCATTTTCTTGTGTGTGAATACAATATTGATACAAAAAGGGACAATATCAACACAACTGTTAACTTGTCTGATCAGTCCAATGCAGAACTCCTAGATATTCATTCTCGACATCATCGCTTTATGTTGTGCTAATTGCCAAATGTTCAGAGGCTAAGATACTTTTGTTCATGGGAAATTTTAACTACCTCATTGAAAATGTTTTGAACCATAACAAAAAAAACACATTTAATAAGAAAAATAAATAATTAACTATAACTAACAGTTAAGTCAGAGGAAACAATACCAATCCTGGCTATTTTGTCAGAATTTGAAGATTAATCTCTCACATATGGTGCCAAATACAAACACCATAAACAGTAAAAGTAATAATTCAGAGAAAATCCAACCACTTTGAGATCTGTCTAAGAACACGTGGTTACAGAAGCACTCATTTGTTTTGAATGTTGAGCGTTTTCTCTTAATTTTCACTCACCTGGGGCTCTCCTGGTTTCTGGGTAACAGTTGAACCATGTAAGAGGAGGTCACAGCCAGGCATGCAAGCATTAAGTAATGGGATGGAGAGGGCAATGAACCAGTGAAGCACTATGTGAGTAAATAGATGTCTGAACTAAAACAGAGGTTAATACCACAATAAAAAGGTCAACTGGGTTTCTATTTTCAGAGATTGGCAAGTTATTTATATGTTATCTACACAAGAAATCAAACACAAAGAAATGGTGAATTTAGACAGATTGCCAGTTGCACTTGCATTGTTCATTGTCATGTTATGGTGAAAAAAAAGGTGTGTCATGTTTAAGGTAGAAATATTATTTTTGGAACACTATAGAGAAATGAGACTCAAGAGTCCTGTAAAGTTAAGAAGGAGCTGAAGGTGAACCTGGATCTCTTTGTTGCAACATGGACCTATAACCTAATTAGAGTCCTGCTCACCCATTAATGCAGTTTGTGTTAAGAAAGAATGTCAGGGAAATATGTACAATGGAGATGTGTCATCTAAGTGCCTTAAGTGATTTTCCTGGTACAAACACAACCTCTGGTCTAAAACAGCTGAACAGAGTTCATTTGAACGGGGGAACAGAAACACAACACCAAGCCACCTATTAAGCAGCCAATCCAAACTGTATGCTAACAACTGCTCAGATTAACCTAAACAAGACGAAACATGCAGGCAATCTTCAACTGAAGTGCCTGTTGGATCATGTTGAAAACTCCTCCCTCCACATTTCCAACACCAGAATTTACAGGGCTGCATCTGATCATTTCTGTAACTTTTCAAAAATTAATCAATATACAGGCTGGCTGTGTTGAGGTGAGAAAGATGGCAGCTATGTCTGTCACTTTCCTGTTTACAGTCAAGTGAAACACCACGAAAAGGTGGTCTGAAAATTGGCGTGGCTATTCCCAATCAAATTCATACCTCTTTCCTCATGCCCTGTCCTCTTTCCAGATGTGGTCGGACAACGTGGTATCGGCACATGGAGCATTTCTTTTATTTTCTTAAAAGACATATGAACCAATATGTATGCATGTTTCACAGCGAGCATGCTGCCAATCTATGTTAAAGGCCTGTTAGCTAATTTGTTTCTATGATAAGGTCCTGTGGCACATATGCACATATGGTCCGTCCAAAATCCATCGAAAGTTCGAATATTTCAGGACACAAATTTTGGAGTTTCACAAACATATTGAAATACCAATATCATCTGGTAGCCATGAATAATACAAACTTTGTGCCACTGCCATCTGGTAAATAGTGAAGTACCTTATTGTATAAATGTTAAAGGACAGATGTAAACAATTTCCCCCTTGGGGATTAATAAAGTATTCTTATGTCTTATGTTCTTATGTCTTATGTAGGCGTTGGTATGGTGGATAAACTAGCAAATTAACACATTTAAACTTTAAACTGATAAACAAGGGATAAAACAGGGATAAACATCAAGTATTGTTTTTCTGCTTCCAATGCTGATTTAAATCACCAACACTCACACTTTAACAGTAGCCATCAGACCTCATTAACACTAATGAAAACAGAAAAAGTACACTCAGACATAGCTCTCTGACTTAAATGCCTCCGCATGTGTTACTCTCTTTGATCAGAGAGTGGATGTGTCTGGGAGACGACGCTGCTCTCTAGGTTAAAGTGCAAGCCAGTGAATTGGATTGTAACATGAGAGAGAGACAGAGAGAGAGAGAGAGAGAGAGAGAGAGAGAGAGAGAGAGAGAGAAGGCAGCAGGTCCCAGAGCAAGCTGGAACACAAGGATACAGATGCTGCATGAGTGTGGAATCTGGGTAAAAGGTCAGTGTGATGGAAGTGAACGAATGGATAATCAACATTTGAATTGTAAATAACAGCTGCTTTTACTGAATCCCCCATGACATCAACATACTGCATGAGACTTCATACAAGCACTACCTTTTACACACTTTGATGTTCTGCCAAATGTCCTGAACAGTCACCCTTAGATGGTTAACAAACAGGAGTCAGGCCAGGACAGAATTTCCAAAATTTAAATCTGCGTATAGATAAACAAACAAAACAAAAGGCTAAAACTTGTCAATTTTCATATAATTTCTGACACAGCTGCAACACGCCTGGATGTTTTTCTCGCCCCACAGCTGTACATGTCAAATCCCAAACAGAGTTGGGATGAGAGAGGCTGATGCAACACACCAGACACGTGACAACACCCTCACCTTTCACACACTAACCCACTGGTGCCAAAAAACCACAGTCTATCCCACCACCCCACCCCTCTGTGGAAGATCATGTACTGTACATGTGCAGATCTGATGGGACATGTTGTGTTGCCATAATCTGCACAGTTACAATGCCCTCAAGGTCAACAATTGAGGAATGTTTGTGTACGTGTTCAAACTCAAAGACTTCCTAATGTAACAATGTGATGTGTTGAGCTTTATATTCTACAGATAACCACACTCAGTCTGACGTTTAGGGATAATATCACAACTTTATCAGATACCTGTCAGTCAATGTCATCTACACCTCTGATGATGGAGGTCCATTCGACGCACAGATACAGAATCACACAGGAAAATATCGGTAAACATCATGTTTCTTTGCACATTTTGCTGATTTATTTGATATTTTTTTCTCATTCATACCAGTAACAATATTAAAAATAGCATCACCGCAATCAGCATCCACATTTTAACTTTCTTGGGTAATTTGAATTGGAACATGTAACTTCAAAATTTCAGTATGTAAAGGTTTAAAGTCAAGTGTGACAAACTTTAACATTGATTTAACAGTCAAAATGCAGAGCATTGCTTTAAACCGGAACTATTTTATTTTTTGGGCACTTCAAGCTATAAACATATTATCACTTCATGAAGCTTTCAGGGAGAAATATTTAGTTTAAGAGTTACTTTTTTTTTTTACACATTGAGGAAACATGGAAGAAAATTAGCATTCATTCATAGTCAAGTTTCTGGAAATCTGAAAAAGGTAAGTCCAACACTCACTTTCCTTCTAGCTCTGTTTATTTGGCTCATTTAGGGTAAATGTTCCACTGTGTTCACCAGCGAGTCTTTTTTTTGTTGAGTACTTTCTTTATAAGTTTTCAATTTACAGGACAAAATAACCCCAACAAGAACACACTGTATTACAAACCCACCCCATCCCACCCACCAAGGCCTAGAAAAAACAAAAAAACACAGAAGGTAGAGGTAGGTACATAAAATATAGATACACTCAGTTCCTGCACATCGCTTTACATTGCTCAGAATGGGAATGTCATAAAACCTTATACCACATATATCAATATACCATACATCACTAGGTCCAATTGGCAGTGCATTGGTATGTAAAGGAAAATTACATCATGTGAGGGATACATTTTACCAGTGAGTCTTTTGTTTGCTGTTTGGTGTCAGCTGAGAGCAGGAGGTTTGAGGATACGTGCAGAACCGCAGCCTGCAGCACAGATACGTGCGCTGAATCACCGGCTGCTGGGAACCATGTTCCCTGTACAGTCTCATTATTTGGAAGTAATCCTGTCTCCCCCCACCCTCCCAGTGTCTGCAATGTCATATTTGTGGCCAGAGCTCAGACCGGGGCAGTATGAAATGTGATCATATAAAAAGATCACAACACATGAAAGTCCTGCAGCTATATTAGGCGTGTAAATGCACTTGAAATCAGGTGTGCCGGTTCATATTCCAGCAGTCTGTCAATGTTTGTTTTAGTTTTACCTGAATGTACTTTGTAACTGTGTTAAATGTCATGCACATAAAGTTCCTCTTTCACTGTCTACTGTGATTTGAGTAACTACATATTTTTTCCTTCTGAAGCTTCAACAACTGTCTCAGCAGAGGGAGGAGGAATAACAGTTTCCTTTTCGGTTTAGTTTGTAAAAAGCAGAGTCATAATGAATTTGTTTATGACCAGTATGCTACAGGGTGACTACACTCAAACATTAACCATCCCTCCTTTTGTTGACATTTGTTGTCACTTAGTTGTTTTTCCGATTCAGTGGACAATGTCTGTAGGTCAACCACTGACTGAAATATCTGAAATTGAAATACTGTACATTTCAACAACTATAAGATGGCCTGGCATGGAATTTGGTTCAGACAATTTGGTCCATAGCTGATGAATCCCAATGACTTTGTGGATCACCTGTCTTTTCCTCCAGTGAAACCTTGAGGTTGACATTTTTGGTTCTGAGTTAAACATTGCAGTTAGTCAAACTGTCATGAACTTTGGTACAGACATTCACATTCCTCACAGTATGAATTAACTAGCAAAAGTTGATTCGGATACGCCCGAAATGCATTTGCTCACTGTGCTTTAAATCCAGCAATTGAATTGTTAAAACAGAGCCCTAAGACTGCAAATAACAAACATTTATTAATGTAACATAATAACAATAACACCTATTTATTTTATCTATTAATCTGTGAACTACTGTCTTGATGAATTGATTGATTAGTCGGTCCTAAAATTATCCTAAAGGCCAAATGATATAATGAAATAATGAAATTTTTTTTTGTCCAAAAAGATATTTAATTTACTCTCACAGAAGACGGAGCAGCAAAGGTTCATGATTTAGAAGCTAAAACTAATGAATATCATTAACCTATAAAATGTGTTACTTTCTCTATTTATGCTGGAAAAAGAAGTAATTACAGAGTTAGCTTAAAAGCTTAAAAAGCTGCACGCTGTGCTGAATGTGTGTGTTTCAGTTTCTGTCGTCCATGTGTCATCAGTACACCACGTGCCTTTTGTCTGGGTGTGTGTGATTGTTGGGATTTTTGTTGTCAGGAATGAGTGTGTGTAAAAAGGCCTGAGGGTTGAACTTTCCCCTACTTCTCACAGTGACTCCTCCATCTCTTCTCCAGCATTCCTCATTCACGCTGAAGACACACTGCGCAATCCACTCACTGAAATAAACAACAATATCAAATTGTCACTATTTCAGTTTAAGAGGACCAAAATCGAAATCAACAAATGGGAGAATTAGCAATTAACTAATTCTTTAGTACTGCACTGTACAAGTCATTTTTTCTCCAAATTAACTGCATTCCCACACAACAATTTTACAAAACTACACTGAACTCTTTCATTATTAGAAAGGACACCACTATATAAAAAAAAAAAAACTTTCCACGCCTCCACCTTCCCTCATCCCACCTCCAAGCTCTAGCATCCAATCAGAGGAGCCCTCTGCTGCAGCAGTCAGCTATAAAAAGAACCCTCACGCCTCACTTTCAGCAGCACATGACAGAGAGCAACATTAGAAGCAGAATTCCTATTACAACAGACCGCAGACTCTCACCAGACATAGAGATGAAAATGCCACAGCTTCTCATCCTCCTCTTCACCATTTTGGTGCATGCAGCAGCTGGTTTCCCCACTGACAGGAGAGCTCTGCCAGGCCAGGACAAACATGCCTCCTGGGACGATGTGAACGTGGTGGCTCATGGTCTTCTGCAGCTGGGCCAGGGTCTGAAGGAACACGTGGACAAGGCCAAAACACAGATGAGAGACATCAATGCCAAACTCAAAGCCTTCAACAGCACTGTGGCTGAACTGGAGAAGAAGCAGCAGGAGCAAAGTGAGGCTCTAAAGGTCAGGGTTACAGAGGTGGAGGAGAGGGAGAATATGGCTGCAGAACTGGCTAAAGTGGTGAATGTTAAGGTGGAGGAGGTGAAGAAACAGAGTGAGGACATCAGCTCCAGGATAGACAGACTGGAAGAGAAGGTGGATGACGTACTCACAGGGCCGAAACTGGACAGCAACTCCACCAATCACTCAGGAGTCCCATTAATCCAGGTGAGTGGACAATCCTGCTTTCATGTTGTTGCAGTGTTTCAGCTTGGAGTAAAACTTTAACTGAATGTGATGAGAGTGTTTCTGCAATGGGAGGAATGGGAGAAATAAAAACAAGGAAAGGGAAGGAAAAAGATCATTTAGAGTTTTAAATATGTTGTGAAGACATTAGATATCAACACTTGGAAAAACCCTAGAAAAAAACACTTCAACCACTTCAAGCACTTCAAAATCCTGAATTCTGAAGAGACAGTTGTTACATTTTTTATTTTGCCCTGGGCTTTTCAGAGGCTGGTGGCAGCTCAGAACAGACAAATTGATGAGCTGGTGGAGAAAATCAAGCAGCAACAGGGCAAACTGGAGAAGCAGAGTCTGTACCTGCAAGCACTGCAAAGCAAGGTGAGTTAAACTGCATTAACATTTTCATGACATTTATAAAATATATATGTAAAACAAAATACTTGATTGGATGGATACGAAGGGATGAACTTCGTATCCAAAATGACCCCTCTGAAACCATAACTTTAACAAGAACGTTATGTCATGTTCTGATTGGAAACATGAGTGATGTATTTTATTTTTCTTTTTTTTTTACTCTGTGATTTCTTCAGGTTGCAAATAAAAAAGTGAAGTCACACAGACGGAGAGATGAAGAAATGGCACTGAGAGGAGAGGCAGAGCAGAGCAATGACACGTCAGGTAAGAAAACAAAAAAACTGCTCCAGGCTTTTGACAAGTTTAACAGTGATTGACCAACCAGGGTAGGGGAGTACAAATTCAAAATGAGTGATGGTGTTGAAAAGACTAGTAGCTGCTGTGAGAGGTTTGAGCTGACGAATCTCAAAACCCAAGTTGCTCTTTAAACGTTAACTGTTGAGTTAAAGCTCACCTCCCAGTCATGGCACATCTTAAAACCATTGCTCAGTAGCGAGTTACCTTTGCCCAAATATGTTAATATGCTAGTTAACACCAAGTATTTCACACAAATACACGAAAGACCAAACTCAACAAATTGACAAATGCCTGAAAAAGTACACAAAATGTCTATAGGTCACACTAAATAAAAACAGCTGTAAAACCTGGACAAATGTCATTCAGTTTCAGTGTCAGTCAGCTGAGGACAAAAAGCATTTACAGGATTGACAGTGACATAAGACAAAAAAAAGTTCACCTTTGCACCTGATTTCTAACAACTTGACTTGCTGGCAGAGTCCAAAGGTCAGGGAAATGAGGACACTGCAAGTTTTGTTCTTAGCTTGCTTTAAACTCAAGTAAGGCAAACAAAACAAGCAAGTGGTTGACCTAAAACCTCCCAGTTTTTTCCAGCTGTAGAGAGATGATGTTATTGTTTATATTGAAAACTTTGAGCTACAGTGAAGATGCAAATCTGCCACTGCAGTGTTGTGAACAAGAAAACCCCATTGAGCCAACCTTTTTTGGTTTGTTTTCCGTGTTCTGGTTTTCTCAGGTTTGGCCAGAGACTGTCATGATCTGTTTGTGCAAGGGCAGCGAGCCAGCGGCATCTACACCATCCAGCCCAACAACTCTGAGCCCTTCAATGTCCTCTGTGAAATGAGTGAAGGTCAGTCAACAGGGACGATGCCTGTGCATAAAGTAGAGTCCCAGAGGAGTCCTGGCCCACCTAACAGAGTGAAATTTCCTTAAGAAAATCTGTTTGGGTATGGACACCGCTTGGGTAATCAGCCAAAACTTAGGAACTTTACCCTAAACAACAATTTGAGAAACATTTAGCTCAACCTCCCTTCCACTGTTTCTGCAGAAGGGGGATGGACTGTAATCCAGAAACGTCAAGATGGATCCCAGAACTTCAACCAGTTGTGGGAGAACTACAAGACAGGCTTTGGCAGCCTGAATGGTGAGCACAGTTTCCTCAAAATGTTTTTGTTTTTTTTATCACTGAAACTAAGTCACGGAAATTAACTTTCACATTTCTCGTCCCTCAGGTGACTTTTGGCTGGGCTTGGGGAACATTCACTCCATCTCCACACAGAACCAGTACGTCCTGCAGGTGGAGGTCTCTGGTCAGGTGGGGGAACAGCAGACAGCTCGTTATCGATTCCAACTTGACGGAGAAGAGAAGAAGTTTGCTCTTCACTTGGAGCACGAGACTTCATCTGGGAATCAGGTGGAGATCATGGCCACCGGAGCCTCCGATCTTCCCTTCTCCACGGCCGACAGCGACAATGACCTCGCAGCAGACGTCAACTGTGCCGAGCTGCTCTCAGGTACTAGTGCTCAAATAAAAAACCTCTCTAAAGTGTCGATTTACCCAAATCACACACTACAAAACATTTTCTCACTCGCTCAGTATCCTCAGCGCATGGAAATAAACCTCTGCTCCAAGAATAATGAAAAGAAAAATTAGGACCTGTGACTTTAACAGTGATGCTCTTCTGTTGCAGGTGGTTGGTGGTTCAGTAGCTGCGGCAGGTCAAACCTCAACGGCAGATTTCCCAGAAGGCCAAGTCTGATCAGGAGACAGCAATTCAGGAGACAAGCAATGTTTTGGACATCCGCAGAGGGACAAAACAACGCCCTGAAGTCTAGTCTCCTGAAGATCGCACCCGCCACAAGAAAGCAATGAGCTGCTCAGTTTGTCTCAGATAATCAAACACAAAAAGGTCAGGAGTGGTTTTAACTGAACAATGATGTATCCCACTCTAACAAGCTCATTAATGATCTCTTCTGATGCCGAGATGTTTCTATGCTATGCCATATGACTGAGAACTATTGTCTCAGTGAATGTGTTCAGTCATATTGACAGTTGTAACATTATTCCCTTTATAAGGATTTTAAGTCTTAATCTTTAGTAAAACTTGTATGTGTTTTCATTACATTGTACTTAAATAGTGTACAGTTTCATACTCTCAAAATTTACACACATTTTATATTTCATTTGTATGAAGTGGATAAAATTAAAGTTCTTAATGATTAAATGCATCCTGTAAAATGTGCTCTGTGCAGTACAAATCTAAAGCCCTCTCATCTACATGTATTTTGGGTTAAAAAAGTAAAACAGAATTATGTTTTGTGTAGGGTGAGAAGAACCGACTGAGGCTGTCTTACTCTTGACAAAATATTTGCATCTTGTTTCTGAAACTCATATTCATTGAAATGGATTAAATGGGTCCAATTGTATTACCTCAATTTTTTTTTTAAATTTCCCTGCTTCTGAACTAAAAAGAAATAATAAAACTGCTTTAATGCTGCATAATTTTGCAGCTTTATTTCTCACAGACTTACCATTGAAATATTCTTTTTAAAAACAAACTTCATAAACTTCATTTGGTGGCAAGACTTTGAAAAAAGATTGTTCACTTCTCTTTATTTCTTCAAGATCTGAGAGTACAGGTGATGGTAACTCATCTTACAGATGGTTATCAGACACACATGTACCAAGGCATTTTATTGTTGTAGCTCCTCAGACAGATTCCCTGATATAAATTATATGAGTAGACACTTTTAAGCTCTTACAAGGCACCTCAGCCTGCCAACAGTTGTGTCAAACATCATCTTATTGTTCAGTTTGTTGGCACCAAGGCAAATATTTAATATGTGCAAAAGTCCTCAGCAGCAGAAGAAAAAGGAGCCCTCGCAAAATCAAAGCAAACTATTGAGTAAAACAAGAAGAGGCCACTACATATTTCCACCAGTTATGGATATGCAATCTATAAAATTCTTTTTCGAATAATACATAATAGTTTTGACATGTAACTTTTTCCTCTTGTGGATCTGCCAAAGTGTGACACAGCACTTAAATGTTTTCTATTACAGCACATAAGAACACAGGGTCAAAACAGAAAACACACCCTAGTAAATGACAAAGGGGGTTAAGAGCTTGTTTGTATGATCTGATAGAGGTTTGTGTTTGCTAACATCACTCCAGTGTTTAATCATGGAAACAGGAAAACAGTAAGAGAGTTGGTAAAATAAAATGGAGCACAAAAGAATGTAAGCACGAACTCGCTTGACACTGCTTCAGGAAAATGGGTGTAGCGGTTCCACTTTGCTAATTTTTTTTTGCATTGCTGAACATTGTGTTCTGTTAAAGGTGCATTGAGAAGTATTTAATAACACCAGCATTCATCATTCTCACATTTTGATTTGGTCTTTTTTTTTTTCTTATTCCTCCATCTGCCATTACTTGAACCTCAGAAAGCTGGAGTCCTATTTTAGTTCTGGGCGAACAGCGCCCTCTGCTTGTTTGGAGGCAGTTTCCTGTCCACTATAAAATGAAGCTACAAGATGGTATATTATTGGTTATTATAGTAACATCTGAACATTAATCTCATAATGATTTAGCAGTACAATACCAAATTACTCTTGAGGTGTCACGAGGTCTGGCTTAGTTTTCAGTCATCATATAATAAAATCAAGTGAAAAAGAAGGTGATGCAGGTTTAAATAAATGGGAGAATGTGAAGGCAGACACAAGGAGAAGAGGGTTAGGAAGGGAGGAAGGAAAGGTCAGTGTGCAGAAGGTCTTATCAGAGGTTCTGCTGGAGGAAGTGCAGCAGCGTAATCTCGTAATGCTCTCCAGACTCTGGACATCGGATGCTGTGTCGCTCGTTGGGATAAATCTGGAAAACCCCAAGAAAAAAAACATTATAACATTCAGTTATTATGGGATCAGCTGGATGCTTTAATATTTCACAATCACTATGGTATCATCTTAACAATCTCAACAATCTCCAGGTTTGTTGATGTACCTTTCATGACTAGTGACTTTTCATGAAGTACAGTTTCCAAACTTTTCCACAGCCTATCACGGTTTGAAATCTTTGAAAAACTGCTGAAGCATTGTACCTTGCTCACTGCCTTTTATACCTTTTCTTGCATACATATGTTATTTACATCATCCTAGCGTTATTTTTTTTAATAAAGAAGGCCATATATACTAATAACCATGTCCTCTTTAAAGAGTTAACCCATCCAAACTATGTCTCACATTTCTAACACTAAAATCAGTGTATATGGCTAGATCCTCCTACCTGCAGGGTGTATGGCTTTCCAGCCCGGATGAGCTGAGACACCAGGAAGTTGGTGTGGAAAAAGTGCACATTTTCATCAAGAAACCCATGCAGGATCAGCAATCTGTTGGGCCTGCGTTTAATGAAGAGACAGAGGTCTTAATTTCTCTGCTCCTGTTCACATATAAACACATGGAATTGACAGAAGACAGCGCTCACTCATTGGGAAATTTGTCGACATGCAGGGCAACAGAGCAAGCCTCGTATCCTTTCTGGTTTTTTTCCGGCGTGTTCAAATATCGTTCCGTGTACCCGGTGTCGTAGGCCATCCACAACGTCACCGGAGCTCCTGCAATGGCAACCTTATAAAAGAAAAACAAGGGCAGAATTTCAAGCACAAGATTTTTTTTTTGCTATTCCTTCCTTTAAATTGTGTCTTTGCAGCATGAGTTCAGAGCTGACATATCTTGTCAGATAAGCTAGAGATAATATTTTTTTAAATAATTTACAATGGGGTTGAAACAGTAGCTTAAGTAGATGTCACCGTCTATCAAGTTTCCGCAAGATTAATTCCTGCCACTCTTTCCATTAACCCATCTGCTGTTGAAGGATTTGCAAACATAATTTAAATCTCCCATGTGTCCTACTTGTGTAACAACTGTAAATTCTCGTGACAGAGTACATGACCCTGGTTTAGACCTTGAAGATGTCGGGTTTATGGACGAGGCCCATGAGTGAGAGGAATCCTCCATATGACCAGCCATGGATGGCAACACGACTCAGGTCCACAAACTTGTACTTGTCAGCTACATAATGCAAACCCTCCACCTGGTCTTCAATCTCCACCTGGCCCTTGATGTAGCAAAAAGGAGTCATTCACTTTTCATACAATATATATCCAACATTTTTTCAACAAATATTTACAAAGTGCTAAAATACGAAGAATAAACAGTCTCAAAAGTGAAGCATAAACATGATAAAAATACAGAAAATTTATGTCACTTCATATGCAGTATGTTCTTATATTATTCAATTCGTCGGACAGCTGTTAAAAGTTAGGAGGGAGGAGCTACTATCCCTTCATCACTATACACGTGTGTCTCTCCCGTGCCTCTGATAGGGAGACAGATGTTTGATGTGATAAATACCATTTTGTCCTTCACAGCCCCTTCAAACTGGAGTCCTCGCTGACATGATCCCCGCCCATCAATTACCAGCACTGCATAGCCCAGAGACGCCAGCGTGTTCAACCGCAAGTACTTGACTCCTTTGTAAGAGTTATTCACCAACTGTACCTGGAAATATTAAACATGTTTACAGCGATGTAAGTTGGTAAAAAATGCTAAGGGTGATGACATGATGAGTAGGAAGTAGCGGATATAGGTAGTAAACTGCAGGCAAATAAAAATTGCACTTAAGAACAGTAGTTGCAAAAATGTACTTAGATACTCTCAGGAGTTACAGACAAACAGATTAGAGTCTTTGAATTAAATGAATTAATACAAGTCATTATTTGCATAAGTTCACTAGGTAAGACAACTAAAAAAAACAGCTAGATCAAGTTTAAGATTTAGACGAACTGATATACAGTCACAGTGTTGTAAAATAAGTGATTAACACAGATCAAACACAGAATCCATATTATGTGATGATCATTCTGCTGGAAAGTTTACAAAAAGGTTAATCTCTCACTGTTCTTATAGTTCATACCCATGGCTACACAACATTAATCTAATTCTAGAGCAGAGAGGGATCACACCTGTGGGCCGCCGTAAACAAAGATGACAGTAGGATGCTTCCTGCCGGGGACCAGGTTGTGTGGTTTGTACAACATGCCGTACAGCTCAAAGCCCGACTTCCCCGTGAAGCTGAAGATCTCTGGAGGACTGTAGTCCAATGGGAGAGCTGGAAACAAACAGGAAATACGAGTAAAGAATTTCTATAAAACAGCTCACCACTGTAATACAACATTTCATCTGCCACAAACACACTGTTCAGTACCAGCGGGTTCCATCATGCTCGCCCAGAACTGTGGCTTTTTGTGCAGTGGGTCATTGTCTGAGCCGATCAGCTTGAAGATGTGCACGCAGGGTGCAGCTGTCAAGCTGCTGTAATGGCTGATAAACATGTCAAAGGTCTGTGTGGAAGAAAAAAAAAAACACCACCACCCACAATCACCAAACATTTCTCTTGAAAGATATGGCATTAAACAAATATGGCACAACACTGTGTACATAGTTTGTTTCAATGCATTTTAAACAAATGTGGAGCTTTAAATGTCATATATCAGGTGTGTCTGGTGTACCAGACAGTATTGTAGCTTCTGGTAGGTTTAAAATGTTAAATCAATAGTTTAAAAATACACTGAAGCTCACTGTGAGACCTAAGTTTGAGTGCGTGTTTTGATACCTGGCTCACGAAGCAGCTGTGGGAGAATCCAGGTTTGGTGAGTCGCACAATTTCACCTGGCGAGTCGTAGCTCACCACATAAAGATGATGCTCCAGAGGAGAGTCTTTGGTTCCCTGGAAGTAAACCAGCTTTGCCACCTCATCCACCCAAATCTGAGGACTGGACGAACGCTACACCAAACACCACAGAGCAAGAAAAACTGTTGATGTGTTTTCTGCACACAAAACCAAGACAGACAAAAGAAATATCTCGTGCAAGAAGCTTTTTGTATTCTGGTCCTTAAAGGTTTGCTGTTTTGAGCGCTTTTTGGTCAGATTCACCAAACTGCACAAACTTAGTGGTAATCGTTCCTTTCAGACTGATGAATGATATAATAGGTGTTTAAATCTGAAACTTTATGTACACCAGTGGCAAGGTACAATTGCATTCAACATTACTTTTGAAGTCTCCTGTGCATTCTTTTAAAACCTTGTAATTATCAAATTTATTTCACTGCCGATTGGAGGATACAATATAATAATTTCGTAATCTATGCTCCTCTGTACTTTATTTTTTGACACTGTTTTCTTTTAATAGTGTCACATGGCACATTTGGAAATCAAACCCATAATGCTTTTCATTACTGCTGCACTGATAAGTGGTGGTTCATCTGCGCTGCACCAGACCAGTGACACAGTAAAGCGCTTTACCTTGGCTCCGTGATTGGCCAGCACCTCCCACTCCCCGCTGGTTACCGTCATCTCTTCTTTGACCGGACACTTGAAATCGTCTGATGACAGAGGAACAAAGATGTGATGTAAGTGGCTCAACTGAAAGACCAATTGGTTTTGGTAACTCTTTACAGTAAGTGGTAATGGTTTATAACACTTTAATGTTGCTTTAAGCAGATAAAAGTGTTTATTAATTTGTTTGTCAGCAACTATATCTCATGCTGTTAGTTATGCTCATTCCATGCCATTCCACTTGTTACCTTCAGAATGTGTATAACCTTTGGCCCAGTGATAGCAGCCCCGCTGTAAAACTGAGGTGATTTTATACAGGTGGCAGAAACCCGTTTTGGACTCATTTACTGTGATGAAGGTGATCTCATCATCGCTGGTTTGGATGAACGGATGAAAGATATCATGGACCTGATGGACAAACACACAGTAATAATGTTTTGTCTTTTTTCCACACTCAAAAGCTGCACCAAGCAAGGTATATTTGCAATAAATAAAATGAAAAAACTACAAAGAAAAATCTCCAATAAACAACCAATACACAATATTACACCTCTTCACTAAAATTTTTGTGGGAACTTGTGTTCAGTTTTCCACAGGAAATATTTCTAAAGTTCGAAACTATAGCTGCAGATCACACTAATAAGAAAAGATCAGATATGAGGGGAAAAACTAAACCCTGAAACCTTTAGGATTCAGGGTTGACAGATCCAAAAACAGATGTTGAGCCTCACATTGATCCAGATGTCACTAGTCTCTTGGTAGATGATGAAGGGCTGGACCATGTCTCCGAGGCCCTCCAGACTGTCCTGTTTTCTGGCCTCGTCTTGATGTGCAGGGATGAAGAGCGCTGGAGGCAGCAGGACCAACTGGAGACGCTGCTGTCGGCGGTCCATCAAAACTGCCCACGCACTGATAAACAGAGGTGGGGGGTTGTGACATTTGGGAAAGTTTGTGCGGTATGGACACCATTTTAACTAACACCTAGGTTTGAGAGCTTCTAAAGTCTGAAAAACCTTAAAAGGTTATGGTGTACAAACAATAATATATTCTGTTTCGTACTAACTCTTAGGGGAAAAGAAACATACTATCGGCCGTCCTTTGTCCATCCAGCTCTGGTGATGTATTCAGCACCAGGGAACAGGCTGGTGAAGGGAACAGGCAGCTCCTTCTCCTGTGTGGCGACAATCTGAAGGAGAAAAAATATCAAGCTGACTCGAGCAGTGAACAAATCAGTGTGTTTTTCAATTAGGGTGGATCAATAACAAGCATATGAGGAGGTTTTGTGGTCTCACATTGCCGAGATTATCTGTCCTGATTTCTGCTATTTTAAGAGTAGTATCTGGATTCTTGCTGCCTGGAAATAAATAAAACAGAGTTACATCCATAAATATTAACCAGAATTGTCCAAATGTATACATCTAAACACAAAGAAAGGAAATGTGAGAAATATTACAGGAACCAGAACCAACAATCGTAGTGTTATAGAATTATCATTCACCAACACTGGAAACAAAATCATGTACACAAATAACTGCAATGCATTATTTTCATTCCTGATTAAACTGTGCATTATTTTCTTCATTAATCGATCTGTTTTGTCTATTTTAGAAAATACTGAAAACGCCTGCTATAACTTATTACAGCCCAAGATGTGCTGTGTTTTTTATGACCAATCGTACAAAGTCCAGAGATAGGTTTACTGCCATGCAAAAATTACAATAATTAAATGTTTTGAATTTTTTGCTGAAAAATTCTGAAAACAATTATCAGATTATTAAGATGGTTGCTGATTACATTTTTGTGCATATCAATTATCTTATCAATAAATCCACTCATTTTTAATTAACCATGCCTGCTCTCTGTCCAAAGAAATAAAATATAGAAATCTCACAGGCAAAACTAGAAATCATTTAGTGCCTGCATACCTGCACGTGGGTATCTGTAGACATCTGTTTTTCGCTCCTCCAGAGCCGGAGATGGGACATGGATGATCTCAACCTCAGACTCGTCCACCTCCTCGTATAAAATCTGTAACGTCTTGCCACCATCTGGTTCTGAGCCAGAGAGGTGACAAGTAATGCAGGTAGGAATTATTTTTCAAGTCTTTGTCTTTAGAACAAACTACACAGGTAAATTTGATCTTGAACTGCCAGAGAAAATTGATTGAATAATAAACTGTCTTCATGTAATAACCAATATTCATATGATTCATATTATGATTCTTGTTGATAAGATTCCTTCTTGCAAAAACAATAATGTATCACTCACTCACCTTCTCGAGCAGCTGGTGACCACCAGTACCCAGTGAACCGATCAAACTCTTCCTGTGTGACAAAGTTGGCCACACCGGCAGACCTAGGGTCATCTTTTGGGTTATCAATACCTAAAATGAAACCACAGATAAAGAGAACGCACTGAGGAAATAAATCAGAGTACCAGGTAAGACTGAGTCTGTAAACACGCTTCAGTCCTGACCTTTGTGGCAGAAGGTGAGCCTCCTCTCTTCACCCGTCTCTATGCTCGTCACCCAAATGTCATTATTGTTGATGAAGCCGATAAAGTTGGGGTCCCCGGGGCAAATCTTGGGGTCCATGCGTGTGCCTGAACTCTGGCTCTTAATCTCTACAGGCTTCATGGGAGAAGTCTGCACAAACACAGAGTGAACAGAAGATATTTAAGGTCAAGGCCTACCGTACCATTAACAATGGCAACAATGTAAAAGAGCTGGACCATCCATCGATTCATTTTCTATTCTGGAGGCTGACCAATTCTGGACATTGATATGATATGACTGCACTGGATATTTCTGACTTTTGAAAATTCTAGAGATAAAATGCATTCTAAAATAACATCTCATGAAAGTGTTGCTTAACTCTCCTTAACTCACAATGAAACTGTTGTTTCCACCATCATGGCAGTAGTACAGAGTGCCGTTGCCTTGGAACAGAAAGAGGCCACTGGGTCGGTGGTAGTCATACGAGGTGATGCCAGACACCCCCAAACGCTTCCTCTCCCGCAGTAGCTCCTCTTCGCGGGAGAAGCTGTGGTGGTGCGGGCTGGCCTGAGGTCAGGGGTGACAGGAGGACACAGCGTGACAATGCTGGCCGAGGGAGGTCAAGGTCAAAGACAGTTTGTTCAGGGCATGGAAAACAAACAAACGGCAAGAAAAAATTACCATATGAAATTAGAAAGACAAAAAACAGAAAACAGAACTACATTATCTCTTCTATTCAGTGGTAAGAACTTCTGTTTACGAAATCAATACAGCCCAGTATAACAGTTGTACAACAATGTACAACAACATAAATCCCATCTCTTATAATACTTTCTTGTAGCCTCAGTGGTCTTACTTATTTTGTGTTTAAGGGGAGGTGTACAACATTAATTTTATGATCCATGGAGGAATACGCAACAAACAAATACATAGTGGGAAGAGTATTGGAGTATTGGAGAGTCCTCCTCACCTGGAAGTGATGAAGCATCTGTTTCCATGACAGAACCAGCAGGGCATCTTGGGGGACCTTCTTGGGAATGTCTGAGTAGAGTAGTGCATTTTCCCTGCTGGCATAAGGCATTCCTGTACGAGCAGAAACAACAACAGAAAAAAAAACACAGAGTGGAAGGCTACAGTAAAGTAAAGATGAAGCTGCTGTGTTGTAAATGAGCAGGTTCCAGGAGTACTGAAAGTGGCAGTGGTGGTTTCACATAAGCTTCTTAAAGAAGACATGTAGCACACTCTCTGGAGTTCTAATAAAACATATACCTACATTTACAAAACATACACTTTTACACCTCTAAAAACCCTCTGAGCAATAAAATACACAATGCTAGTTTTTACTACATTTTCCCGTGTTAATGGTTACCACTTACTGATTACTAGATACCGATTACTTTGAATTGAAACCAGCCAGTAGTTACTAAAAACATTGGAAGGACTTCATGCACAAACTTGGTAATAAATCTATGTGCAGCTGGTGGAAAACATCCCGCTGGCTGTACTGAGGTTCTCAGTGGTGCCTGTGCTGTTTTACTGAGAGTATTTACATGGACTTAAGTAGTCTGGTGGTCACTTTTCTGTGGTAAGGAAGAGAAAAAGAAACGTTGCACATTATCACAGCTGTATTTCTGCTGAACAACCATAATATCTTGACCAATAATTATTGGATAAACTTTATTTATAACTCTGTTTGGACAAGGGTATGTTAGCATATGCAGGTACACTGCAGGTGCAGTTCGTATAAGCACGAGGTTATTTCTAATATTAAGATGCATTTGCACATTGAGGGAAACCTACAGACCAGATTATGCTCTGTCTCTGCACCAGACCTTTCTCAATTCTTCACTAGTTATGTACTACCCCTTTAAAAGTAAAAAAAAAAGAAGCTACCAGCCACTGCAATGAGCAACAACTGCAGCAAAGTCGAGAGACTGCTTGTATACCCAACAAGCAAGCTACCATGGCTACTGTTTTTCCAGGCTCTATGCCTGTAAAACATCAGCTCTGGAAATATCACACAGCACAACTAACTGCATGACACATGGCAGCAAAGAAAATGAAACCATTTTGCAGAAATTGTAATTCAGCAGAAATATGTCCACAAAGCAAAATGGCTGAGCTCTCCAGCAGACATGGACTAACTCACTACAGATCTTTGGATATCTAACTCGCCTGAACACAGTTCCAGACTCACAACTCTTACTCACCAGCTTTATCCACAGACGGTTTACAAAACCACACTATAAAGAAGCATTTGAATTTGTGGGTTAACAAGTCAAAAGCAGCTAAAAGCACATAATCTCATCTGGTTTTTCTTCATGTTTGGAAATGTATTGTAGATAAATGAGATTATTTGCTTAAAAATGAAAAAAAAAAAATCAACTAAAAACAACTGTGACAGATCACTTGTTTGTGTTCCCCCAGCTCACCGAGATAGTAGATGCGGTGAGATTGCAGGCTGGCCTCGTCCTTCTGGATGAACTGGAAATCATGTGGTGCCTTGTTGATAACCATGCCAGTGTTCTTGCGGCCGTTGTGGATGATCTTCCGCAGGCCGTCCCACGTATGCTTCTCCACCTGGTACTGCGCTGAATTCACATCCTCCATCTCCACCACCTCTGTGCTTTCTGAGAGCTCATCCAACCCCGTCATTCCTGCCAGTGCTTCTCTGACGCTGTGGACAGACGGACTGATCAATAAATTAGACAAGTGTATTTTTAAGTGACAAATGCAGGTGTTTTTTGGACAGAAGATATCTTCACAGGATACTCTACAAAGTTTTCTTTTTTGCAAAAAACAAATCTTTGAGGTTTAATAAATGTGCTGAATACATTTACTGTCTTTATTTTATGAATATTTTGAAACAAAGGTTTATTCACAACAAAGTTTGCTGAGTGGCTCCTTTTTTCCTTTACTGGCACTTGCTACACTTTTTGTGCATTACCACCCCTAACTCTCACACATTTATCTCATCACATATCTCAAGATGTTAAAATGTATGAAAAGTTCCACATATCATCAAATCCTCCTTTGGAGGCAATCTACTTTTCTTACTTATCAGAAAGCACACAAAATCTTATTACACATACATTTTCTCATTACTGAAAACATTAACAGTAACAGTGTAACAACAGCATCAAAATGTTTTGGCCTTCAAGACATAATCACTCATACAGAACATAATTCTGAATGAAAAAGGAATAAATGGGTTTCAGGCAACTGTGAGTGACCATACCTTTCCTGGCCGTCTTCTCTTTGCTTCTCTTCGATTTTCAGCCTCTTTACTCTGTGCATTAACTGTTCAAAAATCCTGGACCAGACCTGACACCCTGTGGAAAACAAGGTAAAAATATGACAGCTTAAGATGATGAAAATCCAGACCTTTAAGTTACAGCACCTGTTCTAACTCAGAGGTAACTTAGATAGACCTGAATTGATTTTTTTTTTTTTAAACTACAAGTTGCCCTGCACTAAGATCACGTAATATCAACAGTGAATCTGTTACTGAGGTGACGGCCCCATCCAGGGCAGATGTCTCTTTGCTGCTTCATCGAGGAGCTGCTGTTCTTCAGCCGACCATCACCGCACTTCCGGCTGTGTGTTCCTGATATGAAGTCTCAGAGTGTGTGTGTGACCTGGCTGCAGCACACTTGAACGTTTGTGTCATAACTGTGGCAAATGTTACACTGTTACTCCACATTTTACTGAAGACCGTATACTGCAGGGTGTATAGGAGTATGTTGTGTTGCCTGGGGGCCTAAATGAACTTCCAAGTTCTAAAAAAGATCATTCCCAGAAAACACTTTCAACAACTCGCCTTCATCGAGTGACGATGCATGTTGCCAGGTCTGTCAGAGGAAAAAGTGTCATACTTGAAAATCTGACACCAGTTGAAGGGAGTTTCATGAGTAATGACGCAGGGAAACAGGTCTGAAACTGAGAGTGACAATACTGGCATAAATTCATTCGCCCCATTGATTCCATTCATACCATTTTGCCAAAGATTTGTATTATATAATGAATATATGTACTTGTGATGTGAAAGCACTATAGCTTTAATTTCTTTGAATATCCTATTTTATTTGTTACTTAAAAGTACTGCAATCTTATTCAATGATGATTCAATGTGTTATAGTGTATATTCAAGCTTTTAACAGCCTTTGTATTTCAAGGAGCTATACAAATGTTCTTTATAAACAATAACCATGCAATTACCTTTTACCTGTGCAGGTACTTTTGCACCATGACCAAATTAAAATAACTCATGACAGTACTGGACTCTAAGTATATTAAAATATTTGCTCGGGAGGCCAAGCTTGTTCGAATTCTGCTTTATCTAGAGTATAATAACTCGTATGAAAATAAACCACTCATTGTGGGATTTTCACTGCTGTTTTAACGTACACGCCTCTGGCACCGTCGTGTTAGTTTGTACACACTGCATGTTCGTTAGTAGCCGTGTAAAATCAGTTTTGAGTGGGAGTTAGTTTCTCTCTGTTGTGACACATCAGCTGATGATGCTTAAGGGTCCACCGACAGCTTCAGTCCTTGTAGAAAATATCAGACTGGGCCCTTCCAAACTCACAGACAATATTCAAACAACTTAAAATCAAAAGTCATTCAGTGTACTTTGCTCTGATGCTACCGGTTTAGACACCCGTTAAAAGGGGACTGCCGACTTGTTAGCCACCGTCTCAAAAGGCACTTATACACATAAAACAACTTTTAAAAAAGCGAAAACATTCATTCATTCATTTTACCTTACACTTTCTACCCAAAGGCCTCTAACGTCTTCCTCCCTGTGTCGAAGAAACGGCTGTGGTTAAATCACCAGTCATGGTCTGTAGAAATTACAGATGTCAGTTACTTTCCATTCGAGCAGGTAGCTAGCTTGATGCTAATATGCTAACAACGAGGAAATGGCTTGTGGAATCAAACGTTAGAAGATTACAACCTTTAACCCGGATATGATCCTTCAAGGTTGGGTCCGTTTATTTCGTGCGTTTACTTGCGTTCATTTATAATTATTATCCCCCCCCCCCACACACACACACACACACTTTTTCATCCACACCTGTTATGCTGTGAAACTTCAAGCCTAACTAAGAGAAGAATTCCTGAAACGCGTTTTAACTCCAAGCTTAGGTGTCTTGTTTTCTCTGACCAACAGTGTAAAACCCAAAGATGCTCTGTTTAAAAAAAGATATACAACACAAAAAAGAAGACACAACATAATATTTGAAAAACAGAAAACACAGATTAATCTTCCAGCTACTTTTTGACTGATTACTCAACTAGTTAAGTCCTACTTGACAGGGCCTCTGCTAAAACACCAGAAGCAAATACACTTAACATCCATGACAAGCACTGTATGATTAAAACATTTATTTTTTTTTAAATAATTTGTCCTTTTTTTCTTTTTGCATAAGTGCAGAAAATGCACCCAAAACAGCCACCTGAGGGAAGTCTACATCTTTAAATAAAAAAACAAGCAAAGTGTACATTTATAGTACAAAATTCTCTTTTTAAAAAATTGCACAGTTTGTGTATAATATATATATATTCATAATCTCCATTTTAAACAAACTTTAAAGGCTCAGAAAGTAAACAAAATTCACCAAATAAAAAATAAAAACATTTTTCCCTAGAATTTAAAGCTGAGGAAACTTGAGACCCTGTTTTCTTGTGTCCACCATAAATATACATATTTATATGCAAGTCTCTTTACATATAGTCTCTGTGCTAGTGTTTGACCAGACAATCAAAATTATTGCAAAGTAGTTTAGTTCTACAAAACATGGGGTAGAAGGTGGGGGATAAAAGCTTTTTTCTGCTGAATGTTCCTTAAGTTAGGCAAAAAAACAAATAATAAAATAAAAATATAAATGGAGGGTGGGTGTGTCATCACACCCCTTTTGAATTTACTGGAATCCCTGCTTTCACAAAGGTTTCTGTATCACAAACTGTGTGCATTCAACATTCCCATAGAACGACCCAGAACTCCAGTTTTGCTTTTTAGCGAAAACAAACATTTCCCTGACTTCTTTTTTTCCCAACTTTACACATTGGCCGTGGCCAGAGATTGCGGTCAGCGTCGATACGGATGGAAGCCCTGTACGTTGTGGTTCTGCCCTCTGCCGAACGCACTGGCGGCAGGCTGCGGGGCGGCGGCGGGCTGCGCTGTCGGTGCCCCGTAAGAAGCGGTTGGCTGGCTGGGGTCCGCGAAGCTGTGGCCGAAGGCTGTCAGATCCTGGCCGTACCCTGAGGTGAGCGGAAAGCGAGAGAGGAGTGGAAAGAAGAGGGTTTTAATGTCAGCATCACCGGACAGGATTTAAGGAGAGGCCTTAGTCCTTTAACAGGATCGATAACAACTGGTGTAAAATTCTCACAATTTATAGACTGAGGGAACCACCACTTCCCCTCAAACTGTTACATATCTGATGTAAAGTACATTTTAATTGCTAAACTTAGGAGGAGCGTTTCCAGTTTTGATAATTAGAAGTGTGCAGTAGCTACTGAAACTACTGGGATGTGACATTATATCATAAATTAACGTCAATATCACAATGTACTACTACATGATACCTCCGATTACTCACAAGTCTTTCTTCCCCTGCTCTCTGACATCCTCATAAAGGTTGGATAGGTTTTGTAGACTTTTATGCCTCTCTATAAAGGACTTAAATATGTAATTATATGCTATGTTAATCCATTAATTTCAATTCTGATAACGGTAATATACAAAACAACTAAATAGCCCTATAAACGTAATATGTTCTGTGCTGTTATTAAGTGGTGACGAGATTGGTGGATTTCCCCTCTGGATTTAAATACTGTATTTCATTTTTTTCTAAATTTTATTCAATTTCATTGAGGAAAACACTGTCTAGATTCTCTTAAATGATCTGCACAACACGCACCGTGTTCTATTTAGACACTGGATGGCACCATCTCCTTGCAAACAGACAATGGACACCCAGGGTAGGAAACTAATCTGCCTGGAAAAGTGGCTGGTGTATCCCAGAATTCAGCAGCCACTGCTCAAGCCAAAGGAACATTCAGGTTAAAAAAAAAAGTCAGATTTTTTTTTTTTTGCTACCAAATGACTTGTGGATTACAATAAGTAGCTACAGCCAAATCTTTACAGCATCTTGCTGGTGAGTGGTTATTTCCCTGCCCTGGTAACATCCAGTTTGCACTAGACTCATTATATTTGGAAATGTCACTGATAAACAGTAGAATAGTTATAGATAACTGGAATGGAAAGACAAGAGAGAGAGAAACAGTGAATAAAAGGGAGAAATTTCAGAAGTAAAACAGTTGTTTTGGGGTGCTCAAAGTGCTGCCGGACTGACAGACAAATAAGAAATCTTCAGGACCATCAGACAGAAGAATCTGAGAGAAATTGGAAATGTACTGGTTTTGTGTCCTCCTTTAACTCTTCTTTCCTTTCTCACCCCTTTAGCTATGATGTAGAGACAATACATGGGGAAAAAACGGGTGAATGAACCGCTGATGCATAGAGACAACTGAACCATGAAAAAATTCTGACAATTAGATCATCCTTTTAATAATCAGCAAAGCAATGCAGACAAAGAGAGTGAACAAAAAGGGGGACATGGTCAGTCTTGGTATAGTAAAGCTAGCCACTGAGGGAGAGCTCAATATGCCAACTTTCTATGTAAATCTTTTTCAAATCCACTCAGCAAAGAGACAGTCAATGGCTGAGTTTTACTATACAAGAGCACACACGGTACTTTGTATGTACATGCAAAATGTACATGCAAAATACTAAACACAAAGCAAAAGAAAAGACGCAGAACCAGGTTGCAGCTCTATAAACACTACAGTACTGAACAAATGCTACTTTTGTGGTTGGAGAAGACAATGCTGGCACCTACCTGCACTATATCCTCCCTGCTCATCCTGACCATAACTGTGAGAAGGACGCGTTGGTCCGTAGGCAGAGGGGTCCTGAGGGTAGTTACCCAAGCCTATCAGGGAGATGAGGAGACCAGGTTGACTGAACCCAGACACTGCCGGCCGACTACTTTACATAGATCCACCCTTACTGAGCTAACAGCTTTACATTTATACTCATTTACTGGGTCTGCACTGTCCCTGGTGAGGCATCAATGTTCAGCTTCATCTAGAAGTCAAAACAAAAGTGTGTGAGTGTGTTAGCTACCTGCTAGAACGCCTGACTATATCATGCCAGCCTGGTCTCGGGAAATTTTGTGAAATGTGCACGATATGGTAAGATGCAATTAATGCGTGAGAAAGATGTTTTCCCACAATGAAAATATTATGAGAAGAGGTCAACTAGGAACAGAAGTGAGAACAACCACACCAGTGGTTCTGTATGTTGTAGTGCATAATGTAGGAGTACACACATCACAGAAATTTTCCAAAGCATACCATAAGTTTCTAGATTCATTTCCTATCTTCCAAGGTGCCATTTGGTTTCCATTCATCTAGGCATGATGTGAAACTTGTTTCAGTTAGGCAGTGACATCATGTTAATGTCGTGTGTCCTTTCAAATCTTCTGCTTAGTTGGGAAACCCCATTTCTCTGAGTAACATGAATATTAAAACGAGTGCCAAGATAACTTTTCTTATTGGAGCATATCAACATCAGAATGCCAAAAAGCACTCCATTGGCAAACTTTATTGTTCAAAAAAATTGAATCCGTTATACAAGCATGGAAATAACTTGAGGGACAATGAGAAGCTTCTTGGATTAACGAAGACTGCTGGTTTAGCAGTCATTTCCTCAAATTTCAGATATCACAGTCATCACACTTAGATGCACCAAGGAGTAGTTTTGACAAAAAAGTCAACAAGATGTTTCGTGTAATAAATAACCTATCAATTAAGTTTCAAGTTTCAAGTTTCAAGTTTCACAGTGTACTGTAACAAAAGTAAAGTCAGTGCCTGCCTGGAAGATGGGAAACATTAAAGATATATGGTAGGCATTAGAAAATATTTGCAATTAAATGAAATATTAATGAAATTACAAGCAAAACCACTGGTTTGATTCTTACTCTTAGCATAACTAAATTATTTTAACTGTCTAACTCCACATAAGCCAAACCTAACCTTATTACTAACCTAAACCAATTTCTAATTTTACAGTCCCTTCTCCTGTCAAAAATAAGTGATAATATGTATGGTAGGGGTGTGTTTGTCTCCATAACACCAACATCATAAGCATTTCTGATTCTCTGCTCATTTCACAAAAGCTTTGTGACTCTGAGTTGTCATCATTGGCTTTGATTACTGGACTAAATGCCTAAACAGGCAGCCAACACTAAATGCACAGAAGCTGGATGGAAGATAAGCACAAGCAGGAAACACCGAACAAGATGGGCAACTGTCATGATTGACAGCGATCACATGACTTCCTAAAATGTAGATCTTGCAGTGTGAAGCAGCTGTAAGCCAAGTCAGGAGAACAATACCAGCCAGCTGAAAAAACTGCATGTAGCTTCTGAATGAATATCTGAGTCTAATCTGACTGTGTGCTTATTTTAGTAAATGAGTGACTGTTCAATGAAGACGAAGCTCATTCCTTTTCCCTGGATCCGGTTCGTTTTCAGTGTCTCCATCTTTGTTTTGGTTTAGAGCCGAAAACTTCCAGCCTCCAGTTGTGCCCTCAGCATGATCTCAGACTCTTAATCCTGCATGAGCATACAGTGCGTCACTGGAAAAGCTTTCCCTCTAAACTGTTTAAAATCAGAGAATTAATAAGGCACATCATTATCTATGTTTACACTGCTTGATGAAATGTCTCATCTCTAAGTCTCTATATGGTGACTGACTTTGCCAGTTCAGTAGAGATCCAGGAGGAATAATTATCCTGGCCCACTACAGTACAAAGGTCCAGTTCAGAGTTGGCAAAGACACTCACCAGAAAGTAAATCCTACAGACACATTAGTCAGAAAATGGACTCTACTATCTGCACATATCTGCAGTTAAAATATTGCAGACAAGCATGCAATGTTCCAATGTGATAACTTGATGGACATTTCTTGAAATTTTTTATAGGTAGCTTGGCAGGTTGGACATGCCTAATTTCTGAAATAAGGGCATTAAATGGGCATAATATTGTCATGCTGGTGCTGTTCTGTGTGGATCTTGCCAAGACCAGGAAAAGAAGCAGCTAAGTAATCAACAGGGAGGAAGAGGAGGGGGGTGTAGGAGGGAGTAATTAAAAGCTAGGAATATTTGAATCAAATATCAAGCACAGTCAGTTAGGAGGCAGCTGCCCTCCCTTAAAAAAAACAACAAAAAAACAAAATAAAATAAATATGCAAAACACAAAAACATTGCAAGGCAGGATGATCTAATTCAATTCTACCAAGACCTACCTACCAATCTTTTTACCAATCCACAGCCCAACTGGAAAAACTTGACAGAAATGACTGCTGAAGACTCCTGGATATGGTGAAAGTTCAGCAGCATCTTCACGGCAGCATCAGGGTGGGTGGGGGGCTCATGTATGCAAGAAGCATGTACGCATGTGTAGCTGTTCAAGCTAAATGAAACCAAGAGCGAGCTCCTGTTTTAGGATTGTGAATATGAACTTAAATGAGCTGTAGATCTTCCCATAAAATATCGAGGGGGATGGGCAGGGCAGAGGGGTGAATAAAATTAAACAGGAGAGAAAAGGGCAGCAAACTGCTTAGTGCACAATGCTGTTCTTACCATACTGGCTATAAGGAAATTCAGGCTGCCCAGTGGGAGCTTTGCTCAAGTCCTGAGTTGGTGTGGTGGCGGGGGCAAAGCCCAGAGGTGCAGTTCCTGGAGTGGTGGGTGGAGGAGGAACCTGTGGAGCATACTGGTCTGCTTGGGGTGTGCCAAAACTGTAACCTGTTGGATAGGAATAAGATCATTTCTATGACCTTTCCTTAACAATCATTTCTGTTTGTTGCGTTATCACAGGTTGTATATTATGACCTTGGTCAACTCCCAGGATTCCTCAGTAAAATATAAAATCTCTTGCACAAGTAGTCTTTGACTTAAGTCAAACAATCCTTAGTTGTATTTTGAATGTACAAAAAAATCCAGCTGACCATACCACTGTGCGAAAACCAGTACTAGTCAAGGATTTAATCAAATCTGTTCTCATTTAAGGCTGTCAGAATACAAGTACATGTACCAGCTGCCAGATCAAACTGTCAGCACTCTATTGGCACCCACTTACATTTGTGTTCTGGGCTTCCTTCACACTTGTCTTCATAATATTTTGTCCATGATTTTTAAAAAAAATTAGCTTGGTCTGCTCACAGGTTTATTGGGGCAATGCAAACCCCCCCCCACACACACACACACACACAGCCTTTTTAGCAGCATTTCATGAAATATCGGGTATTTGTGAGTCCCACTGTACATCTCTGATAAAGATGGGGGTCCCACCCTGACCATGGCAACAGCAAAGCTGCCTGGATAACCTAACATAGATTTAATAAACACAATTTTAAAAACCTACATTTGTAAAAAATAAATAAAGAAATGAATAAATAAAAAAGGGAGGAGCGAGGGGCTATAAAAGGTATAATGTTGTTTTCAGTCAAAATCAACAGAAACTCCTGAGATTCTACCTAAGTCACAATGTTAAGCTTATTTATACCATATGATCTGTAAGAACTCTGTGTTTGAGGTCAAAGTGAAATGAGTGAGTGTGCCATGTATAACTGACCAAATTGAGGTGCTGTGCTGTAGCCCTGTTGAGGGTAGCCCTGAGGTGCAGCAAAGCCGCCCGCCGGGGTTGTGACCAGGAATGCGTTGAAAGGTGATGGCGGCTGCGTGGGTGTTCCCCGGCCTGCAGACAATGGAGGTCCATACCCGCCTGCTCCAATAGAGAACAGAAAAAATGTATATGAATGTATTTACATAAATATTTGTAGATGTTTTATTAAAATCATTAATACTTGAATTAAGTACAGAGGCAATCATACTAATTATGAAAGGAATAACAGACAAAGTTAATAAATGGTTTAAAAAAATAAATTTGCAGGATGCTATGTGAGGCTGAAAGAAACTGAAGTATCCTTTGAGCAAGCATGGGGGACGCCACTGCAGTGAGTGCTGCAGGTTGACCCGGAGGTGGTGATATGAAACCGAGCCTGACCAATAGCAGAGGGAGGCCGGAATACATTCAAGGCTGCCATCTGTCTCAGAAAATTATCAGCACCCTCAGCCATTATGAATCAGTGATAACGCGTGCTGTTAACTGTCATCAGCCTATTGGACATGCTGAGTGCAGGCTCTTTTTGTGACACCAGCATTTCCAGATAAGCATATTGAACACATGGCAAACACACAATATCTATCTGCAGATTGATCAACTCACAGTTGTGAAACATACAGAAGACAACTAATTTACCTAACTGGAATAACAGGATCTTTTCTGTGTAGGGTCAAGTGGAGGGCTAACACCTACCTATGGGTTGGCCAGTAGTCGACACCCACACTCCTTCAGGAAGAGAGAAAAAAAATTTACACTGAGGACAACGCAGATGCTGAAATATGAAATTTTCGCACAATACTGATTAACATTCAGACAAACACTGCAAGCAGTGACCACCTTGCACACGGTTAATGTTAAAGCAGAGGATTAAACACATTCAAAGTGTTACTACTAGGTTTTCCTCTGAACAGCGAGCCTCACTTGCTCTGCTCTGGGACTTGTTCCCACTCACCCTGTGGCCCGTAAGGCTGTTGCCAGCCCTGGGCGGGCTGTGCTGTCCAACCATTAGCTGCACTCAAGATGCCCCTGGGTGCCCACTGGCTGGGGCCAAGCTGGCCAGGAGCTTTGCTGTCACGAGGCTCAGCCTTCTTTACTTCCACCTGGGCAAAGGACAAGGAGGGCACATTTGGCAACACCAGCATAAGATCGAGAAGGCCCTCACCTAGACAGACCTGTCCTACCACTGATATTTATTCATTCATTTTGGGCCAGGTTGAAATCTCTCACTTTATGTTTATTAATGTGGGGCAGCTATGTTAATTAATATTACTGTGTAGCCAGGAGAGATGTACAGCTATGTGTCTCAGGTACTAATTATCAAGGGGGGGGGGGGATTTCAAAGTGCCATAAACTATTGCAAAGATAATACACTTAAATTGTAGACAAATTAGTTTTAAACATCATCTCTAGATCAAAGCTTCTGAAGATGTACCTGAGAAACATAGATTTCCTCTTTTTTCACCCTCACATGAATTGCCCTATATATGGTAAAGACATCTAATGGAAGGTAATGACTTACCTTTCTCCAACTAACGCTTACAAAGAATCTCATTTTTATTTTATTTTATTATTTTAAGTTTTGGGAGGGGGGGGATGTAGAAGGAAATTTGTATCTCATTTCTAACAGAATATAATGTAAACATGCAGATAGTAAAAATGAACAGTCTTTTCAGTCAATCTACAACTGAATCTTCATACTGTGTCAAATACGAGAAAATGGTTTTCGATTGTGCACAAGTGACTGATACAATTTGACCCAAATATAACGTTAACTTGAGAATACTGTTGACAAAATTCAAACCTAAAATGTTAGAATGGTGATCCTGAGTTTGTTTTTGTTCATATATACATACATATATAATTAAGATTGTTTAGGAAACACAGTCTTAGGGAGTTGATTCATTAATGGCCAGATAATGACTCTATTGTTGATTAATGCCTTGGGATCAAATAAAAATGTATTGCCCCAATAACAAAACTTTGCTGTCTGTAACTAGGCAAAGCTACCGGCAGTTAACCAGAGCAAAAAAACAGGCTGAGACTATGGGGGAGCCAACCAGAAATAGACTGAGAGGTTGAGTTATTGGGGTCACCTTGCAGGAGGAAAACGAATCGCAAATTCCTCCCCACTTTAAGGTGTTGCCACCTTCCCCAGCCTCCCCTCTTCCTTCTCTGTCGACCTAATTACACGCACATGTTTCCGGCAGTGGCCGCGTCGCCGCCGGCAGCTACCTGAGCACTTTCTCCCGTGGGCATCACAGCTACGAGTGATGGATACCATGACTTCTGTACAGTACCCAACAGCAGAACTGGGATTTGTTCCACAGTTTGATGTGCTCCAATTTCTAATTTTGTAACTCATATCTCCCAGCCTCCCTCAAGTCCCAGCGTAAGGTAATGTCAAGTCAAGAACAATGGATTAAGTTGAGCCGATTCTTGCTAAAAAACAGGACAAAGTCAAGGGGGGTGGATACCACAGCAGAGAACACAGGTTGGGCTAAGTCATTTACCACAGGAAAAGGGATTGAGATAATCTCTGTAGTCATTAGTGACATTTCAATAAAAATGTCTTGTGGTGCTACTGTAAATTTTTGATTAACATAGCAAAAATCCATCTTAAGTGAGGTTACTGCATTCCTGGTTTTGTGTCTGTCTGGGCAACGTTTGTCAGGTATTATTCCCTGATTCAGCCATGATACTCAAGCACTGCAGACTGACCTTCAAGTATTTAAAAGACTTACGCAGCCATGGAAGGATCAAGGACAGAAACAGGATATATGATATGATATGATATGACTGAACTGTGTTTGACTTTGATTATTTTCTTATGTCCATAAATTGGTATGAAGGGCAGAAACAAGCCTGTCTGTCTTCTGGTTTCTCTCTATTGTAAGTTTAAAAGCTTCTAATTACAAAATGTCTCTACTGGGTGAAGGTGGGGGTTAATGAATGAGAGTTTTAAAAGTGCCTTTAAAAGTCAAGTGTTGAATACATGGTACACGCTATATGTTTTTGGTTAGTATTATTCACCTGAGGTGGCAGGTGGGTGGTGTTTGCCACATACAATAGAAAGGACACCACAAGCTTATGAAGTATGCTTAATGCACCATAGTGAATTGACTACTGGACAGCTTGTCTTTGAGAAGTAAAACCCCATCCATCTGCTGCACCCACTGAGTTTAAGCAAACACTGAGAAGTGACATGCAGTTTTACTGTGCAAATCGTGTCTCATCCTGAGCAGCATTTTAGAGACTTTTGATTTGTTATTGAGAAAACTGGTAGACACAGTATGGAGATTCTTCAGCTGAGGTCACTGAGTTGAGCTTTTTCTTTAATAAAAAAAAAAAAAAAAAACGTGTTGACGTGTAAGTGACCTGCCAACAAAATATCAGAAAACAAAAGAAACAGAACAGAGTGGACCAATCCTTTAGGTGATTTGTAGTCAGTGAAATTCGGCAGGATTTAAAGCCTTAACTTTATCCTTTATTTCATCATTATTTTTCATTTTATTGGCAGAGCCAGAAAAAAATATGACTTTAATGTTATGAGTACAGTCAAATGCACTTAAGACATCCTAAAGGAGTGGTCAGTTTAAACAAAGCCTTGGGCGACAACTTAAACTGTAATATAACAGAATTTGTCAGGATGAGTGGCTATGGAAACTATAAAAACAACTGTGTAAGCAAAATACGATCCACAAAATAATTGCCTGATTATTTTAAGATGTTGAAGGCTAAATATGTGCTTTATGATGCTGAAGTCACCAATGGAAAGCCACTTGAAAATTAGTAGTAAGTGATAAATCAGCATCATAGAATGATTCTTGCTCTGTCGCCCAAGCCTCCATTTGGTCTTAAGGGTAAAATAAAACTACAACTACACACTTTTTTGCCCATGATGTCGTGAAAATGCATGTTGACAGCCTGGTCCACTGATTGTTCGGCCTCGAAAGTAATAAATCCAAAACCTAGCCAACGACCAAGAGTGAATCAAGGTAGCAGGGGGGTTGTGACAACACAAGATGAAGAACAGTATTGGGCTTCAGCAGAGTGAGGATCCGTCAAGACTGAGCAAGAGGCTCCTGGGGTTCGGATGATGTCGCAGACTTGCAGAACAACAAATCCAAGACTAAAGCCTGGGGGATCTTAACTGTGCAGAGAAATATTTTGTGAAGATAACAACACATAACAGTTTAACTGCTCAACATGAAGAATGACAGGTGTAGCACTTGATTTAACGGGAAATGTCAAATAATGACATCAATTAATTTGCTTTTTCGCCCTCTAACGTAGATGAGTGCCAATTGAACCAATACTACATTGTATTACTTCATGCCGTTTCATCCAAACCCCACCTTGATCTGTCCCTTGGTATATTGCTGTGGAACACACACTCGCAGCAGCCATTGTTAATGCATCACAAAAATATGGAGAAACACAAACTGTACAATGCCTAAAGCTTTCTCCAAGCTTTCCCAATTTCAGTATTTTACTTTTGAGTCAGCCAGGATAAGCCTAAAATGGACGATTAAAATATTGCTCATGACAATAACACAGAGATATAGGCCATAACTGGTTCCCAAAGTGACGAGTTGCTGATTATGCTCAAGAGACTTTTCATGAGGGATACACAAGGTTCAAGCAGAAAGCAAAGTTGAGAGACTGAGGACTTCTTGGTCAACACCAGCTGCTCAGTAAACTACTTCACCTGACTATCTGTTGCGAAACTTCTCAGAGTGTTAACAGGTCGCTGCACGCTGCAGTGATCCACTTTCAACTTGATTAACTTTGCACTGTGGCAGAACTGGGTTGTGTGCACATCTCCACTTGGGGACTTAGCCTGAATTCAATTGAACGTCCATTGAGACAACTGAGATTTTAGAGACCTCTAGTAACATGCCAAGCAGTTCCCAAGCTTCATGATCTATTGCTATTAATATCTGTCACTGACCCGTCCTCAATCTAAATTTAAAAAAACAAGATGACACATTAAAGAGTTTGACATATAATGGCTACAGTGATTATTGAAGAAACTATGTCCTAAATAATATTAAATGATTTTTTTGTCATAGAACTGAGAATTAATTTGATATTATCATTTGAAGAACTGGATTGACTTTTCAAAACTAGATAGATCACTTATTCTCAATTTATACTTCTCAAAATGTGAATATTTTGTTGTTTTCTTACTAAGACAGTAAACTAAATGTCAGACAAACCTGACACTGGAAAATCTAAAAGGTGTGAAGTTTTCCACCATTTGTTGAAAATGTATACACCAAACAATCAATCTATTTTTGAGATACTGCTCTGTTCTGTTCTTGTATGGCCTTATCACCTTATGACTAAAAATGCAGGATGCAAATCAACATCACATCTATTTTCCATCCCACATGAATAGACACACATTAAGAACAAAGACTTTAATTTCTCAAATAATGTGGAGGAAAATCTTTGACAAACTCTATCGCTGTAATAACTAGGAACAAATAAGCCTTCAGCCCAGTTTACAGTCTGATGCCACTTTGTGTACACCCCATTTTGATCAAGTAAAAAAATTTGGGTGCTTTTACATTTGGCCTGTACCTCTGTGCTACCAGTCAATGCACAGTAACCTAAAGGAGAAAAGACAAATCTTAAGAGACACCGTTAATCACATTCAAACCATTCACAAGGAGAAGGGGGACAGAAGAAAGAAAAATAGAAAGGGCTTACTTACAAAAATACTTAACTTTCTACATATGGGAAAACACATACTATGCCGTTTAAGATAAATGTATCAGTTACATCTAAATCAAGGTAAAGAAAACTTATTCCAATGTTGAAAGTCTAATGGTTTTAGTAAAAGAAACTGTTTATAATATCAAAGGTTATGTAATGGTTGTTACTGGTGCAATACATCATGTTAAATTCCAATGACAAACTATTCTGGGTTGCTCCCAACAGAGAATGAATGGGGTTTTGAAGGAAAAGCAGTAATGTAATTTGTAATGCATGTTGTGGGTCAGTGGCCGCTGCATCGTTGCTATGTAGGACAAATGCAGATGAGACAGCTGTGAATGTAACTCAGCAGGCACCAGAGCCTGACACCAACACTGCCGGTGGCCCGGGCCTGATTCCCAGTGAAGCCACCCATGCTGCAAGTGTTGGCATGAACTCATGATAGATTCATGGACTTATCTGGACATACTTATGTGGAAAAAACTGTCATCACTATTGTTAGGAAACAGGATGAAGAAAGTTTTACGTATGGACATGAACATTTTTTTAATTATCCCATTGTTCTCATGACAACAGCACTTCACCTCCAGTGACTGGGATGAAAGAATCCTCTGTGAAGGACAAATCTCCCCATAGATACTCAAACTGTTCTCAATATGCCAGTTGCATGTGGTGATAAAGTACTACCTTTTTGGAGCACCTATTTCCTGCAACCTGCTTTTGTTTTCTCAGTTAGTGAGTCCCTCTGCTTTCCAGAACGCCTTTTCAATTAACTGCACAAACTTCATCTTTTGGATAAGTTTCTGTGGAGAGATTTTCCAGTGTTGAAAAACCTACACATGTTCCAACTCCTATAAACACAGAATGTCTTACATACTATGGAGCTGCTTTGCAATCAGCTTTATTAAAGCCATTGCAGAAACAAATTTGTATCCCTGAGTCTGAAACATGCTTTTCTTAGAAGTCTCTTCAAAGTTCATTTTGATAATCAATAAATAGTTGAAGGAATTAGTAAAAAAAAAAAAAACATGCAAAAGTAAATGGACATGGGCTGTTGGTCAAGCAAAAAAGCACTGTGAACATGTCAACATTTGGGAAAATTGCAACAGAATTTTTTTTTTTTTACCGTTTTCTGATATTGTTTCATTTTAGAAACATATAAAACTATGGCGGTAGGGGGGGCAACAACAACAAAATTAAGCCATAATTTGAAGTACATTACAAGCATAGGCCACCTTTGGTTTCAGGGTGGAAGGTTTTGGCCATTTCGACCCTGATGAAGACCCTGTATGACCAACTTAAGGTTCTTAAGATAACTTCTTTCCTTACTTACATTAAGTAATTAAGTAGAAACGTGAGTATGAAACAGAAAAAACTGTCCCACAAGGTCATGAAGGAGAATGCAAGGTGCCCTCTACCGTTGTTTCATGTGAGCAGAATAAATGTAATAGTATATTTTATGTGAATAAAATATAGAATGAATATGTAACCTTCACATAAAACTGAAGGTACTGCCATCAGGCCTGTTCAAGAATATCATGTTCTTGAACAGCGAGTGATATATTTTTCACTGCATTTAAGGTGTTTTTAATTACCTTATATGGGTTTAATCTAACAGGCTTTTATTCCATTTTATGTTCTCATGTGTGTCTTTACCATACACAGATTTCCTGTTAAGGGTTATAGTGTTTTAATGGAATTTGAACATCTGGAACTGAAAGGGCTTTCTCTCTTTGGGCCAGAATAGTTTGTCATGAGATTTAAGATGGTAAGGTATGGAGAGGGGAGAGAGAAAACGGGATCAGCTTTTACCTCGGGGCCTCTGCTTCTCCGCATCATAGATCATTACCACCTCTGTGACCTTGAATGGGACAAAGGGAAACAGTGGTTCCATTTAGAAAACCAGGCAGGGTGCCTTCTTATTCCAATTATATAGTCTGCCTTAATGTAAAAAAAATAGGTAATTGTCCCATCCCATTTCTCTATTTTTTATACTATAGGACTGATCTTGTTCAATGTCACATCCATTCAAGCAGTGTTTATGATCATGTGAACTAACTTGCATTTTGCACTTGGCAATACTCACCACTCCGAATCTATTGAAATAGTCCCTGAGTTCAGGCTCGCCGCAGTTATGGGGGATTCCACCTACAAATATCTTCTTTGATTTATTGCTATCAGCTTTGCTGCCCTTCTGAAAGAAAACAGGGAGTGTATGGATTTCAATGTCTTTTAAAGGATAACTCTGGGAGGGGGGCCAGTTAGCCATCATCTATTCAGACAGTGCAGAAGAAATTAGGTTCTCCTCTTGCCCTGGGGTATCATTCTTAACATGTCATGTCAATGCAAACACTGGTCTCCACAGATCAGAGAACACAGCTTCCTCTACTTGTTCTCAACCACTGAGCATTTCTCCACTGACGTGCACTGCTCTCATGCTATAAAGGCTAGAGGCTGCTTACCATACACATATTTTTGCTTTGTTAATAAAACATTCAGCACCAACTACATGACTTAAACTCAGCGAAAGGAGTTCCAGTATCGGAAGAGGGCCTCATTTATAAAAGCTTCTAACATACAGAGCGCTTAAAGCCAAATATGTGACCTGTAAAAGTGTTTTATTGACAGCAAAGGTGCAATAACTCAGCACTTGGCTGCCAAAAGGGACAAAATGACTATAATAGATCTGCGAGGGCTTCATAGCGTTGTTGATCGACCCACAAATTACCCAAGTTAGTGCAGAGATTTCTAGCTGACAAAGAATTCAGTGCTGAAAGCAATTTTCTACGCCACAATTGCTAACTTTTCTCAAAACCGCCTTGTGTTTTCCCAATTTTACTCAGAGAGGGGACACTTGCAAGTACAACACATTTTAGCTAGTAAGGCAAGACTGTTTTTCTTGATGTCAGGATCAAGAAAACTGTGCTGAATTCAAAAAAAGATCATGGGAAGGTTTTACAATACTTCCAATATTTAATATGGTGATGTAGTCCAATGACATCCTCATGAGTCATTTTTTTAAACATCTGGGAAAATGTGACCTCATTATGCATCAATCCCAGGCTGGTATAAGCTGTACCAGAGATCTGCTGGTAATGTTGCAGTCCCTTGGTCACAAACAGAGGTCGATACAATTCATAGATACTTTAATGGTTCTGAGATTTATGAAAGCCCCAAAGTAATTTCTATGTCTCTAAAGGTATAAAGCCTGTGAATTGTGATCATTTAGATAAAATCACAATCAAACAAAAAAAATCTGAAAAGGAAATTCAGGTCAAAGTCAGAGTGATTTTATAAATGAAGTTTAAGGTCTACTTGTGGCCCATGAACAGATACCAGAGTTCAACCTTAAGAACAGGAGGGGATGAAGAGACTGGGGGCCTTAGCCTTCGTCCAACAGAAACACCTGCCCCAGCATTCCCAGAAGAAATCAGATTCCTCTTACCCAGCCCTCCTTGGTTCGAGACTTTTCAGGTTGCATTCCTCTGGGAGTGCATGGCTTCGGGTCAATCTGACAGCAGAGAGAGAGAGAAAACATTTGCCCCAAATAAAGTCACCTTCAAATGTTATAATTGTCACAGCTTCCATTTCAGTAAGTTGCTTCACCACATACAACGGGGCAACATACAGTGTACTGACATAAGTTCATTTGAATATGTGGCCATCGCAATTTTATGCCACTCGCTGCTTCTAAATGTAGAGGGGAAACTAGACTCACAACAGCTCTTTTATCAGCTAACTTTATACTTTACCTGCCAACTTTGCTCATTTGAAATTTAGCAGGTAAGACTTGTTGGGCAAACTACTGTCAAAGTGCATTATCTGCACGATTGGCTGCAGGCAGGAAAGCACAACCCAAACCAAAATTGTATTTCTCCTTGAATAATTCCTAACAACTGCAGATTGTGAGTTAGTTTTCACATTGCTCACTGAAAGTGCAGGCAGATCACTCAAGTTGATTTGACTATCTGGTGCTTTGATTTAAAATACTCACATTTCTTCCATCAAGATTATGCGGCTTTGTCTCCAGCACTGTCCGTACACAATTGGGGTCTTTGAATTTTACAAAGCCGAAGCCTCGTGACTGATTTGTCGTTTTGTCCTTCATGATGACACAATCTACTACTTCCCCATACTGTGAGAAGTAGTTTCTGAGTGTCTCTGGGAAAAGAAAGAAATGAAATAACAATGGTGCTTCACAGAAATAAGCGCAGAAACATACAATACTGAAAACGTGCAACTATAATCAAAAACCCAACTCAGTGCATTTTCCCTCCCGGACACTAAGAAGTGTAGCCATGATTGATAGAACCTCTGCTTTTATTATGATGAATTATACTATAAAAAATCTTCAGCACAAAACCTGCACTTAAGCTGTAACCTGGACCAAAACAGGTAAAAAGAACAAAAACAAAAAAACTTGTGCACTCCATAAAATCACATAGAGGATCTTAAATATCAATCAGTGACCTTGATTTTGTCTGATGTGCTAATATTGGGGATCGCACCAATGATATGATGTTTGAACATAAAAACATATTCAAGTCACACATTGACACTTCTAAAGCGCAAACATTGTATTGACCCACTGTCATTTCGCATAGCAACGAACATACAACCAACTTCTATAATGCACCCATGGAGGTAAGGCATGCAAGTTTGGACAAATGAGGAGTCACTTTGGAGGGAGTTATCGTAATTGCTTTCCTTATTGCTGAAGCCCTGGGGTATCATGGGGGAAACAAGCTTAGAGTAACGCAGCACTGCGGTTCAGATCCTAATGTTAACAGTGCTATTAACACAGACAAGCCTTTGTGCAAAGTTACACAATGGCCAACTGAGCACGAGCCACTCATGGCCCTTAGACAAACTAGACAAACTAGACCAAGTTGCAACGCATAACGGGAAAAAGTCTCAACAATGACATATTCCAAATACAGGAAAAGTGCATTAATAAGGGGGAACATTGGCTACAAGTAGATCATCAATGACACCCACTGGGAGACACTTATTGGGATTATTGGGATATTTCCTTTTAGAGGCTTCAAACTACAAACTCATAAGAACCACTGGGTTGAGCTATACCAAAGTGATTTTTTCTGCAGGACTCCTGAACTTACTGTTCACTTTACACCATGAAATATATAGAATATATATAGATATAGAATATCTTTAGTGTTAAATTGTCCATTTGATGTCATATCAACGTATTAATGTTACACAACACTTGATATTGTGACGAATAACATTATGTGACAAAGTTAAATGTTATCTTTTAGAAGTTACTTCATGCAACGTAGGCAGAATTTTACCAATGTCAATATGGTACTTCAAACTTTAAATACCTTACATTTAGTGATCATAAACACATTAGGCCTATTCCATGTGACACATTTCTTTTCCAAAAACAACCAGACTTCTGAAATACATGAATGTTTACATATGTCTCACTCTCAACACAGTCATATGACATTCTTCTGAGCAATTATCAGAGCAATGAACAAGTGAAAAATAGTATCTTCATCTGTCTGACCATCATAGCTATGACAATGATAATTAGTGTCAGACAATGCCACACAAATTTATTTTATTTTTGTATAAAAGCACTGTTATTCGCAAAGATACCAAGATAACGAAATAACAAGATTTAATTTCACTAACGTGATCCAGATTGACATTGTGTTTCACAGCTAAATGCTATAGCCATTTGTGAGCTGAAATTTTTCATTTAATTAAACATAGATTTCCAAATAAGAATAAAAAGAAACTGGCCAGATCTTCCAGTCTGGATCACTTTGTGCATGACGTGGGTGAGTATTCACAGGTTATAAAGTGTGACTTACCTTGTGTGGTACTCCAGTCCAATCCACCCACAAAAAGTTTCCTGAGAAGAGCAGATAAATCACCATCATGTTAGTCATCGATCCTCACCTCGAGCCAGAGGAAGTGATGAACCGCTTCACATGTATTATGAAAAAGTCTCACACAAATTGCATGATTTAAAAACACATTCACCACGTCTGGAGGCCTTAAAATGCCTAAGACTGTAATATTGAGAACCATAACAACACTACAACTGACTAAAAAGCCAAGTACACAGATATTACAAAACATGAGGAAATGCTGCCACCAAAGCTGGTACAGCATGAGGAGATATACTTACAGATAAGGTAAAATACTCGTTCTATGTGACTCGTGTTTAGGTCAACTCCTAGCCATGGATGTCACTTTAGTCCTCTAACACCGGCTCTAATGGCCTCGACAATAAAGGTCTTTTTATGAACCTCCTGCCACGTAAGTTGCTCCCGGACAGAGCCAAGACGTTTAGCAAGCTAACACAACACTCAGCTGACTCCTGAAGCTGCAGTGGCGACCGTCCACCACCGGCTGCTGCCTTCACCGCTGAAACCCCGAGTATTTTCGATCCGCAGCGGATCAGGGGAGAGCGGCTACATGGCTGCCTGCACGCGGACGCTGGAAGTTCAATTGCAGTTTAAGCTGCAGTACTAACACTGCAGCTACCAAGTTAATTAACGTCTCAATAAGAAGACTGCTGATATACATCAATGACAAATGCAGCGGCTGTGACAAAGGGGTTAGTGCAGACGAGGATGCTCCATCCTCCGGCAGTGCCCGCTAAATGTCCTCGCACTGGCGAAGTCGAGAATAGGAGACTTTCGCTTCGCTGGCAAGCGTCAGCTAAGCTAGCTCAGCTGCTTCGAGCTAACTGACAACAACACTGAAATAAGTAACTACTCTTACAAGAGTTCCCTTGGCAGGCTATGTGGCAGCACTAACGACAAATGCGGCATTTTTCTCCGCAAAAAGAACAGTAAAGACTAAGCAACTTCAGTGATTAGTTTCACTTTTTGTCCGTCTTTCATCGGGCTAACAGTTACTACAACTAGCCTAGCCTGCTAACTAGCGTTAGCTGTCAAATGACAGCTTGACCACAGAGCGTGCTACCTGTGAGTTATAAAGGGTTGTACAGTTCAATGCGTCCGCAGTGGAAAGCTTTGTGAAATTTATCTTACCCGACTTCATCTCCAACTAAGTTGTTGTTCATTTCTGAGGCTAAAGCGGGGGACCGCAGGAGCTGTAGCCGGCTTATTGCTTCAGTGCTGCCCCTCTCAGACTGAGAGCGGAGGAAGGTCACTCCGCTTTTTGGTTCAAACTGTTCTGCGCAATGACGACGCTGCAGGGGGCAGCTGTCTTTAAAGGAACATTACACTCAACCAAGCACACCGCTTGGTGTGTTAATCATTCCGGAGAGGAGCTAAATGCTTTAAATCCAGAGTTTTTTTTAAATTTCGCATTAAGTTCAGTAAGCATGCCTATGAGTAAAACGGCCTGTACAAGCAAAATATGGGCACGTTTCATCCAAAACATTATGAATGAAAGCAGACAGACCTTCCTACAACCCTCCTATCTGACCTTTAATTTCTGATAGTGGTGCTGCAATATGAAGATATCCAATGTGTGGCTCAAAGTGAATTACCAACCGCCAGTTGCCAAATTGATTAACCACATAATCATTTCTGCTCAAGAGTACTTGTTGGTTTTCTGGAAGCCTGGGGAAATAATGAAACAGTCCTGTAAAGTGTGAGTCAATAGGGGACTAAAACAAGTTATGCCCTGGAGATTTGGGGAGATTAATCAAACCTGATTATTAGGCTCACGATGGGCTAAAACGTATTGGCTGGTATTCACTCATTGTAACATAAAACATCTGATTAGTGGGAAAAATGTGCTTGGTTATGTGTGTTGGTTGCAGAATGGCTGTTGCTGATCTCTTGTGACTTTCACACAGAACAATCTCTACACTTAGAATTGTGACAAAACAAAACAATTAATAAATAAATCCAGTGAACAGCAGTTCTGTAGACAGAAACATCTTGTTGATGAGAGGTCAGAGGAGAATGGCCAGACTGACAAGCTCACAGAGATGACTCAGACAACCACTCCTTGAAACTGTGGTGAGTAGAAAAGCATCTTGAACCTTGAGGAGAATGAGCTACAGCAGCAGAAGACCATGTCAGTTTCTCCTTCTGTCAGCCAATAACAGAAATCTGAGGCCACAGTGGACAAAGGTTCACCAAAGCTGGACAGCTGAAGACTAGAAAAACATAACCTGGATTTCCACTGAGACACAAAGAAGCTCAGGTCAGAATTTGGTATCAACATCATGAATCTGTTGGACCCAACCTTCCTGATGTCAAAAGCCCTGGCTGGTTGTGGCGGTGTAATGATGAGGGAGTCATTTTCCTTCTGATACTTTAAGTACATTTTGTTGTCAATATGTGTGTTCTTTTACGTAAGATTTAGAATTTATTTTATCTGTGATTGAGTATCTTTATTGTGTGACGTTGTTACTTTTACCTTGTCAATTATCTAAATACATCTTACCTCACCAGTAAATACATAATATATCATCATTCGTGGTTGTAAATACCCCTATTTACTCACTTTACTTACCATTTTTTATTTAGAAGTATTATTATTTGATTCTGCGACAAAGCAGTTTTTCACAAGGATCATTACAGTTTTATCACCAATCAACGAAATAGCCTACTCTTACAAAAATGTACTTAAGAACTGAACTATTTTCCTGGGTATAAAAAACACATATAAAAAAGGGAGGTTTTTCTTTTTTAGGGCAAAACTACATGTTACTGCAGAGGAAAACTTGTATTTTGTTAGACAAACAGTTATGGAGAGCTACCCTCTGCTACATTTCTCAGTTACTGAATAGATTGACATCCTCTGTATATGTTTTATTGAAGTGGCGTCTAAACACTTCCTGAAGGTTCAACAATACCTGCATTCAAGTCATGTGAGATTTAGTGAAAAAATGTTCTACCAGCTGCGGAAAAAACATTCATACATCAGCCTCTGCTGGTACTAAGAAGTGGGACATTTCTCATAAGCTCATACATCAGCAGTTATCGAGCAGAATCTACTGATGTTGGCTTCCTTCTTTGAGAAGACATCTGTTAATATAAAAATACTTTATGTGCCATTTAAATGTGAAAACTAGACCATGATTTCTACGTATGGTCTATCTACACTATGGTGTCGGGGTTAAGATACATGCAAAGTCAAAGCCAATTCTCCCATGAAATCCTTGAAGAAGTAATTAACAATAAAAATAAAAATCGTCAGATGGTCACTGTGGTAGTATTCCCCAAGCTTTCACAGAGCTCCCAGTGGGAATCAAATGTCTGAGTGAAATCACCTTCCGACTCAGTGTAACATTTGGCTCCAGTAGATAGTAGATAGTGTCTGTATCGCTTCAATTTCTTCTTTAGAGGACAAAATGAGGTCACACATCTGTATGTCAAGATTTCTAACAGCCTCTCCCACTGGGGCGCAAGTTCATCAAAACAGGGTTTTTCAAATTACAACGTGCATGCTGGGGAAAATGGCTTGAACAGGTATCTCAGAGGAAACTGCCTTGTCTGAAATGGGTCCTGTTTTGTTAATAAAGACTCAAAATAGAGCAGTACAAGGAGAAGGTAATGTCATGTTGATGTGATAAATGTTCTCTGCACTGTCAGTAACGACCCTCTGTTATTGGTTTTCAAACTCAGATTGTGTTGGTAGGGCTGTTGGGTTTTAATCATCAGTCAGTACTCAGGACTGTCAAATTTTTTAGTTTTTAGAGTTTTTATTTGTAGCTCTCAATAGACCTTTCAACTTTGAAACCTGAAACACTTGAATCTCTACTCACATGACACAGACTCAATGTTTTCTAAACAGTGAGTAATTTTTTTTAATTCACATTCCACTAACTGCTAGGGTTCGATATAGATCCAAAGGCTTTTAACCTGCAGTTGTGAAAGTCAATCTTGCATCATCTATCTGAGACAACTGTCATAATGCCATAAAGCCACAGACCGCCTACAGCGCCCTCTTGCTGTTGTTTGCAATACAGCAAGTAAATGTGGGTGAAGTTTACATCCCAGTAAGCAGGAATAAAAGTAAGACATTTTAACTGCTCGACAGTTGATGAGTGTACTTCCTGTGACTGACAACGTGCTTGAATTGTTCTTTACATTAAAACCCAGGGAGCTGTTTGGCTCTAAGATACAATAGCTTACTTGTTTAAATGCATTAATACTTCAAACTGTAAGACTGCAGATGAAATAAGGCTTTGTGTATCAAGGGACTTGACATATGAAATGGTGCTCGTTCTGTCACATCAGAGAACGCAGAAGAGTAGAATGCATCTACTTGCTACACAAAATTTTACTGTAATTTTTAACTTCAAGTTTCTACATCCAAGATCATTGATATTTTACCATCTAAAGTAAACTATAAGCACATCACAGTTGCTGAGTTTGGTGAATATGCCGTTACTGCCCGTTTTGGCACATTTACATCATCTATGATGCTGTGAAGAGATATCAGAATGAAAACCAACCCAACATGACTTGTTAGGGGGCTAAATTGTGTGGATTTATATAATACATATATATAAGTATAACAGCATCTTTTCAAAGAATGAGATGTGACATAAATGTGTAATGTGCTTTTATACTTCACACAACTTGTCATAAAATTAATGGACCAAGTTAAATTCAATCCATAAGTAATATGAAGACATGAAGGTTATCAAATGTACCTCTGCACCTAAGCTTGTCCAATGACATTAGACCATCAGACTTCATTTAGTAGGTAAAAAATATAGTATTACTGTTAAAGAAACTGACTGGAATGTGAACTGAAAAACAAAAGGGACCTCTGCACTGACTGACAATGTAATGAGGAATTATCTTTTTGACCCATGTAAGACTTCTGCCCTTTGACTTTGATAACTGGATATCACCTTTAAATTTCAGACTGATGGAGAATTGCTGAAATATCTGATAAATTTCTGTGATAATATGGTGAAAGACCAAAGCAGGAAACCTGTGATAAAATAGATCACTTAATAAAAAAGATAGTTGCACACTGACACGGCATAGTTTTGAAAAATAAACATGGGTAAGAGTATAACAAAGTGCGAGTTTGATACAGTGCCTTGTTTGTGGTCTCTCTAAAGATGATCTATGTTTTGAAGTTTTACAGCACCCAATCAGAGGCAAAACTGCCCCCTAAGAGTATGGATATTTTATGTGGTATTGACTGATTATAGTGTCAGTAAATGGATATTGAATTAATATGAGGATGACATAGCAAATTTATATCACATAAGGTGGAGGAGTAAAGCCTAGCTTGTTTTTATGTTGTTTGAATGGTTTTAATATGAAATCTAGTTTTGTGTTGTTTATATCTGTTTTATTTTTTATGTTGTTCTGATTGGTGTCAGTTGATTATGGGACGGCTGTAAAGTTTGAAATGTTTTCAAAACCTCCATGAAGGGATGATTTATTGCAGGACTGCTGTATTCGTTTCAGTAAGGTGTACCTAATAAAGCACCTACTGAGTGCATTCCTGTACAACAATTAAAACATGGGTCTTAAGCGGCTTTTCAAATATTTTGCAGTACAGTTGCAGGGCTAATCCAAAGTACAGAAAGAACAGCAAATGCATGATCACCTTCTTAAACAGTGAACAGTTCTGCGGACATGAGGGTTTTTTGAGTGGTGTGAAGGGTTAGCAAATGTTTTCTAAGTCATATTATGCACTGCATATAACTGTGATCCTTGAAACTACTTGTTACTGAAAACAATGGAAATGATCCAAGTCAGGTTTTACTCTCAGGTGCCCAAGCGGTTCTGCAATTCATTGTCAACATTTATCAAAGTGAGACATTTCCTGTGACTATAACTCATCAAATGACATGACAACACTTCAGAGCTACAGAATAAGAGTAATAATTTGTTTCCCATGTCATGCAACTGCGGTTGCTGCATGAATGTGAGTTTCTGTGGAATTGAGTGCGAATGAAGAGCCTCGTGTAAGAGTGGTAGGCGGATGAAAACCTGCGATTTGATGAGGACCCTCACTGAGGAGCTGGTCTCACTCAGCACCACCAAATGGGAGTGAAGTGGATGATGGGTAGTCAGGGCAGAGGGGCTGTAAAGATGAACAGATGATACATTTTTGACTGTCACACCGCATCATTTTATTGTGAGTCCTGAAACACAAGAAAAGAAAAGTGATGCTTGGGCCTCGTTTTCCGGTCACCTATTAAATTGAGTAAAATATTTGATACACATATTTATTAATACACTAGAATAAAGTGTCTTTGTTTTACTCAGGGAACTAATGAAAACCCAAAACTCAGTACTATTGGGGCAGAAACCAGTAATTATTATCGTTATAAATGAATTGATTATTTTCTACTCTGCTTCATTGTTTTGTTTATAATATATGACAAAATAGCAAAAAAAAAAGTTTAACCAACATTCCAAAACTCAGCAATATTAAGTTTACTGTCACAGAAGATAAAGACAAACTGAAAATATATGTTTCAGAAGCTAAAACCAGTCACTTGTGGCGATGATTGCCAAAAAAACCTTATCAAAATAGTTTCCAATCAGTGCAGTTGATTCAGCTCTGAACGCTGTTGTAGTATTTCTTCAATATTCCTACATAGATCTGCAATGTCTGTTTATTTTCTCAATAGCATTTAATATCCTTCTATCACCATTACACTCCTGTAATACACACAGGGAGATTAGCAGTGTCTGTGGTAATTAGTAGTCAGTAGTTATAGTGACATTATCACACTCTGCTCTCTGCACTGCTATTTTTATATCATGTTATTAGGTGTATAATATCTCAGCACAAAAAGAATTGGAGCACCATCCTCCCACAGAGAACGACGTGGCAGTAACACAGCTGTGGACTTGAAACAGGTGCATTGACAAGACTGTTTATACTACGTCAAGATACACTGTACCACTGTGCATGTATATAAAAAAAAACTTAGGGAAGTGGCTAATTTAAGAATTGCTTTTTGAAAATATGAATGATTTCAATAATATAATAAAGCCTCTCTTAATGCTCCCTATGCTATTGATAAGGCTGCTCACAATGATGTTATGCAACTGGAGCAAGTGCTCAACATGTGCCCATAAGATCCATGGTTGACTCCAGCTGCCATCACTCAAAGAGTAGGGGGAAAAAGAGTTCCCACTCTGCTGCTAGCTCTGGGTACCACACAAATTGTGCAATCTACTATGGCTGAAAGTTGAAGCTACTGCAGAAGATGCCTTTCTACATGATGACGCCAGTTCAGTGCACCTTTTTGTGTCTTTCAGCTTATTGTTTTGATTGTACAGCCTGCAGCTCTACTGTTTTGATTCACTCCTATCACTTCAATTGACTGTATCTGTTCAGGCAAGCTGGTGAACATATAGTGGAGCATTTCATGTGGATGTGTGATTAGGCAATTGTTAGTTGGCACATTTGCAATAATGAACAAAGCATGCTCAGTTTGTCTAAAGGATTCAATGGTTAAAACCTCCACTTAACAGCTTTAAAGAATATCACTGGCCTGATGTAGGTAAACTCTTCCTTGCCATCATCTAGAAACCATCCAAAACGCCTCAGGAATGTGCAGTGTCAGCATCCCTGGTTCATATAGGTGATTTAGTTCAGTATTTGACGTCACACTGTTGGTTTGACAAGCTCGTTGCATGCATGTTGACTTTAATGGAGTTCTTGTTTTCTTCAACACAAACTAAAAGACAAGCAAGCGAGGCTCTTCCAAAGTTTGGCATCACTGATGAAATATGTGGGTCAGAAAACACTATAAATCAAGAGAGACTGTAATTTACCATCGAGTGAAACATCCTGTCCACAGAGGATCTCAGGCGAGGTTGTGACCGCTACCTCCTTAGGCATGCGACTGAGCCTTTGACCCGTAGTGAAACTCTCGCGGTGTCAGCACTTCTGAACCCGATATAAACCGCCGCCTCCTGCATTTCAGCCTCTCTTGTGTGCCAAACCGTTCACTCGAACAAACAAACAACAACTACTACCTCCATAACACAACAAAATGACCACCGCCGCTCAGCCCATTTTCTCAAAGGGAGAGGACTGCAAGTCTTCCTGGCATGACGCCAGCGCCGGGTACAATGAAGCCGATACGCACCTGGAGATCATGGGTAAACCCGTGATGGAGCGATGGGAGACCCCGTACATGCACTCCCTGTCGACCGTTGCAGCCTCAAAAGGTAAAAGTGGCCGTTTTAAAAACTCGACGTACTATACATCCATTATCGGACAATCTATTGCCTTTTTGAACTGTGTCCGAGAATGGGCCCAAGGTTAGAGTGACGGCTCAACAAATGCCTATGTTTGGAGTTGGAGTATGGAATAATGCAATTTACTGTAAATTATTGGCAATACTGTTGTAAACAGATATATTCTGTCAGGTGAAATAACTTAAGTACACACTAAATAAACGCTATTACATGTTAGTTATATATTTACAGTGCTGGGGAATTACAATTTTTGATCACAAATTTCAACTATTCTTGAATGCAGGCTTACTTAAGACTGAGAAAAGAATTGAGCTTAATTATATTAATGAAAACCAGGGTAAGTTTTTATACACATATTGACCTTTCCCATAAGCATGGTCAGTGCTTGGTGAGTACTACAGCAGCTGTTACACGTCTTAGCTTTATGTGAAAATAGACTGATCCACACCCTCACAGCCATGTGGGAAGACAGCAAGTATGCATACCAATAACTTGCACAACATGGCAAAAATGCACATTTCATTGGCAGTTCCGAATTTTGATTTTTTTTTAGTTGTTTGTTTTTTTAAGTCATGTATCCGTATTGTTTTTACTCGTAGTGCATTTTCTTTACATTAAACTGATGTTGTGAACTTTTCACATGTGAATTTTATTTTGTAGAGTGTCTACAGTTATTTTGCTCAATTTGCACAAATCTTCCTGAGTCAAAAATTTAAATGTGAATATTAGAGTATGCTGTTAATAGGCTCAATAAATCATTATGAAGGGGTCATGCAACAACAAATAGCACTTACTTCTCATCTATTTATAAGCCTCTGTGAAAAGAAATGAAACGCTTTGGCATTTCTGTTTAATGATCATTTCAACCAACTGGCTCTCCCTCCACACTCAACAGGGAATGAAAACTGTAACATTATCAGAGTGTGGTCTGTCAAGAGAAACATGGTGAGCAGCAATACAGCCAGTCAATAATGGCTCAAAAATAATGCTATTGCTGTGTTATTGAACCAAAAAACACCCGTTTCAATGTAGATGGGATTGGCACACTGGAATCCAGTTGACCCTGATTGAAACAGTCAATGTTGTCTTTTATGAGCTCGTTAACACTATAGAGATGGAGGTACTTTATGTGCATTGTATTGCAATGTAGCCTATGTGTCTGGATACCAAAAACTGCTCATTTAGTGGAGAGAAAACACAATATCGAGGGAATAAATTGAACTGTATGCCTAACATGTTTGCACACTCACACTCAAACACAAATGCAGTATCAGTGTCCAAGCTATCCAAGTATATTTAGAGGGTGAGATTATAGACTCACATTTAAATGCTGGAAAGCTTCAGCCAATCTATATTTTATGCTCAGTGAGCTTTTCTTTCTGTTCTGATTTGTCTGGCAGGCGGTCGGGTTCTGGAGATTGGTTTCGGCATGGCCATTGCTGCCACTAAACTTGAGTCTTTCCCCATCGAGGAGCACTGGATCATTGAGTGCAATGACGGTGTCTTCACCAGACTGGAGAACTGGGCCAAGTCTCAGCCCCATAAGGTCAGCAGACTCAGGCTGTTTGTTGGTTTGAATCTGGTGTTTAGTGCTTGTGGTGCTAGTGTTTACTGCTCTTGTCCTTGAATGCAAAGATACTAATCAGTAAAATTGCTGTTTATATCACTGCAGGTCGTCCCTCTTAAGGGCCTTTGGGAAAATGTTGTTCCCACCCTGCCAGACAGCCACTTTGATGGTAAGAAATCAAACTAGAAGTAGGGGAGCTTACCACTTTGTTTGATGCGCAATCCTGGCTTTACAGTTTTGAGGAATGTCAAAATTTGTTGGTCCAAATCAAAGAAATCTGCTCAATAGCCTTTTAGCACAACACTGTCACACAAACTGACAGATGTTGACTGAGGCTTTTTCACATTTCACTACTAAAAAAAATCAAACATATGAAGAACAGTGATTGATTTACATTGTTGTATGTACACAGCTAACAATGTATCCCTCTTCTCTCAGGTATCCTGTATGACACATACCCTCTGTCAGAGGAGACATGGCACACCCACCAGTTTGACTTCATTAAGGTAGATGGAGGAAAGATTAAAATCCTGGAAGAGGATAATCACTGAATACTTGGAATATTTTACATGAAAGGTGGATTAAACATACAGAATAATACAAAACGTGACTTGTATCAAACACACAAAATGTGTATCAGTAGATAATAGCAATTGTTTTCATGTTATCATCAGTCTTTTAACCCTGTAACAGAGCACATATACATATTGATGATGATAATATTTTCCTCATGTTTCATTTGGTGCACACAAAAGAGTGGTTTTTCTTCTTTAGGTCCTTTCCTGACGGAGGTTGACAGACTGATCGATTTGTTGGTGTGTTTTTTTCTGCAGGGTCACGCTCACAGGCTGCTGAAACCCGGCGGTGTCCTCACCTACTGCAACCTGACCTCCTGGGGCGAGCTGCTGAAGTCCAAATACGACAACATTGAGAAGATGTTTGAGGTCAGTAACCGAAGGACAGGGAGTCTAACTTCACTCCTTAACTGTGTAGCCGCTGGTGGGTCTAATGAGATATCATCAACATGTATTTCAACAGAGCTCTAGTGTTCGATTGCTTTCTGTCATGACAATATTTATCCATGAACCATTATACTGAGTGCCCATCTCCTTCAGGGTTTAGTGGAACTTGTGTTACTTTGTGTTATGTGATAGTTTCAAGGTTGATGATAAAACGGTATCGGGCTGTAGGGGCCCATAAAGCTCTGAGCGGGCTCACACTGACCACCTCTGTCTGTTAATGATTTTCAGGAGACCCAGGTGCCTCATCTGCTCCAAGCTGGTTTCAAGAAGGAGAAGATTAGCACCACCACCATGGACATTGTACCACCCAATGACTGCAAATACTATTCCTTCAATAAGATGATCACTCCCACCATCCTCAAAGAGTAAAGTCCGAAGAAACTGTTGCAACTTTTTTTTAATCTAAAAATTCTTTTCATCTGACCCCCTGACCTTACTGTTTTTATTTTACTGTCTTCCATCTTTCAATAAATCTGATTCCATCCCAACTCAGTTTACAGGTACTTGTTTTTTTTTTAATGAATTTACTTTTAATTTACTTCATCTACATCTACTTTACATGTATACCTGCCTCTCTGCTATGTGGTCTCACTATTAAAATACACATGAACATTTAAGAGGAAACATGTTTGGAATGTCGTCCAGGCATTGTTGAAGATCTGGGAAAGCTGAAGAGGTCAACTGGCAAAAACTTTAATTTTACTTATTTTATAATGCTTGTGATTCATGCATTGGTTGCATACACCTTGCTTAAAACAATACATCAGCAGTTAATAGTTGAGTTAGATCGACACAGAGAACAGTATAGTGTAGGTTCTCATATATGGCTACAGGTAGCATTGCATGTTATATGAACACGTGGAATTACGGTACCACCTGGCAAGGACACATTAATCATTAGATGTAGGGATGATGCAACACTGCAGTCAGGTGGGAAACTAAAGCAGCTGGTAGCGCAAATACTGTATGAAGAACTCACGACTCATATATTTTAGAAAGTCAGTGCTCTTTTACAGAGAAAAATTAAGAGAGAAAAACAGAAGAGGTAAAAAGATAATACACTAAGTCTGTGAAAGTTTGAATGAACACTATTTTTTGTACATAACAAAGAATTGATTACTTAGGAATGCAAAATATTGAAGTGAATCTGAAAGGCCATCAAAAATGGTAAATACAGTTCTTGACCCATCCCAGCTTTTTGGAACATAGACATCCTGCTCTTTAAGTTGCTTTAATGTTTGAACAAATCCCAGTAATTGGTTATACATTATAAAAATTCTGTTTTAAAACATCACATATATATGAATGTTTAACAAGGATGTGGTAATTGTCAACATGAATGTGTGTTTGTTAATCTTTTGGAACCTGCAGTAAAAGCTTACATAAATCCCCAGCAACTTAAAACAAACAGGAACGTAAGAATTAAGTGTCTCATACATGAACACTTCAGTGTCACAGAGTGATAAATTTCTGTTTCTGTTGAGTCACACTGAAGATTGATGAAAGCAAGTCTGCATACAAATTATACAAAATACTTTATAGTTTTAGCCAAGTATACTCAACACTGCAGCTGAGTTTGTATAGAAAACACAAACCAGTTTCCATGCAGCTTTTTTTGCATGAATTCAGCTTAAACCAGATAACCTGGCATATTATGTGTTTGTACAGTGCTCCAACATATGCGTTAAACAGCATTCAGGTTTAACATGCAATAAAAATACACTACTTCAAGCCACTGAGTATGGACACAACAGCAAAGGTTGGAGTTGGTTGATCACAGGAGCCACCTAGTGGCTTAAAATTCACTGTGGCGGTCACGACATTTTACAATAATGTATTTTCATGTAAGCCCAGTTTACTGAAAATACTATTTAAGATATTGTAGTATGCCACTCATACGTTTATGTCTGAATGGCTACTTGAATAAAGATTAATTCAATTTTAAATTATGGCTTACATTCTGACACAAGTACAAACCTTAAGGGTAACATATTTGTGTAACCAAGGTTATTCCTAATACAGAGGCAGTCTCCAGATATTATATGTGATCTAATGAAGTAGAGAAACTACAAAAAATAAGTTTCAATGAAATGTAACTTACAATGGTTATTTTATTGAAGTTAGTTCCTGCAACTCTACATGGAGGAGGAGCCGTGCTCCAAATGAAACCGGAAAGACATTTACACACCAGCTACACACATATAGTACATATTACACATTCACTTCCGATACCAGATCTTCAATTTCTTTTCACGTTTGATTTTCCTCTGCAGCTGCAAAGTCCCATAGAGGAGAGCCTCTGCAGTAGGGGGACAACCTGAGCACAGATGATAAAAAAAAAAATAGTAAAACTCCTTCATTTGGAAGAGAATTTAACCATCAATAATTGACATTAATTCACACACACAGGAATTATCTGGAAATATGTATAATACATCCACTTATATATATCTTTTTTTTTATCTCACATTGCTCTTATCAGTCAGCAAGGGAATGCTGAAAATTAATTCACTGATCTATTCAGAATATACAGTATTGGGGCTGCTGCAGTAATAGTGACAAAACAACATTATTTCATCCTGAAGCTAATGGATGGGGTTGAGGCCAGGTCTCTGTGTAGGCCAATCACATTCTCCAACACCATTCAAGGACCTCACTTTGCAGAAAGGGTTTTCCCCAAATTGTTGACATGACACTGGAAAATATTACTGGATGCTATTGCATTGAGATTTCCCTAAATTGGAACTATATGGACCTAGAGCCACAGGGCTGTCCAGATACCTTTGGCGATTTAGTGTATTGCATCCTGATTTGGATGGACAGTATTTTTCTCTGCTATTTATAAGGATTTTTTTTATTTGAGGATTTCTCCATTGTGCAGTGAAGCTTACCTGGAACATAAATGTCCACGGGTACAATTCTGTCACAGCCCCTGACAACAGCATAGGAGTAGTGGTAGTAGCCTCCTCCGTTAGCACAGCTGGAAGAGGAAAAATTTTACAAGGATGCTGGTAGGTATTAAGACACTTACTGTAAAGTTTTAGACCCTTAACTGATGGGAGGACAGATGATAGGTGAGGGGGAGGAGGAAGAGGACAAGCAGGTGATACAAATCTCTTCAAAAGGTACCTCACCTTCCCATGGAAATGACGTATCTGGGTTCAGGCATCTGGTCATACACCTGTTGGAGAGAAGGTCTGTCGCTGTTATATAATGTCTGATTCAACCTAACCTGTCCTTTCAGTTGGAGGAAGGTTTCATGCCAGTCTACCAATCCACTGACTGGCTGGTCATAATCCAGCCAGCATTTACACTGTTATACTGTTCTTAGTGCACCAAGACCTCTGAAATAGAGAGCAATTGTAGCTGACGTCTTTTCACAGACCTGAATCAAACTCGATGCAGCAGGTGGGGTGATATTTGGAACAGCTACCTTCACAGCTGTTAGTAACAACCCACTCTTTCCCTCCTCTCACCTTTCGTAGAGCTGGAGCCATCTTATTGGTCAGCGTTCCTGCCACGATCATAACATCAGCCTGCCGGGGACTTGCTCTGAACACGACTCCGAAACGGTCCATGTCGTAACGGGGTGCTGCCATGTGCATCATCTCCACTGCGCAACATGCCAGTCCAAAGGTCATAGGCCACAGAGAGCTCTGAAGGGGAGACACAGCAGCAATAAGCCAACAATACACTGACGAATTAGATACAACAGCCAAAAAAACCCCAACACATTACTTTCTTTAAATCATTGTTCAGTTCAGGACCACCAGGTAACATTGGTGGACTGGGCATGCACCAAAGTGTCATCTTTAAGATGCAATGTTAATAAATATTGATTTTTTTTTCCCTAAGAATGCGGACATTGAAACTCCAATAACCCAGCATGACATGGCAGTGTAATGAAGCTCATTACGGTCAAGTTCCATTTTAGTCAGAGAGAACTAACAAAGCCACAGTTTGCTTAGTTGTTCAGCAAATACCCAATAACTGCTTACCAATCAGTGTTGATGGGAAATTCAAGACTTTCATTGTTTCTGTGTGATGCAGTTGTGCTGTGAATATGACTAATGCTCATTCAGGCAACAGAACTGGTCTTTTTTGCAATTTACCTTTTGTTGCCTTGAAACCTTAAAACTTGTGACTATGAGACTTCAGTGATGACTGACTGCTTGTTCAGTGATGTTGAACAGGATTCTGGTTCCAGTGTAACTGGTTTCGCTATTATTGCCCGAACAGCTGGTGAAAATAATATTCAAACTACACCAGCAAAAATTATTTTTATTCAGTTTCTGGGGAACATGTACAATTGCAGACAAGTTACAAGGTTGAAAAGTAAAAAGTAACACCACCAATCATGTGACATTTAAGATCAACACCAAACTGTTGCAGCAGGTTACATCAACATCATAGCTATAGACAGCAGACAAATGAGGACCCAGACACTCAATCTATTCCATATATGCTAAATGTTAAGGCGGCTAAAAGTCGCTCACTGACTCACCCTGCGTGCCCAGTTAACCAGGTCGTCCAGCTTGGTGATAACATACTCCCCCTTGCTGCTGGCTACAGATGCTGGCTTGGCTGCTGCCACTGCCGTGCTCCTCTCTCTGACAGGAACCACACTGTAAAAGAAGGAGGGAAAGGAGCATTTGCAGAGTGTTAACAGGATGTCTGTTATACAATCGAAACAAGTAATTTTGGTAAACCCACCTCGTGCTGGTATTCTCGCTTCTAACACTGCTGTGGAGACTCTTCTGATGAACAGCAAAAATTGAAATAGGCCTGTTGGGAAGAGAACAGGTCAGAGGGACAAATAAGGTAAAAGGATCTGAAATCTTTATCATAACATATTAATAGCCTAAAATTGTCAGTCCAAAAAGTAAAGCACCTACAGATTTATACTGTACTGCAGTAGCTGCAAGACCAGCAGGACACAGCTGGATTAAATTTAACTTTGAAACAAAGATCTGGATTAGAAATTTTTTACCTTGTTGAAAAAGAGCCAAACATGGCCAGGCGAGGTGCTGCAAAATAAAAACATTAAACAAACTTATGAGAACTTTTAATTGTAGTGATAAACTGTTTTAACTGCTTTATTATCTGAGCAGTTTACAGAATGGATTCAGGTGTAACATGAATTCTCACTTTGCAAGAAAGCAATACAGACAACTTATTGATGGACACAAAATATTATACCCATTGCGATTACCCCTTGCCAAACACATTTACCAAGTGGTTATTTCATGTCAAACAAAAATGCTGAAACAAAATACTGAATGTACACCAATACCATGTCTGAGTAATTCAGTTATTCTGGAGTTTGCCAGAATGTGCTGTTTTCGGTATAATCTTATAATAATTACTATAATGATGGCATGATGATATACGCTCCATCACCCACTATTACACACTGTCATGATGTTTAATATATCCTAAGTTTTGATGCATTAGGCGGTTCTTGGCGTGTTTAAAGCTTACCGTGCAGTTAAGGCATACATTAGTAGTGCCAAGTGTTTTCCAAAAGCCCTTAACTAACTTAACGATACTTCAGGCCATGCTGTTCGCAAATACAAGTGATAACCCAACACCGTTGCAGTGTTATTGAGGAGTTTGGTTCGACCATCAATGCATCGCTAACGACATGCACGGGAGCAAACGACACATCTGGTATTGTAGTCCACCGAATAGTTCAGACACGGCATGTGGCTTTTTCTATGTTCGTTAAAGCCCTTGCAATTATCACCGCTGTCGTTCATGTTGGCTAATCTGGTTAGCCGCCTTGCTAAAGCAGACAGAGCAAGGTCAGCGTGCGCACTCACTAACACTTCCAAATCCAACTGCCGACATAGTAAAAAGACAGGAAGTTGCACTTTCATTGATCTAATGTTTAATGTTTTCATTACCATACGTATGAAAACACAGTAATTTTTCTTTAAAAAACGCGTGATTTTAGCCAAAACATCACTCACCGACCAACGCCGCCATCTTTGGGATTCTGATTACGTCAAACCAGAAACTGCTTCCTGTGTCTGTTTGAGCTCGAGCTGCTGAGGGCGCTGTGGTGACGTTAGCAACCGGTTAATCCATAACAAAGAAGTCACAAGTATCACACTTAAAAATTGTTTGTGATTCAAAAAAATAATTTAACACATTTTCATTTTTTAACTTAACAATATTAAACACTGTTATGGACACATGCATTGAAAATTGTAAATTCTTGTAATTTTTCATTGTGGTTAATAGACAAAAGAAATCTATAATTGATTGGTAGTGTCCACACTGATTTTATACTTACAAATGCTATGACTTGACTTTGACTCAGATATTCAAGCTGGCCCCTGGCTTTGCTGGTTGAGCTGCATTCAGATGTTTGTGGTCATAACAAAGATATTTATTTAATCATAGTTATCAGTTTAAAAATACACTCCCCATGTCAGATAGAACTGGATTTTTTAGAAACCCTCTATTTAAAAAAATCTGGACCTTTTATGATTGTGGTTGTACTTTGCTGTGCTATTAATGTGTATTACCTCCATCTGTGCTTGATCAATGAGGATCTTTAAGCTTTTCTGTATGTAATTTTTTCTTCAGCCAATTAGCCATACAATGTTCAGATCCATAGATACTGGGAAATGTGGCCAAAAGCCAAAGGTAAAGCTCATATGTGGACCTTTATTTTGTTTAAATGCAGTGAAACATATTATTTACTTGGTTGCATTCAAGTTTCTTTATCTCATTTGTTTTTCCACTAAAGCAGTGTGAATAAGGTGCATAGTAACCAAACTGTAAATCATGAGTGCAACAACAACCAGCACTGTTGCCCAGGGGCTAACAGTAGCAGGGTGGTTTAATTGGGCAGCTTCCAGAGGACCAGAGAGCACTGATGAATGTGAATTGGCTTTCAGATGTTTTCCATGGATTTAAGCGTATACCCTAAATCCCATGAGGCCATGGCTAAGCAGCATCACAGGCACTGAGCAGACGATTGTCAATTAAGTTATTTTTTTGATGAATCATTTACAGCAGGAGTCCCAAGCTCAGGGTTCATGGGCCAGGTTTTGTTGAAAAAACAAAACAAAAATAAAACTGTGGTGAGACTGGGAGTTTATTCTTGACTGTGGAAACAGTAGCTGTTCTGGAGCTTTCACATTTATCATACAGTTGATTTTCATGGAAATGAGATGTTCAAAATTTCCATTTTCTAAGCATTTCAAGAGATCTTGTCTCCTCAACAGCTGCTAACTGGACCATAACTGGCGAGACTGTTTTCTCCAAACTGTGTTTATAAAGTGTTTTTTTTTTAACAAGAAATGTCAGTACATATTTGTGCAGCATGTCCTTCCAAGTCCAAATCTCATACCTGTCAAGCTGTTCTGTAGCATGTAATCCATTGTAGCCTACATAAAATGGGAAACACTCAAACTCTGTGTCAAACTAATTAGTCATCTCTTTATCTGTTTTACAGTTCATCTTATTTTTTGGGATTAAAAACATTTTGAGCACAGGTGTTGTGCAGTAAATGAGTGTATTATGGGTTGTGTTGATTATTTTATGTACAGTTAACTGTTTATGCTGTAAATTGTTTATGTAAGTTTATGCTGTAAACTGTAAGTAAAAAATCTCAGATTTGAAACCTTGCTAAACAAGTAGGTGATTGAAATGAAGAGGAAGAAAATAAAATCAAAATGTAAAAAATCAGTTAAAATCAGTTAATGTGAATTCATTTATATGTTCCCCCAGGGTAGTTTGACACACATGGTATATGAAAATATATATATGTATATGAAATATCAAAAAATGTTTGCATTGTTACCTGACCTCAAAGTTATAAGCTTAATAACTTACTGACCTGCAGCTAAAAATATATTATTTGATAGTGATATTTAATTGGTGAAACCTCTTGTCATCTAATGCAAACTTGACATTCACCAAATGATGTGAAAGGAAGAAGACTCAATGTTTTGGTAAGGAGCTACATCTGGCATGTTTGACTTATGTGCTGGAATTAAACATTTAACTGGAAAAAGCAAGTAAATTGTAGCATTTGAGGTTGAAAAATGCTTATTTTTACATGATACATACTTGAAGCCAAGTTACTTGCCTTTAATTATAGTAATTTGGATAGCTCATTAATCTTTCTTTGAGCCATCTCTTGCATCCTGTTTTTGTTTTGGCCTCGATTTGGTGCCACAAACCAAGCGAGCAGCATCAGCAGCAGCGAAGATGCCAGCAGGGTGGAGATGGAGAGCGACCAGGGAACATGAAGAGCATGCTATCACATAATGACAGCCCCGGCACTGCACACTGCAGTTTCTCCAGGAATAACTGCTCAGTCAAAGCAAAGGCAGTGACTGGTCAAAACCGAGTGGAAAAGATGAAAAGATGTTTTTACAAATGGCTTTTATTCTGCCTTCATCATGTACAAACCTTTTGGACAGCTCAAATAATAATAAAGTCTGAGAACTGAAGCTGCTTTGCTTGTGGGTTTTCTTTTAGGTCAAACCAAATTCAACCATTTATATAGCAGAGTTTTTAAGTACTTAGAGTTCAAAACATTAAATATAGGCACTGGAAGAGCTTAAAAGGACACATGTTTTAAGACTACAGCATTGTTCAAAGGCTTTGTCCGCCACTAACGGGCAAAGAGCGCTTGCATTTCAGATAATAAGCATGGATCCACATTAAAAAAAACCCAGTCCAGTATAGGAGGAGCAAAAATACAAGTTAAGCTGTCACAGACTTAGAGGTTATAGTGGCAGTGTGTGTAGCTGTGCTGATCTGCAGACCACAGGAATGGCCTATTTTTGGAAAGATCTCCTCCTCTGAAAGAAGAAAACGCAGCTTGCCTCCTCACTGAGAGTTCAGGATGTCTGTGGGTAGGATGTCTGGTTTGCCGCTCGGGCTCTGTGATGTCTCCCCTGACCAGGAAGAGGGGGTGACCTGATTATAGAGGACATCCTGGGATCCAAAAAGTGGCTCTTTGAGATTCAGCGTGTACATGAGGAACAGATTGAGAGCCACCACGGCAAGAAGAGGGAAAAGGGTGAGGCCGGAGCCGAAGCCTCGCCAGTTGCTGCACGCGTTCACGCTGACCCAGTAAACAAGCCTGTGGAGGATTAAAGAAACCAACAACAGGAAGTGAGGTCCAGTACAAAGCTTACAGCCTCTCTGATGACGGTTTCAGAAGGCAGGACTACCAGTGAGACCAGACTCACTCCTTTCCATTTGGCTCATTTTTAGGAAATTTTGCACCATAAAGGAGCTTTAAATATGGCTGACTGGTTACCATGGAAACCAAACAAGTACAGTTAGTTGTTAAAGCTTAGCTTCACTTCCTCGTTCAACCAATTCAATCAGACTAAAACACTGTGTATTCTAATGGTGAAGGAATCACTCGGGTCCTTCACTTTAGTTAAAGAACTTAATGCCACACTGTAAAACAAACATACAAGTCTTGCATTAACCATTATCAATTACCATTATAATTACCATTATAAATTAACTTATTGCTTTTACATACAGCACATTGTAACCTCTGAAGAAAGCTTTTACATAAATTATATTTTTATCATCATTGCAAAATGTGAGCTCATCTATTTCAGTCTGAAGTGCTCTGTAATACATACAATGCCAAATATCACTGAGATAAAATTAAAGCAATAGTTTTATATGTGGGGAAATGTAGCTTTGCTTAGTTTAGCATAAATACTGTACAGGGGGAAGCAGCTAACCTAGTTATTCGAAGGCTTCCAAAAGTTCACTTCCAACACATTATATGCAGCTTGCTTAATCCATACCAAAAACCATTAAGTATGATTACAGAAACAGACAAGAGGCTTAGACATCCAGTCTATAGGGCTATAGGTGTTCAAACAGCTGATACTCCAAAATGCAAAATGACTCAATAGAGGCTGAGCACTGCACAAAGAAAAGAAACAGAGTAGCTGAGTTAATCTTTACTTGTGCTTGTGTCAAAGTCTGAGTTTTCAGTCCAAATTCTCTTTGGCTTTGTTAATGACAGTGGTTATGTTCATTTTTAGCCATATGAGAGGCATGGCTGCAGGAATGGCAGTGTTGGTCTGTCAGTGCACCACTTTTGTCAACATTTAAATATCTCAGAAACTATTGGATGCACTGATATGACATGTTGTGCAGACGTTAATGGTCCTAAGAGGATAAAGACTAATGACTTTGGTGATCCAACGACCTTTTGTCTGACTTTTCTGAGCTACTCTTTCATGAAATGGCTCTCTGGTCCACTTTTAAACCTCACCTTCCAAAGATGAACATGGCAACCAGTATAGGCACCAACTTCAGCTGGTCCTGAGGCAGTAAAGCAGCCATAACGACAAGGTTGAGGACATAGAGGAGAAGCTGTTCCAAGGAGGCTGTGACAAACAACCGCTGAAGCGCCCATCTTCTAGGAAGTGACTCCTGCAGATTGAAGGAACCGGTGCAGAACTGGCACACTGCACCCGTAAGCATTGCTGTGAGGGATAAAAGAGTAATAATTCAGTTTGCATCTTGAATCTGGGCCATTTTTCCACAAACAACTCTCAGCTTTCAGCAACTCCTAGCTGCATGTGATCTCATCTGACAGTGTACTTTGTTTTTCTAATTTCTTCGTTTGAATAAAATAACTGCCAGCAGAATGGCCCACATGCAAAAACTCCTCACTGTCAACAGCCTGACAAATAGCTGAGAGGAAAATGATCTGGACAGGCTTTGGATTTGGATGTTTTTGCCACCTGCCCTCTCGTTTTAGTTGCCCAGATAGGGAAGAGATTAAAATATTCTGAAACAATTAGGCCATGGCCTACGAGACGAGGGATGTAGCCAGCCTCTTATTGTAGTTTCCATTTAAAGCTATGTGCAGAAGAAGGAAATTATGCTTCTCTCCAGAGGCCTGAGGAGACGTCTGCTGCACTGAGGTTGAAGCGCATGAAATTAAAGGGGACAGGAGAGACTGAAACATTCCGAGACGAGGCAGCCAGACAAGCTAAATCCTTTCTTAATCTTTATCTTTCATTTGTGGCGCTCACACAGCTGTTTTTGAATGTCAACATGCAGGTGTTTTGAAGCGTACCGAGCAGGATGGGGATGGCCGCCACCACACAGCAGCAGAAGGTGAAAATGATGCGGCTTGCTATGTCAGGGCAGTCGGGGGGTTTAATGGGGACATAGAAATAGAGTGCATATAGTAGCCCCGCTGCACACAGGAGAGAGGCCAGGACCAAGAAGAACGCCAGAACTCGGCCGCTCTGACAGCATCTACACTGGCAGCAGTGGCAGCAGCATCGTCCCCGATCCGAAGCTTCCTCTGTGGCCTCGCAAGTCTCTCCCCGCTCCTCAGAGCTCCACACTGTCAGCTCCACGCTCTCTGGCGGTGGGCCTATCAGAGATCGACCCTCGTCCGCAGTGCAGTCCAGATTGGTGGATTCTGGACTCCATCGCGGTGTGTCTGTGCCATTGGGAATGTCTCCCTGAGAGGCCGGGGCTGGAGTACTGACACAGTTTTCCGTGGCAGCTTCCAAAGTGTGTGCTGTGACGATAGGACTGGAAAGAGTTTGATCCAGCTCCCCCTCCTCTGTCTGATCTGAGTGTGGCTCCTCTGGGAGGCCGTCACTGGGCTGCTGGTGACAGGGAGCAGAGCCTGCTCAAATCAGAGAACATTTTAGTACAACATCCAAAAACCAGATACTGAAAACAATCAACTGCAGGTTTACTCTAATCAATCATATCCACTGTGCAAAGCAAAGGCCAGGGTCTCATATAAACAATAAAGGGGTTTGCATGAGTCTGTGTAAAGGATAAGTAATGATGATATAATAATGACATTTCATATTTATCTTGAACAACATAACTGTAGCTTTTATTGATTTATTGCTGTTAATTATCACGACAGCACCACATGCGTAATAATCCACAGCTGATACTCCTGAATACATGTGCTACTATTTACTACAGTGCAAAACGTATTTGTGTCCTGTTTTTAAAGATTTATCTCCACAGGAGGAGCAAATGGGCCCAGGGCTGAGAACCACAGACAGGGCAGTGAGTCAGAAAGTGTTGAGAGAGCAATGCACTGCTGGATTTGGTCTTTTCATGGGGATTTGTTGGAAATAAGCAACATGTAGAACGCCACCAGCCTTTAAAGCAGTAAAATAGTTTTTCATTTTTATTCATCTGAGTTAATGATTAACTTTCCATCAAGCACTTGACTGACTGCAATGTGCAGAAAAAGGAGCAGATTAATGTCAACCATCACAACAGAAATTGAAACTCATAAAAATCCAGATTTAGAAAATTGTTTCAAACTAAAATATAAAAATATTCCCAACACTGATTTTAATGATTGATGCTGGAGCAACTGTAGTTTTCTGAAGATGTTTTCTCAACTTTCACCCAGGCGTTTAAACTGTTGCTACAAGACTTCATATCAACATCTCTTAAAGATCTCTGTTCTCTGGGATGAAGTGAGAGCTACCAGGAATACTTGTGTAGCGGATGATTGCAAACATTCACCCACTCCAGATTACAGATGAAGTCTCCAAACCACAGGGCATTAGTTTTTCATACTCTAAACACTTCTTCAACATCTTAAACTTTCTCTGGCTCCTGTCTTTTTGAGTTTTTTAGTCTTTTCAGTTAGCTGGTTATATTATTTATGATGTTATGCACATGCGCATTACACATAACATTTTAATGCAAAGAAGAAAGTTTGTTGTCTGCCAACAAAATTAAAAATAAGTTATAATACAATGAGCAATAAAACATTAAACAGACTGGAAGTCTTCAATGTTACTTAGATCACATAACAAACAGGACAAAATCTTTTGTCTTTAGGTAGATCATTAAACAGTTTGTCTATTTATAAAGGTAATGATAATGTTCCCGTGTATTGTATCAGATGCTCTTATTATTATTGCATGATGTCAACTGATTAAAACAAAATCAAAAGTCAAAAGGTGTTCCCACCTGACCCTACTTTGTTATATCCTCCGAGCACTACAAACATAGCACAAAGCATTTAATGATCCTAAAATTTGGCTGGACTGATGGATAATGAGTTAGCCCAGGGCTCCCACTCAACTACAGTTATATGCACTGGTTATTAACTGTTGCCCCACTTTAATCAGTCCTGACACTGCTTTAAATCCCTTTGGATTCAGTTCAGACCAAAATTCAAATTTACCCGCTGCTACCCCGACCCCTGCGATCCCATAGCTCCATCAGAGAGACAGTAAGAAGTAGCAGTAATAACTCACTTTTCGGCTGATGGTTCGCTGGTGGCGGTTCAAGGGAGCGCTGGGAGCCGGAGACAGAGTGGGAGGACGAGTGAAGTTCTTCTACCGAGGACTCTGGGCTGTCTGACACTGGCGCCAAAGAGATCTGAGTGTCCAGGTCCAGGAAGGGGGAAAAGGAGAGCCGGGCTGGGTCAATGTCCTGGAGCTGGTTAATAATGTCGCTGATGGACTCCTTCATGCTGTCGAGCTCCTTCACGTTCTGCCGGTTAGTGGCCTGAAGCCCTGAGGTGCTCATAGTCACTCAGCCTGAGAGGAGCAAGAAGAGAGGTCCAGAAATAAGTAAAATCAGTTAAAAGCACCAAACCAGGGATATAGGAGGCAATGAAATCCCCACTATTCTCCAGGTGTCAGAGAAGACGACAGCATCCTTCCGTAAAACCCCCACTGTTTTATCTTTACTTTTTCTAGTTCATGATTCAAGCAGCTGGTGGTACAGAAATCTGCCACATCCCTGACACTGAACTGTAAGTTATTCAAATCCTAATTTTCACACCGAAAAATTTGAGAAGCTGGAGAAGTCAAGTCAGCATTTCAAAATAAACTTAAAACCATCTTATTTTCTTTGTTGTTGTTTTTTTTAATATTTTCACCTAACTGTAGAGTAATTCTATAATTTTTTTTTAAATTGCATGCTGATATTCAATTTTACCACTACCACAGCAGGATTTACCCTCCATGTGAAGCATGTTTAAGTCCTTATAACAAAAACTTTACTGGCTCCAGCTTTATATTTAACAGACAGATATGACAGTGATATCGATTGCCTCACCTTACTCTTAGTATGAATGTGTGCATTTCCCAAAATGTCAACAAAATGTGTTGTCCTTCTCAGTGTGTTGGTGTTAAATACAAAGCTTAATGAACACAAAGTTTAAGTTAGTAAAGTTTCCTGCTTTAAAGCCAAGAATCTGACCAAGCATTCAATTCCACTCACATTTTGAGAGTCATTGCTTTAAACACGTCTGTTGATATTAGCACTCAACACAGAGTCCAGTAAATTTCTATTTTAAACAACATTTAGACCTTTTTTGTTGGAAAATAATATGTACAGAAAACAAAGTTCAACCAAACAAATAAATTATGCAAATCTTGATCTAGAAGAGCGGTACACTGGGCATACTCAAGGTTATGATCTCAGTATTTCTAAAAATCTTGGTTTGTGCCCTGCACACGGCTGTAATGATGGTGCACTAGCAGCAGTTGCGGTCAGCCTGAAAGCAGTTCCTAGTCTTTTTGACTTGCAACCCCCTGACCTCCGATTTTGGCCTAACTGAGGTCATTGGTTGCGAGCAGTGAAAAGTGAAACTTCCCTGCATTTCACAGATTTAAATTGAGTGGTTGGAAGTTGAAAGTGTCCAGTTTGTCATTTATTTTGAATATTTTGGAGACCTCAAAAGGTGAAGGTGCCCAAATCCCACAAGAAAACAAGAAAAAATACAAAAGAAATCTGTAACGGATGTTTTTCTTACTTCTCAACCACTTATTGGGTTTTGAACCACTGCACATCAGTAGCACATGTGATGATCAGTCATGTAGGAGCAGGTTGAACAGATACAGTTTAAGTTGACATCAGAAATATTCATAGTGGTAAAATAACTAATATGCATAAATATTACAAATAAAATCATTAATGAGGGTCACCAACAGGCTGTAAGTGCAGAAAAGGCTGGTTACCAGGGGTGGAAAGTAACTAAGTACATTTACTCGAGTACAACAGCTGTAGTTACTTTTCAGTTATTACAAAATGTGTGAACACTATTGTTAAAGATCAAATTATGAACCAGACAAAAATAATTGTATCTCGACTTACTGCAACACTAATGATCCAAACCGTGACAGGAGTCACTCTGCGTGATGAATCCTTTTACTTTTTATACTTTGACTGTAGGCCTTTTACTTGTAATAAAGTATTTTACAGCGTGGTATTTCTACTTTTACTTCAGTAAATGATTGGAATACTCCTTCTTGCCATAAAAACGCATAAAATGCACTAACTGCACGTCGATGTGGACGAAAGTCTCTGACGAGTGAAAGTAAAACAACACTTCTGACCCTCTTTCGTTGTATGTTGATTTTCAGAGGCTATTATTAACATCTGCGGACTGAATTCGGATCATTTTCTCCTGGATGTCTTTTGGCGCTCATCCAGCTGTGGCGCACGCAAAAACATCTGCGGCGAGGATCTTTCTCCAAACAATGACGACTTTACCATGTATAGAGCGCAATTAGGGCTCGGAGGGGAGTAAATGTCGGTGGCTCTCAGATCTGCCGTGGATGTGGAAACGCGCGCAATAGGAGCAATGTGCTTTTTTTTACTCCCCGCTGTAAAAAAACAAAAAAACCCCAAAAACCTCTTCTCGCGCTGCTGAGCAATTCTTTCACAGGAAAAAAACTTTTAAATTAATCTTCTACAAAGCACATTGGGTATAGTCTCGTCTGCATTTAGTATGAGGGCTACAGGAAATGCTTAATTTGGTGATAAATAGGTCAAATTAAATGAAGCCAAAACGCGCACGAGCCCGCATGAATCTGCGCGTAAACTACCCACGAGTCATTCTGAAGCAGGAATCTGGTTTTCTGTAGCCATTCAGCGGCAATTAGAGCAGTTCAATGTTAGACTTCACAGGCAAACGTGGATTAATGTGACTCAATTAAATGCAAAGCTTAGTGTTTTCTGGAATTAGAGACAATACTCATAAACGAACTTACTTTTGTCGGAGGTTGCAGCAGAGTATTTGGTGAGTTTACTCTTCTAGCAGTATATAAAAAGGAAAGAAAACCACTCTGCACGTCTCTGCCTTTCTGCCCTCCCCCCTCCGTTTGCTTTTTGTCTTCCAGGATCCTGAACTTCTGAATCAAATTTCAGGACGGACAAAATACGAGGCTTTTTCCTCCGCCCACACGAGATTTTTTTCCTGGGTACCATGTCGAACACCATATGGAGCAAATAAAACCAGAGGAGCAAGAGGAGGAGGAGGAGGCACTTACTTTCAGTTTACCTTCAAAATCAACATTAACAATCACCTCACAAACACGAGTTCATCTAAACAGGACAGTAAACATTTACCCTGAAACTAAACTATGCGACTCCTATAACATCCATACTCAGGCTGATAGTGTGTACAATACTTTGTAATGACTTGACTGTATCCAAGTCCTGTGTATATTACTATAACATCATCAGGGAGTTTCCTATTTGCATTTTGTATTTTATTGTAAAAATTAAATGTGGGTCTTTAATCTCTTAAACATTTAGCACTGGTGTGACTACATACACACACATTATATATATATATATATATGTAAAATCAAAATTTAAATGTAAAAATGCCTGTTTTATGACATTTTCATGGGTATTTCTGTAATATTCATTTTACAGTTTCAGGTGTCCCTTTATTTTACAAAGATTTTTTAAAAACAAAAAAAACTGACCGTCATTCATCAATTTGATGAAACACGCCAGCAGAGGGGAGGTGTGGAATTGGTGCAAATTCATGGTATTAACAGTAGTGAGGATGACACAGACAGTTTCATTCTGCTGTATCACTGTTACTTCTCTGACGAAATTAACAGCCGTCCGCTTTAAGATCCTCTTCCTCCTCGGGCTGATCTGCAGCAGCTCACATGACAAACCGTTCACCTTGCACACTTCAAAACTCCAGCCCGAGACTCAATATCAGGCCACAGAGGTGAAACACAACACACACAATTTTGCTAAAAGTAAAACCAATATGATGCGAGTGATTTATTTCCCCATTTATGATTAGGGTAATTTTATTTGCATAAAAAGCATCTAAAATATATAGACATAATAGCAGTTGATTAGCAACATGATCAATAAATAAAGAATTTCAAGTTTTGTCATGTATATATACACACAAAAGCACTGGGTAGCAGTTTATTGCCCCATGGAATGAGTCTTAGAGGAAAGAGGTTTGGGTGATGAACAACCAGCAGCATGTTTGAAATACCGATCTGCCGTCCCTTTAAGTCATCAGGGAGGACGGAGCAGGAGGAGCAGGTCCAACGCAACGGGCGTCAAGTTAGCCCGTTCCAAATGGATTCTGCTTTTTTAGCCAAAGGAAAAAAGAGAGTAAACATGAGCTGTGAGTGTCAAGGAAAGCAGTTTAAAGGGAGGGGGTGGGAGTGCTGTCAGTCCTCTGACAGCAGCCTGTGGAAGTGATCCTTCCTCTTCTTCAGTACCTCCCGAAAATCCTCCTGAAAAAACACAGAAGGAGATATTCGGACAAAGGGATGAAACCGGGGGAGGAAAGACTGCAGGCAGATGCTGCTGCAGATAACCAGCTGTTTTATTCAGAAATGAGTGTCCGGTAAAACTGAAAAACCCTTCCAGCTGCACTTTGACTGTAAATGATCTGTTAACACTTCAAATAATAACTCTCCAAAACCATGTTAAAGCAGGTCAGAAGTTACAGCAACACACATTTACACATTAATGGATCAATTCTTTAATAGCAACTTTAACACCTTTTTTTGATACTTAAGTACATTTGCACAGGTTCATTTTTTCTGTGGTATTAAAAGCAGTATATAATTGGAAAATATTTCTCGTTTGTCTGTAGAGGGTGACTGTGGGATTCATCAGTCAACCAGGAGTAAAAACAGACATGAAATAAATCAGATGAGCTGATTATATGATGGACATACCGCTGCAGACAGCTTCTCCATGAAAGGGATGAGTCTCTGGAGTTCTCTGTCCTCTGACTCCCCAGACCAGCTTTTGATGGGAATTGTGTTCATTAGCTGTGGAAAAAAGCAAACAAAGGCCTTAATTAATTAGCTCCATTGTCATTGTAAGCCTGTGAGACCCACGTGTAGGCTCTAAGTGTGTGGGTCTGGTGATATTCTATATTTTGTTAGAGAAGTACTATGCAGCTGAAGCCTGACAGATTTCCTTCTGCTCAGGGAGTTCCACTGTTGTTCAGATACATCTTCAAACACATCAATTAATGTAAACCACTCCACAAAAACCGTCCTGCTGCTGTAAATACTCACACATATGCGAGCTGAATAAGTCCACAACAAATGCAGTACTTAGTTCAATTTGAGCAACAACAGTGCCGAAAAAACCCTTTTTGTTTATAAATTTACATTTTTACATTAAGTCTACAGCAAGAAGCAGTGAGTTGAGAAATGCCCCACAGGGATAATGACACGGCATTATATTTTGAACTGGTATCTAAAATCAAGACTCTGCAGTGCTTACATGGTATGGGTATGTATGCGGTGCATTGTCCAGAACCACCGTCTTGGCGAGATCCCTCCCCAGGGTGCTAAGATCCTTGATGTAGTGGCCGAGGACGCAGGCACAGTCGTCCTGATACAGACGATGCCTACGAGTAAAATCAGTATAAATGTTGTCAAATGAAATTCTTACACCTGTTTCTGTGAACCATGCCTGTCTTTGACTGATATATAAGTTGCTGATGTCTGGAGCTGCAACACTGCCACAATGTAGAGTAGTGTATCACATTTAATCAGTTTTCTTTCTAACTTTACAACCCTTCTTTTATGCGATACAAACTTGGCCACCATATTAGGAACACAGTGTAAATGCAATGTAAATGCAAATACCTGATCAGTTACATGACAGCAACTCAGTGCATAAGAGTTTGCAGATATAGTCAAGAGGTTTATTTGTTGCTTAGAGCAAACATCAGAACAGGAAAAATGTCAGTGACTGTGGCATAAGTGTTGCCAGATGGACTGATTTGAATATTTCTGAAACTGCTGAGCTCCTGGGATTTGCAATGGGATTTCTTGAGCATCGACTCAGAATGCTGTGAAAAACAAAAGACATTAGCAGCAGTTCCATGGACAGAAACACCTTGTCCATAGAGATTTTTGGGAAGAGACTGTGTCTCTTCCCCAGTCTCTCAGGCTGACAGGAGGGCACCAGGAACTCAGATAACCCCACCTCACAACAGCACTATTAGGAAGACCACCTAACAGTTAACAACACATTTAGTTCTGGACTCCAACTTTTGCTATGCTATAACAACAGAAGACCATGTCAGTTTAGCTGAGGCTGCAGTCAGCACACCCTCACCAAAACTGAACTGTTGAAGGATAAAAAAACAATTTGATGAACCTGAACTCCTGCTGAGGTCGGAATTTGGAATAAACTACAGTAAGTCATGGATCCATCCTGCCTTGTGTTGTGCCACAACTTGTGTGGCTATTGTTGTGCACCATGTGCATCCCTGTATTAACACAGTGTAACAGTATGGAGCGAGATAAGCATCTGACAAATGTACAGAAATTACGCAATGCAAACATGTCAAGATGAAGTGGGAGCTCAAAGGAATGAAATTTCCAACATCTTGTTGAATCGATGCCACAGATATTTCAGGCTGTTTGGGGGGCAATGTGAGGTCCTACCCAGTATTACAAAAAGGTGTACCTGATAAAGTAGCAGCTGTATTTATACCACCGGAGGCCAAATGGTAATTGATTCTGTCCATACCATATGTCAAGGAAACATCTACAGACAGCTGAATATTTCACAATGTTCCACAAGAACACTGAGAGCAACTAACTAATGGTCCCACCACAAACAGACCGTTTGACACTCCTGAGCAGCGTCCAGGTCAGTCCGGGCAGCAGGAGGCTGACAAACCCAAAAGAATCTACATCTCTGTGGTCATTCGAAGAGTGAAGAGAAACACATGTGGAAGGAGATGTCAGGGAGACATACCGAAACAGTTTTCTCTGCGGGTCTAGGATGTCCACTATCTTCTCAGCATATTCCTTTTTTGCACATGTGTAAACAAACAGCTGGAAGAGAACACAAACAGCAGCTGGAACCGATTCCACACAACCAGAACCCAATGGGCATAAGGACAGTGTGAAAACCATATCATTTAATTCATCATTGTGTACAAAGAAAAACAGAAAAAAGACGGAGCATCAGTTTTGAAAACTTCTTTTTGCAGAATATAATCTTCACTAGTGAATATCACCGAAAACAGACAGACTCATTTAAAGTCGACTGCTACCAATAAAATGATTATACAATTTAATTTTATATCAAAAAACATACCTCAAAGATTTTTGCCATGGACTGCAGAAACTCTTTCACATGTGGTCGTATGATCATGTGCACCTGGGGGGGGTTAAATTAGTAAATATATATTCTTCATCTTCTATCTAGTCCCTCTTTAAGTCCCTTTTGAAATTGGTGTTTTCTTGCACCTTATTTCAGCACCAAAACAAACAATTGATTTCCAGATTAAAATAAATGTTTGGTAGACTTTTACTAGCCGCAGTGTTATCGTTATTGTGGATATTATTCCATATTAAGACTGCATTCCCAAATATCTCCTGATTCTTGTCATCTCTCAATGAAGAGCACACATTAAAGTCCACCAACCTTTCACTTTTTTCACCATCTGCAGTGTGCATGAACTTAAGAGAGATATATGTGAACAGCAGCATGTAGCGAGTGGTCACCTTGTACTGATGGTCCTGGAAGACTGTGTGGAAAGTGAACTCTGCATCCTCGATCATGTTCAGAGAGCTGAAAATTAAGGTCTCCTCCTGGAAGGATATGGATTAGTCTCACTTAGTCGGTTTTAGTTTTTAAGACTGCTTACTCATCATGGGTGCAATGGTGGTCGTGCACATTCTCTGCTTAAATGAGCAGCCACACAAACAAGTTTTTCTGGTCTAATTGATTCCTAGTAACAAGCAAGACCAGTTAATACAATCAAATAAACTAGATGTACAACTTTTTATCTTAGCCTAAAGTAGACAAACTTACCCTCCTGTCACACAGTGTGACAGAGTTATGTGTTTTCTATAATCTTTGAATTGTGTGTGTAAACTCACCAGGTCGACCACCAGTGTGGCCTCTGGAGTGCTCCTGGTCTTGGGGGGAATATCTCTGAGTTGGGGCTGGGAATGCTGAGATTTTGACGGTATGTTCTTGATAAAGGTTAACCTGGAAAAGAAAATAATGCTCTTAGAAACAGAAAGAATCACTAACACCAGGAGAGTTATGAAACAGGTAAATGTAATGAGGTCTGGCACTGCAGAAATTAACTGAAAAAGCAACACTCAATTAACAATATAACTGTAATATTTTGAACTACTACGTCTCTGTTAATCTTGATTTGGTCCTATTAGGACATGAAAATTTATATAAAGTTTGGGATGCCTATGATTGAGTTCTTTTTGTTATGAATTATGAACAGAACATAAACAGATTTTTTTTTACTCCAGTTCACTGTGTGCCAAACCACATACTGATTTTAATATCAAACATAACTGGCACTTAAGCCAAACGGTCTGGTTGGAGGTCACAGACAAAATAGAAAAAAGCAGAGCAATGCGTTGTGAGAGTCAGGAGCTTCCAGCATCCAGCTGCATGAGTTCTTTCAAGATGAACTACAAAATAGCTCCCTATTCCTTTATTTAGTTAAAATTATTGACAGCCTGCAAACATCTATAGTAATCATGTGGGATGAAGTTGCAGTAATGGAAAAAGACACTGATACAGGGACTCACGGACTGAAGACGTCATCATCCTCGTCTCCAGTGAGAAGATCAATGGAGCCATAACTGAACACACCTTGTTCTGGGCTCATCAACACATTGTTTCCAGATTCTGCACACTTCATATCTGGACAGAAAAAAACACATACAAACTGTAAGTCAGGTCTGTTCACCTCTTATTTGATACCTTTGTGATAAGGAAAGAAAACAACAGCTGGATATCTCTCAAAGTGGATGAAAGAGCAGATAAAGTATCGTGTGTATTCCTAATGTCCCATGACACAAGAGGGTTGACAATGACTTTTTTTCTTTTTGGGGTCTTGTTTTCATATATTCCAGACTGTTTAAAGTCCTTTAATAACAGTGGCTGCACTCACTCTCTTTGCTAGGTGTTAGGAAACGCACGATGGGTGAGTAGATGTTTGTAGCTGTCGTGCTGCAAGGAGACACTGGGTCGATCTCAGACAGTATGCATTCTCGGCGCATGATGGACCTGATCGGAGTCTTGAAGGTCAAATCTAGAACAAAAGAAGACAATCAGTCAGAACACAGAAAATATATCAATAACAGAACCCCCCCCCCCAAATGGGTTGGTTAGACGAAAACCATCCTTGAAAATGACTGGATGCTGCCAAACCAGACCTGTTTCTCCATCATCAACTGCGATAGCTCTCTTCCTTGGCCGGCCACGAAGTCGGGGTCGCCTCGTCATTTGGGGAACTTCATCATCTGAGTGGTGGGTGTCATTCACCAAAGACTCTTTAGCCTGCAGGGTAAAAAACAGCTGTGGGATTGGTTGGTGTAATAAGATATTCTCGCCATTCAGGAAACTCTCCTTAAGGGAATTACATAATAGTTGTCTTAAATACATATAATATCTGTGCAACTGCAGTGTAAACTACACCTAAAATATCAAAAATAATATTTAAAGAAGCAGGAATGCACTATTTTCTCACTACTACTAAGTGTTCTAAATGCAGAAACTGAGCTTTTAAAAACAGGCGAACACAAACAAGCATACACAACTGTTATTATTTAAATGCAAAACACAGTTAGTCTTTAGTAGACAAAACAGAGTCATTTGAGAGTTTAAATATCTGCAGAGTAAGTCTAAATAAATAAGGTAAGTCTACCTATTATTTAGCAAATAAGAAGAGCAGCAACAGAAGCTGTGTCTCAGTCTTACATTATATACATTTGCCGCTCAAGTCTAAGTGTAACAGTCATGCATGCATGTGTCCTGGTGACCTAATTTTACTGGGACCCTCTCTTGCACGCAACTGGGTCTGTTTAATCCTCTGCTTCAGACCACTGTCAGACACCACGTCACAGCACTTGTATACTCCAAAACTTTACAATCCCATGCAGGGATGGAGTCATAAACACTGGCAGAGCTTAAAAGGTGGGATTTTGAGCCTTGGGGTTGACTACAACCAGTTTACACTGGTGTGTATATATATATATATATTCTTCTCCTCCGAAACTTGGGGAATGTGTTGAATAAAACAATATATATATTTTAAATATAATTTTCCTGATATTTTACATAATAAATAATGAATTGAGAAAATAAATCAGCACATCAAATGATAACAGGGTAATCTTTAGATGCAGCCCTATCTGCAACTCAAGAGGGCAATCAAATGAAGCTAGATAATTAAAAGATTTTTTTGTCCACCATAGTTACATCCATTATACAATTCCAAAGAAACACAGTTCAACAGCACCACAAAGTACACCTTCCCTTGTTTAGGCAGAATGCAATTTTGCAGAACTATTTAAGCTGCTTTTTTGTCCCTAATAAACTAGAAAATATACCATTCTTTGTTGCAAAACAGGAGCATAACCACTGTACAGCTATGCAGGCACAGAGATGCAATGTATCATAAAAAAAAGGCAAACAAACGAAATTAAAATGAATAAGAACAACTGCACTATAATAAGGACTATTTGGTACATGTTTCGGTAGCGTTTACGGGTAGCATCTGTGTCTGTTAGCCTTTCTCGTTATATTTCACTAACTCCATCTCAGTAGCTTCGGTACTCGTAAAACAACAATATACAATACAAATAACAAATAACAAGGATGAAAATAAGATGAGCTAGTGAAGTAGAGCCACCTATTGTGAAGCTGCTGATCCACCACAACAGGGAGCTAACGTTAGCAGCCACTGTTTTGTAGTGGGAGGGCTAGCTCTCCCACTTTTAGGCCAACGAGCATCACAACAACAAAGCGACTGTTAAATGCTCCCGAGTCTTAACTAACACAACGAAGACGAGTACCATCAACACTTACGAGGCTACTACACAGTTACTTAATGAAGAAATAATTGCAGCGAAGGGTAGTTACTTTGTTTTGGAGCGGGCTTTCGGTCACCGAAAGGCGCCGTCGTCTCGGCGTCGCTTTAACAGAGCGGCGGCAGGTACTACGCGGCGTCTCCGGACAAGTTGAAATCGTTCTTTGAGACCTGAGTCTCATTTTTCTTCTTTATAAGGGTCTTGTAAACATGTAAACCAAAATCCATCCACTGTAATGCAGTCGCTTTCAGTCAAATGCTTTTACTTCCTTTTACCTCTTCCAGTGTGCTGAACCAGTCGATGTAGCCCCGCCCGCCCAGCTCAGCCCTGTGTCTTCTCGAATCACTCCGTGAGTTTTTAAATCTGCCGGGACGCGATAGGTTCAACACGATGGACACTGTTATTGGGCGGTGCTTCAGAAAACTCCAGCGTCAACGTGAGGGGCGGGTCACGTTACAGGGCTGAAAACCCAGGTAATGTATATATATAGATGTATAGAATATGAAAGGAGACTGTTCATTTATTCAAGAGCAACACAAGACCGTTTTTTTTACATGTTTTAAAATTCCCCTCAATTAGCTTTAAACATATTTTATGCTAAATAAATAATAAGATAACGTGTCAGGCAAAATAATAGTTTAAATGGTGGATAAAATTATACCAAAAAGAAGCAAAAAGTATAAAAAAAATTCTATTCTATTCATACACAGAAACCATGTTTTAAATACTATTTCCCCCTAATATTTTTTTCTAATCCTAATACAGTTTAAATACTGGATGAAATTGGATCAAAAAGGTGGGGGTCTAAATTTTAGTAACATTTCAACAGAAATACAAGAAATCATTTTTATTTCCTCATCTGTAAACAAGGAACAATATTGCAAAAGACTTGAAGTGACAGTATTCAGATCATTTAGCAATATCTCAATATGAAAAATGCGAAATTTCGAGAAAATGTTTAAATGGAATTCATCCATTATTATTTTTTTTTAATTTACACCTCTGCTTTTTCTACTGTGACATATTAAATGTCTGCTGAGAAAAAGGCCTTGTGGTACAATATCTGTGGGTTTGGACCACCCCTGGCAGCCTTCACTCCCCACACACATCATTGTGCATTGGGTGCCCATGATGAACACATTTTAATCAAAGATCACTAAAAAGAGAAGGAACATATAATATATATAAAGTATCCAAAGCCCTGCTGACATTAAAGAAAGGCGATATTTTATTAATTTCAGATTCAAAATAAAAGTATTCACACAAACACATATTGAGTAAATATATGTGTAAAGAATAGCTTTTCACCCTTCAAAAACAAAAGGAAAAAAACAAGAACAAACAAACAGTTGCATTGCCCACCGCCACTTCACTGTTACCGTGGTTACTGGGAGACATCCCATTCATCAAAAAAAAAGATAATTTATAGAAAAAGGAATAAACACACATTAATAGTACAGGCTGAAAATATCATTGCAGTACTAACAGTGGTACCAGAAGCAGTACTTGTTGTAGTACTAGTAGTATTTAGCTGATGAGCTGGAGGTTCCCTGTTGTTGGTGCTCAAATAAACTAAACAGCAGAAGTGTTACAAACCTATAACACACAGAGAGAAGCAGAGAAACAGAGAAAGCCCCCAGTGTCCAAAATGAACCTGTTAGTTCACCAACCAGGGTGAAAAATATCATTATACATTTATATCCAATCAATATGATTACACTGTTTTCAAACCATACTGTTGCAGTTCATTTTGGACCCTGGAGCACCTTCTTTTTGTACCCACTATACTGTAACTTGGGCCTTCACCAGGTAAATGCATCAAACTGGAGGCAGAGGTAGATTTTCCTGAGAAGAAGTCGTAAGAGACAGAAAACAGAGCCTTGTTTCAGTTCTGAGGTTGATGCAATAGACAAGTGAAGCCCATGCACGCACACGCACACACTCACACTCACACATCACGTCACATGCTTTCCCTAAAATAATTACATTTATTATAATAGTCCTTATCGCTATATTAATAAATTTGCTCTAAATGTAATCTCTGTGTGCTGGAGTTGCTACAGCATAAAAAAGAAAAGAAAAGGTAAAAGAACAAAAAACAAAATAATATTAACATGATATAATCCAGAGCCCTAAAAGCCATATTTCAGAATTAATTCTATTTAATGAATCATAGTAATACAGAATAATTCATTCAACAATTGTCACAGCAGAAGGCATCTTGTTATTTTCTCATCATTGTTTTCCCTTCTCCACAGTCCACCTGATGAACCGGAGGTTAAGTCAGTGGTGAAGTCCAGTCATAAAAAAAGCCGCTCAACCCACATGCACCTTAACCCGTAAGTGATCCGGCAAAATTTCCATGTTGGCAGCATGTGGGTACAGGAGGATGCTCTGGACCTGGTAAGTTTTGGAGAGGTTATTTTAGCTACAACTCTAGTGGGAATAAAAAGCAACATGATTTAATAATAAAAAACACCTGAAAGTTATGATGTTCTTTTGTTGCATCATTTTAACAGTGGGTTTTTTATGCTGATCAGAAGCTGTGACATATGATTTTCAGGAGTCAACTCCCGAACAATACTACATTTACTACGTATATTGGTGGGAAATCAACATCTCCAAGACAAACAAAATGCATTTTTTTGCATTAAGAAAAATTAGTCCGGCTAAGTGATTCTTCCGACCTGTGCAACAGCACATGAATGCATCAAACAAGAGAGACTTAAAAACAATCCAAGCTTTTAACTGTACTACTATACAAGAATTATGTAACTTTGACAAATAAAAATGAAGCCAAGAACTGTGGATGTGAAGTCTTGCATGAGTGCGGTCTGAATCTAATGACAAAAGCCACCTGCAGTTTCCATGAGAGAAAACAGCTATAGAGACATTGACACATGCGGTAGATACAGCTGGTGAAATTAAGACAAACACGGATCTCAACCAAAATCTGCTTCTCTAAACTCAGACCAACCTTGGGTTCATAATAGGTGCTACAGAGTTAAGACTGGTAAGAGTTTTCACAGCTACACCGTTCCAGTGTTCCTTAAATGATCAGATATCAGATACCTCTGACATGTGGGAACCTGCCTGACCACAGATATGGAGAAACAGACAGTCCCTCACTGTGTTTATGATTTGTAAATTAATTATTATTTGAAATAGCTTGATGAGCTACAGACTCATTTGATTATTTAAGCGTTTCATGACAATCTAAATGTCTTTTCATGTCACCAAGTGGAAAACTCCAGAAATGTGGAAGTAAATGATGATATGAACACACCGGAAAGGTCACACTGAAGGACACCAAATCTTTGCAGCCTTCAACCAAACCTCTATACATCTCCACTTGGAAACCTAAATTGATTGTGTGTCATAATGAAAACCTCCACTGAGGGGAGCTCTTAGTTCAGGGGTTGCAGCTTCTATACTAGCCCTACAGTGACACCTCTTGATTCCCCTAACATATCTAAAATGGTTATCGATTCAAGCTGAAAGTCACATTTTAGCTGATATATGATCGTCTGTGGTCTTTCCAGTCTCTTTCATATTTTCACAAGACTCTTATAAAACCAGTATCAAGAACATTTTGATTGGTTTTCCTGCACAAGCACAGCCCTCAACAGGATTCTTCAGAATACTCTGTTGTGGCTGAAGTGAAGAAATCTGCTAAAGCTCTACGTCTTTTGAGGTAGAAACAGGGCTTGATTGTGGTTAAAGGGATGTCAGATTATTTGGAGGTATACTGTGTTGTCATAATGTCTCCTGATTGTCGCTACCACGCAATTAAAAACATGGCAACCTTCCCAGAAGATGCTGCCATGCACAGAGAGAGAGAGTGAGTGAGAGAGAGCTGCAGTACCTCCACTGTTCAAATGCAAATATCTTGCACAGCTTGTCGATGGATATACGATAAACATGGATCCATTGAAGGAGGGCAGGTGTTTGAGTGTTGCCTCAGGGGCCAAAAGGTCATAGGGTCAAATCTAAAGAAGCAATGTTGATCCTTTAGATCAGGATTGATTTGATTGAATTTTTCTTTTCTCAAGCAGCCCGCCCCCTTCCCCGAAACCAAATCTTTCTGCCACAGCATGTCTCTATTTGATTGTCAGTCATTACTGCCATCTGCTACTCCTGGAGAGAGACAGACACGGAGAAAAATGCTAAAAAAAATAAAAGGCTATGATGAGCAAATGTATCCTTTAACATTGTGATATATGAAGTTTATGGTAACTTTGGAATAAATGCAGCAATCAACGGGGTGATTTTGTCTGTACTGACTGAATTTCAATCATCCACAACAAGGTAGCAATGGAATGGCACTGCCACTTTCACTGTAGAAATGCACTGACCTCCTCTGAAAAGGATTTTCACTAACAAATTGATCAATACTACATTCATCATCACCCATGATATGAGTCAAAACTGCATAAACGCCAATCAGGTTCTTCAAGGCAAAGTGTCTGAGGTATGACTGGTCTGTTGGCTGAGTTCACAGGCATACTGCAGAGTAACAGCTGCAAAAACGGCTGAAAAAACAGCTCTTCCCCAAATAACTAAATCTACCATGAAAACAGTGTATTTGACTGCAGCTGTTTTTTTGTATTTGTAAATAACTTCTTTGCCAGCGAACTGCTCTGGAATAAAGGGGGAAGCTGGTTCTGTATTATTTCTCAAATACTGAACGTAAGCCTGTCTTGCACAAACTGGAGTTTCAGTTCTGCAAATGCTTCTCTGAAATAAAAACAATATCATTGGTTGGATTAAACCTCTGTGGTTGGAGTTACTGTTTTTAAAAAGTGTTAGACTGATACCCAGAAACCAAATGCATAGGTAGGAGAGGAGAAAAGGTTTTTGCTGCTTGGTGTCGATATTATTATAGATCAAAGTAGCATTAGTCGCCTGGCTGGCCTGCTGATTTTCTGTTCATTAGCATTCACTCTAATGCTACTGTATGAACAAGACCACACAATGATGCAAGGCAAATTAAACCAGACCTAGGACTGACATGTTGTAGAGTATCAACAGCAGCAGCAGTTTCAGACATGCAGCTGCACTTTAAGATGGTCCCAAGCTGTAACACCTCAAAGTAAGGAAAGTAACAGCTGTTGCACTTTGTGCCACTTGTGCCACCTTTAGGTGAAAAGTTACAAAAAGCAGCTTTTCCTTTTTATAACTGCTGTTTGTTTGGTCTGTCTGCTCGGAGGTTTTACATTTACTCTTTTAAACTGGCAAAACAAGCTTTGTTAACACACGACAACTTTTTTTATTTGGTGTTGAATATTTGAACTATAAACTTGTTCTAGAGCTTTCGATTGCCATGCACGATCTTGTTTAATGATAAAATAATCAACATGAAAGATTCTGCCTGAAAAGTTCAAGGATTAATAAAGAAGCTGGCAAATGGTGTTGAATTATACTAAATGACCACTGTAAATTACATGTGACACAATGATGCTCTATATTTTGTCACATAAGTAAACTCATCCTCAAACACTGTGGAAAAAATGTGGCTCTGTCTCATTAAGGTGAAACTCAGTCTCAGAATAACATTTTTTAAAATCCAATCAAAGCACTGCAGCATAAATTTTAAGTTATTTGAGTACTTTTTTAACCTAACTTTAATAACAGCCTTTGATGATAGTGTTTTTAAATGGGAATTTGCTATCTGAGCATAAAGAGTAGTTTCCAAAAGTGACCCGTGTTTGTATAGCAGCTGGTGGTGATTTCCCACCGAGAGGCAAGTCCAGAATCAAAGCCTCGACAGCCATCTGGTGACATTTGACTAGGAACAGTAAAAACTGATTAGACGGAGGTACTGCTCGCTCTCTGGTCATCTCATGCTGTGTTAAGGCCTCAAAACAGAACCAACATACAAAACCTGATTTACTTCCTAATGTCGGTAGGAATGAGGCTGCTTCGCATAGTGGTGGGGTCACTGGTGGGGGTTGAGTAACAATCTTTAACAGCCAACAGTCCAGAGAGGTAACAAGGGTTAAAGTTCAAAAAGCTGAATGATTGATCTGCTTCAAAATGCAGAGACACAGCTACTTATGCGGTGACATGATGTCTCAGCTGTAGCAGATCTTACCTTTTATAAATCCAACTGCAGCAAGTGTTAGTGCAAACACCAAGTCACAATCAAGCACTTAGTTGCAGCTATGGTTAGCTCTGATCTTACATTATCAAAAGCCCAAATTAAGATACACCTAAAAGCAGTCAGACATTCACAAGACATTCTCTGTATTATCCTTGATAGATGGCGAGCTTGTCTCAAGAGGACCCTGTCCTTGTCACAGCACAGGATAAGAAGCACTTGGATCAGAATAAGCACTAAGTCATGCAAAAACAGAAAGCTGAAACAAAAAATAAAAGCATCTGTAATCTATGATACAAAAAAAAAAACACAAAACTGAAATAATTGTCAGGATAGGTTTCTTCTGATGCTCAGACTGCGTCTCCTGACACTTGATTGTCCTTGTGAATCTCTCCACAATAACAAAGATTTAGCAGACACTTGACTCCTGTAAATTCAAGACAGGAAATCAAGAGTTTCTCCTGCTTGCTGAAGGGCTTTTATCTATAAAAACACGCATGCATCTGACCTCAAGACAATCACTCCACTAAAAGGCCAAGTCATAAAAAAGATTAAAAAAAACAATCTTTCTGCAGCGAAAGATGTTGAGGAGCATTAGAAGACTGCAGGATATTTTACAAAGCGATGCGCAAACGGACACCTGAGAACAATGGAAAACCTGTTATTCACATAAAATCTGAACCCCAAACAGGAATAGGAACAGTTGGTGTGGACACTGCTGGGTCTCAGAAAACTCCAGCGTGTTGAGGTGCAGAGAAAAGCTTTAGTGAATTTTCCCATCTGCACAACTGACCTTGCTCATACAAACAGCCATTCTGAAAACTTGACAATGTACCTGCACTATTGGCATTGATATGTATTGAACTGGCCTTATGTCAACATACAGGTGAGGGTTTCATTTAGCCAGGTGTTTTGGGAAGAGCAAACAAAACAGCTGCTTGAATTCAGCAGACTGCTTTGTAGCCCTCCAGCTAACTAGCTCCTACCTAAACTCTATTAGCGATCAATGATGGACTATGAAATATATTAAAAAGTCAATCAATATCCTTGTAGACTCTTGAAATCGAGCAGTTTCAAATTTGCCTCACACCAAAGAATCTGTGGCATAGATATGATGTGTATCTTGGTACACAACCTGCACTAGAATTGCTCTTCAACAGATCCAAACTGGCTGCCATGTGAATAAGGTGATAAGGTTGTACACTAAATGAGGTCACAATGATACATTGTTATATGCCCTGAAGAAATAACATATACCTTTAAAGCTTTTCTGATTAAAAATAGAGGATATTCATATTTTCTTCTTTTTTCCATAGAATTCTAAATATATAGATTTGTTTTTTCCTGCAGTGAGAGGATTGTTAAAGATTTAAATGATAAACACAATAGAGAATAACAATAATGATAATAATGACAATGAAGGTTAAAATAAAATTTAAAAAAATCTCTCCCCTAGAGGATAAAACATTGCTGTCAGTCAGTAGCTGTGTTTGTGTGTGTAAACAGTGCATTGCCCTTCCTAGTTATGACCTTCTCTTTTGTTCTCCAATAATCTGTACATTTATGCAGAAATAAATAATTCACAGGTTGTGCATATATATTTGTTTAGCATATACTGGCTCTCATTTGGGATATTTTAGTTATTTTTTGGCTATGAAGAACAAAAGAGGTGAGTTTGTGAGAGAAAACCTGAGATAGTGTACTTCAAGTGATCTGAGTTTCAGTTTGTGTCTTCCTGTGCAGTTTATGGTTCTCTTTTTGGCATAGGTGATGTAGGAAATGAGGTTGATTTTTGGCTTTACTTAGCGTGGTGATTCCAAAAAATAAAAGGGAAAGGGTGGGGGTTTGTTAAGACAACGGATTGCTGGAGGTTGAGGTAGAGGTAGGTGTGTTCTGCTGCTGCTGAGGGGCAGGACGACCAGTGACGACCGAGTTGGAGACAGACAATCCAGATGCACCAGACAAGGCTGACCCCGTCGCTGCCTGAGCAAAAAGAACGCCTAGACAGGTAAAGACAGAAAAAAGTAGAAGGTAAAGTTAGAAAATAAAGTATCTCCTTTAAATATAATCCATTCTATTTGAAAATGAAAAGTAAAGGAACAATTCCACATTTTATGAAATACACCTATTGGCTTTCTTCCTGAGAACTTGATGAGAAATTGGAGTTGGAGGTAATTATCCTCTTAGCACACAGAGGGAAAATAAATAGCTAGCCAATAGTTTATCCATGCCCACTATACTTCTCTATAAAAAGCACAAGGGTACCAAACCCAGCAATGTCAAGCAGCTGTTATGTTTTGCCTCTCAGATGTTTCACATGGCCTCAGACATCCTCTCCTCTCACACTGTTTGGACAATGGGCACTCACAGAGACTGTGTCTCTGTCACTTATCACATCTTATCTTTTCACTCTGCATTTAGATGAAGCCAATTTGAAAAGCTATAAACACGATAGTTATGTAAATGCACCAGAGTTAGTAGTCTGTAGTCTCTGAACAGATGTTACAAAGTCACCCTATAGAAAGAGTTACATCATGTAACATGACAGCAGTGCTCACCAGTGTACACCACTCCATTGAGCTCCACTGACATGCTGATGCTGCTTGTGCCATTGGTGGTGAGGTTCAGAGCTGATTCCTGCCTGCCCTCTTTTAGAAAGACAAAGAGCTGTGTTAACAACATGTTTCACAAACACTTTAATAGTTTTATTCAATATAAAGACTGTGCGAGATGTCTTTCTAATACTGCTAAAGTTGACTTTTACTTTAACTTATCAAATAGGCAAACGTTCATAATGTTGTCCCTCAGATGAGCAGGTTTGTGTGTGAATTTGCAAATTTGTCTAGTGAAACATTTCTCTGAAGTCACCTGCATTATCAGTACTGAGAAACAGTTTGCGTGTTCAATCAGATAGAGAGTAAACCAGACAAACTCTATAAGATCAAAGTGCAGTGCCTGCAGGAGGGAATCCCCGCACAGACTGACACACATGTTCAGTATGAATATGTGCATGCATGGTGCTTCTATAAGCTAAACAGGTCAACATATAGGCATGCTTCCTCATGACTGGGTGATGTGGTTTGAGGTAAGATGACTAAGAGCCATCTCCTAAGAGGAAGATGGCTTTTGAGATACTAACTGTCAGGTAGAGTGAGAATGTGAGAAATCCAGCTCATTTAAATTGTGGGTTAAAACGATAAAATCTAAAATCCACAGTAACGTGATGGAGTAATACTGATGCATACTGTCAGCAGTATACAATCCAAAGAACATCATGGAAAAATAGTTGAAAAAAAAGTTGAATGTAAAGCAAACCACAGTACAGAAACTTGAGTCGGTCAAGGTTGGAAATAAGCTTAGATTTAGTGCACATTTTTCCACTGAGCAACCCACAGGGGAGCACAAACTCAAATCATGTCTGACTGCTTGTTTTGTTCTGTGCGTATTAGCTGATAAGAAACTCCCCTGCATGTTCTAGTACCTTGGTTGTTGATTCGGATGTTCATAGGTATCTGGGCCGTCATGGCCAGCAGGTTGTGTTGCAGTGCTCTCTGCAGAAGTCGGTGGTGCTCCTCAGCCGGCAGCGCCATCTTCTTCTCTGGAGGCTCGCCGGCCTCCAGTTTGTCCCTCAGCTGCTCCAGAGCTGCCACCTGAGCTGCCATTGCTGCTTGGGCTGCCACTGCCTGCACAGCAGCCACTGAGTGACCCGCCAAGGCCCCTGCTGGCAAACGAGCCACACCGACCCCCGGCAGCGACTGGCCTCCCTCCTCTTCTGGTCGGACAGCACAGAGAGGGAGAGAAGGGGAATCTGAATATGATGTGTTACCAAGGCAAGATATTTAATTTACATTCCTCCCATTGTCTTGTAATAGTCCTTTTAAAAATTTTGTTTACAGCATCCCAAACTACATTTGGATTGTTTTTTAAATATACAAATTGCCATAACTGCATCAGCAGATCGAGATGGTTACTAAACTCAATGTTCTCATCCAAAACTAGATTATATCAACAATCTTTAATTATATCTCTAACAAAGCGGACATTTTTATCTGAAAATTGGTTTATGTAGGGGTTTCACCCAAAAACATGTTGGTCATGATCCATTTAACTATAGATAACCCTGCCCTTCATGGAGAATTCATGTTTTAAGTGATGTAGAAATCTTCAGTCATTAAATTTTTTGATGGCTCAAAATGACCTTTTACATGCTTTCAAGTCCTCCATTTATAACAAGATCTCCCTCCAACAATTAACAGCAGCAAAATAATCAAATTTCACCTTTCTTGATCTTCTGGATGGGTGTCAATGAGGCCCCGTTGGTGCCCACTGTGAGGCCGACACTGGGCGTGGGAAGCTTCGGCGAGGACAGCATAGTGGGCGTCCCGTTGGGCGAGTAGGTGAAGAGAGAGCTGCCAAAGCTCTGTCGTCGGCCCTCTCGCCGATTACTGTCGATGGCTGCCTGGAGTTCATTTGGGTTGCTTAGACCCCTCTTATCACATTCATATGGGTACAGGTACTTCATGTATCTGTGAAGAACATGATGCATTTAACTAGAAGGTCACTGCAGAGGTCATATCACAAAGAGGCTTTACGTTCAGCATGCTGCTGAGAATGTCACATCATCCCAACACTTCAAAACAAACATATTTCAGCTAATCTGTGGGGGAGGGGGTCCAATTAAAGGATCATTCCGCCAGTTTTGCACATCACGATCAGTTTTTTCATCATGATGAGCAATGTCCAGCCTGTGAAATTGAGTTGTATGAGACTTTGTCAAGTCTGATATCTTTTTGTGCTTGGAGATGATAAAATTTGAACTTTGAATCTGAATCTGTTTAACAAACACAGAGTGTTGAATTTGAAAAACACAGACATTTACCAGGCAGGTAGGATCTGTTGGAAGATGCTATCGCAATGCAGCGCGGGAAGACTAAGATCTGTTGTTTATGGAGCTTGAACCATACGAGAGAATAAAAGTCAGTCAGTCAGTCGGTCAGTCAGTCTCTGTTGCTTTGATTTTGGCCACTTGTTCATTAATGTATCTATTACAAGCCCCATAACTTTTCAGAAACACAACACTAAATTGCTGGTGCAATCAGTTAGCTCCACATGCTTGAAATGCTGTGCAGAACAAAAGCATTAAAGCTGACGGTTGCAGCTACCGAAAGTTATAGAAACTCACTCACGTAAAAGAGTGTGAATCCAAACAAACCAAATATAAAAACTGAAGTATTCAGCTACATTTCAGAGCAGGGAAAAACAATTGGAGGTGTGACAAAACTCTATGTGCACTGACTGCGTGCGAAGGGTGAAGGCGGCACTGGTGATTGAGGTAGGCAGGTTGAGTCCCTTGGTGATCTCCCTCCACAGCTTCTTGTTGATGACTTCCACCAGGCCGCCTTTCTCGGTCACCAGCCTGTAGAGCATGTACAGATCCAGGACCTGTTTGGCCATGATGGGAATACGATTCACTGGTGTTCCTGGAATAATACACACACACACAACAAAGGGGAAAGATCATCAGAGAAATAAAAACCCAGCATGGCAAAAACTGCTTTGCATGTTAATAAGAGTGCAACCCACCAACCCAACCCACAATTCACCACAAGCTACATCCTACCTTCTACATTTTACCAGCCAACTACAAGTTCTCTCAGCTGATCAGGGCTCAGAATGACAGTTGAGGTATAATGACATTCACCATTATGTTAAATTAAGTTGGTGGTTATTCACCAGCCTACATAATGAATGATATTTGCCTAACCAGGCCGGGAAAGTCTCTTTGTCCTCTGGAGTAGACCCGTGTCAGCTCCAATGTAAATCCATTAAATTAATCAAAATTCAGACATCTGACGAGTTGAAGGTAAATAAGTAAAGTCCTGTACAGAAAGAGAAAACTGAATAAAGACTGCAAGAAAGAAGAGAAGGCAGACGTGTCACTGTATGAATCCACTAATACGTTTCTGCATTCATTTTAATCATTTAACTCAACAGAGAGCAAATTCTGCTACCTGTTTTATGATATGCGAGAGTACACAAGGATAACATCTATGAATTTTCACATAATGCATTTAAACATTTAATGTGTAAATGAGTGTCTCATGCAGTATGGAAACTAGTATTTGCCTTTTTGATGTTACTCAACCTGTTTGTCTTCAAACTGGAGATGCCATGAAGACAGGTTAATAACAAATGAGTAGGAGGCAAAATGCCAAAGGAAAAGACCAAAATAATACCTACACTTTTATATTAATTATTGACAAATGTTCTTTTCCCAGTAAAGCATGTAATATCATTAATCCTTGATTATCACAGTAAGGTGTAAGGCATCAGTTATTAGCACAGCCTGCAGATGGCACTCTGAAATTCTCACAGAGGACTTGGCAGACCCGCCCAATGTTGGTGGCTCAGAGTAAACATCTAGTACTGGTTTTTCAGTTATGAGCACAGGTCTCCCGTGTGAATCACCAGACTGCTGATCTGATTAAATCAGCGATGACTCAACATGTCAAATTGATAAAGTTTCTTCACGAGCAGTTGGTATTTTTTTTACCCCAATACATGTAAATACAATGTTACACAACCCACATTTTCCTAAGAAAGACAGAGAGTTTTGTATGTGTGTGTCTGTGAGTGAGTGTTGTGCTAGAAGTGTGGGCAGGGCCATGTAGACATGCAACAGGGTGGGAAGGTAAATCAATTCCCAGGCATTGATACAAAGTGTTCCCTCTAGTTATAGCCTGGGAATGATGAGGGGCTGCACGACCATAAAGAAATCTTCTCCAAAATGAATGAAGACCCCACCCCTCTGAGTGAAAGATGAGTAGGCTACACTGTGTCATATATCAGAAAGACTGGGGGGGGGACATCATCCAACTATATCCAACTATTACAAGCACCTCTATGACACTGGATGAAGATACATAATATGATATGATAAGAAACTGAATGGATACAATGTATTTTAACAAGTGAGAGAAAACATCATGTATTGATTCAGTGTTTAAAAAACATAAACAAGTTACATACCTCTTTTTTGCATGAAGCTGAAGAGGTCATCCAGAAACTCCTTTCTCTGTGGGTCTCCATCCAGTTCATACAGCTGCAGAGCGAAAAAGGAAGGAGCCCGATAAAGATGACACATGATGCTTCATTCTAACGACACGTGTTTGAGATCTGACATAACAATACCTAAACTAGGGTGCTGTCCAGCTTCCATGAAGACAATCTGAATATGTAAAGATGCATCAAGAAGTTGCCTGAAAAGGATCTCAGTGCCAGTGCTGTTACTATGACTACCCATGCCACAAGGTGTGACAGAGAGATGACCACAATGTCTAAACAAAAACCTTTCAAAAAATTTAAAATCTGGTCACTTTTGAATGGACAGTTGTCTTCTTCTGATTAAAAGAGTAGATGACAGAGATAGAGATAGAGAAACAGAGAAACGCTGTGGACCAGTCTGGCCTGATGAGATCCTGATGTGGGTCCAGCTGCTGGTGGGGCCCAGGGTTCTGGCAAGTTCAGGGAAAGTTAGCAGTAAAAGTGGGGCACCCACGTGGGGGGAGTACAGGGAGACCATTGAGCCTGTGGTTGTTTTTCCAGCCCAGTTTGCCAGTGCGATGGTCAAATATCTCACTGAATGTATTTGTATTTACACATCTACAAAATGCAACACACGCTTAATGCAAACATTTACTTTCTCATCATCTGCAGTCGTATGTAGCATGAAAGTCTAAACAACTACATATGACATCTATTTGGGAGGTCTTGTAGTTTCATAATCTATTGAAAATGGCACGTTGTGAAACACAATGCACAACTGAGCAACAAAACCACAGAAAATAGAACCAAGGTGACAGACACAACAGTCTCACAGCTTATAGGCCAGACCACTACTGACCCTGAGGTTGCACTCTCATGCACACAATGTACAGCAAATATCACAACACAGGAAAGCGTTCAGCACATCACGCCTGATGCAAAAAGCCCAATATGAACAAAAGCTGATGCGATTCATCCATCCGAAGCAAATTAGTCAGCAACTATTTCTCAATAGATTTCTTAATTCCAAATTCTTTGGTTCTAGGTTTCTTAATTGTGAGGATGTGCTGCTTTTGTAGATTTGTCTGGTCGTAACTTTATGATACTGGTAGTAGTATAGTTTATGATCACGTAGTGCAGAAACAGCAAATCCTCACACTGGGGAAGCTGAAACCAGAAAAATGTTTGAATTTTTTCAAAAAAGAACTAAAACAATTGATCAACTATCAAATTAACTGTCATCTTCTGTCTGTCCATTGATCAACTAATTGTTGCAGTTCTATTCTTTATTTAGGAGTTTACAGTATTATCCTGTGACCTGTTTGCGTCATGACTGATAAAATCCCCCATAAAAATAGCCTCTGCGTGCTGTAGCTCAAACTAGTGTGGTAGAAGAAACTGCACGTTCATTTGACATTTCTATTCTATGATTAATCCTGAATTTCTTTCTAACCACTAAAATACTGTTCCACCACATCAAGGAAAGGGAATAAAATGTCTCTTCCCCACCTACAGGTTTAGCAGACAGCAAACTGCCACTATGATTTCTGAGTCTGCCTTAAGAACCATCTCAGAGAAAAACTGAAAATGAAAGGCTCGTCCAGCTGAAGTTCGCTAAGATGGTGACAGTCGTAGCCTCTAACCACTAACAGACTGTCCCTCGATGTGGCATGTAGCCCTCATTAGTGATGCCAGGCTGCCATAAGATCTTATTATCTGGTGGGTGGGGGGAACTGCTGAACTGAAGAGGGCTGAGGTGGGTGGGGTGGTGGGGGATGCCTGCTAATGTACAGGCCTGCTGGAGGCAAGGGGGAGTTTTAATTACAGGATGCATGCATTTCGTGAAGTGCCATAAATCTTTGAAATTACACCCCTCCACCCCCATCACGACCTCCCATCCCCATTATTGCTTTATTCCCTCGCTCTGTCCAAATCACACAAACATTTCCCTGTTGACGTGGTGGGTGCACTGCAGAGTGGAAGCAAGGGGGCTCATGCTCGGATCCCAATCCCTCCAGTCCTCCAGATGTGTTCACACAGCTGGTTACCAGCGATCACAAATAAAGTTTAGTATTGTCATGTAGTTGTATAATACATAAAAAAGGTGAACAAAATGCACCCCCACCCAACACACACACACACACACACACACACACACACACATTTTCAAATATGATACTAGCAGTCAGTGCTCACACTGACTACAGGGTATGAAACTAATTATTAATGCTGAGTTTTTCAGGCACTGAATCTTCAGTCAGAGCAGTTTAAACTCGTGTAACTGCACTGTTACAGTGTTGAAAGGCAGTATGTTGATTAGTTTCACTCTTCCCCTGTCGGATGAAGGAGATGGCAGTCTACAGTAAAGTGTTGACCGTGTTAACACACGCACTGTACCCGTCTTACTAATGCATATCCAGTTTCAAGTCTCATTCAGTACTTGCTGTTAACATGGACACAGTATCCTGCTTTGTATCAATAGACATGCACCAAGAATTACCTTCTGTTTTATTCTCCATCATTTCATTAATGATTTTTTAGATTTTTTTAAAGATTTGCCTGACAACATTCTCCAGGCCATTTGAAGACATCAGCACTATTTTCTGGCATTTTTTTTAAATCAAGAGGTTAATAGATTCATTCATGACATCTTCAGCAGATTAAGTGATGATGAAAGCAATCATTATAGTCTGAAAGGGAGAAATAGCTGAAAATGAGTAAAAACAGTTATGGGAGGAGGTGATATCATCAAAGGGGGATATCTGTTTGACCAAAGCTGACACACTGAGAGCCAGCCACCCAGGATCCTGTCCAACTGGCAGCATCACTGATATCCCCCAACCACCCATACCTTATTATATCCTTTCTCATTGTCTATCTGTCTCAACCTCTGTTTGTCCATCATCGTCTTCCTCCACTGTTCTCTGTATGTTATCTCTCTTTTACACTCTTCCATCTTTCTCTCCATTTGTTATTCAGTGTCTATCAGTTTCTCTCTTTATGCTTGTCTCTTGCCCTCCCTCTGCTCCATGTATAACCCTTGTACACATTATAACTCCCTGCTACCACCACCCACCCACCCACGCACAAACAGATATTATCAGGCTGAGGTGGGTGTGGTTGTGGTAGGCTCATATAAGTTTTCATGTCCATAGCATGCACTCTGGGGCAGGGGCCCCTCCTGGATTAAAGCTTTGCTATTCAGATAAACCGACAAGAAACTGGATAAACGACTAGAAACTGGGCCGACCAGTAACACTGGGAGTCAGTTCACACCCCTTCACCAAAATCCCTTGGAACAAAAAGGCCCATTAAAACTGCCAAGCTGACCAGAAGACTGCAAATGAATCAGATAATAGAGAAAAGAGCAATGGCTACAGATTGCACAACTTGGTAAAGAGTTGCACTGATCTTTTTTAGCTCCAAAGACAAAATTTTGTTCTGGTGACAAATGGTGAGTGAGGAAAGTTAGCCAAAAGCTGCTTTAAGCACCAAGACTTCACATGTGAACAAGTATGTAGTGTCTGGCTGATAAGTTTCCCACTCTGGTTCTGAATGTAGGTCAGTGACAGCCTGCATGCAGATAAATTATAAACAGAAAACAAAGTGTTTTTTACTGCAAATAATCACTAACCAAAGAGAGGTATGTTGCTGCAACTTTGCAGCCATCAAACTAAAGTGGTGGTGGTAGGTAACACTGTAAGGGGGTGTATGTGTGTGTGTGTGTGTGTGTGTGGTGGTGGTGGTGGTGGGGGGGGGGCTCTAGCGTTAATGCAAATGGCAGTTAGCGAGCCAGCGGCAAAGTGTCATATAGCACATAATAGAGGCTTTGCAACTGAAAACCAAAACTGAGAGGAGACCGGGGTATCGCCTACATGTTCCCTTACACCTGCCAATCACCACAATCACCTTGAAGTGAAGCTGACACACACAAACACACTAGAGGTTAGAGGTAAAAAAAAAAAAAAAAATCAGCTGTCACGTCATGTGTGAAATTCTCTCTCTGTTTTAGGACTGGATGGTTTGTCCTACTGTTTGGTCTAAATCCTGTTGCTGTGAAAGTATTTTCAGGTCATATTCAGGTAGAACAGGCTTTTTAGAGCAAGTGTGATGTCTGCACAGCACGCTGGTGAAGATACATGTACCTGTGTACATGTATGTTTCACAGTGCCTCTGCCCTTTTATGCTATTTATACTGTGTAGTGTATTGTGAGGAGTGAAGGCTGAGTGTATTTATCACTGTTGAAATGAGTGGACCTGTTAGGTTCTGCTATTACGGGTAGCTACAGAACAGACACAATTAAAATCTTGACTGTGACTACCACTCTTTAATAGATGGTCTTTTTTAGAGTAGTAACCTTGAGGTGTTTTGTATCCTCACCTATCTCCACAGCATCATGTGCATTTTATTTAAGGCAAGTTTTATACCTCTGGCTGCAGACTGGAGAAACCTGGTTACACTGACTTTAAATCCCTTTTAATCCAATGCTGAAGGACCCGTTTCACAACTTCATATTAATCTCGCTCCTTGAGTTGTTTTTCCCATGAAAGAGAATCGTATGAAAATGTTTTCTCTGTGTCTTCCCACCTGACTGTCTCATCTCTGTAAGGTTTCTGTGTACAATGCTTCATGACTATGTGACTACATCAATTTAACTCTGATGATGGTCTCACAAAGATGGTTTGTAAACATGAAGAGAGCTGATATGAATCTAGACACACACACACCCACACACACACACACACACACACACACAGACATGCACAGACACGCACACACATATGAAAGCGGGGGAAGGGAAGCAACAGCTAATGGTGGTGTTGGGGATCTTGATACAGCTCATGAACACATGATCAGCCATATTCAAACACCACATTGTTCCAGGCCAAAGCCCTTTTAAAAGTGTCATTAATGGACCAAAGGAAACATGGCCACTAACACAGCATCACTTCAGTGTTCCCACAAGAAAATACATAGCAGTGTCAAAGCATGTACATTAGTTTAATTGCACAATGCGATGCCCCGCCCTTGTTCCTGTAAAATTACAGTTGTTTAACACCACAAAATGTTACTGGTGGTATAAAATTATGTGTGATGCATATGTGTCAAAGTGGGTGTTACTCATGTAACAAATATGCATGAGTGAACAGCAAACATTTGACACATGTTGTTTACTCTTGATCTATAGTTGTTTACTTTACTTTACTGTGGCAATTCATCATCACAGTTTCCTTGTCCAGTCTAACAGCCCAAAAACAGTCAAATTAAATATTTCATAAGGTGGGGAAAAAGCAACAAGTCCTACCATTTGAAAAGCTGGAGGCAGCAAATGTTTGGCACTCTTGGTTAAACAATGACCTAAGCCATTAATTGATTATCTAAATAAATGCTGATTTACTTTCTGTTGATCCTTGCAGCCTTGCGTGAGCCAAACTATAAAAAGGGAAAACTAATTTGAACCAGAGTGAGTTTAAATTTTAGAATATGAAATTCACAAATAAACCTAAGCAACTTGATCACAGACAGTTCAAAAGTCTTAGAAAATTGAGTACATTTTTTTTATCATCTGCTGTATTGTCATGTAAATGATTGTTGCAGAAGAATATGAGGATATTTCTCTGAGAGGACAGATATCTCTCCCAGATACCAGATGAGGTCAAGGCTAAATTTAATCCATGTAAATGAATTAATTTTAGTGTAAGTTTGGCCTCAGTAAAAACACAGTTTCTTCTGTATACAGAAGGAATTTCATGGAGTGGGTTTGCATGCAAGCCCATAATTCAATTTTACTGCGATGAAGGCAATACTCTGAGGACTGAGGCTATTATCTGATTACCCTCATCACAGTGTAGTTGTAAACACAACTGGAAGAATGCTGAATCCCTTCTCTATTTTAGGCACAAAACTACTGCAAAGATGCAGGTGAAAGTCACGAGACACAGTAACATCCAGGGCCGATCTGTAAAAACACATGACTTCTTTTTAAAACTAAGAAGAAGCTGAGCGTGGCGATATTTGTTGTTGCTGTTTGGTTCATTATACTAAGATTCTAACAAAACTAGATTGCTTTTGTGGAGTGGAACAAATAAACAACAACTATGAAATAAAATAAAAATGAAATAAAACACAAGAATAGTAATTACTGACAGGTTGAGAAGTCATCTAACTAGATAAAGATTCACTGGGAAATTAGATATAGATAAAATGACACTTCAACTGTTTTTTAATCTGTTCGTTATGCTTGACAGCTCATTCATGAAGAATCAGATTGTTGAAGTGACAAGCTCATGTTCTTGTTTTTTTGTCTCTTTGTTTCTTAGGCTTTTGTTTTACCACTGTTCGCGCAACAGTCGGCAGAGATCACCTGTCAATGAAACAATGTCTCCTTCTTTGGACCTTTGGCCATGTTGGCTATCACTGCTTATCACGTGATAATAAGTGTTAAAAGCAAGAAATGCAAACAATTTTGACTATTTTATTAGATCACTGATTAGAACTAAAATTAATACAAAAGTAAAGCTTATAACCTGGGATTATAAACTTTGTGGTTCCCCTTTTGGCATTAGCACTGCATGCATGTAAGTTACAGGTTACTCAGAGAAACCAGGCAAATTGAAAAGAAAGAGAATCTTCCTGGAGTTAAATTCAACACTGAGACTATATCAGCCATACAGGAAGAAATCAGTTGTAAAATATACAGAGAAAAAGATATCTATACCCATAGATGTAGGAAATGGACCAGAATGTAATGCATAGTAGTCAGGTAAGTAAGTCCACAAACATACATACACAAAAATTGCAGCAAAAAATTTCAAACTCCCCTTTTCTTCAAAACACTTGACTGATCTATTAGTGTAACAAAATAAACAGAATATTTTATTTACATGGTTTAAAAATGGGTTACAAAACAACAAGCTGTAAGAGCCAATTAATTTTCTTCATGTCGTGTGAACAGTTCTGTTGCAGTGAGTCCACCACTCTTCACTTCTGTCTGATTATAAATTGCCTCCTTGTGCGTCCTATGTTCATGTGGAAAATAGCTTAATCCAGTCAAGTGATAGAGCTGGCAGGAGTGTGACAGAAACTGCACTGACATGTCTCCATAGACTAACATCTATAATGAAACCACATTTGTCTCCACTTCGCTCCATCCTGCCCTCCCCCATCCCCTACATGCACACAATTAATCGCAACAATAGAGCTGTCCAATTGCAGAGGCATTGAATGGTGTTTTATTGACAGGCAGGATCAGATACATCATAATCCTAACTGACTGGCTGACCTCATAAATTCAACTTTATTGACTAAGGGTGAGGAGCATAAGAGCCTGTTGAGACAAATGCTGCTGCTTTGAATGAATGTATCTAATTTCACTTTATCGATAACATGCACATTTGATCTAAAAATGAAACAAGGGGATAATCAAGTTTGAAAAAGCACGTATGAATGAGAGATGGGTAGTTTGCATGTTGAAAAACACATTTGAATGTGTGAACTGTGGCATGACACTAAGCAACAGGGATTCATAAATCCCCCTACATTCAAGACACCATAACTTTCAGACATACACCTCTGGAAATTCAATAATGTCCCACAAGTTCAATGATCTTTGAGGACATGCTTTCTTTACATTGTGAGATGTTGTAAGTGGAGCCTTTGTATCTAGGTCTGTGCCAGAGGATTTTTATGCTCAGCTTCTCTCGGGTATATGTGGATATACAGTATCGCCTGCTGACACGAGAAAAAGGTGAAAACCATTTGATAAAGACAGGACATGAAACCAGAATGAACACTATCCCACACTTACATACACTCAATTCCTTCTGGCTTCTGTCAGCTGCCATGGCTTATGGATTTGGATAAGAATCAGAAACGGTGGCCAACCTTCCCAGGGCCCTTGAGAGCTTTAATTTGGCTGTGAGCAGTCTTTTCTAACCGCACTGCTAATGTGTACTATCATCATGGTGGCTGCCCAGTCTGGGAAGGGCAAAGCTGAGGAGACCGAAAGAGGGGAAGTGGGTGTAGCAGCAATTTAGGCTCATGAAACGATGTGTTGGAAGGGAGTAGCCAAAAAAATAAATTATACTGTGCTATCAGTTATTTGGTACTTCGGATTCAAAGCCATTTCTCTCACAAACATCTTTTCTTAAGTTATGTATCTTCACATCAGTATTCCCTCAAAATGGCAGAAAAGGTCTGACCTAGATAACCATCTAATGAGCATTTGTGTGAAAGATGAAGGTATTTATTCAGCGCCAGTGTAGATGCTGTGATAAGGTCTTTGTCTTGAAGCAGAAAGATGCAGGCACAGATAAAAGAGAAGCTGAAGGTTCAGAGGAAAGCCTGTAACTGTTCTTGTATACAAACAGGACAAAGCCAGATATTTAGATATCAAAAAATAAGGCAGGAAAGGCTAAATGAGGCATTCAGGTGGACTGATGCTCCTCAGCATGGAGCTCCTCACTGTGCAGAGGGGCAGAAACACGGTTGGGTGCTTGCACCTTAAAAACATATCTGGTCCACCCAGCCCCATGGCGGGCAGATATCAGAGACTGAGATGCTGTGGCCATGTGGCCAATCCCGCCCCAATCAATAGGTGGACAGGCTGCAATTTGACCTCAAGCAACCTTTGGGTTTGTCTTCTGCACAGAGCTGCAGTCTAAGATGTGATCTGGGACACTTGGTGGCACAAAATGTAATCCTAAAATAAGCAACTGACATGGACATAAAAGTATCCTGAGGAGTCTTTTCTTCATTATTTGGTCAACAAACCTATATATGATTACATTCACTATTTCACATCAATATGTGTTGTGTGTGAATGCATCTCCATTTCCATAAAACATTTGCAGAGACTTTTTTGGAAAAAGTTGAAACATACACGTTAATTTCCCTGTTTACTTGCTTGCACACAGATGTAAAGAGTGGAAATGCTTGAATACATCCTGTTTGTATAAGCAAAAAAAGACATCTCCAGTGTTACAGGCCTTTACCAGCTCTTTCCAGCTCTCTTTTCCCTTGCCTTTGTAGTATTTACTCTTCTTAGTGTACTGTGTATTATACTTTTCAACAAAAAACAGCTATTTTATGTGATTTTTACTTGTCATAGGGTTAGGGTGAGGAAGCCTTACTGATACAGCAAGCCCTTGGGTCCACACGTAATAAAGCAGTTTTAATATTGTTAACAATCCATAGCTCTCTTACTATAACATGCCAAGATATCTGAAGTGAAAAAGGTCTATAATCAGTTCATAGTGGTGTCAGTGTAGGTTAAGAACTACTGTTTGTATCTGTAGTGTGAACATTGCCTGACAAGTCAGGCCTCTTGCCACGACCTCACAATTAGAAAGGTCAGCTAGTATCATTCAGACAAGAAAGGGCAGCTACAGTGTTGTCACAGGGGGTAACTGTGCCTTGAAGATTATGGATCAAAGCACTAATAGGGTCTTTTATGACAGGGTGTCATAAAAGAGTACCCTGCTCTGCATAATGTTTGAACCATTGGATGCATAGCCTCATTTCAAAACATGCAGATTTGTTTTCTATCCATTGCCATCCAGTCCAGTTCCATTCCACACTGGGACAAAGAGTGGTTCAGACCTTGAAAATGTGCAGCTTAAGTATCTTTATCTATGTTTGACCTATTTAATTGATTCTTCCAAGAATGAAAGCTTTCAACACACAGCCTTCTCAGAAGCATCTGAAGGTGAGCACACATGTGCTGCCTTTGTTCAAATGAATGCCTTCCAATAGGCTATATGAAAAGATGTCACTTAGATGTTAGAAGCACATGGCCAACACTAACGCAGTGTACACCAAAAGCCCTGCAACAAATCTTCCCTTCGTGAAGGTTATAATGTTCTTTTTTTTATTGAGAGTCTTTTAGACAGGTGTTGATTCAACTGTATGGTATTTCTGGAGGATGTAGTTTGTGGTGCTGAGGTGTTTCTGTTTTTGAGACTACTCCTCAATGATATAAATCACCTGTCAGTAACACACAATATAATTCAACTGCACCACAAATCACAGCCTCCAAAATGAGCATACAGTTGAATCAATACCTCTAAATAAACTGCTGACTATGCTTCTGTTCTTATGTTGAGACACAAAGCCAAAGTAAAGAGTTCCTAATGCAAGGATAATAGGGGACGACAGAGATAAAGTAGCTCTCGTATATTTCCTTTCGAGAGGAAGAAGGAAGAGATAAAAATAAGATTCATACATAATGGTGACAAAAGTAAGAAATGACGTGGGGCATTTGTGAGAATCTCCTCAGCTCACAAATATAATTTCCTCATTCTATATTAAAGTGGGGACACATAACACACAAGTCAGGAGGGAGGGGGTCTTGAGGTCTTAAGGGAGAAACTATATTAGTCATCAGGGAATGCGGCAAAATAAAATGATTGCTTTTAACCACAACAGCCATGGAAGAAGGCAGAGCAAAATAGCAAGCCTCAGCCTTTATGCAATCTTTGTTTACATTCCTGCTTCAACCCCCTTCTCCTCCTCTGTGCTGAGCGGCTGTCAATTTCCAGAATCCCCATGGCTGTACAGTGTCTGACATCAGCTCCACACTGCACGCTAGGCTTTGGACATGATTCAAATGCTCTGCAATGCTTCATACTCAAAATGAGTGCGTACTAAACACTCTACTTGGCAGTGGTTCAAAGCCCAAAGCCAACTGACTGGCTTTTTCCTGTTCCCTCAGTCACACCTACCCTTTCCCTTCATGCGCTGTTCCTCCTCCTCTCAACAGGAAGACTTTCAGAGGTGTTCCCGTGCTGCCTTTGTATTTATGACATGAATGGCACCCATTAACTCCTTGTTTTCTTTTTGTTAAACACAGATCACTGATCACGGAGGTTTCTCAAGGTTCAACTTCGTTAATTAAATTATAAACCTCTCTGTGCTTCAACCCGTAAAATTAAGATGACAGATGATTGTTGGAAAAAGAGTTTTTTTAGTCAAAACAATGCAAAGATGGCATAGTTTCACATAATTTATTATCAGTCCACTGACAGGCCAAAGGGCATTTTGGCAAAGAGGGAACCATGAGAAACTGCAATTTAACCTGAGCAAATACAATTTCAAGTAGAGTAAGTCAATTGCATAACTGTGTGATGTGGGACATTTAGAAATACCTGGAGTAGACAGACTTTTCTGCAATTAAGTTCACATAAAGTGCAAAAAAACCCATGATATGCCATGTTTATTCAACCCTGAGGCAGATCAAAAGGCTTCATGGTGGAATATAAACCCAACGAGCACTTATCAGACAGCTGTATCAGCAGAAACCTGAAGGGCAATCCCAATAAGTGTCGCTCCCAATTGGCTCTCATTCGTGCTACACTTCCTGTAGTCACTAACAGCCCCCTACCCCCACCCCCAATATGTGTGTGTGTGTCTGAGCAATTTAATGTTTAATGCCAGCTCCCCTCCATTCACCCTGATCATGGTGAGTGCCATGAATTTTTAAAGACATCCCCGCTTTACTGTCCATCTGGGCTCCATCTGCCCAGCTGCTGGTGTTTAAAGCAGACAGAGACACAGGAGAGGAGACTTCAAAGGCTCTGCATGGCCTCTGGACAATTTCTGGCCGGAGGAGAATATTGTTTATAAAGGGGACAAGAGAGTGGGGCAGTTATATGAGATATATAAGCATTAAGGAGACCACACATTAATTAAACCAGATTGTAATTGTATGTGCGTATGTGCATATCATATCGTAGGTACAGAGCTGGTAAACGGGGAAGGCATGATGAAATTAACTAAGAAACAGTTTGTCCTGACTCATCTCATTCCTTGATATCTCACAGTCACAATACTGGTAGATCAGTGGGTAGTCAACAAGTTCAACTAGATAGCTAAACGCTAATGTAGCCATTCAAGAATCAAATATTAGTTGAGCGATGTTTGACTTGTGGGAACAGATGCATACAAGCCTATTGGATGTTGGATGGCGCTTGCACAATCAACTTTAAAAGGAGCGTAAATATTACCTCTAAATAAATTTGCAGTCCAGTGCAAAGAGTGATATTGATATGTATATTCCAAGGGGCAGATGTATGGGGTGGTGGGGCTCAAGGTATGGAGGAGGGTTGCAATGGTATCACTGAAATAACTCAGTTGAAATGGCACTCCACCAACGACGCAAATCAGTTTCAATTACAAAATAATCAAAGCTGGCATAATTTGATATCTGTATAAATCCTTGGCCTTTATTAAATTCTGCTGCTCTCTGCCACAGCAAGATATGATGCTGCTGGCAAAGTGCCTTGAATATTTTGATTAATTCACTTAAAACCACAGCGTAATCAGACATCCAAACAGACAGCACCTCCTGGCTTGATTTAGTCTGACCTTTCAGCTGAGAGTGGGGAGAGAGGACGGTGGCCGTGTGATCCATTAGGAATGCACCTTGGGCCTTGGCTGATATATCTTAACCACGCGACCTGGGGCAAATGTGCACTAAAAGTAAAGGTTTGTCTGGATACATCCTCACTTACATTAAAGTAAGGGTTTGTCTCAACATCATTGTAAATGAGGGCAACCTCAACGAATTTCTCAAGTACAAATAAAGGTTTGACTTAATGAACATGGCACCTTAAACCAGGATAGGTGTGATGAGTTGCTATTTGACTTATTCATGGACTGCCCTTGATTTTCATTTTACTGGACACTCTTCACTGAACCCATTCTTCATTCTTACTTCACGTGTCTTCTTATACTGGATTCAATTTTAAGAACCGAACCAGTCACAATCTTGTTCTCATTTCTACCAACTCTTAAAACATTCTCACTTTTTTAACTGCCAATTTCAAACAAAACAGCATAGAGTGCATTCTCAGTCACAGTATCCATTTTTTAATGTACTTTTCTAAGGTTTTCTTTGTGCCCTAATGTTTTTCATGGAGAGGTTTACCATGGGCTGAGTCCAGAACCTCCACTTTTATGGATGTTTGTTGCCGCACTGAGACACTGCACCTTATATTGGGCCAGACAAATGATTTGACAAGAGAGCGAAAAGGACAGTTTTCAGTTTGGAAGCGCTCCAACTGCTGCAGACTGATAGGAGGCACACAAGGCTTCTGCTGAGGATCTGGGGTTCCTAGTGGCCACATTATCACCCTCCCTCAGGCACATTCCAACAGCCTCCACCCACCTGCCCAAAATAAACTGTTCAGCTTTAACCCCTTCCTCTCCACCCACAGCCCTCCAAAACACTTGACCTGCACATGCTAAAACTCCAGAAATCAATGTGTTTACGTTTCACAGTTCTGCTCAAAATTACAATTTTCTTTTCACTCAGGCTTGTGATCACAATTTTCTGCCAAAAGATTTTTTTTTTTTAAATGGAAATATATTTTGCATTCCACACTGTCTTCATGTGGTAAGATCAATTTACAGCACCTTTAAACAATGTTTTCCAACATGGCTGAAATACATAGCTCACCTATATATAGTCAGATATACTGTAAACTGTACTCCAAACACTGAGGCCTAATTAATATAACATTTCTTATTCCCCAAATAGGTAAGACCCCCCCCCCCAATTCAGTCTTGTGTTTTCACTGGAAAAAAAAAAAAATAATAAAATAGATTCAATTCCAATAAAGACAGATTGTCATGGTCTGCATTTTCAACATTTCTACTGTCACTACAACTACATACTACTGATACTACATATATGAGGGCCTGTTGGTGGGTTTGTCTAGTACAGCATCAGTTCCTTGTTTAGCAAAGCGATGATGAGACCCATTTCTTTGGTGAATTTCAGTCATAAGCTCTGGAGTCTGTTTTTTTCCAATGAGAGTGTGTCAGTTTTGGCAGCAAACTGTATAAGTCTCTAATTATGGATGCATGTGCGGTCTGAGGAGAGGAATTTTATCTTTTTTTTCCATAGGCGTTCAGACTGCTATGAAAACTTAAATGAGTACAAGTCACTATTATTACAGATATATTTTGAACATTTTACACAATTCTTAACAACCTAATCAAGCAAAAGGAAAGTCTGTCCCAAGGCTGCATTAACAACTGTGGTCTGCAAATTTAAATACTGTCTGCTTTTTAAATAACAAGATGACGACAACCACAAATAGCAGGTTCAGGAGAAAAAGAAGAGGCATAGTAAAAAATGCTGCACAGCAAATATAAATTAGGACTGAAATCACCGAGTTTGATTTGCATGGGGTTAGAATTATCAGGGGACAGACTGTGCTCAGGTCAGTCATTTTTCTATTACACACTGCAGACACATTGGACTTATTGAAGGTTATAATCACAGGCCATAGCCACAATTATTACTAATCTCTGTTATCATCCAAGAAGAGCAAAATTAGTCCTGTGAATGATGCGCTGGGCTAAAATTCTAGATTCATAATGTTATAAACTATCAGCAGTAGGAAGGTTGAGAACCACAACTGCCTGCAAACTTCAACCTACTGTTGCTGTATCTGTAGTTAAAATGCAGAAGGTTTTAAAGGACAGTATGCAGTCTCTCACCATAGTAGGAGGAGTTTGACGTTGTGTTGCCGTGACATAGGTTTTTATCAACAATGGATTGAGTAACACTATCTTAACAGCCAAGATACTGGCTGTCTCGATTATATAACGGCCATTTACAGTAAATTCATGTTTGCATGACTGACGTGTCACAGTAAAAAAACCCTGCATTTTCTACCTGACATATGAAAACCACCAACTGCTGAGTATCAATGCAAATCATCCACACAAAGCTTTAGGGAGGGAGGAGTGGACTATTTAGAGGAGAAGAGTATAGGTTTCAGGAGAGTTATATTCCTTATGCTCTATAATTACAAGAAATAGGCCTTAAATTACAGAATCTATGGTTAGGTTTAAACATGAAGCACATGTGGACTGGGTGCAGTGCACTGAAGTTAATTTACCTCCAACACACTGAAAGCATCAATAAAAATGTCTGAAATCTCACATCTATCTATCTAAATATGCCACTTTAATTAAAGTGAGCCAGCCTTTTAGTTTTTCCACCACCTCTTTTTACACAGAAGTAGGGGAAATTTATGTATTATTTATAAGTATTTCAGTGACAAATTAATCCAATTAAACTGACTAAAAACAAAGTTCAATGTTCCTGATTTACGTTTGCAAAATTATTGCAATTTAAATTAATACATTACACATACATTACAATCGCTATACAATATCGGTAGATGGGGGATTTACATATCACAGGACATAGTTACAATTATTTCTAATTACTGTTTTAGCCCATGAACAACAAATTCAATGATAATAAATAACGTGTTCTCAGAAAAAGTCCTTCTTGCTCTCAGTGGATTTTACATCTTCTTTTAGAATAAGTTTTCTGTTATGACCCATTTCCCCGAAAAGCAGACTTTCCATTTAAAGTCATACTGGACTATTGGTTGGGAAATAATTTGTAGAATTATCCACATACACTATAAGATCATGCAACGTGAAAAATATAGCAAATGTAACAGAAAATGATAATCAGTTCATGAATCACTTTTCATTATTCCTCACTCTCTGAGAGTTTTTTATGGACAGCAGACCTCCATCTAATCTAGCTGTTGACAGATATAAATCTCTTCACCTAAACAGCCCATAGTATTCCACTGAGGCCTCCCTCATAACATCCAGTCCAAGAGCATGTTTACAGTAAACGCCAGCGTGGTAAAGCTGTTAAAGAGTACCCTAACCCCCTCCTCCTATTCTCCCAGCTGCCCTCAGCCCTTATTCCTCTGCTTACAGTCCCATTCATGACAGGAATGGGACTTTACTCTTCGGCAACAGTAATTGCAAATGAAGAAATGTACCCTGACAGAATGTCATGTGGCAAATCCAGACTTTAAAGTCTCAAGTCAGGGTTTATCAACAATTGGCTGGTGGCTGGTCAGATTACCGCATGTGCTGCTGAGAAAGTGACAGCAGTTTTGATGTCAACAACCAACATTTCTGATTTACTTCTTCAGTTAGTGCAGCACTTAACGATAATTGAGGGATTTATCTGTGTACTAAATTCTCATATGGTGATAGTATTAGCCAGCTAAATGAAGGAAAAATGGACAGGCGGACTACATATTCCACTCAGGACTGCCAAGGCCTGAAAACTGTGTGCATGACTGAGCATGGTTATAAGCAGCAGTTTTTCATTGTAACCATAAAGAAGAATCAAGTATACTTTGGTGTTTTTGTGGCTATGGTTTACTGTCAGACACAAGTGCAACACAGTAACACGGGAGGATATGAAGAGATCCTACCTGTCTAAATTGTTCTTCATAGGTCCACTCTCCATGGTCCTGCCCGCCCAGGTGGCTGTGCGTGGCGTGGGGAGGCAGGATAGCTACACGGGGCTCCTGGTCGACACTGGGGCGGGCCTTCAGCAGCTGGGAGTGTGGGTGGAGCTGGCGGTGGGGCAGCAGGAGGATGCCTTTCCCGGGGGCCACAGCATCATGACCTGTTGGCAGACCTTCCTCTGCTAGGTCATCATCAAAGTCTTCTTCCATCTCGCCTTCAAAGTCCTCCTCGTCCCATTTCTGTTTGCTGTATGTGTTATAACCAGAACAACATTGTTGAAAAGACATCAGAAAAAATTACAGAAATTTTGGGACAATTTGACATTCAGCCCTTACATCTGCTCCTCCTCATCTGACCCCATCATGTCCTTGTATTGCTCCTCCCCTTCTTCATTGTCATCATCATCACCTTCCTCCTCACCACCGCCGCTGCGCTCTGACATGGGGCTGTCCGACACCCTCTGCAGTCCAGCCGCTGCGGCACGCATGGCCGCTAGAGCTGCCATCTGGGCCTGCTCTGCCTCAGGGGCTGGACTCCCCATTGGTTCATCCCCTCCTCCTCCTCCACTTGTGCGTACTTGATTGTGTTGGGCAGCGGCTTGCTGCTGTAGCTGCTGCTCCATCAGCAGCTTGGCCCTCTGCTGCCTGTGCAGGTTCTCCATGACAGCCTGCAGCTTCATCTCCAGGGAAAGTGGCACGGTGTTCAGCTGCCTTCCTTTCCCTCCCTCCCCCACTGAACGAGCACCAGTTGGGGGCAAACTGGGGGATGATGGTCAGTCCTTCAGTCCAGGGACAGCAATTACCAACCGCGTCTGTGATGAAGCTGTTAGCAGCTGGCTGGAGGTTTAGAGGTTATGGTTATATGGAAATGTGGGTCCTTGAGGAGGAGGAAGCAAGCGGGGGTCGGTCAGAGCTCAGAGACATGCAGTCAGAGGATGGCTGCACTTCTGGAGACAGAGGCCTCTCTCTTGACTCTTGGTTTTTCCTGCAGCTCTGGGGAAACCAACGCTTGCAGCAGAGCTGACTCACACAGTGTTCACTGAGCACGAGCAGCAGAAGCAAAGGTGGGAGTACAAGAGCTTGCTGACAGACTACAAAGACCTAAGGGACAGAAAGAATAACAGAGTGTCAGACTGCTACTTCCCCATTGTCAACATCTGTATGTTCTGTTGAAGGGTGAAACCTTTTTCTCGTGCAAGTAATAAAACTGTGAAACTAATCTCAGCATCAGAGAACAGAAAAAGTGGTTATTTCTAAAACTCCACTTCCCATTCACTGGTCTTTTACCAAAGTGGACATCTCCAACACGATCTCATATGATGTCATTTGAAGCTATAAAGAAAACAAAAAATTTCCCTGTTTTGCAACCCCCCTATTTTATATTATGAGTTGTAGAGAAAACTTAAACATGAGACACTGCAGGAAAAGGCCCAACATATCATTTGAGGAACTTGATTAATCATTTAGAATCATGACTATCAACTGTCTGACTTGAGTCTTATAGAATCTTGCAGAAGAGCAGAAAACCACAGCGATAGGACAACGACTACAGGTCTGCAATGTCAACTCAAAATCAAAGTTAATGTGACAGAGAAGGAAAAGCCAAATTTCACACACAAAAATGCAAATATCAGTTTATAATCCAGGTAAAGCATATATATACACTGTCACTACATTCATGTCCATTGTGTAACATGTGCAGCAATACTCACACAAAACACAGACCAGACATGCTACTCGCTCAGGACAAAATGTTTTAACCACAATAACAAGCGGAAGTGAAATCACAGGAAGAACTGACGCTTTCTTCACCTGGTTGGTTTGAAGCCGCAAACAAAAAATTAGCATTATACAGCAACAGTGTTTATTAAAACACACACAATTAATATTCAGATGTGTGACCGTGCTGTTGAATGACTTATCTGTTTTTCCCCCTCATTAAAAGGATTTATTGCAAGGAGAGACACAGTGGGGAGTTTTTCTGCAACGTCTGTAGGCGGCAATGCTTCCTCTACATACCTGTTCCTAAAAGTGCTCAGGTATGCAAAGTATTCTCAGTTATAAGCAATAAACTCCAACACCTTGGAACTAATTACGACGGTTCTTGGCTGCAAACAACCTATCCCTGAAAGTCATGCTCGAGGGAGAGTAACTGTCTGTCCTACCCACTCTCCGTTCACTTCTAAATAAATGGTACAAGTCTGGATTCCAGGAGGCCACAGTGCACACCAGTCAGGCAGCGATAAGAGCTTCACACCAATTCAACAACACGTGGGGAAATTAAATTTGAGTGCAGCTGTTAGATATGTTGAATCCTAGTCATGACAAGAGACAGCAGTGACAGTGCAAGCTTCTACTCATTCAGCTACACTGAGTAAAACATGAACAGAACCGATCTCTGTAACCATCACCTTCACATTACATTTTGACACTGGGTATACTGTGAACAAAAGCATGAATGATATTGAAGTTATAACAATTAATCAATTAATCTTCTGATTGATAAACAAGCAATATGAATCTGTCACGTGAAGCTTTGGAAAATTGTGATGGACAATTATTTTCTGAACCATTAATCCGCTGGTCGAGAAAATGCGATACTTTCTATATACTATAGTTTCCTATACTTTCTGAAATACAATTTGCACCAATATTCAATACAAAAGTATTTTCTCTCTTTGTTTAAACTATAATACTTTACGTTTCATATGTGATTATTTTAGAGAGACACAAATATTTTGTCTCGAACGGGCATTTTGTGTTGCACTCAGGCTTTTGATAGCTGATATTTACCATTATTCTTAATGAGTACAAATTTGTTCCCAGCAGTCCTTGCTCACTCTAATGTATCTTATCAGTTACAGTGAAATGAGGCTGTTGCTGTTTTTCTCGTACATGTGGCTGACTGGAATTCCAGAGAAAACCACAGTTGTCAGGGGTATAGTCATACAGTTATGTAGACATGTTCTCAACACAAGACAAGGATGAAAAGTATATACATTTCAGCTCCAAGATCTGAAATTTACACACTGCACACTGCACCTTTTACTCAAGATTTGTTCCACAGCAAAATAAGTAAATGAATTTGTACAAAACATTACATAACAGCTGAATTAACTCTGTAGGTTTTCACAAGAAGGGCAGTTTGTGCACCTGTGGAAAAGAAAAATCATCATGATGGAGACTGGCTGACGTCGTAGACGTAAATTCTCAGTCTTCATATTCCTCAACTATACATCCAACAAGAAGCAATCGACACACAGGTAATAATCATGCAGCTCCTCACTGTAGCTCAACAGGTCAGATTCTTGAGCTACAGCTACTTTAGTCTAAAGGCCCCAGAGAGCTAAAAGTAAAGCAAATAAGGGTCAGTGACATACAAGCAAACTGTTCCTGTATATAAATCCAAGTCAATGGAGCAACAGTCATTCTGCAGACGCTTGTACTACTGCACAGGCAGGATAAAATGTTTCAGTCACCCTATACTATGTCTGCATGTTGCAGAAATGTTGCGCAAGGAAACAAGAGCTGTGAAACTTGTGTTTCTTCAGTGGGTGAAGGAAGTGACAACTGACGGAGCAGATGTAGCGAGGCAGCCGACAGATATTCAATATTGATTCATTACATTCTTTACAGGCGATAGAGGCTCAACTGAATGGCTGCAGTTGTCAGATGAAGAATAGCACCAGTGTAAGCAGGATTAAAACATCTTACCTAACAGGATCTAGTTTGACTGAGACAACTTGCCTCCGCTCCACGTTCTGGGCTTAAAGTGGAAAGACACAAAGAATGACTGGTGGCATCTCTCGTTGCATTAAATGACAAATTCACATTCACGCAAATTCACTTCAGAACAGTCCATACATCCACTGATTGTATTTTGGTACTGTTTGCACACTGGATTGTTTACACAACTTGTTAAAATGCCCCAATTTGAAAACATGATCAAATGAACACAATCCACCTTTCTAGTTTGTGCCTAAAACATTATATGTTGCTCTGATACTGTCTGTCTCAGTACATGTACGCATGTAATTTCAAGGCACAGAACAACAAAACTGTTCTGATGACTCTTCCTGTGCAGAGGCAAAGCAGAAGTGGTTGCATTGTTTCATGCCAATGCTGATCACAAGCCTCTTGATTCCCTACATGTCAGATGGTGCAAATTACATTGCGCCACTACATGTTCTCCACTTCCCCAAATAATGTAACGTTTTTCTATGACAAAAACAATGGTCACGCAAAAAAGAATTTAGAATATAATGCACCAAAAAAAACAGTTGTGTGTATGTGTGCAGGTATCCTGCTGACTAATAATAATATCAGCCTCCCTAATATTAGGGAGGAGAGTCTTGACTGGTTGCTTTCCCTGCTATTTGATCACAACCAAAAGGTCTGCTAGTTTTTATTTCCCACAATACAACACAACCCAAGAATGAACACAGCTGTTCTGTATGACAGCACCAAACATTCTCACTCCTCACTGGTACATTCCTGGTACTGTTGATGGCAAACTACAACTACAAGGAACAACTACAAAATCTTCCATAATTAAGTTTATTTAAAAGTGACAAACAAATCCCTCATGTTCTCATCAGAGTGGCATCTTGAAAGTTTTGAACTATGACTGGTCCTTAGAGTGCCAGTTCTGGTGTGGACTCAGAGCCTGTTTTACATTACATGTAAAAAACCAGATACTGAGTTACACAAGGATCTATCCTCACACATTACAAATAACCAGACTTCTTCTACAGTGATTAGATGTTTAATATCTAAACCATAATTCATCATGAAACCAAGCAGTCTCAGTGGGCAAGGGTAGAAAAAAAAAAACCCAGCTGTGGCTCCTTTACGCTGTAGCAACGGCAGGAAACCACCTCTGTAGATTTGGTACATTTCTTTACATCAACCCCTTGGGACAGTAACCAACTATTATTTGAAAGTCCTGCTTTGTTCAAAAAACTTTGCATAGCTGAAATTCAGAGAGGAAGTTGCTACTTTGGCCAGGAAGTACACAGGTTTCATGACCTGTCTGTAGTCCTTTGTCTTCCAGTCAAAGTGCTGTCGAAACTCAATTACAGAAAACAACTTGCTTCACGGTTTGCTACATCACTGGCTAACATTTACCGTATAGCTAAGGTAAAGGTCATTTGGAAAGGAAATAATTAGTGGAATAATTGATGATTTCATCCACATTTTATTGCCAGAGGTTTATGAAGGCTTTCTGACAGCAATAGTTCATCTCCAAATCAATATGACTACTTGGAATGTTGTGTTTGCCAAGGACCAAAGGACAAATGTTAATTCTGGTATGGGGGCTGACAAATGGTGATTTACTTTTAAGGCCAACCGTCTATTACAGTGAGTGTGAAGACCAATTTTCATGCAAACAAAAACACACCTGATTGCCACTAACTGCCATTGTTCTGCTTGCTGTCTTGACCTGTCGCCTTTCTCTCACTCTCATATTTTCCCTCCCTCTCTCTTGAGTTGATGTTTAATGCTTAAAATTTGCATTTTCCAACAGAAACTGGGAGGTACACAGAATTTCTTTCTCCCAGTTTTGCCTATGGGAGAGAAATGTCCACATATTAATCTCTAGAATTGCACTGCTGACAATAAAACCCTAAGGGCTCATTTAACACCGTAATTGCCTAAAGGGAGGCCAGCCTACTGGGATAGGTGGCCGGAGACCATGAGGGTCAGGGAGGGAAGGAGCCACCAAGACAGAAACATTGAAATTTGGCAGAATGAAGGATAAAGTAAAAACAATGAGACCTAATGGGTTAATCCTCCCCCGTTGGAGAGTTGGAAGACTGCAAGGTCTGAGCAAACACGACCGAGTGATAAGAACAAGAGCTAAGGGTCTAATTCCAATGAGATAAAGAGACCCACACTGCCTCACATATATGCACATATATACAGTACATATGTGTACACATATAAGACACGTAGCCTGTTAATGTACTCTTGAAAGAGCATCAAAGCGTTTTACCACTACAAAATATGAAGGAATTTATCTTTGTGACCTTCTTCCAGAAACCCATTCAGTGCTGGGATAATTCACACATGTACATGTAATTCTAGTCTTGATAGTCATAAAGTGGGTTGTAGTGGGTAATAGGTGACACTTCCTCAGGTGGTACTTTTGTTTTCACGTGCCAACATCTGTGCAGATACACACAGCATCTTGAATTTCAGTATTTGAAATCAATGTCTTAATTTTTGCCTTTTATATACTGAAAGAAAAAACATCTTTGACCTAAAAAGCCTTGTGGTTTAAGATGTACTGGGTGAGCTCTTGTGAAACTGGGTATTAAAATGTCTGTCTGTTCTGCATGACTGGAAAATCCGAGAGAACCAGCCATATTCTTAAAGTGGTAAGCCACGAGATTTTTATTTTTCATCTCCATCTCTGCTCCCTGCATCTTTGTTAGTGTTTCAGCTCTTCCCTCTCTGAAGATCATGTGAATCATTGTGGGGGGGTACTGTAACGTCTCCCGAGGATTTCTGATACTGCAGTGTGTGTACACACTGTACTTTCTTTATCAAATTATGCTTCACCTGTTTATCTGAATAAAAGACTCCATCCAACCTGACTCGACGGGTTTTATTATCAATAAGCACTTCTGTCATGCACCATGTAACAGTACATACTATACTGCTGTTAGGGAAACCAGCTTTGTACTGATGCTATCAATACATACATTCTTGGACACATACTACGTATCTCTTTTGTTTTCTGACTGTAGCCAGATGACCAGAGAGCTTTTTTTAGTTCTTCTCTGCTTTTAGATATTTGTTTTTTAATGTAACGCAATCTTGCCCTCTGCCCTCTGCCCCCACCCCACCGCCATCATCATGAGTTTTAGACTTCAAGGGTTTTCGTCTGATCATTGGGCGCCTGATTGGCTGAAGTGGCTTTACTGAGATATTTTTAATTTTTACATTTTTTTTTTTTTACAACAGAAGGTTTTGTTGTTTTTTGTATAAGACATTTTCTTCTTTGTACACACTACATGTTAAGTGACTGTAGAATAAATGATACTTATGACGCTGAGGATGAAACACACAACCACACCTCTCCTACTTCAAACTCTGTAAGTCAGTTTCTGTTTACATGTTAATACATACTTTTTTTAAGAAGCAGGATACAAAATTACTACAACATGTAAATCTGTGAAGAAATGGAGGTGGGTTTCTTGTCTCCTTTCTCCAACAACCCGCTACCAATAAAAATTAAAAGGGACAACATAAATAGTATGAAGGGTAATGTTTTAGAAATGTGTCCATGGCGTCATCACAATCATAAAAAGAAAGCATTTCAAGCAGTATTAAATTTAACTTAAAAATACGTGACATTATATTCTGTATTAAACTTGGAAATTGACAGACTATTATTTCATACAGTAGAAGTTAAGGAGTAACAGCATACAAAGTACCCAAACAGGAGCCATTCATGATCCTTTCTCCATAAAAAAATGGATAAAAACAAGAAGTTGGTCAGTGGTGCTGGTCTTGATTATGCGTCCCTCTTTCACATTCCTTGCACTATTACCTCGCAAGGCAATAACACAGGCCCTATTGAGCCCCACTGCACCAACAACAAGATCATTGAGGAAGTGTCACACAGGCGGGTCACGCACCTTCCACTGACCTCTTCTAGCAGCCCAAAGCAATGCAGTGAGCCAAATCTGATTAACCCCAGCTATGCCATAAATCGACTGGACATATAGCAAAAATAATCCAGTGATCCACTTCTCAGCAGTGAAATTCATGGTTATCTGTCAAGCAACAGGATTCAGCTTTGCAAAGAAGCAAGGCTTATAGTGATTTGTTGGAACTGCCGAACGCACCTGCATGAACTGACATTTGGCCATAACGAGTTTATGCACAATGTTTTTTTTCAAAGGGAAAAAGGAAAGTAAAAATAAGGAAAAGCCTTTCTTTTTCCTCCTAGGTATAAGTATCTTGCATGTTGGCTGATGCTTTTATACAAAACACAAAATTATTGTCAAGCAAGGTACATTAATGTTCACTATTGAGATATAGGACATTCAGACAGCATTGGCCCAAGTTGAGCAATGTCTTGGGTGCTTTCTATTTGTGCATTCTTTGCATTTTTTGATTTCTATTTTCTATTTTCTCACACATATTAAAAAAATATGTGTGGCTCAGGTGAAGAAATATCTCCATCAACTTAAATAACGCACAGTTCATCACCTTTGTTCTTGTGAAAAGTGAAAAGGGTGAAATACTATACATGGAACAAAATATTCCTATGAGGGTTGAATACATCACATATTTATACATGTTAAACAAAGACAGAAAGGCAGAAACAGAAAAAGCAGAAAAGCTCAGACAAAATACACAGCAAACTTTTGATCTCTGCTATATGGACATTTAGCCACAGGAGAAGTCATCAGATGAATAGTTCAAAGGGGAAGGGGGGGGGCTTTGCTGATTCTGCTGAAATATTTGCAGGGGTTTATGTCCACCTGCTTCACTGGTGGATATTAACCTCGCCATGTTACAACCCTACCCACAGCTTCACATGAGACTGTAATATTATGAGAGCAGACATAAAACTCATGTGATGACAGCTCTGGGGGAGAAAGAAAGGCAAACACAGTCACGACTAAAGTAAAACAATGGCACTTCATGTCAGTCATTCTGAGGATCAACTCTGTTCTGCTGGAATATTTATTGATATCTATTTGTTGCTTTTGTGCAGTTCGACCCAAAGTTCAAGCCACACTTTATGGACACAGTCTTGACAAAAACAAGGCAGGGCTACTGTACTGGGTTAAATTACAGCAGTGAGTTCTATAGATTCCTATTAATATCGGCGGTAAGTAAACCATGTGATGACTCTACAGGATAATTACTTTTTTAAAAACTGCTCCATGTAGGTGTTATTTCCAACTACTTTTATGGCATAAATACTACCGTTATACCTCTATAAGCTAAATTTATATTTTTAATAAATAATAATTTATTTTAATAAATAAGCTAAAGTTTTAAAATTTTGTATAGTTAATTTCTGTTTTCATGTTTAATGTAATTTGCAGAAACAGTTCACCAAGTCAAATGCCTATGTTAAACATGACATTGCCATAAAAAGTGAGGCTTCAGGAAGGCTGCATGTTGCTGCTTGCAGAGTTCAATGCATTTGCCATTGTAACTCTAGACTGACGCTATAATGACAGTTCCTCTTGTGTGGGGGAGGGGGGGCAGGGTTTGCATTTTCATTGAATGGCATGAACATCCTAAACTGGATTAACTTGTTGGTTTATTCATTGACTGTGTGGTCATGTCATTGCATTGTGAACTTTAACAATCAAGTCTTTTGTCTGCAGAGATGCGATGGATGAGAAAATCTTAGATAAAGAGCTCTGTGCATTGTACACGGAGAACAAAAATACAAGGCATCCAGAACAAAAATTGTCACTTCTGTGCTAAATGTGGGTTATAGTTTCATGTGCAGGTGCTCTGCTAATAAAAACCTGGCTGCTATGTCTGATTGTGAGGGATGTGTATCTTTTGGCATGAATCTGACTAAATTAGCTCTTGATTGCTTGGGAAGGCTGCCAGCACCAGCAGACGCAAATAAAAAACACAAATGCTTCAGGTTTGATGGACGTGTCAGTATGTTGCAGCTGTGGGCTGGTATCCAGGCAGACAAGTACCAGGATAGATCATGGCGGCTAGCACAGACCCCAGTATCAGCCATTAACTGACTACACAGTCTACAACTGTCCCAGCTGCCTGGTTGAGAAACTGTAGGGTATCCCAAAACCTCAGACCCTTGCTTAATCCGTTGCCTGCGTCACCAGCAGCCCTGCCGGGATTCCCCCATGGCTCCAGCCCAAGCAGTGAAGTAACTTGAGTTTTTTTCATGCATTTTTTGGCAGGATAACAAAGTTAGAGCCCCACGTGCTGTACAGGCCATTCAGAAATGTAGCTTTTGGCAGAGGAACAGCTGAAAGTCAGCCAAGCCACGCTGCTTCCCACTTCTTTAATGGCAGGAAAACTTGTGGTCACATTTCATTCACAGTGATGCAGTTCATGCTGATTTTACAGTTGGCTTATTAGTGAAACATTCATATGACACAATGTGGGCCCCGAGCCCCACACCCTTAAGCCTTTAGGGAGATGTGAATGCAGTGACAACATAAAAGCAGCCTTTATAACCCTGTAGAGGATTATCGTTTGAGAATAAGAAAACAAACAGACCTGTTTGTCTTGTCTGTGCATGTTTGTCTGTCATTAATTCACAGCCACTAACCAGTTTAGTGGCCAACTGCCAATGATGGCCGCCCATGTTGCTTGGAGGCAAACTGAGCAAGCTCTTTGCATATTATACTTGCTGCTTCCAAATGTTGTTCAAATACCTTTGGGCTGAGATCAGACATCTGTGATGACAGGAAGCTGTGTGGACTTCTGCTTGTAAGCGGCTGAATGATAACACGGCATCTTGATATGTACACTGAAACACGCAAGTGTGACCCTCCAAACATTGCCAGCCTCTTGGACAGCTAGCAGAAATCTAGCTCTGAACATGACTAATGCGCAGGTCTTTGTGTGAAGCTGATTTGGTTTCGGGTTGGTTTGGTTACAGATCACACCAAACACTTGATTAGAGAGGAAGGGGGGGCAGTTTAGGAAACAAGAGAGGGGAGGCACCACAGGTGAAGTCTGGGGAATCAGGAAGACACTACATAACAAGAAGACATACTGCCATAAACTAAAACCAAGCTAAAACCGATGTGACCAATGACGTCAACTGCAGCAAGACTCATGAAGTTTTCATCAAAAGTGAACCTCTGACATTAAAGTTGTTTCTTACTGGCTGGAAAAGACAGATAGCAAGGACCACATTGCGGTTGTCACTAACAATTATTTTCATTGTTGATTTATCCTTCATTTTTTTCAAATTATTCAAAAATTTTGCTTCTTAAGTTTCAAATTCTGTGTTCAAACTGACCAACAGACAACCCCCCCCAAAAAAAATATTCAGAAAAGCAGTAAATCCTCTAATTGGAGAGGGTTTAATCTGAGTGATGAGCATTTTCCCTTGATAAATGATTGATGATTAACCATTCAGCTATTTTCAACCGATTATCCGTTGACTGACCGTCAGCGTAAAATACAATTTCTATAAAATAAAATATCTATCTATATATAGGCTTTCTTTTTGAATGAGTTTGAATTTAATACTGCATTTCACTGTTTAATTAAAATTCCTTTCTCATGATATGTCTGCCTACAATTATCAACACTGACAATTTAAAAAGTTTGCATTATTGATATACATTTTATAAGTCTGGAAAGACAACAATCAAGCCATATTATGACAGCAATATAACCTGAATCCTATAATATTAAATCACAATATTTATATCATGTTGATACATATCTAGGTCAAGGTTCACCACTATTTCACATACACTACCATATGACAAGAAACAACAGTACAGGCGTCGGTTCTTTAAATCGAGAGCAAAAACAAGTGTCTTTATGTAAATCTGGCGGGTGTTGCTCATTAGGGCAAGCCTACAGTATGCAAAAGCAAGGGGAGGCCTTTTAAGACCTGGACTTGATCGCCAGCCATACGTTTCTAATCCACAATGGGCCAATTACAATGTAACCCCCCCCCCCCAACTGCAGAGGTACTTTTCTCTGTTGGACACGCTGAGCTGGTGCAATTGGCTGGTGTCGGTCAGAGGCAACCATATGCCAGATTGGTCCAAACAGATTAGTGTGGCAATTTCTGGGCAAGCCTCTAATGTGATTGGAGGATGGTGGGGTTCAGGGTGTGATAAGGGCCTGGAAAGCTCTCTTAAGAATTTCAGTGCTTAATAATCACATTGGGAACCCACAGGTGGTAAGTTCCACAGTGTGACATGATATACTTTCTTTACTTTTTCAACCCCAGTTTAAATAATTTGGATGTACTCTGACATGGAAACAGTTGCTGTAGAAGAACACCTTGACTACTTGTAACCATCTTTTGAGTCAAACTATAATTGCAATCACAACAGTATATGATCAGTCCTTTGCTGCAGAGGCTGAAGAAAGCATAAGAAATCAGGTGCAGTAAATCCTGACCAGTTTACAACCAATGGCTGGTGGTAAATCCCCCAGAGAGTGAAAATCCTCTTTTCAAATTCTTTTGCTATAAAAAAACTCCCAAGTGAAAAGACTCCCAAAGCTTCTGTCTCTATCCTGTCATTCAGATTTCTGGTTTTGTTTGGGGTTTCACAATCTCATATCTCCATCCATTCGTGATGTTACAAAGAACCGCAAATGTCTGTCCAAGCCCTTATGTTAAATAAACTGTAACTGAACAACTGTGTTCCTGTCATCTTAGTAACACAGAAAGAAAGTTTATTTATACCACACATGCAATCCAATTACACTAATGCTGAGGTTGTGTCTTTAAATTTGACCATTACCAAATGTTAGTATTCTTCATTTTGCCATATATTTTAAGGATAGGGTGGAAAAGTCTCTGACACTACATTTAGACCTGACTGAGAAAGTGTTTACAGTACAAGTTTACAGAAAAAGTAACATACAATGCTTAAAAAATCAAACCAGCTTCCTGTGCTTGCATCACCCCCACTACTTGGTGAGAAACTACAACATCAACCACAAACCAAATGTTAGTCAGTTTTGGTTGTGGCTGTGAGGTTTGTCACCAATCAGAGTCCTGAAAATATGGGGCAAAGACCTCTTGAGCTCATCTTCAATCCGCTTGGGATGTTAAATATTCTTCCCCCTTTAATGCCTTGTGACATCACAGCAAGGAATACACAGCTTATTACATACAGTGGATTTTCCCACCAGCCTTCTGTAATACTGAAGGCATCTCATTGTCTTCTCCTCTGATATGTTGGACTTGTGGATATTTTGATTTGACTTGATCTCAACCACTAACAGATGCTGAGAGACTCTCTAAATCCACCTACTCCATCTTTGTTTTGCACTTCCACAGAACAGTATAAGGGATTTCACCCAGGAGAAACTCACACAGCCCCATACCATTTGTGAAATCACATTGGTTCAAAGTGAGACAGAACACTTGATCATCTTTAAATATGTGGTGACTGTTAATACACATCTTTCTATCAAACAGGACTGAATTATGCTCTGATTTGAGTCTTATCTTCAGACTGGCTTTGCCAAACACAATATTACCACAATGTAACATCAATACCCCTGTCTGTTTGTGAGTATGGCTGCAACTAACAAGTAAATATCAATTGGTGATTGCTTCATCAAATGTCTTGTTTGGTCCGAGCAACACTCCAAAAACTACGAATATTCTGTTTACAAAGATAACAATAAAAGAAAAACAGTACATATTTTGGTATTTTTGCCTCATCAAAATAGTTGCCAATTACTTTTCTAATGCACAAATCGATTGGTCAACTGATATAGCTCAAAGCATGAGTAGGAAAAAGGCCTGCAAAACAACCTTAAATTCATTCACAAAGTCGCCTTTCACTCTGAATATACTTACTGTCTTTGCTTTGACCCCCCCAACATGATGTTCTGGCAGACATGCTATCTTTTGGGGGCCCAGTTGTAGATGCTGTCACATGGGCTAGCTTTCTATCTAACTTATAGATAGGATGCACTAATGTTACACAATCATAAGTATGCGTAATGGTGATGTAAGAGAAAGTAACTGAAAAAGGTTGAGTTCAAATTGTTCAGGACCACTGTGAGCATTTTACAATAACTTTAATAAGCAATTTTGTTAAGTGAAAATCTTTCACCAAATACATGAGTTTTACACTTCAGCCTATCTTTTATTTTAACCATCGTTCAATACTGTAAATAATCAACTTGTAATATTAATTAAAGTAGCCTGCCAAGTTGTGGTCTTAAATGTGTGATGGTGTCTTGGTAAGACTGTTGAAATCCCACCGTTGTCTTTTCATACAGTTTCACGCTTTTGTACCTGACAGTAAACACGGACAGTGTTGGCTTACATCATACTCGTTTTTAATTTTATGTTTTTCTTCTACTCCCTACATTGGGTTCAAATTCGGTAAAATAAGCGAAACCTGAAAAATGATCCACCAGCTTTTCCGTTTGATTTGGCGACAAGAAATAGTGCCATTAGACTTCGCGTGGGTAAAATTTTATTTTGGGGTCGAGTCCATCCGCTACCTTAGTAATATCCTATTGACTAGACGATGTGATAACGTATCGATTAAAAAAAAGCTGTGTCCTGTAATTGACGATTAAAACACAAGCAGCATAAAAGAAACAGGATGCATAAAACCGAATGACGTATAGGTCAGTATATACGGAAATAAAGCAAACAAAAAATTAAGACGAAATTTTAACTTACCACATTGGCTTCCGTTCGCTTTTTACGCTCTTTGGAACCGGAAGAAACATTCCTGTTTTCCTCTTCTCTGAATCCAGTCTGCCCCCTCCGATTACACACAGAGAAGAAAGCACCGAAAAGAGGAAGAGGAGAGGTGGTTCGTGTGTTTATCGGCTAGAAATAATGTGGTTTCATGTGACTGCATGATAGCCACGCATTCAGCATTTGCGTGTGATTGTGTTTTCACAGTTTGAGTGCCCGCATCGTTTAGACAGACACACAGACAGAGAGAGAGAGAGAGAGAGAGAGAGAGAGAGAGAGGCGTGGAAAGACTCTCCGGTCTGCTCAGTCAGATCATTGGTTGACAAACAGCAATCAGATGCAAATTCCTAACCTCTGAATCAGCAGGGGCCAGCCCCCCCTTCCCCCGAGCAGGGGATGTCGGTAAATGCAAGGGTGTGAAAAGGAGTAAATACAGGCCCAGCAGCAAACAAAAAAGAGCCTCTCTGCACAGTTACTTTTCATTTAATAAACTTAAATGAAAGTGGGTGGGGGGATAAAACGGTAATTGTGGCATTTGCAAAAGTTTACTAAAGTCGGCAGTTAGTGGCTCCTGCTGCTGTGTCTTTCTTTTCTTAATTTACTTGGTTGTCTTGTGTAAGCACAGTATGTTTAAAGGATAAGCCTTGTGATATTCCATGTTTTCCTTTATCCTGTAAAAATACCAGAACCAACAATTGACCATTCCTATTAACCATGCCTAGTATATCAACAGACACACTACTTACTCCTATTTGGTTAAAATCTTAAAACCACAGTCCCCATTAGTACTATCTCAGGTTCACTTGCACCTGAGAAGACTGTGAGAGCCACCCATCTTTTTTGTTTTTGTGGACAACTGAATTTAATTTAAGGATTTTTCAAAAAAAAAATTTACATCCAGAACTCACAATTTGTTAACAAATAGGAGGGGGAAACAAACAAGCAAAAAACCAAACAAAAACAAACAACAAAAAAAGACTGACAGGGACTGAGTATCCAAGGTTTGGACAGAAAAAGGTGAGACAATAACCTTTAACCTACATACAGGGTTAAGAGTCCATACCCTTGTTAAACTTTTCACTAGAGTCAAATTTGATCCAGATGTATCAAAGAAGTCATGTCATGCAGCCACTGTTTGAAGGCGAAAGGAAAAGTGGATTTCCAGTTCTCCAAGATAAGTCATCGGGCTGGAACTATTCTGGACAGTGAAGTTGTCTGTATATTATTATATTTCAAGGTGGCTGCACAACATCTACAGAGCAGCCAAAAAGAGACATAATTAACCTGTATCTGTCTTTTAAATAAAGGAAAACCTGTAAAAAATATGTAGAAGTTGAAGAAGAAGAGGTGTGTGTGTGTGTGTGTGTGTGTGTGTGTGTGTGTGTGTGGACTACTGAACATGTCTACTAGGTACAGGCCCAGGTTTCCAGGGGGTCAGGGGCCCTTGGACCAGGACCTCCTTCTGTATGAAGTGACTGTGAACATTTATTGATGGAAAGTCAATCAATCAATCAGAAAGTGATGCAAAATGAGTCAAAATAGCTGCAAAACATCTAGAAAGTGATGCAAAAGGTCAGTGTTAAAAAGCTACTCTTTAGGATGATTGCCAGTTGATGATCTGAAAATCAAAATGTTTTAAACTTTATGAAGATGCTAAACAACGTCAGTGTGTTCAAGCCTGCGCAAAATCACTTGGTATTGATATTTTGAGCATGAAGTATGGAATATAGTTGTTTTTTTTAAACTAAATTTGTTTCAATGTAACCTACAGCATTCCAGTCATGGAACTGACGATAAAGGATGAGGTATATTTTTCCTGTCATTTCAGTGTTGATTTTTACTGACGATCCCTTGGTGGCGGGCCCCTTTACAGCAGGGAGGCGAGATGACAGAATTAATACAGCGTTTGTCATAAAAACTGCATTAAATAAGCTTTGAAGTACAGCCAAACAAATTTCAGTCACTCTCGTTCATTTGATTTAACCCAAAAACCACAAAATTCATTTCGAAAAAATTATGTTAATTACGCATAATTTGACAGCAGGTTTGTCAGGAATTTGTACCACCATATTAACATCAACTATGTCACATGTTGCATCCTCCATCTTGCATCTTCTGTCCCTCCACTTGTAGAGGGGGACCCTGTGTCAGACTCAGTCTTCAGACCTAAATTGTTTTGGTTCATACAAAATCAAAATGGTTGTAAATTATGTTGAATTAAATAGCTTAACTTTTTTCCTGTGTCCCATAATTAACCCACAGAAAAACTGGGGCAACTTTACATTATTCCAAATTAGGAGTACTGTAAGGCTGCATCTGGTGATTAATTTCATTATTGATACTTCTGTCAGATATATTCTTAAATAATCAACTGTGCCATCTCAGAAAACAGTGAAAACAACAGAATGACATATTCAAATTGTTTTTCTCTCTGACCAACAATCAAAAACCCAAGATGTTGATCATCATAGAAGACTGGAAAACTAGCAAATATCCGCATAATAGAAGCTGGTACAAGTGAATGTTTAATTTACTTAAAAATACCTAAAAAACAAATTGTTGCTATTCAGTTTTCTCTTAATCAACTAATTGATTAAACAACTCATTATTTTATTTACAATTAAATCAAGGTAAATCTGTCTTTAGTTGTTACATATTGACAGCTCCTGTGTCAAACACATGGACAGGGAAACCTAATGGTGTATTTGACAGTGTAAACAAAGGACAAGTCCATTGACATAGACCAAACAAATAGTAATTTCTATCCTCATCTCATGATTGTCAACAGCTTCCAAAAGTCACCAGCCACGTCATCTGCTTCCACAATGATTTTATAGTGAGTGCTGACAGGTTGCTGCTGACTGGTCACAGCTGTTTACTAAATTGAAGCGCTCAAAGATATTTTAAACAGAAAAGTGATCTTCCTTTTGCCTCATCAGATGTAACAGGATCCGGGAGAGAATTGCATTCATGGGCCTGACACAGTGAGAAATGAAATTAATATCAAATGGAACTCTGGGGTGATGAAAACTATAATTTCACACTTGATACCAAAAATAATTAAAGATGACTGATGTGTTTCAGCTTGAGCTGATCTTTGCCAGGGTGTGGTAAAAAGCAGGAAATGATGCTTTAAAAAAACAAGAAAATGGTTTATCAGAGTACAACATAGTACAAAACATAAATTCAATTTTACATCCAGCATCCAGACAAAAGGTGACATTTTAATCACTTCAGTTTTCTTCCTTTTACTCATGAATCTCACATATTCTTAGTGTGATTTCAATATCCTTACTGTATATTGCATTAACACACAACTAACACAGAATCTTTGGCCATACCTGTTTTCATGTAAATAGTTGGACTTTGTTTTGCTAAAGTTCAGTGTTTGACATGCAAATATGAAAATGGTTTGGACTGTGCAAAGTTAAAATAAGCTTATCTCTGATGTGGTTTCATGACAAATTGCTTTGTTACCTTTGTTTTTTGTTTTGGACAAGGATTATTTGGCCACTACTCACCTCTGTTAACTGTTTTTTGTCTTGGAAAAAAAATGCTATAATATATATGTGTTCTTAAATACAAATGATGATTATTTATCCAAACAGTTGCATCAAAACTGAATTTCTGACTGACTGAGTATTTATGTTATCTTGTCTTTCATGAACTTTCAAAACTGGTTGTGTTAAAAACAAACAGATTCAATCTTTAAAAGCAAGAACATGTACACATGGTCTGTACAACAGTCAGTGATCACAGTCTCTAATCTTTATGCTAGTACGCCACCTATTGGTAAGAGTCAGAACAAATCCACAGCGATTGTGCCTTTACCTTTGAAAAAGTTTTACCTGTAATTATTTGTGGAGTAAGATATTTCTACTTTTACAGATGAATTAAATCATGGACCTCTTCAATGACTAATAACAATCTGACTGGTATTGATATTTATGCATGTGCATGAAGTTAAGTCTGAAAAGAATGAAGACTAAATTATGAAGGTAAAAAGCAGAAGTTCAGTGTAATTTAAATGACATTTATTAAAAACCACCTTTTCAGGCATGACTTTGACAATGAAATGAGAAAAATCATCTTAAATCCTATGTATAACTATAAATACGTACTGTAGCACACATATCATTATATACACAAAGATGTTGAAGTCTAGTGTGTAAAGCTTTCAGAATATTATAGGCTTTTTCAATCCAAGTGTTGGCACAAGTCAGTAATCCGAGTTTTATTAATTACAGCACAACTACTTCTACAGGTATTTAAAAAGTTGGCAGCACCCCAGGCTGCTGGGGTGAACAAGATCTTAATAAGTTCATATGAAATCATACAGTACACAGAAAATGACACTGCCAGAAAACACTACATGACATTCAGAATGAGAAATTGAAAGCCTGAGAAGTTGGATTTCCACTCTTCCAAACAACAAATGCACAAACTTTGGTTGTTGACAAAATGCACAAACATGTCAAGTTTTGTTACACTGCCAATGACAGCATAAAAAGAAATAGGGGATAAGTTGTTTTTTTTAAATAACCTGGATGCCTGTTTCCAAAATCCAGTCAAGTACAAACGTAGAAATATACATACAGAAAAATATAGAAAGTTGTGTTCATAAGGCAGAAGTGCTTTTCTGGGGTTGTACATGTTAATGTTGAGATGATGCATAACATGAGAGTCAAAACTCAGCAGGGTTTTTTAAAACATCAACACATCAAATATGGTTACTTTTTTCTATCAGTGTCACACACTTACTGTACATAGAGTATACCTTGAAACCATATTACCAGTAATGTAAGAAAGAGGCTCTGAAAGTTGTGTATTTAGTGTAAACTGAGTGAACGTTGTGCAGAAAATCCATCGATAAATCTGAAGGTACAGGGACACTCAATAGTATAGTTCCCTATCTTCTTATCTTTGAATATCGACTGCGACTCAATTAACATTTTCACCTTGTCTGCACCAGCGGGCAGGACGTCTACAACAGTCAGTTATTTCTAATTCGGTACTCGTCTGGTTTGCTAAAAATTGAGCGCATCTTTTGAATGTTGACTGACAAAATGCAGCTGAAACAGGTCAGTGCAGACAAGGCTAGAAAAAGCTAGCAGAAAAACATACAAAGAGAACAACAACCCCCAGCAGGAGAAATTATACCGAACGAGCAAGTTTTCATTCAACACATAAAACGGAGATCATCATAAATTAATTACTTTACTTCCCGAGCATTTCAGAAGAAGTTATTTTTTCAACCCTCAGTTACATTTACTTCAATACCTATAATGATGAGTGATGACTCTGTGCATGTAACGTGACAGAACTTCACCACTTTTCACCACATTCTACAGGCTGAACCTTCAGGCAGCGATGCATTTCCTGATACAGCAGAGCGCTTCCTTCAGTTTTAGCACCTTTACACATCGTCAATCATTATTAGCTCTATGGGGTCCTCACAGCCTGAGCGGAGCTGAGACTTCCTGCAGTAGGAATGGTTCCAAGTAAATTTTCGAATTAATGGTTTTTGTTTTTATTGTCATGATTTACTGTCATGAGTCGTGTAAAGTAAAGTTGTGCTTTACTGAAATGAATAAATATTTCCAAGAGTTCCCAAGAGAGCTCTTACCAGTCATTGGGGGTGGGGGGTAGGGGGATGTTACCATGTTACCATTACCATGGAAACACCATTGAAAAGGCGCCTTCAGACTCTACAACGACAACAACTGGCTATGCTTACTGCATCTCACTGTGTGGGTTTACTAAAATCTGTGTCCTAAGATGTGCCAGACTGTACGAGATCAGTACCAATACGCGGTTCACTGCGTATAGCAGTATCACTGCCATGTAAACAGAATAACAGTATAAGCACAGTATAAGAGTAGAGGCATGTCATCAGCTTGTTTCATCCATCTGCTCCACTCTTATGTTTGGAAAATGTAGCTCTGCAAGGTTTTATTCTTTGCCAGTCAAAGACTGTGTCATTCCCGTCACCTTCATCATTTTGGTTTGTGTGTGTACACGTGATTTTTTTTTTCAATATACCTTACTCAGAAATGGCACATCATGGACAGTGTCTTCTGTCATTTCATTTCACATCCTGATTATTTTCTCTTGTGAACGTGAATTGTAGGAGCAGTCCTATCCTGACAATTTCATCTGAAATTTGTCGGCTTTTTTTTTTTTTTTTTTTAATTGTAGCAGGCTGTCTTTGGTTAACAAAGCTCTAAATCAGCTATCCATGCATGTGCTCACAGTGTAATATGTATGAAACAATCACAGATTTGATCATCTTTTTCTTGACACTGTAAAACTGCATCTCAGATGACCAAAATCGCAGCGTGTAAAGGATCCAAGTGTGAAGGGTGACAGGTGTGTGGAGGTGTGTGTGGGGTCATAGTGTTTTGGCTCATCAATGTATTTGCAGGCCCATTGTCATTTACTGTGAACAATGCCTGATGATGGTAAACCATACCAAACCATAGCTATTTAATTAATTTATGCTTAATGTGCAGAAACTAATGTCGAGCTCTGAACCATTACTTTATCTCACCCGTTTGTACACAGTTGTGCAACGATCACCTCTAGTCTGTCTCATTTGGACGTAATGCTATCATAATCCTAATGACAGCTGATGACATCTTAATGTAATTATCATCAAAACCATGTTAGAAATGTGATCATGACATTACCTCATTGTCCCAATGTCAAGAATAATTAATCATCATTTTTATATTATATACATGTTGTATGGAGACAGTTGTTCATTTGTTCTTAAACAAATGGAACCATACAGGCCAATTTGTGATCTTGTGCTACGAATTGCATCAGAAAACAACAAACAAAACTGCTGAAGGGATGAAAAACCACTCAGACAACTTTCAAACCTTCACCAGTGGGATAGAAAATGTAAAATTTGGTCTGAAGAGCTCATGTTGTAAACTGAACGGGTTATTCTGCTCAGTGGTCATGTATGGACATCTCAGTCAGCTCTGTCAGACTTTTAACGTGTGTCGACTCCTGAACTTCGGCTGAGCTTTGCTTTGAGCCAGATGCTAATCTAAGTGTATTAGCATGATTTGTGTTTGCATGTAACATTTAGGATGTATAAAAACCTGTTTACAAACAGGAGTTGATGATATGATCTGCCTGTGAGTCAACTTAATGGAAAATGAACCCCAGAAACCAGAGACTACACAGAAGGAAGCAGGCATCTTTTCAGTTGTGTTTGTGGACCTTGGTGGACATTACACAGACATATCATATGGGTTGTGCACCTTATTTGCATCTCTCGGACATCCTGCCTGCAGCAGTACCATGCACAGCAAACTTGGACCTGGTTCTGGTCTCAGCTCATCTGCTCCAGGTGGGCAGACAGCAAAAGTGCAGGAGGCAGGAACTCGTCTTGTTTGTTGACCACTTCAGTCTGACGTGATCCGTTGTAGTTGGTGCCTTCGGTTCCGACAAACAAAAAACAGACTTGGATCACTCTCATTTGATTCAAACACAAGACAGCCCTGTAAGTCCAACCAGGCTTCGTAAACAGGATTATGTAAACTGAAAAGAAATGATTTTTTCATATGACTAAAACTTCAAATTAACTACTTGACATATTAGTATTTGTTTTCACTCACTCGCAGAGACAAGGTCCATATACTGGCAGACGGCGTGAAGCAGCAGTCTCTCAAAGCTGATTCACAAACACAAACAACAGAGAGATGAGTTTCCTCTCCTCCCCTCCCTAGAAAATTGTGTACTGACCCAATTTTCTCCACGCAGATCCATTAAGATAATGAATGTTTGTGTTAAGTGCCACCTGTTTGCCACTGTTTCACATCCTGTTTTTGTTTGCTGCCCAAAAAGGTTTCATCTAATCAAATATAGATTGGCTTTCCAAGTGGGGAAACCAAATTAGGATGCATCAGTGTCAGGGTTTCAAACTTTTTGTTTGTCAAGGAGTATGGTGATAAAAGTACATTAAAACAATCCAAGGGGCTGCATTAAGTGGGTTCTGTTGTTTCAGGCATGGTTGAGAAAAGAAATATGATCCAGTAAGCTCAGTCTTTCATGCCTCTGAAGAACAAAACACTACATGGTGGTTTATAATACTCTGAGACATGATTTTACACCTTGAAATTATTATTATTATTAAATTAATGTAATGAAACTCCAATAAAAATGTGGAGCACAATCCACAATCCACTGTCACAGCAATTCCACTTTTAATTTTCAAGTGTATAACAGCTCCTGACAGCCCACAATCAGATACAACAGCTTTGTATCACTGACCTTACTGCCTATGGAAGACAAGAGAAAATAATAAAACCTTCTAAGACTTTTTTGTTAAGGAAACTGAATCCAGGGCTTTAGGGTCTTTAGGACTTTAGGACTTTAGGATCTGCCAATATATAAAGGAGGCCATATACCTGCTGGTGAGGTTGGTTGTGTAAACTGAGTGAGGTTGAGCGGTGAAGAAGCTCAGGAGGTTTTCCTCAAGTACTTCCAGAGTTCCCTGTCAGGAGAAAAAAAACCAAACGTAGAACGAGGGAAGAGAGTTCAGACGTTCGATCAATGCAACAATGACATCAGGGCTGCAACAAACCATTACTTTTATTATTGATGAATCTGCTGATTAGTTTCTCTAATCGATTGGTCATTTAGCTAATAAAATCATGAAACAGTTTCAAGGCAGAATCTTCAAAAGTCTTCTTATAAACATCCCAAAATCCAAACTTATTGAGTTTACAGTCAGAAGACGAAAGAAACCAGAAAATATGTATTCCTGAGAAGCTGAAACCAGAAAGTCCTGACATATTTTCTTATAAAAATGACTCAAAACAATTAATTAATTATCAAAATAGTTTCCGATTATTTCTCTTTCCATTGCCCAAACAATTTATTGACTGATAGTTGCAGCTCAAAGTCACATGTTTTCGTTCATGGCTTGTGGTTGAGCAAATTAGCGAGCTTCAGCAGGCGTCCTCGATGAATCGTGATTTCTTTACTGCTCAGAGATGCCTGTACATAGTTTTCCAGTATTAATAAGGATAAGGAGCTGGTGCAGTGCTTCCCACAGATTTAGATGCTATCTGTGGTCAAAATGTGGCAAACTGAGGATCCCATGTGTTGCAGAAGTTAACGGAACTGCATAAAAGAGAGTTGACAAGAGGTAGGAGTTTTGAGACTAAGTCTGAAGGTACTGTACTGCACATAGACTCTTTCCAAGCACAAAGACAAGACGACACGACACTCACCATGGGGATTTGCTTCCGTCTCAGAGTGGCTCGAAGCCTACGATCAATTCTCTGGAAGCAGTCCTGAGCAGTGAAGGCAGGATTTACTGTGAGCGAGATGAAGACGAGTGACCATCAGCCAAACCACCGTAGTTTTAACAACTGGCCTACAACCACAACACAAACAGAGAGACTCACCATTCCTCTGGTCCTTGAGGAGTCGGTTGGTGTTTTTCTTCTTTGCCCCCTCCTGCTCAAGCAGAGACAACAGCCTCTCCTGCTCCTCACCGGAGCAATTCATGAAGTCACTCCATGGCTAGAAGAACAGGACAAAAGATAAAAACAGCCAGTTTGAAAAGTAGTAATTCTTTTTTGGATGCTTTAAAAATGTGACATCATGTTTGGATCACAGGCGCAAAACAAGATGTAATGTCTCTGGTTTGTGTACAGTGTGTAGTGTTATTATGCCTGCAGGATGCTCACTACTTGAAAAACAGTGCATATATTTGAATTTGAAGCAGAAGACTGATGAACAAGCATGGCAGGAGTGAACAAAAAGTCAGCCAGCACTAAGGCAGGCCTCACATGAAAGTAGTGCTGGCCAAAATGAACTAATTTTTTCTACTTATATTTAAACTGATATTAATCAAATTTACTATGACATGTACAGGCTCCAGGAAACCCGCACTCTGCGTCTGACTTCTTAGGTCCAATTTCTTAAGGCTGAACACAGAAGTTGCTCTATCTGTGGGAGTGCTGCATAAAACTGTTAAACATTGTATTTAGCAATAAATAAGACTTTAACAGATGTGAGGATCTTTAAAGTCACGACACGTGCTTCCCTACGTGCTCAGGATAAAATATATCATAGCTGAACTCAAGGTGACAGTAAAGTCTTAGTCTTAGTTCCTGCATCCATAATGAGTGGCAGAAACGTGTAAACGTGGCTAACTTACCTCTACATAGTTTCCGTTGGGGCAGGCTTCAGTGAAGATCGATGGGATGGCTGGGTTACTGCACACCTCCAGATCATCTTTGGAGCACTCATCTCTCTCAAGAAGGTTAGCAAGAAAGCGTGCTGGTTTTCAGAGGACAGAAAGGGCATATGGTGAATTGTGACATGAGCAAAACTTCAATGACAGACTCATGAATGTAGAGGGTTAATGTTTTAGATAAAAAGAAAACTTCTCTACTGCTGGCATTGTTGTAGCAACATAGAGTTCACTCTAAATGCTCTTTTTTCCATCATTGGCGCACCGTTCTTTTGCCTGTATGAATCTACTAATGGAGGCACAAGAGACTTCCTACATAGTTCAGCCTGCAGTGGGGAACAGCATCTTTTCATCTGATCATGTGAAACAAGAGCTTACTGTTCTCCTGTCGGCGAAGACTCTTCTTGCCTTTGGCTCGGGGAGTGAGGTCAGAGTTGCGAATGGCTTGGTTGATAAAGAACTGCTTCTTTTTGGTGGGAGACACTCGCTTGGCAGGAGAGCTGGGCAGGGAGGTGCATTTACGCTCCTCTATCAGGCTGGTAAAACAGAGAACAAGTGGACAAGGTGGATTTAGCAAATTTAGTCAAACAAATCCTCAGAGGGAATCATCAGCTACTCAGATCATATTATTCTAAGTTATTTGATGCTAGTGAGATGGAGGCTACTTGTTTTGTGTACCCACTTAACATAAAGCTGTGGCATATACAGAACTCTGTCAATCTTACTTTTTTACATTTCCAAAAATGTCGAGTGAATATACAGGCATGTACATAGAAAATGGAATAATTGTGTCATATGTATAAGCAGGCAGGGTGATGCTAAGGGCACACCACAGTCATATTGGAAGAATGGTGAAAATGATTGTTGTGTGGGAATTTAAATACTTTTCAGTGATAATATTACAACATATACATTGGGTTTACTGACAAAGGTCTTTGGCTGTTTCTTTGGTTCCAAGTCCGATACATATCGGAAAAATCTATGTTTCCCAGTTGTAGTTATGAACTGGATGTTGACAGACTTGGAACAGTTTTTTCTTGTCTGAAACTGCTGTAGTGTTGCTGCCTCTGAGTTGTGTCTGCAGTATGTTTTTGCAGCAATGAGGACCATCCTGCAGCAGCTTCAGATGTAGGTCAGTGGGTGGAGTGAGAGCACCGCCTTCCTGGATTTTCTGCCAACTTGCTCAGCTGAAATGCCATTTTTAGCCTGAGCCCTGCAGGTTAGACGCAGCATTACCGCAACATAATGTGCCTGCGTTATATAGATTTGCCTTCATTAACATGATGATAACTATTTCACTCTGACATATACTTCGTCGGCAGATGAAGGCTGAAGTCCATGTTTTACAAACATTTTTAGATATGTACAACGACTTACTAACTTCTGTGATTTTACGTTTATATGTTAATAAGGAAAAAGTAAATCACTACATAACAGCATTCTTCATGAGAAAAGCCCAGGAGCGAGGATAACCGCCTCATTTGTTGGTGGAAACACCCTGCCGTATCTTAACAGAATAAGTTCATAAGCAAGAATAAGCAACCCACATATCCAGGTCAGCTAGGCAACGGCTGAAATGCTAACAGACACAGGGAATTCAACTAAGCTTCCTGTTAAAAACTGCACGTTAATCAAACTAGCTACTACGAGTTGGTCGTGTTTTGTTGATTATAAAGAGAGCGTGGAGGATTTTAGCAGCTGTTATAAAAACCCGACCACAGTTAACCAAAGCTAACTAGCTGTTTCAATTGTGGCTAACGCCAACTAGCTTGCTAGTGTAACAGACTCGTAATGCAACTCACATATAATCCTGTTCTTCATTGCTATTTGTCAGAACGACCATTGTATTCAAGTAAAACACACGAAGGGAACCAGCTGTGTGGATCTTTACTGGCTATGTTAAAAACTACAGTTGTGAAGTCCAAACAGTGAGTATTTTTGCCTGCTAGCTGCTCGACAGCGAGTCCTCCCACCACAAACAAAGAGAGGAGAAAAAGTAAGAGCGCTCACCCTGTCTGCATGTTGTTCAACAAACCAAATAATGAGCTGAAAATGCTCAAATGCTCCGTGGAGTTGGAGTGAACTGTAAAATCAAGCGATAATTATCTGTAGGTTCAGGACTAACACCTGTCATATTTCAAATTATTCTATTCATTGTTGATAAAGAAAAATGTTGATTAGCGCAGTTTCAAAAAATGCTGTTCAGAAACAAACTGGAGCAAACATAAACTATGTTTGCAATTAGAGTTGATTGTATTTATAGAGTTGTTAACAGACTACAATAACGTCCCAAAAACCATCACAAGCATGCTCAAGCAGGACCTTTGCTTTATTTGGTATCTCATGCATAACGCAAATCCAACATTCATATACAAATGCGCACAACTGCAGGTGGCATCGTTTTTCAATCTGAGTGATTCAGTTTATTAATAGACAATCTTTGGCTCACCTCCTCAGACAAAAAAATTCTGTCATGATTTCAAAATAAAGACAATGCCACCTTCCGTTATGTTTTTAATCCTGCACCTTAAAGTGGTTTCAATTTAAGTATTGTCATTAATCTGAAATAACAATGACTTTTTTCCACTCTATTGAAGGTGACTGGAGTTTGTGTGTGTGTTACCATAACAGCCAGTTTAATAGGCCTGCCACATAGTCTTCTGATTGTTCTGAGGTTTTTTCCCTGCTCCTGGAGAGAAAAAAGCAGAGGAGGTTTAGTGCAAAAAGCAAAACTCTTTTGAGCCTAAACATTTTTTATTTTAAAACACATTTTTTAGAGATGTTTGGACAATATCTGAGAAGATTCACTGAGGTGTTTTTAATCTAAATTTTAGAATGGGGAAAGAGAAGAAAACAGTAAAATTAGGAAAACATCAACCAGGCACAAGTCCGATCGTCGTGGGTGAAGTCAAGAAATCAGCTCCCAGGATGAGAATTGTGAAGTCAAAGGATAAGAATAAAGTTACAACATCTAACAGCAGATCCACCATGGACAATGCCACAACTACCTGTGAGACATCTGGAAATATTATGAGGATTTGTGTCAACTTGATGCCCATTTTGGCGTCAACCAAGGAACTTGTAGAGGAGGAGAAAGAAGAAGATATCAATTGTACAAGTGAGGAGGAACAAAAACCCACCAGCCAATATGACCCATCTGGCACCAAATTAGTGCAACAAACACTTGATACAAGTGATTCCTGTACAGGATTAAGTTTGGACGGAGCCACTGAAACCAAACAATCGCTAATTCATCATTTTGTGCTGCCACATATAACTCACTCTAAACCAATGCCTCAATACTGTGACCATCAGAAGACCAAGAGGTTCCTCACACCTCTACATCCCATCAGTTTATCTGAGCAAACGACAACCATCTCTCCAAACTCTACAACTAAAGGCTGCGGAGGCAATGCACCATTTACAGGACAAGTATCAGACATCAGGCCCTGGATAGATAACCCCTTGTTCTCAAAAAGTGTAAGTTAATCTCCAAAAACCTCTTACTAGTAATTAAACCCCAATTACTAGTAATAATATAAAGCTACTGAGAAACAGTTAGTCGTTTCCTCTTTTTCTACCTTCAATAGTTTTAACATCTTTCTAAATCTTAAAAGTCATGAGAATAGTTTGATTGATCAGAGGTTTGCAGTCCATAAAATCCATTTTGAAATTAAGTTTTGAAAGAGTAAATACAAATGACATCACTAAAGTATCAAGAATAAACTAAGTGTGACTTTAAAAAAAGTTTAAAAATAAATTTTTATCCTGTCCCCTATTAAAATGTTTTGACCTTAAAACACATTTTAAAAAGCCACTGAAACATATACACAATTAAAATTACATCAAATAACAATTGGCTTTTATTTGATAATTTACAAGGGTATAACATATTCTTTCTTAATCTTATATATTTCCACCTCTGAACCTAAACATTTAGGAATGAGTTGGGAAGGATTCTCACATTTCCTCTTTTCCTCTTTGTTCTCTGTGCAGAGATCTGCTGAGTTTCGGCTTCCTGACATCTCCTTGTCCAGTCTGGATGCTCTCCTGCAGACAGTCACAGAGAAACTGAAGAGGAAGAGGAGGGGTCACGCCGAAGAGACACAGAGACCCATCCAGTCTGATCACCCCCTCATGGCTGACAGTGAAAAATGTCAGAGAGAGAGGAGGGTGGACCTGGCCAACATGTATGTTTGGTGGCTTTGGGTACAAGTTCTGAGAATATTATTATACACTAGGCTATATAAAGGGGGATGGGAAGAACACAATGTTACTGCTTAGAAATGCCAAACAGGGATCTCTAAATAAAGTGTTACCTTTCTTTCTTTTTAACAGCGAAAAGAAACCAGAAACATCAGTGGGTGGACACAGTGTAAACAAACAAAGGAGCCTCCCTCCACTTTTTTCTGCACCTAAAACCACACTCATCCTCACTATGACGAAGAAAAACCTCCTGACTTCTGCCATGCTGCAGTGATTGAGAACAGCACACATCTCACAACATACAGCATGGTGTAAGTAAAAATGATACAGGAAACAATATATATATATATTTTTATTTTTTCGTCAGAACAAGACATTAACAACATTTTTTTCTACAGTAGTAGATATTCAGGATATAATATACATCTTATAGTAGTTGCAGACATAAACGAATGTTCAAGTAGAATTGTTCAGTTTTAATACCTTTAAAGTACATTAGGTTGTAAATGAAACACTTCTGACACTACATATTTACCGTACAATTTCTTTCATGCCTTTACTATAGTTACTACTGTAACAATTGTCTAAATATGTAACAGTGCAATACAAGATAGTAACAACCTGCTTTGGACATTCAGTCAGCTGAATTTTTTGTGATATAAATAAATACATAAATAAATAAACTGTTAATTAAAAGAAACTGAAAAATGAATTAAAAAACACTGTTGACAAAGGAATTGTTGCGCCTATTTTTATTTATTTATTAATTTATTTTTTTACAGCTTAGAGGGTATGCTACTATTAATTTGATCATTGTTCAATCTTGATTCATTATTCAATTATCTGAGTTATTGCTTTGACTGAATTTGGAGTGACTGGCATGATGCAGAGTCACACCTCATTTAAAAGCTTTTTCAAGAGTTTTATATTTTGAAAATATTAAATTCTATAACATACTATAATAATTAAATGATGAACAGATCTCTCAAGAGCTTAATTCTGGATGTCTGATTCCTCTTCATTTGTCACGTGGGAAGAAAAAAAAGATGATTGATTAAATAATCAAAACATCAGCAGATAGCAGGCAGAAATATAGCCCTCCCATCATACATACCCTTCATTTAGACAGTGACACTGTAACTGTAAAAGATCTAAGAGGTATTCAACAATGAACCTGCAGTAAGAATTCTCAACATATATGAGACACTGTACATTGAGAAAGCATTTGCAACCATGTAAATGCTTCCTGGCATATAAAATCCTTTTAATAAATACATGTAACACTACCTCAGCTACTGTTTGAGTGTCTGCAGCATTTTCCTTGTTCTGCTTTGTGTAGACCAGAGAGGAGATTGTGACAGCTCTAATGATTGAACCCTGAGGAACGCCATCCATCGTTTTTACACTGAGCCTTGCATAATATACTTTTAGGATAAATAAACAATAGCTTTGGACTAATGACATTGATACAGAAAGATAAGACAGTATAAGATTTATAAATCCAGATAACAAATCTGTTAACAGGTGAACAAGGCACCAAAGCCATTATTATGAAACAACTTTTGGTTCTTTCTTCAGAGCTGGCCTGCCATATATATTTTACTTAACTGAGTCAGTTTTACAGTGATAATTTCAAATTCCATCTTTTCCACTGCTCACTTCTTTCTGACTATCATCTTATGTTGCACTTTGAGATTTCTACCAACACTGAGCAACATTCACATGAAGAGACAGTAAAGGTTTTTGTCTATAGTTGGCCCTTTCAACCTATGTAGGTTCACAGTGCACTGTCCTTTGTCTTGCTGCCGACTATAAAAAGTGCAGAAGGATCTTTACTGGAGGTGTTTCCTCTGTGTTTGGACCTACTGGATTTACTGGATTCTCCATGACCTCCACTGTTGCTGCTGTCTGACCCACTGCTGTCCCTCTGGCTCATGTGAGGCATCTCCTGGCCCTTCTCTGGTTGAGTTAATCCGGTCATTGGTGTACTGATGTTTTTTTCTCCGTCAACTTTGCCTCCTTTAGATTTGCCCTTACTAGTTTTAGAATTTTTTGATTTACCTTCTTTCTGTTTGCCGTCAGATGATTTTGAACACTGCTGTGGACTCTTGCTTCGTTGACAGGATGTGATTGGCAGTTCTGGTTGGAGGGTGGGAGGGTAAATCCTGGGAGGCAGTGCAGCTAGGTCGGTTTGAACTGTCCCATTGCCAATGACCACATCTGTGAGTTGGTCATCATCAGTCTGCTCTTTGGCAAAGTTGACAAACACCTAGAGAAAAGGAACCAGCTATGGTGTCACACAGTTAATTTATTATGGAATGGTCAGCTCTCAAGCTAATGATAGTCAGCTACCCAGTTACATTCTTGATGTTCACACACCTTAGCATGCATGCTAAGTGACATATCAATTACAAGCATGGAGGTGGCATTAGTGCCGAAGATAATCTTCAGGTGAATCAAGATGGTTTGTCTAAAACTAAAACGAAAGTTGTTTGAGAGATGACACTATGTTTGTTTCCAAATCCCCCATTACATCTCATACATTCTCACGTATTGGAAGAAAAACACTGTCCGAGCTGGATGACTTAACACATTACATATTTCGTTAATTCTGAATTGGACAACCAAACCCAAAACGTTTTCACATCGTCCTCACCTGGTCCAGGGTGGTCTGTGAAACAGAGAAGTCGATGATGCCCAACTCCTCATAGTTGTTGCCCAACACATCGAAGACACGAGCCAGGCAGCAGGCGTGTGATGGCAGCTGGTACTGCAGCACGTTGAGGTGATGCTCTTTCAGCTCGATGCACGGAAAAGAATTCTTCATGTAGACACTGACGGGACACAAATCTGGGTTGGATTTAGTGTCTGCCAGACGAAGGATGATGGTGTAGCCATCACCAAACCTGAAAGTTGAAGGATGGTGAATAGTAATATTAAAGACTTTATATGTAATGTTACATCAATATAGTTCAATGGGATTTAAGTTGGTGCAGCTCTAAAAATTAATAAGTAATTAAATAGTCCTAAATAATCATATGCCAGTCCTGAATTACATGTAAATGGATATAAGCAAACCCAAAGACTGCTTCCTGATTTGATAAGTTGAGCCCTGCTGAGGTGAAGTGATCTCTGCGTTTATATTTCTGTGCAGTTTCTTGTTACAGTAGAGCAGCTGACTTAGTCACTTGATGAGGCTGTTCAGGGTTGAACTTGGGATCTAGACGAGCTGTCATTCTGTGTATTTATTGATTAGTGATTTCCCTAATTTCAGAATTGTGGGAACCCTCACCATAGCAGACAACTCATGACCATAAACCTCATCAAGTGACTCAGTCAGCTGCTTTACTGGGACAAGAAACTCCACAGAAACACAGAGAAGGTCCTTTGAAAATATATTCAACTCAGTGGGGGTCAACTTATCAAATCAGGAAGCAAACTTTTGCTGTAACGCCTCTAAAAACCACAGCATAGTTTTAGTAAAGGATACAGCCAGGGACAGGTGAAACAATGTCAGGAAGAGAGGCTTGATACAAAAACAGCATAAACATTTATCCACTGACTGATAAACTGTATTCTGGGTTTGACTTGCATTGTTGAAATTAGACAGGATAGACAATATTTGCTTACCTATTCTTCAGGTGTTGTACAGAACCCAGACACTGGAACCTGCCATTTACCATGATTGCCATTCTGGTGCAGAGAGCCTCACATTCCTCCATACTGACCATACACAGGAGTAATTAGAAATTAGACATCGAAGCAACATTCAGCCTTAAAGTGGAAAAGAGATTACTTGCTGTGCCATGCTCATAGCAACTGATTGTATTTAAAATCACTCTGCATCATGTTTGTGATAATTTAGTGTGAATCTCCTCCTACCTGTGGGAAGTGAGAACTACAGCTCTCCCCTCTTTAGTGACGCTCAGGATACAGTTCCACAAAAATCTTTTAGCTTTTGGGTCCATACCAGTGGTGGGCTCATCCTGACACGGGTTAAAGAAATCAAAGCATGAGAGAAACATCAGGTAAGATACAAGTTGAAAGTTATTCTATGATTTTATTGTGCAGGAATGTTTAATGTAAGGTTTGTAGTACATATTTATGTGATTTTGTGGTTCTTAAGTAAGCGTGCAACTTGAATTGAGGTTAATTCTCTGTCTTGATCGTAGAAGTTGCTCTTCAGCTGTTTTCTGAGCTAGTTTGATCCTCACCAGGAATATAACAGGTGGAGCCCCAATCAGGGAGATAGCAGTGGAGAGTTTCCTCTTGTTGCCCCCACTGTAGCCTCCGGCCTCCCGTTCAGCGTACTGTGTCAACCCCAGTTTGTTTACCCCCCACTGCGCCACCTAGAGGACAACAGGGAGGCCATGTCACTGTGATAGCCTGCATCTTAACAACAACTGTCCACCTGGGTGCTCCAAAACCCAGCAAACAGTTCATTTAAGAGAGTGATGCTTGTCCTTAATGCTGCAGCTGAAGTGACTTTAATATTTCAGTTTACAGGGTGAACTGTTCCTTTAAGGCACCTTGGCTACAGAGTCCTCTTGAACCCCCCGCAGGCGGGCGTACAGCTCCAGATGTTCCCGGCCTGTTAGCAGGTCACTGATGGCGTCAAACTGTGGACAGTAACCCATCAGCTGGTGTACTTGCTCCATCTCTGCCAGCACACTGAAAACCACATAAACAATTATTTAACACTACTGACACTGATGATGGTACTACTAAGATTACGGCTTATGGTATTACTGCCGCCACTGCAACTACTACTACTTTTGTTGTACTGGTATAACTGTTATGGATACTGTTGGATAACTGGGTGGTGGAGACCATTTGTACCTGTAGTGGTTGAGGAAAGCCTCTCCATACGTGATAGGTGTGTCTCCGGTCAGCATGCGAAATGTCGAGGTCTTCCCTGCTCCGTTCACCCCCAGCAGGCCGAAACACTGGAGGACAGACACAACAACAAAAAGTTACAAATGTATGCAAAAGTTTGGGTGTTCTTTGGGCACATCACATATGATGTTGATTTTTTAAAGTGAAAAGTAAATACAATATTTTAAATTAATACAAATCAAACTAGGGATCTCCTGCTTGGGGTGTATGCAATGACACTGTGACATCTGTCTTTACATACTATATAATATGTAAATCTCTCACCTCACCACGTGGAATCCCTAGGCAGAGACGATCCACTGCTGGCTTCCTGCCTGCTTTGTAAACCTGAAAAACACAAAGAACAGTGCAGAGATCAGCTACTCTGGTGTGTAGGTTCGGTGATGCAGATTTATCAGGGATTGTGCTCTTCACTGTACTTGAAGTTAATGAAAAATACAGAAACAAACACTTTTTACAAACAGTCCTCAAATGTGTTAAAGAAACTGGCAGCAAAGAACAATTTTTGGTTGCTTTCTACACCATCTATCTAGACTTCAAGGGTAACAACAAAGTGACATAATGACATATTTTATTTCAATGACCTTTTCCTTTTATGGTTCAAGGAAACTTAATATGTGAGTAGACATACTGTATAACTTACAGGCACAGGGATGTGACTTGTGACTCATATTATGAGACCATGAAATTCTGAGAGTGATTCTATAATATTGCAATACATGCAGTGTAACAGTACAGCTTGATAGTCCAATGCTACTTGTATTAAACTTACATAGAGACATACACAGTTGTAGTTACTATTTAGGCTTGCATGCCAGTTTTACCTTGCTCAGGTCTGTCATGGTGAGGATGTCTGATTGGGCTTTGCCACTTTTGACTCTTTCTCTCTCCTTGGCAACATCCTCATCTTCTGGACCAAGAGGAGGCATCTCAGGCTCAGGCCACCATGGCCTGAACACAGAGACACATGAACAGAGAATTGCCACTCCAGTTTATTAACTGCTGTAACTGTGGAAGCAATCTGAGCTTAAACTATTTTAGCACAACAATCACAATCATTACTGAGGAAGTGAAAGGTCAAAGCAACTGTGCCAAGACAATATTCATGATGCAGCAGTGATCAAAAAAGACATCTATGGAGACAGGAGTGGTTTGAATCGTACCTGAATCGAATGAAAAACTTGTACTGCAGCAGTATGGTGAAGATGAAGAAGATAATACCCTCAGCTGCCATCGCAAACAAATTCTTTCCTACAAAATCCCACTGGAGAGGATGCAGAGTCTGCTTGGTGCCTGGAAAAGGAAGAAACACACAAAGACTTTCCTGGAAAATCTTAACATATCTTTAGTTGGCACTATCACCACCATATTGTACACTAAGCTACAAAATGTATTTTAATGCCGTTTAATGACAACCTTATATTTTTGGGGTTTTAAATAGCAAACAGAGTGTATGTGGGAGATATAGAGCAGAAATAGTTTCATACCCAGTCTCTGAAAGGCGTCTGCCATGGCCTGATTTTTGGCCATGTCGATGAGTCCTCGTCCCAGACAGAAATGAGGGAAGATGAGGAAGACCTTCTTCAGGATCCGGTTAACCGCATTCAGATGCTTGGAAAGATTGTAGAATATGTTTGTTTTTTAATAGTATCATGTAGAGATTACTGCTCCATATATCTAGGTTTCTGGATTTCAAACAATCAACTGGTGTAGGCAGTGTTGCAGTAATACAGCTCCCGTATAGCTTTATGTTTCTGCATATCTTAGCTTTATGTGCTTATTACAATGATAGCCAAGAGAATAAAGGTCTTTAACTTATTAGCTCATGTTACATTACACGCTATCCCCTCTTTGTCCAGACTGGTACAGTGTGTACCTCATCCACAAACAGCTCCAGGACAAAGGTGGCAATGCTGCCGTTGATTCCAATGAAGAGGTTGATGGAAGTAAGAACCACATAAGCTGTGCTCGGGACAGTGAACACAAACGATGCTGGGTACATGAGAGGGGTGATGGACCACCTATAAAGGTTGACAAGATTATGCAATAAGTACAGAAAGACAGAAAGTGTGTTATAGACAATGATTTGAGTGGGACAATAAAGACTTTGTCTATAGAAAGACACATAAAGCTGAGAAAATCATGTTTTAACAACTTGAAATAATATAGAAGTCATGTAAACTTTTATCACTTGCTTAAGGGTTTATATAACTGCCTAACTGAAATTATCCTATGTCTAATGGGATAATTTAAAGAATACGTGTTTGCCCTTGTAGTTATGTACAGAGCAAAACAATGGACTAAGAAAGAGGGATCAAAATTCTGTCAACCTGATGTCTCAAATAGGAAATCCCCAGGCTCTAAAATTACTTGCAGTCCAATGCAACATGCTGCTAAAAGTTATGAATGAATGAATGAATGAGAGAACTTGATTAAAAGATTGAGACAAAGAGATCGAAAGAAAACATGGACTGAAGTCAGTGGCGTGTGTTAATGTACCCATAGAGGAGGAGCAGCAGAATGAGAGCAGGCAGGTTTGTCTCTGACACGTACGACTGCTGCTGGAAACCGATGAAAATCAGCACCACCATGGTGGCTGGCACGGTGTAGTTTAACTGAAAACAAATTTTAACATTAACAAGAGCAAGTATTTGTTGTATTATTTTCATAGAGAAACATCTAAAGTAGATTACTATCTGGAGAACTGGGGAGAACTCTGGAACTGGTCACATGTAGGCATTATAGCATCACTAACAGTTTTCATCTTTTACAATATAAGCACTGGTCTCTCCTCAGCTGTAATACCATATGTTTCAAAAATTAATAATAATATATTTACTTCACATTTTAGTAAAGTGAACAGATATTTTGTATATTTTTTTATGTGAGAGTGTTGTCGCATTGTGAATGTCTCACAGCATGACTTTTGGGACTGGTGGCTAACTTTCTCTGCAGCACTGACCATGTCCCAGGTGAAGTTGGCCAGCCAGTAGAGGACTGGTTTGACACCACTGACAAACTGAAGGTGTTTGGCTTTGCTGACTCGCTCCTCGATCAGAAAAAGGATGAAGCTGGCTGGTACGAAGGACATGGCAAAGATCACGCAGATGGAAACCAAAACATCCACTGATGTGGCCATCCTGAAAGAGTGATACAGACTCAGTTACACAAATAAAACAAACACACTTCTTTTGTGTAACAGCTCAAGGGTTGTTCTGAAAAACTGAATAATTCTCAAATCAGACACTTAAAACTTCCTTTCGACAGATAACAAGTGGGAGTGACTTCGCATCCACCAATATCAACATAATTCAGCATCTTACATTGCCATTTCGGTGAGTTGCTCCTTGGTGAGGTTGAGTGGGTGGTTGTAGGCAGTGATACCGTGTTTCCTCCGCTCTGGACCTGGTGGCAGACTCGATCTCAGCAGGCCATTGTTCATCACATTGACAAATGACACCATGGCATGCCACCCTTTGTTGTTGTACCACACCTGAGTGCAGCAAGCAGAAATAAACACTTCTCACTTTAAATTTTGTAATTTCATCCTTATCTGGGTTAAAGTGTTCTATGGTCAATTTGTCTGTTAAAGACTTGCATCAGACAACGAAGAGGCAAGTTAAATATGCAGACACATATTTACCTTGACTGTGTTTTCACTATTTTGTCCTCCAAGAAAATCTGGTAGCCGGTTAAGAAGATGGCTCAGTGAACTGTTCTGTGATGAATCAACAGACATCACAAACATTAAGGGCATTCAGTAAGACCGCAGGTTCAGTTAAACAAACCTGAGACTTTACTGTACCTGTGGAACTCTGTAACGAGTTCTGATTGCCATGACCGAGTCTTGAACATGATGGACCTGAGATAAAGCTGGGGTGGCACTGCCCCCGAGGGAGAAGCCTCCGTATCTGCAACACAGAAATTAAACTTCCAATGATTTTTGGAAAAGTATTAAGCATCACAGTATGAAACAAACTTTAGAGGAGTTTAAGAGGCTCTGTTGACTATATGGCTAGTAGACAATGCAGACAATGTGCTTGCACCCAAGAGTTGTTTTTTTTCCCCCAGTAGCTTACCTGAACTCATTCACCCACTTCTTGGTTTTTAGGCTGTAATTGGCACAGGGGGAAAGAGTGAATTAAAACATCTAAAGGAATCATGAACAGTTAATACAGGGAGACTGAGATGTTAGAATTAAGCCTGTGCAGTAATCACAATAATAACCTACACTACAGAGTAAAGTTTACAAAAGTACAGTAAATGGTATACCAAAAAGTATGTTTAATGTACCTTTTCTTGAGGATCTGAGGGTAGGTTTTCACAAGGTAATCAGAAATGTTATAACTTGTCAGATTTTGCAGTATGTCTCCAGTCAGTCTCTTAATCTGAAAAATAACAAATTGAAAAATCTCAATTTAAAGGTAGCAAGGCCAAATACAGACAACCTTCACACAAACATTTATGGAAATGTCACCACACTGACCTGTGGAGGCGGCAGCCCACCAGCACCCTGCGGGCAGTCGGGGAGCATCCGCCGGACGTCGTCTGTACTACACTGACATTCAGGGGAGGGTCTGTCTCTGCTCCAGTTGCCTCTGCTGAACATCTGCCAGGTGGAGTAGGAAACCTGCTGCCGCATGAACAGACCCCCTCGCTCACCTTTACACTGAGGACTCCTGCAGGGAGAACCGGAAGGAAAATAGAGTGAGCCTGTTTTTTTGTTTTTAACATGGAAATACTACCTGAATATCCAGTATTAAAAATAGAGTACATCAAACCACTGGAAAATTTGCAAGAATTAAGATTTTTTTAAAGCCAGCGGGCAGAGAAAAGTTTACATCTTATATTGACTGAAAAACAGTGAAAGTAATAATTTACGAATTACAATCCAATCAAATAACTATATTTGTGAAGATTCCTGGAAGAAGTAAATAATTTTCTATCATAGGCAATAATCCCTAAATCCCTAAAGGAAGTAGTATTGTGTTTGCAATGTTTCAGGATTAAATATCAATGTAGTACTTCAGTTAAACCTCTAATGATTTAACATGCCAGTATTGTTCTAAAGTCCATGTCACTGACACTTGACTTCATAAATTATTTTAAATAGTTTCAATACTTTATTTTCATTAATTTTTTTTTTTTTTTACAAAGTTAAATCTAATATTGTGTATATGATTCTTTTTTCATTAATGTGATGTGTGATGTCTGATGGTGTCTGCCATGCAAGCTAAAGAGAAATTTCTATTTTTGTGCAAAGCTAGAAAATAAAATTTTATTTTTTCCATCCTGTTGTCTTTACTAGTGTTTCTACCTCTACTGATGCCACTGAGACACATTCTTGTGTTTACAGCAATTGTCTTACATGCTGTTGTCCTCTTTCTCCATGCACTTGGTACCAAAACCTGGCTGGTCCAGCAAAGCTTCCAGCAACTTCTCCATGGCTGGGTTCCCAGGGGCATCATTACTGTAAGTATTAAATCAGAGGTGAAGGAGATCGACAGCACAATGTGCAAGAGATGAAAACAACCAGAAAGACAAGAATTACACCGTCAGTTATTAGCTAGTTACCGCTGAAAGAGTGAACTAAGGTAGTGGATATTTGAACGCAGGCCAACCTGAAGAAGGTGTACTGTTGTCCGTACATCCAGGGCTGCAGCTGCAAAGCGGGATACTTCCCAAATGGAGGTGCGATGAGGCTGAAGAGAAGGGCGACCAGGACGAACACAGCAGGCAGAACTATCTGAAATGTGAAGCAACCTTCAGCTCAGTGACTTTGCAAGATCAACTTGAATAGAAAATATATCTAGTAATGACTTATAGTTAGCTCCCCAGTAAAAATAAACAAAGATAACATTATTAGTCAACGAAGATCCAAACAACTCATTAATTAACTAAGTTAGGGGACAGTTCTCATGTTAGCCATAAAGCTTTTGCTGGCAGATGACTTCTTTATCTCGCTGCTTTTTTGTCATCACCTGAGCGAAGAGGCCCCTGCGGCTCCTCCGAGCGTAAAGCCAGCGTTTAATGAACAAAGCCCTGAGCTGCTGCCACATCAGCCACCAGCCGGTCAGGGGAATCCCACCTCGGCCATCTCCACTGAGCAGGTCTGTCTCCTGTGGTTCTATAAACACAAAACAGGGTGAGAACACTGATACAAATCACCCAACATGAATAAAACAAAGACCCCTGTCAGTTCCCTCCACCTTTAATACAATGGCGACACCTCTCAGTCAACGGCAAGTGTAAACTAGAGAAGAAAAATTACTTAAATTTTATTGTGTTTCTACTTCATAATTTTTCATCTATCAACAGATGTGTAGGAGATTCACTAATGCAATGGAGTAGGTTTGGTGTGTGGTGGTAAAGCAAACCCAGTGCAAAAAACACTGTGGGAATGTCATCTTTCATGAACCAATAATTAATTAAATCCTCTTATAGGTAATGATAGAGAGAGTGAAGATGTATTTTCAAAATGCTTCGTATCTAGTCTTGGTAAAAAGAAAAAAAAAATTAGATCCAATGATGATTTTCAGTGAATGATGGTCTGACCTTTCTTACGAAGCCTTTTCCTTCCTGGCAGCAGTATGGAAACAGTCACAATTGGAGACAAAATGGTAGACTTATTGTACAAAATCAACTGTATGTTTCTCTGAGTGTTGGTGTGTACCTGTCGGTGGTTCTTCAGCATGTTTTCTCTCAGCGCTCTGGCCTGCTGATGGCTGCAGACTGTGGGGGGATTCAGCCTGCAGCTCAGGTTCGGCATCCACGTTGGTTTCCTCCGCCACTCGCAGAAAGATCTGGAAATGCACAGAATGGACATAGACATGTTTATAATTATGGATAAAAACAATAAGGTATCCAGTGTAAAAAGTGCAATTCATCACTAGTAGGTGGGGGACAGGGTAACTGTACAACTACTTTCAGCATGTTCATGTTGAAGCTACTGCTGTATTTCTTGCCAGGTTTAGAAACATAAGATTTTTACTTTTTTAAGAGTTGCACTGGAAATTGCCTTTATGTTCTGACAGCTGAAGCTGCAGACAGCAGATGGCAGTAAAGAGAATCAGATAACCTCTATGCAGAGGTCAGAGGAGCAGAGAGCAAGTGGCTTATTCACACTGAGCAAACGTATGAGGCTCCATAAATCCACTATCAGTGTTAATCTAATGCTAAAGTTAAGTTTTTGGCTAGTAGATGCAGTAGAAGTGACATATTTATTCATCCATCAATCGAAGTACAAATGTTCTACCTCCTCCAGCGTGCTGTCTGAGAGGCCATAGCTGCTGATGCCCAGTTCAGTGAGCCTCTGATCCAGTTCAGACAGAAAGATGGCCAGGCTGCTGTTCTTGGCAGCCACCTGAGGCAGGTTGATCACCACTTCACGCCCTGACTCCTCCACCAGCCTCGCACCTGGTATGTGGTGCTGTGCGAGGGAGAGCAATGCTGCCACATCTGAATTGAACATGGAGAAGAAAGTGAATTAATGTAAGTTGCTCATGATCCCATTGATGTTTGATTATAAAACTTAACTGGTGTTTGTAGAAAGTGACTGCCTACTGAACTACCTACAGTTATTAAACACTCACATGAGCTGCTCTCCTCACTCCCCAGCCCGCTGTCTTCGCTCATGGATGAGTCGCTGTTCTGAAACAGAGTTAACAACATTTACAGAGGAGACTATGGGGACAAACATGATGGTGTCACATGAATTACTAGAGCCAAAAAATGGTGCATTGTCCATGAAGGTGGATAGTGGTGATTTCTTTCGCTCATGCATTGTTGTTACTGTGTTTGGATGATGCATGTAACAAAAGGTGAGCAAAGCACTGTTGAAAAATAAGAAAGGATGCACACTTTCATTTTATTTGATAATTTAGGGCTGTAAAACAATATCAATCTAAAATATCTGGTTTTTCCTGGATAATTAAAATAATATAAAAAAAGTATCAGACCTTGAGAGGAGGCAGCTTATTGGTGTTGGTACTGGTACTGGTGCAGATACTGGTACTGCTGGGAATACTGGAGTCCAATCCCTCCCTTTTCACAACAGTGAGGTAATAACCAGATCCTAGCTGGGATTTCAGGAAGAGTGGTGAGCCACAGCAGCAGAGCTTCCCCTGAGAGATGATGGCAATCCGGTCACCTAACAGCTCCGCCTCATCCATGTAATGCGTGGACAAGATGATAGTCCGATCTGATGGAGAGAACAGCAGAGAAGCATGTCTTGTCATTTTTGTACTGACTCCTGTTTTGCTTGTCATCTTTGAGGGTTTATTTTTCAGGATGATTAACTGTTTAATGGTATAATACAGGAAAACAATGCACCCAGAACAAATAAAACTGAAGCTTTTGCATTTGCAGGTGACAGCGGTGAAAAAAGGTGAAAGGAATGAAAGGGCCCATTTATCAAAAGAGTAAACTTACTAACTTACTAAATACTGATCAGTCCTGGGATATTTTGTAATCACTCCATTCAAGTAAAAAACTGTTTCCTCCCCAGAACAGACCAGCATTACATCCACACACTGCAGCTGCTCTAAGCCATACAATTTCTTCTTCTTGTTTATATATTTTTGTTCTCTAGCACCTTCCAGCATCCTGTTGACACCACACTCTTGAAAAAGTTTTTCATTTCTCATTTGCATAGCAGACCTTTGCGGTATTTGAGCAGTAAATCCCAGATTCCTCTGCGGGAGTAAGGATCAACCCCAGCTGTAGGTTCATCCAGAACAACCACCTTAGATCCCCCAACAAATGCTATCGCCACAGACAGCTTCCTCTGCATGCCACCTGACAGAAAAACAAAGGGAGGATTTTAAGTTTGGAATAGAAAAAAAATGTCATCAAAAAATATTTGACGAACCCTTTCACACTAATATAATTTCACATAAAACAATGGAGTTTACCAGAGAGGTTTTTGGTCTGTTCATGCCGTTTATGCAGCAGACCGACGTCGTCCAGCAGAGTGTCCAACTCAGCTTTGACCTCTGCTTCTGACAAACCCTTCAGACACCCATAAAACCAAACATGCTCCTCCACTGTTAGTCTGAGAGAGAGAGAGAGACACAGGCACGCACTATGAAAACATGAAAACTGTTGTTTATTTCAAAAATAATGCGACTAATGTGTCTCATTTCAGAAAACTCAAGGACAGAGCAGACATGGGAGAGTTGAATCTTACATGTCAAACAGAACGTTGTGTTGTGGACAAACTCCCAACATCCTTCGGATGATGTCCATGTCGTGACGAATGTCCATCCCCTTGATGTACACGGTCCCAGAGGTAGGTGGGAACAGACCTGTCAGAACAGATCTGACAAACAGAAATAAAAAAAATCACTAATTTCTTTGTGCTGGTGCACCTTCCATGTTAAATTACACCAAAGTGGCATCTTATACATACTTATAGAACCCTTACACAGTGGATAAGGCTTTATTTGCCTTATTTAAGGTTTTATTTTTGTTTTCTTCTGTAATCTCTTTCTTTTTCTCTCCTGTGTGCTCATTGCTCTAACACTAAGAACTAGTGATTCTTTTGGGCCAGCCACTTTCACTCAACCAAGATAAGAGAGTGATAATGGAAGGCAACAGTGCTGAGAGTCATCTTCTTTCAGTCTTTAGCTGTACTCACATGGTGGTGGTTTTGCCAGCACCATTGTGGCCAAGGAAAGACGTGATCTGCCCTTCGTAGAACTTCAGGTTGAGGTGGTTGACAGCCAGTTTGGCTCCCTTCTTGTAGATTTTTACAAGGTTTCTGATGCTCACACCCAGGATAAAGTTTGTGGGTTCTGGTTCAATGCAATCTGATGACAGACACAAATACAATTTTTAATATATATGCTTAAGAGAACAATACATAATGATTTTAGTCTAGTGTAAACATTGAGTACCAATTCTGTTCTCATAATTTCTCTATAATCAGCAATAAAGAAGCCATCAGCCAAATGGTCACAATATGTTTTTATGTACTGAGAACACAATGTGATTCCAAACAGCTAGAGAAAAGAACTCCAACATGAAAAGGATTATGGGTGGCATGCATCAGATACAACTCTGTCAACAGAAATATGTGAAGTCTGGACTGATGCTCATATTCAGATTCAGTCACTCTGTTCTTAAACTGGTAGTTAATAGGCTTATTGTCTCAGCTCATTAACTTGATGCGTAGTTTATGGGCTTACGATTAGAAAACTATGAGTAGCAGAGGAGAAGACAGTAGAAGTCTCCAGTCTGCCACCAAAATCTGTAAGTGGACAGGATATGTTAGTTAAAGCCTGTCTGATAAATAAGCTACTTAGCAGCCATGTGACTTCTGTTCACAAACTAATGGCTGCTTGTAAATAAATGGTTCCAGCATGGATTAGACAAGGAAAGCAGAAGCTGAGAAAAGACAGAGAAATGAGTGCTGATGAGCATCCATTTCTGGAGTATTGTACCTTCATCTTGCTCTGTAGGTGCTGATGGGATGGGCATGCCTGCCTCCAGGGGAACTCCACTCCAGTAATTGATCTGGAAGATGAAATACCAAGGCCTGGGGATCCCATATTCACCTGGTGTAAATACACACAAATGTTAACATTTAGATAAGGGGAAATGTATTTTCTAAACTGTGTCTAACTAGTTTGTTAGAACTTTCAGATGTAAATTTATTTTCTTTTTAGATTAATAAAATTTAAATAAAATAAAATTTCCCCTTTTTACACTGTACTTGTGTCCTGTCATATTGTGATGTCTTGGATAATGGATGGATTAAATTTAAATGTGTTACATTAAAATCATGCTCACTCAAACTGTAGACTTAGAAGTTGAATAAAAATCTTTGCAGTTTACACAAAAGGGAAACTGGCACCTTAACAGTCACTGTAACTCAACAGGAAACAATTATACACTATACTTTTGGAGACCTATACTGGAGGAAGAAACATTAAAGTCAATATATTTCCTTTTTTTCCTATACAATTTTGGAAGCTTTAATCCAATGTGAAGACACTCCACATTTTTGTTGAGCAAGATTAAATTCAGAAGAAAGTAGGCAGTCGTACCAGGGAACACAGCTTCGATGTACCAGGCTGCAGTGGCATAGAGGAAGGCGTCCACGTAAAGCATGATTATCGAGATGGTGAAGCTGTAAGAGTCTCCTTCCATAGGGCTGGAGTGCAGGTTGTACCACTGGATTCCCACACCTTGCTCCTCATACTGAGAGAAATACTCACAGCCGAACCCAAATGCCACAGGAGAGAGAAAACTCTGGAGGAGAGAGGAGTAAACTACTTTTTTTTTTTTTTTTTTTAAATCAAGGCGACTTGCTGACTTGCTGTGATAATGGCCAGCACAAAAGCCCACATTTTTAACTTGAAAACACGCAGAACAATGAATGACACATTTTTGATTCAATATATATATGTATAGTATATTATCTATACATACATACATAGATAATAAATATTTCACTCACAGCAAGGACTCTGTGTGTGGTGTTGAGGTGGTCTCTCCAGGCAACACACAGTACATAGGGCAGGTACAGGACAAAGTATATGAGCCCCCCACAGGCTGCAGCCAGATTGGCTTTGGAGAAAAAGGTACTGACGAGGAAACATTGCATGATGGTGGCGGTGGCAAATGCCATGAGGAAGAAAAAGACGACGGCCGGGTCGCTGTATGGCAAGATGTCTCCCCACTGGAAAGAAATAAGACAAGAAGTAAGATTAGAGGGATTTAACATTGAGTGTAGGAGTCTCTCCTCTCAACATCAGCTACAGTATTTCAAGAAGCAATAAAACACCTGAATACCTATCCACTTTCTACATCTTTTAAAATCTGACCTGCTACTACTTTAAGAAATCTGACAACAGACAGTTGATATTTCTAATTTACAGTGACGTTCACATTTCTGTTTGTGGTCATGCCCAACCTGCCGTCTAGCATGTAGTGTATATTTATTTGTCCTTTAATGTATGTGCTGCAGAACGAGAAGTCGTCTTTCCTTGAGCAGAGCAATAAGAAGTGCTGCAGAGAGCAGGAAAGGAACCACACTGCTGATGAACCAACTGAGCCACAGCGTTCCTGTTCCCAGACCCATAATCCTCATGGTTTCCTTCAGCCTTGCCTCCTTCTCGTACACCATGCCTTTGATGATCATGGCAACCGTATAGATCCAGGCTAATGTCATGAAGAGCGGGAGGGAGCGGTTTAGCACTCGTAAGAAACTGTGAACGAGCAGGGCAGACAGAAGAAATCACAATTAAAGTTTTGATTTACTTACTAATGCAAAATGATGATGCAGAGGAAACTAAAATAAAAAGATTGAATCATTTTATTTCTCTTAAATGAAGAATAATAATAATGAATAATATTATTGTAGAATAATATTTATTGTAACTTTGTCAACTTTAAACTATTAAAGGACCCAGTAAGATCCCTGTTGAACTACTTACCTTAAGTCAGAGGTGCATATGGGAGATTATGTTCCCACACTCCCAGTGAAAATGTGTGCACACAAAACATCTACATCCTATGACTTACACGTCATCCACATAACAGGGGTAGGGCATCTGCTGGATATAGATGCCTGTTGTCTGTTGAACTCCGGTCAGGACTTGGATCACAGCTCTTTCAACCAGGTCCTGGATATACACAAAGCCTCCCCAAATATAGCGCATGTCATTAAATGGGTCAGCTGCTGGACCGGGATCCCAGAACCTAATGAAAAAATAATGACAAAAAGAAGGTCCAACATCATGTGCTGGAGAAAGTCAACACTAACAAGAACAAAATTGTTGTTGCAAGGTGAAAAATAAAAGCTTGGGAGTGTTTGGATGCTTTCTCAGTACCTGTCCTTGATCTTGTTTGTCCGGGTCACATCATCAATGTCCATTCGGATCTTGTAGGTAACGTGGGGCGGCAGCTCAGGAGATGAAGCGTTGGGTAACAGGAAAACCACACCGGCCCAAAACTGCCTGTCCTCAAGAAGTTCCAACGCTCTGTCAATCAATTGACCCTCTGTCTCCAAACCTTCCAGTTTGTTCAGAGAGAAACACTGCAGCAGAGGAGAGAAAATACAAAAGAAATTGATGGTGGCAAAACTGTACGATGAAACATGATTTTGGTTTCTCATCTTCACTTCTTTACTACCCCACTAGTTTGCAAAATGAAAACAAAAAAGAAAATAGGGGGAAAGAACCTCAGTGACTTGTGCGAGAGTGGTGATGGTGTGGTTGATGTTGTTGTAGATGTCCAGCCAGGTAGGTGGTGTTCCAGGATTCCTAGGGGCATCTGGTGAGGGTGTGGACAGGAAACGAGCGATCCGTTGGGCCGTCCAAGAAGTGTTCTCTAAACGCAGGTTAACCAGTACTGCAACCTGTGGCCGCCTCAGTAAATCCTGTCATATGCACATTGACAAACTGTATAAAAAAGGTCTTTTAACAGAAAAGATGCCCTAACAGATCAATCTTCCTTTCAGTCAGACCTGCAGCAACTGTATCTCCACGCTGCTCTCCATGTAGTTCTTGATGCGTGGTCCCACCTCCAACCAGGCTTCATTCAGCTCCTGCAGAATCTGCAGATCCTCAAAGGTTTTGTTCACCTTCAGCAGACACAACTTGTAGTTAGCTTAAATGGATGTATTTACTTGTAAGGTCTTGAGTTATTTGTAAGATAAGTCACCTGTAAGATAAAGGGTGACACTTTATGAATCATGAACTGATACAACTGCCTGTAACTAGTGATATTCATTGGTTTTGGCAAGAAACGCTTTAATGGTAAGGAGGCCTTCTTTGGGTACATAAAATGACAGCAGTGAAACATGTCTTCCACATTAACAGTTCCCGTATAGATTATGATTTCCATCAGTTATATTCTTACAATCCTTTCTACAAAGCTGGTGATCAATCTTGATGATAGCTTTTAATGGGATGTGTGACAATCTAACCACTAACTGTAACTCTCTCTTGTTCTACCTCTTTCATGGCTCGTCGTACTGCGGGAGTGTCTGGTGTGTACAGCAGTTTTCCAGTGAAGAGAGGTTTGATTCCTCGCCATACAATGTGAGACAGAGGGTTGGACTCCAGACCCTGGATCAAACTTTTACAGAACGGAGCTGCATGGGAGAAAATAACGGAGCACACGCGACAAATGTTAATGATCACACCTGGTTATACAATAGATTAGAAACAGTGCACACAGCACACCAGTAACACAGCTGGAATTTGATGCTCAGTGATGTTGGGCTAATTCCTGTTGTTACTGAGTGTAAAGTTTACAAAGATGTGTAACTGTGTGACAGTTATTTCTATTACTTATTCTATATTCTTAAAACATGTAAATCAACTGATACATTTAGAAGAGCACAAGCCAGATTTTATTTCTATATTGCAAATAATTATCTCTAAAATTGTTACACAGGAAATTGTGTGTAACTTCAGAAAACAAACTTGTCAAATATGAGCAAAGATTATACCGAAACAAACTTAGATCTGCAAAGCATCTTACTAGTGTTGTTGTCACGGTCCAGGTCGGTGTCCTCAATGCCGCTTTTGCCCAAAAAGGACTTGATGTCATTGTCTTCATACCAGTTGAGTGACGGGATGTGTTCGCCGCCAACCTCAGGGTGCCCGCACATGATCCTTGAAAAAGCTTGGAAACTCTCTCTGGGCACCACTGTGCGATTCTCTGGAGACAGAAGACGAAGAGCTGTGCTCATCTCCGCAAAGCTGGAGAGGGAGGAGAACTGAAGGACAACAGGGGCAAAAGCAAAAAGGTTTGGAGTAGAAGAAAGGAAACACATGAGAGGAAAGAATAGTGGAGAGAAAGCAAATGAAAAAAATATGATTTTATTCAGTCAGAAGTATATACACAGCAAAGGGCTGCAGGGTTTAAAATGATTTACTGAAAAAAATGCAAATGTGCAGCACCTCCAAAACATTTTTCATGTTTTATGAACTAAATACAGACACAGATGGATATGAATGATCAGATGCATGTTCTTACATCATCCATGAAGACAGCCAGATCCTGGGAAAGTGAGGTGACAGCCTGACTGATGACCCTGAGGTCTCCGGCGTTAGCCATCAAACGGTCTCTCTGATAGGAGGGAGAGACAGGCAGGTTTACTGCTGGCACATACTGTAGACAGAAAGCTGGATCTGAATTCGATGAAATTTACATGTACTTTTGTAAAAGGTTTGTTTCCCTGCTCCCTGATTCCTACCGTGAAGAACTTGGTGAAGTCGAGCTGAGAGAGAAAAAGGCGCTCTGCCTCTCGCAGGATGTCATCTGGCAGGTCACACAGCTGAGTCTGAAGATCATTCATCACAGCTTCCCCTCCATCCACAGTCAGGAACTGTCGTAACATGCTTGCATTACACACCAAATCCTTCAGCTGCATCTGAGCTCCAACCAGAGAAACCTGTGTGGGACACGTTTATTCTTAAAAGAAATATAATACATAACACTGGAGCTTACCTTTGGTTATCATTTGTGTTGATGGTACAGTTTCCACACTACTTACTTCCATCTTTATGTATGATTTCCCTCATATTTTTCAAGTCTGCATTTCAAACATCATCCCATTTCAAAGTTGTTCTTATCCATTTAGATTTTAATGAACTTTGGTTTAACCTAGAAAATCTGAATATGATCAGAATTAAGAAACTACTACATTTAGCATCTTTTTGGAAAATCACTTGGGTCAGCAAAATTCTGACAGCTTTGGTGGGTCCTTATTCTATATATAATTTTTTTGTTATACAAGGATTGATACCTCACCTGAAAGTTAAGACGAGCCTTCATCAGCTGGTCCACGGTCTGAGGCGACAGGCTGCCATTGGTCAGGAGGAAAGTAGAAAACGTCTCATTGACTCTCATGTAATCCTCTACTGTTTCAACTGCAGAAGAAACAGAAACATGAATTCCTGCATTGCAAATAAAAATCCACAACAGAATGTATACACATATATTTTATAATAGCTCTTTCAAAACACATGTCGGTTGCAGATTAGTTTGCACTCTACAAGACACTGCAACTAAAACCTCTATTCACTGATTCAAACACTGTGATATTTTCATCTCCCTGTACCCAACACATGATCTCCTTGTTTAAAGTGCAGTACAACTTGACCAACAGATGCCAAGGGTCTTTTTACATAATTTACTGTGTCCTGAATCCTAGAACGTAATATTAAAAAAGGTATACCCTGACTTTATACACTCCTGACCTTTTTGTGTGTTTTCCCAAATTACAATAAGTGGACTCATTAATTATATGTAATGTAATGAGATTTAACTTCCCGACTAACAGCGTCCACTATCCCTTCACTCCCTTCAGATCAGTGGGACAGGATATTCAAACAACATGTGGTACCTGGCCAGGCTCCAGGTCTCTCTCCCAGTCTCCAGACGCTCTCCATCAGGTCCTGAAAGCCTAAGAAGCTCCGGTTTCCACTGTAGGACAGAACAGTCTGGGCATCCACAAAGAGACGAGACAGTCTGTAGGAACAGAGCAACAAGAAGAGTCCTTACTGGGAAAAAAAATCTTATTCATCTGCTGCCCATCAGACTTTTCACTAGCGAACACCAACTGCCCATTTGTGAAAACCACCAGGTGTGTTCAGTGAAGCACCCGACTGACAACAAATTTAAACTGGGTTTATCCAAAACATATATTTCATCGCTTCATGCATGAAGAAGATTTCACAACCATATTTTGGAGTTGCACTGTATTGTAGTCTGTTTGCTGATCTACAGCTTTTTTATTGCCTTGCTTAATCCAAAAATAACCTGAATTCAAACTTCGGTGACGTGATAACTTTTTTAACAGTTTCACAACACAAACCTTTGTACATTATTCTATATTTTCATGTCTCATTTCTGGACTGACTGTAGCTTGTCATTTTATCTGATGTATTAGTGTAACAATGCATCTAGTCTCCTGTAGACTCCTCCCTTCCACTTTTTTTTTTTTACCTCCAGTCTACCTACATGGAGTTGTCAAAATTGCCAACTTGTCCTGGGGTCTCCCCTGGTGTAGGGTTGTGAAAGCAGGGGTTGTTGATGTTGCAGACAATGCCCTGAATCCATGGCAAGGTGCCCGCTGATGGCAAGGCTTTGTTTGGAAAGTGACCTACAAGCAAAGGAAAAGAGAAACAAACAAACATTTGAGTACAAGAAGATTAGCCAGAAATCCAAAACAATGAAAGTGCTGTGGTACTGTCCCGAACCTCGACAAACACAGGACTGAATAATAATCCCAACAAACTGCTGTTATCTGAGGAAAATTTACATCTCATGTGAAAATGAATGTCAACCTCAACCTGACGTAAATTGCCTTTACATGCAAGACTGGTCTGAAGAAGAAAAAAAACAGAAAAGAAGAAGCATGTGCTCACTTTGCCTTGATGTAGGAAAAGTGTTCATTCTTACAAACCAACTTTATCAAATTTTGCACCAGGTCCAGATAGTATACAACTTTTCTGAAGTGTCCCTTCTTTCACTTAGAATACAACCAAGAACAAAAAAAATCAGATTTTTTCATTCAACAAAATTTTAAACTTGATCATATGAAAGGAATACTAAACCCTTGTATCAATCTGTTTGGTTTTGTGTTCTTTTTTTAAAGGAGCTAAATTTCTGCAATTTTGTTCAAAAATGTAAGACCTACTACTCTACATTATCTTGTACCTTGCTATTTTGCAGTAAATGATGCAACCAATTAATGTTATATCGCCTTATACTAATGCAGGACTTCTCAAATAAGGTCAAGAACACAGCAGGTTAGGAAAAGAAATCGTGCACTAAAGAATTACTCAGGGTCAGTTAATCCTCTTTAGCTGGTTGTCAAAGAGCCAGTTTTCCCACCTGTAAGTGTATGTGTGTGTTTGAGTGTGAAAAGATACACATGACACAATCACTCACATTGGCTCTGTTTGTAGGGAGGGTGTGAATGACGAACAGAGATGAGGATGACGAAGAGGAAAAGCGGCCAGAGGAGCTCTATGATCAGCTGGATCTGCACAAGAGGAAAACATGGGAGCTTTTGATTGCACATGAAATACTCCAAAAGCCTCATTGACTTCTGTCAAATACCAGCAGGAGTATTCCACAATCCTGCCTAGTCTATCATAGACTGTTGTTGAAACAAATACAACTTCAGATAGTGGAGTAATTATATAAAATCTATTTAAATGTAAAAATAATTTGCTAATTTAATGCCTAAGTAAAAATACAATAGGAGACACAGCTCCTTTCAAAGATATTGTCACCTTGTTCCTCCTGCGGTATGTGATGTTCTTCCAGAGCAGGAGGATAAGCTGCCTGAAGAACCCCATGCTCTCAACAGCTACCTTCTCATGATGTGGTCCTGGAGATCACAAAACGTATTAAGACCAAAATAAATTTCAGTTTGTCTCGAGGATATTATCTAGCATTGTTTTGAGGCATTTTCTTTGAGCTACATTTTAATGGTTTAAGTAACTTAAATAATATGACAATTCGATTTGTGATGTTGACAATGAGGACTATCCCGAGAAACTGTACTTGACGTTTCCCGTGCAGAGGCCGGGACACTCCCCTGCTGTTGAGGTTAATCTTCAGAAGAATAAATCTTTGAAAAATCTTTTTCATTTCATCCCCTTTTCTTTAACAAAAATGTTGGATAAAATTAACTGTGTGTGGTGGATCAAATGGTTGTTTTTATATTTATTGCGAGTGAATGTTGTATTTTATGCCCTGTGTGATCTGCTCAAGATGGACGATCCCTTATCCTGAAATCCTCCTGATCCTAGCAGCTTACCTGTGACCCTCAGAGACTTTAACAGTCACTGTTGCTGTGTGAATGACATACACAGTGGCATCTTCCTCGTGTTTCAGCTGTAGTAAATAATCTAAAGATCGGGATCATGATTTGTGCCAGGTTAGAAAGAATGGTTAGGCTCATTCCCTTGCAAATCTATCTGAGACACTGTGTAACGTTAAAGTGAAATTATTTTTGTGCGCTGATCTGTCTATATTTCAGGGCTTTGCAGATGTCAGTACAGGTGTCGAGTGGGTTTTGTTACCTCTTGTTATCATCTTTTTAACCTCATTTGAACATGTTCATTAATTTCCTTCAAGTATTTCTGTTTTCAGAGCTGTATGGAGACATGATGCAGGAAAATATAAATCCTTATTACAATTTAATACATTACAGACAGGAAGGAAAAGTGGGAAGCTCCGAGCTAAACAGCGTTACATTAGGATATAGCTTCCTCATTCTAGCATGTTACATAGTGAAGCTGGTATTGGGTAAATAAGTGCTTACAAAGTAAATAAAAAACGATGTCATAAGCTCCAAAAACTGATAAAAGTGTAGGTTATTGTTACCTCTCTGTATAATAGGTGATAAAAACTCCTTTCAGCCTTTCAGACACACCAGCGGTCGGTAGCTTTCATTGACTCTTTCGAATGTTTATGATAGCTGGTGAAAGCGGAAGACAGTCCCGCCCACAAGCGCCACTGATTGGGTCCAGTACATTCAAAGGGTTGTGGTCAAAGGAGCCGGTAACAAACCTGATTGGCTTTCGTCTGTGTTTTGGTAAAAGAGGACAGCTGATTGGTTAGACGTATAACATACAAAACGTCCTCTCAGTGCCTTCGACAATAAGAACTGTAGTCTTATATTTATGTACATTTAAAATGATTTATTTTATTAGTAAAGGTAGCATATCATTACTTATTATACCTACTGCTAATTAAGAATATTAGCAGCAATAATTAATTATTCTTTTAACCACATTTCACAATTTCAGTTACATATAGCATACTGCAATAAGTACCTTATACTAACTAAACGGTTTTCAAAATATGTAGTTTTATATTTAGAAACCGAAATGATCACTCAACATCAAAAAGACATCTTAAAGATAATTTTAATGGACATTCAAAACAGCAAATTCTTAAAAATATAAGCATCTCTCTATCAAACAAAGCAGTTACCTTCAAGTGTGTATGATATCTGCTTCCTGTCAGGCACAGTCAGAGAAGCATTGTATGAATGAACCAGAGTGCCACACTCGGTAACCTTCTCTGAAGTTTGTGGCAGACACTTGCTGATAATGTACATGTATGTGATTGACTAGAAGCACATCACAATGAAATACACAGACCTCCTGGACTGATTCAATAAAGTTTCTCTTGCACGCATGTTTACCTCAGGCACACCAGGCTGGAAGACCCATACAAGTACTCAACATTGTTCACCAGCATGTAAGTTAGTGAAGTCAAAAGATATTGCGCATATGCATTATTGCATCTCAGCTACTACCTGCATTGTTAAATATCTGATAAATAAAAATTGAGAGCTAACATCTATTCCCGTCACTTTAAAATGTCTTCACAATATTCAAATGTACTTTACATCTTAAAAATATATAGCTAAACTAATATGCTGTATTCAGTGGTCTGACAACAGTTTATAATATGCTGTATGATCACTTGCATAATATTTTCTGAGTTTGGCAAGAGTTTATGTAGCTTGAACACTGTGGTATTTTTGCCCTTGATGCAGAGTTCAAGGGTTCAAAGAAACACCGGCTGCTCCTGTCCTGTTAAGAGCCGATATGTTGAGGCTGGCATTGTCTTCAAGTGAATCTGCCCAGGGAGAGAAAAATCATAATTTCGATTGCGCGACAGGTTATGATCAGTTTTCATATCCTCGAAAATAACAGTCAAGTTAAGTTAAAAACTATATGTAATTCTGTGTGAAAATGTTTCAGTCCCTCTCACCTCTCCAACTGCATTTGTCAGGATCTGGATGATCTTGTCATGTGGTGTGGCGACAACACTCTGTCCATTGATTTCAATGATGCGGTGCCCAACACGGATGCCTCCTCTCTCTGCTATACCGCCCCGCATCAGACTACAGATCTGCAGGAAAAGAGGAAATGTTCCATTTCATGACCAAGGGATGCAGTGAATGTGTAGAATGTGAAGTGAACAGATGGATCTGAAACTGATTTTATCAAGTTATTGTTACCGATGAGTAAAATAAACTTCAATAATGAAATTCAAAATAAAATACTAAGCATACTTGGTGAATGCTGCCATAGTGCGTTCATTTAACATTTTGTTACATTCCTTTAATAAACAAAGGTTTTCAATTCACCTTTCATTTACCAAAGAAATACTTATGAGTGCATAGGGCTCTATCATCCAAAAACTTTTTTACAGTTACACACAATCCCACAAAGAAGCTGCCCAATAAATTTAGTTTTTTTTTTTGTGTTAGCCAATTATCAGTGATGGGTTCAGTTCATATTTAGGGAGGGGAAGTATTCTTCATTTACTTTTCCGCTTTCACAGGTGATTTACATCAACATGTCACTGATCAGTTTTCTTTCCTCTAACTGCCACAAAATATGTTTACAACATCAGTAGTAAAACCACACAAAACACAACAAATAACTGACAAAACCTGACTTAATAGTGACACGCTAAAAACATGAATATTGACTTACGATGCCGTCCTCCACACTAAAACCCAGCTGAAACTTGGGATCTGGCCTCCTGATAATTGCAATGGTGACCGGAGGGCAGTGGACGATGCTGAGCTTCACATACTTTTGACTTTTCAGGTCCTGAGATAGAAGCAAAATGCGAATGAGAGCAACAATCTACAGGGATCGGTCTAAGGTGACAGCAGTATTTTTTATTGTGTTGTCAGGGTTCTGTGGCTTTGAGCATTGTTTTTTTTAGTAAACTGCACCTGAAATAGGCTTTTCTTTGCAGACCTCCTAATTATTATTAACAGTACAATTATTTTTTATTTACCATTATTTTTCTATTTGATGTACCACAGCATTTTTTGTTTTATGACAAACAATTCCTCAATTATTCAAGGGAATGTTTCAGCTTTGAAATCCACTATCAAATATCCTCACACACTGCATGTAAACACAGCGCCATCTAGTGCACCAAAAGGATGGTAATGAGCTTATTTTCAGGCACAGTTAGGTAATTTGTCTGAAGCCACAGCGAGACATTAAACCATTCCAGCAGAAAACCAAACCAACACAACTTTTATTTTTATTGTTAATACTGTAGTCACTATTCCAGTGATGATAAGTCTGTGCGGAGTCTTTTCCTCTTACCCGGATGATATTCTGGCAGGTGGTTATGGGCAGACCCACCAAGCTGGTGCTGTTTACGGACATGATGCGGTCACCAATGCTGAGCTCACCGCAACGCTCAGCTGGACCACCGTGAAGGAGGTTGGCCACCACCACAGTGGGTAGGATGGAGCCCCAGCCCGACTCAACTACTGCCAGCCCCAAGATCTCCCCGGGAGCCTTTGTGATGACTACCTGAAAACCATGGACACACAGAAATCTGGTTAACCTTTGATTTCTCTACAGTTATCTACAACCTGTCACTGACTAAGAGCAAGTGTGTGTGAATGAGAAACTGGTGCCACTACCACACAGACATAACTGGACATTTGTATTTCAGGGAATGATGTGAATCCACAATTATTCTGCTTACATCTCTGAGGTTCTGAGAGTCAGAGAAGTGGGCCAGGTCTCCATTGTAGAGCTCCTGACTTTGCAGGTAGTCACTGTAGTCACCAGGCCTCAGATCACTGGCTTTGATGCCACTTGCCTGCAGGAACTGCTGATAGGCCACTCCAAATGCTTGACCAATAGCTTGTGCTATGATCTGAGCCTAGGGATGGAGAAAGAAGGATGAGGAGAGAAATCTTTCAAGCTTTCATTGTTGTCACATTGACGTCAAAATGGAGACTTTTGCACATCAATCGTATGCTTCTGAGGGCATTTGTGAAAGAATATTCTCCCTACACTCTTTTACCCTCTGTTTCATATGGAAAAATCAATGCAAATGAGTTATTTTGCAAAACACTAAACAATACTTACAGAACATGTCACATCGTAAATCCAGCAATTAAAAAAGTTCCCTATTTTTCCTTAGAAATGTTCCCATTTCCTAAGGTGTCATTGTTGGTGTTTGTTAAATTCACTCATTTATTTGCCCTCACTATTTATTTTCATGAAGAAAACGTTATAATATATAATGAGTTAAGTTGGGAAACCCAAGCAGTGAAAGGAGGAGCCTCATGGCCTTCAGTGTCCCACAGCTAATTAGTTTCTCAAAGAAACTCTTCTTCCTCTTATTCAGTCTTGCCAACTGTGGGAACCTGGGATGACAGCCAAACCATTTTTACATTCAGGAGAACTCGCTGGCTGTCTGGGGGAAGGAAACCAGGCCAAACTGAAGCTGAAACTGTTGTCCAGCAGGAAACTGCACATTTAATCTGAAATGCAACACTGTGAGGAGCAAGGTACACTTTTAAACTCTGCCTCTTTGCATAAAGGTATGAGTTTTGCAGCTAAAGGCTCAAGACTTCTGCTGAAACAAATGTGTTGTAGCCACTTTGAAGATCACAAAAACTGAACAGGAAACTGTTTTATCCTAAAACCCCAGCAAGTGTCACAGTATAGGGTTCTGAAGTTTAGATGTAATGAGTCAAAAAAAAAGGAAGAAATGTTATGGTGCTATGAGACCTTTCAATTTACTGACTCACATCCTCAGAGGAGAAGACATGGCAGATCATTAAGCAATTCTTCTGAGGCCCTGAGGAGGACGTTGAAGAGGAAGAGTTAGAGGCATGGTCACCATCCTGGACTTTACGTTTCCTCCGTGCCATGAGGACCACGATGTCACCAATGTCAGCAATGTAAGAAATCATCTGCAAAGCATGATCCATCATGGCTTCCTGGGTGGAAAAAACATGAAGAGGTTATTATTGTTAGAAACTGGAAGAAGACAGGAAGGTGTGGTTGGCAAGAGTCGACCTGCAGAGACTTGAACCTTGCTTGAATTAGGTAATCCATTATGAAGAACACTGCCCTCGGCTTTATTTAACCTCTTTTTGTCAGTTGTGTATTATTTCTTGGCACTCCACTTTCAAGCAGATATCATTTCCAGAACTCTTCTCTAAGAGTAAGCTGCATGAAAGCAAGGCACTGCAGAGCAATTTGGACAGAAAAAAAACAATGATTGCTGTTGAGTACTTAGTTTTCAAATTTGTGAGGCTGTAGTGTTCTTTCAAGTAAGCTAAGATTTTTCTAAAATATTTCTCCATTCAAATATAATATTAACAATAATAAAGTAACCTATACAGGAACTTCCCCCCTTTAAATGAAACTGTGTGTCTCAAATAATAAGGTTATTTGTATTTAATAACCGATACCAAGAAACATCATCAAAAAGCTAGCATTAAGTATTGTACAGTGAGGCACAGTCAGCCATGCAAAAGGGTGAGCTGACAGTAAATGACCCACTTTTACTCTCCTGACAGTTCCACCACACAGTGGTGGAAAAAAAAAAAAAATCACCATCCAGGTCTATATTAGGGATTCCTGCTGCAACAGCTCAGCGAGGAGGTGAAAATTTAGTTTTCACTGCTCCAAGTGTACCGCTCCTGAATCTCATTATATTTTAAGTATTGAACCCATGCTCATAATAATAGGACATTAATAATAGAACACTTGGAAGTGCAAGTCTCAGAATTTAAATTCCATTACCTTTTGATAATTACAATCAAACTGTGGTTTTTCTACAAGAAAAGGATCATTCAGTGTTAAAGTGGGCAAACCACAAGAGGAAGATAACTTTAAAACAGTCAAACAATCACACAGAACAGAACAGTACCTGTGTGTCAGCAGTGAGCACTTTGATTCGCTGTGCTGAGATGAACAAATCCACTTCTGTCATCGGCTGAGACTCACCCTCTGGAGCCTGAAGGAAATATAGTCCCATCAGAAGTACAATATTAATAACAGGCATAGGATTGGCCTCACAAGAACCCTTTTGTTTCTATAGAAATGAGCACATGATGACATTCCCAGCCAGATGGTCTTGTCATAACAGAAAAATCTGGACCTCAGTAGCAGTTTTTTAAACTAGAAAACCATCTTTACTATCAAGCAGTGTAGCATAGCAACTACTATGCTTTACTTTCAAGATGTCGCATTGCTGTGTCCGAGATAAGCCAATGGTTTCAGTGAATCTCTTACTGGACAATACCTTAATTCGGTCAACAGCCTCCTGAGCCTGAGCCATACGAACGTTTGTAGATGGGTTCCTCTCCGATTTGATCTGAGTGGATCCAAGATACTTGGCTCCGAATATTACCCCATCCAACAGGTCTTCAGGGTCACAAGGACCAGGCACTAAAGAGGAAAACACATTCATTCTAACATGGAATGACATAACATTGACTTTTTTTTCCAATGTAAGATTCGATATAAAAAATTGCAACTGAATTTCTGAGGGATAAAAGAAGTAGAGTAAATTGACTTACCATCTTTATATGAAGGATGGTCATCAGCACTCTGCAGTGATGGCAGAGAGGAAAGTTAATGATTTGTCAAATTCATTCAGAGTTTTCTTCTTTAAATCTGACAGGGACGTATCACAAACATTTGACTAACTAGATTGAAGCTTATGTAAAAGTAATGTATGTATGTAAGAGTCTCCTGAAATCAGTGTTTAAATATAATTAATCTGAATTTTTCAGTCCTATTAGCTGATTATAGTAACAGTACCCTGACCTACCTGCTCAGTCTCTGCAGCTGCTTGTTCGCCTGGAGGCTCCTCACCAAGCTTCATCCACACTGGTTCCGGATACTCCTCATCAGGCAGGGAGGCGAGGGACTCGTCCCTGTGCCGCCTCGGTCGACCATTCCCATAATGCCCCCAGAACCTCTGAGCGTCCTCCTGACTGTAGGAAACTGACACCACAGCGTCCACTTCCCCTCTGTGGGGCAGACAGGTGGGACGTGGTGTTGCACCGATCTCTGTGCACTGCAGCAGCCCCAGCAGGTCTCTCTGGTGGCTTTCAGAAAATAGCAGCCCAGTAGTTTCGGTACTGTTATCTGTTATTAGGGAAGGGCAGAGGCTTCCAGCTCAGACAGGTTGGAGTAGTGATGGTGAGGTGGTGTACAATGACTGGGATGATGCTCCTCACCCATCAGCTGCAGCTTGCTGAGCAAGGTGTGGATGCGGCTGTGGTCTTCATCACCTGATCTTCTGTTAGCCACTTCCTCTTGAGTGACTACATTTTCCACATCCCTAAATGCTACCTCCTTCTGGTCGTCCCCAACACCCTCCAAGTTCTCCACCCACACCCCTTTCTCCACATCAACTGCTGCATAGCCCTTCTCCACTTCCACCTTTGTGTTCTGGATTGGCTCCAAATGATTTTGCAGGAGCTCCTCGTGATTTTCATTGAGTTGAATCACAGTGTCACTCACATCCAAGGGTAGTAATACTTGCTCACCTGGACTGGCCTTGTCCAAGGTGTCAACACAAGTAGGGAAGCTGGGGTCATCCAGCTCATCTTCGGAGCCTGCCTCACTGGAGGATTCAGACCTCCAGTCGAGTGGTGGAGGCTCAATCAAGTTGTAGAAATCCAGATCCTCCACCTCTGAACCTGGCAGAGTTGCCTCAGCCTGTCTGATGTCCCCAAACCCAGAGGCTTCATTACCAAGGACAGGGTCAGACCACTGGGTGTCTGAGGGTGCAGAGGTGGACTGATCAGCAGGACAGCTGTCTGTGTCCATTTTGTATGAAATCCTGTCAGAGGAAATCTAGCATTATTATATTATTACCTGGCTGAGATCCCCATGCAACAAACTTGTAAGAAATTTGGTTAATAAGGTTTAAAACTACATGAATGGCACTGTAAATAATCACGACAAAGCACATTCATAATTCTGACTTAAATAAGAGCTGTTGCACTCAACAAGCTCCCAGTACAAAACGTCTAACTTTAGTTCTAGTAGACAAAGCTGCACCAGATAAACCCTATCTGAAACACAACCATTCACCTTCTTGTCCTCATTGCCCCATGACCATCAAGATAGAAACATCAGCCTCAAGCTCAAAGTACATGTACAACAGGTTAAGAGATGTGTTACATCAAACAGACCCCTGGAGAATACGATGTGTCACAACCCTTTACCTATGAAGTAATTGTTACATAAAGCTCATTCAGTTATCACCACATGCATCTTAATTTGGTCAGAAATCAAATGCCTGGAGAGCAAGGAGGTTCGGTAAAGCCAGATATTAGAGATACATCTTAAAGATAAGCTTCTTTACATTGCGTGGACATTATGTGGCTAATTAGTTAGCTACAAGGCTGGCAGTTTGGAAAACAAACAAACCCAAAAGCGCCGCGATAAACATTTTATACTGAGTCAAAAACAGCTGAATTTGATCGACTACAGTTAGCTGTTCCTTGTAGCTTCATGCTAACTAGTAAGCTATTTAACACTAGCAGCCTAATAAGGACTTCAGTAACACAGCATGGAAACTAGATTTTAAAAAACTAAAGTTTGAGTGACTAAAAGAGGAACTGTCACCTGATCTATTAAGTCTTTCTCGGTTCCTTTGTGCCCAGATCGAGACTCCTGTGAGTGCCACGACAGATACGTTGACGTGGTTTGGGATTTGAGCCTTTTCCAAAACTTAAAGTTTGTTATATTCGTCATAATAACAACAGCGGTAAATATATTAATGTCACATAATCCACAGATCAAGAAAAACAGTCGCGGTTTACATAAAACGAAGTTCTCCGTGACTGTGGCTGCTAATGACCCGACAGCTTCTACTTTTTGACGAGTATAATTGTGCAGCGTTCAAGTGCTCCTCACAACGTCCGTCTCTTGGTACGTCCGTCTTCACGCCCATACACGCCTTAAAAATAAATTATATTAATAGCCCTTTTCCGGATACCGCACAAATTGAATGTAGCTATGCATCTACTGTGTTTATATTACACTTATATCTATGAAAATAACATATGGTGGACCCAGGATTAAAGGGAACATCCAAAATATCTTTATTTTGCATTCGAGACGTCCTTCCGAAATTTTAATTTTTCCGTGAGCCCGTAAAGGCAACAGTAGCACACGTTACGTTGAACCTACAAGACCCGCTCAATCAAAGCCAATACCTCGATCCAGATACTTATAAATTCCATTATTTCTCCGTGATCTAAAATGATTCTGCATCTTATTGAGTGTACATTTCAAGCAGCTTCTGTCTCCTTTGGCCAGTAATACAGGCATAAAAAACATAAAAAGTTCATCTTTATCGAGAGCCTGACAATCTTAATTGGAAAAACTTGAATTTCAGGATTTATTCCCTACAGCAGTACTGTCATCAAACAATACTGAAAGGTTTAATTGATTTACTTACTTTTGCTAGAGTAAGGTCTTCTAATAAATTCGGCATATAGATGATCTACCGTAAATGACATTTTGATCTCAGTTTTGATACTAAATGATTTGTGAGACTTTGTTTTCAAAAGTTTATTATTTTACAAATCTAAAATTATTTTACAATTTACTCAGTTTACATATCAAGTATATTCATGTGACCAGTAATACCAGCTGTTGTCGAGGGCCTTCCAATATTCATTGCTAAATTTAGAATTTGTCTGTGTCCTGATTTGTACCAATTATGTAATGAAAAACAGATACATCTGCAGCTAACCATCTAAAAGAAATTTTCATCAAAATCAATTGGATTTACTTTGTAGGTCTTGAAGACATTTCACCTCTCATCCAAGAGGCTTCTTCAGTTCGTGCTGGTCTGACTAGGGTGAGCTAGTCTGACAAACTGGTGTCACCAGTTAAGTAAGCCCAGTTGATTTCAATTAAAATTTCCTTGAGATAACCATGACCTGGGCAAATGAGAATATTCACAGCCTTCTGCAGCTAATTTGATTAGTTGAGACAATTTTAATGCCAGAGGAACATATTTCTATAACCAGTTGTTGTGGTGTTGCAAAAAGGCAAAAATCACCTTTTGACATATTGACAAACAAGGAAGCACATTGCAAGGAGTTGCTGTCCCAGCCAAAGTTCATGTTCAAAAGATTGGCTACAACAGTCTTATAGAACAAGTAGGAGGTGTGATGTGATAAATACAGAGATAATTTACCCCAATAGCTGCCTCCAATTAACCAAAATGTCATTGTAATGCCATGTCGAGTCTATCTTGCTCTTGGAAAAAGACCTCTACACTGCAGGAATGCCATGTAATACGTTTCTCTGCATGTAACGACACATACATTCTAAATCTATATAATGCTGCAGTACTACTTGAGCAAAATTTTGAAAAAACCAGTTGACTAATTAATCTCATCATCAAATCTTGCCTCTGACTGTCTGATGACTGACTAAAATGTCCACATATGTGAAAAAAATCCAGTGGAACCTCAGATGTTTTGCCAATTCTTCAAGCAGCTTTCAGTCACATCAGAAGATTGTATACAAATGTATTAATTTTATTCAACTGTGCAGTTATAGGTGCAGATGTTTTGATTTCATATGTTCTTTATCTGCTAAACATCCTTTCTTTCAACATTTTCCACCAACATACTTACTGTAAATCATTTGTTATGTGCTGTGTGTTTGGACACTGTCCCCAGCATTCATCAAACCAATCAGAGATGAGACAGTGCCCATCAGCCCCACTAGCCAATTTGGGAATCGACCGGCCCATAGGAAGCCAGGCGGCATCCAGTGAATGGCGTTGCTGAGGTCAGCCATGCTGCTGAGGATAGACAGAACCTCCCCTCGCATCCGTCTGTGGAGCTGAGATTGACTACAGGAATAATAAAATGCTTATTTATTAGGATACATTGTTTTGGACAGGAGGAATGTCTCAGTTAAGATGTCTTTCTTATATTAATTGCAAAGAGACTGAATATTTGTAATAAAATTACAGAAACAGACAACACCTGTCCCCAGCTCTGTCTCTCCCACATCGCTTCAGCTTCTTCTTCAGCAGCAGCAGAACTCGAAGTGACCTGAAAAAATGGATTTGCCCATCAGATTGTTTTATGGTCCATATTTAGCAAGTAGAGAAAGACAGAATGTAACTGAGCAACCAAGGTTCAAAAAGTGCTCAACATTAATTTAAAATGTGTGACTGTTGGTGAAATTCAGTTAAAGCAACATCAGTTGTAGTTTCTGTTATTTACAGGTTATACTTTAATTAAACTTTTCAACAGCGCTGGACATCTAATACAGCATACTCTTAGAATCATTATATAAATAAGAACATATTAAAATAAACAACATACCATTTATTTAAAACATAAACTTCTGAATGATCAGATCAAATACAGTTTGTATGCCGATGGATGTTTCTGGACAGGTAAACTCACCTGAGTATTCCCAGCAGCAAGGAGGTTCCCCACAACAACGTACTGACCAGCCACCATTTATCAGACTTCACTTTGATTAGCTCAGCATCGGCAGCCCATGCAATGTGTTCACAGGGGTAATAGAGCTGGTCAGCCACATTAGTCAGCACAGAAATCCAACGCACACCTGTGTCCTCCTCCTTTACAAGACGAATAATATGTTAATGCTGGATTGAAGGAAGGTAAAGAGAGAGATGAAATAACCCATCTAGTGGAACAGATGTTCATCCATCTCTCCCCGAATGAATTGTAAGGAATGATCAGAATTGAGTGGTGAAAGAGGATGGAGCAGAGTGGTGAACTGAGGCTCACCCCAGCTCCAAACCCATAGCTGTGGGAATAAGCCATCATGGAGAGATCATCAAACAGCCTCAGCACTGTCCTGCATTGGCTGAGCTGAGCAGAAAACAGCAGCAGATTTTTCCCCAGCCGGTTGGACGAAATGTCTGCTTCTGCCTTACGGGACAGAACTCCACCAACAAGCTGGGAGCCATAACAGACTGCCCTGATCTGGAAAAAAAGACTAAAATAACTTACTAAGATATGAGGAAAGCAAAAAGGTGCAAATCCTTGCAGTTACGAAGCTGAAACCAGAAAATGTTCTGCATTTTTGCTTGAAAATGGCCTAAATTATCCATCTTCAAAATAGTTGCCGATTGATTTTCTGCTGGGTGGTTTTATTGTTTCAGCTCAAAACATATTCTTTTTTTTCCCATTTGATGTGTTTTCTACATAATGATGCACAGTATTAATGCAGTACGTCAACATGTATGAAGTATTATCACACACCACAATTCAGTAACATTCTCTAATAAGACAGGTGAGGTCAGGTGTGATTAAAATTCTAGATAATGGTTAAAATTTGAGGAGATGTGTTTGAAGGACTCTACCTTTGTCATTATTTCTGATTTTGTTGTCCTACAGGAGGAATATTTCAGTTTAGCTACAGTAAGTGTCAACAGTGAACTAAAACCATGCTGAAACTACACTTACACTCAAAATCGAATATAAATTAAAGTTATATAAATATATGATATATTTGACCCCATGAACACTTACAACTTTATCTCTTCCTCTGTAGGATTCCAGCAGACGGACAAAAGACTCCACGGACTGCTGCATGTCTTTTAGCTCACACACGCCCAAAGCGTTGTTAAATAAATAAACACTGATCTGTGAACCCTCTGGACAAAATCTTCCCTTTTACCTGATATCACCGGAGGATCTCTCAGTTGGACTTGAAACAGGAAGTACCAAAACAGAGACAAGTAGATGATCACCGAGTGATTTCTTCTTCTTCTTCTTCTTGCAGAAGCGACACTGCTGCCCTCCTCAGTTTCTGCAATGTAATTTATTCTTCAAGAGTACGAGCTGATATATGCCTCTTCGTAACCAAAATAAGAGTTGTTTTTGTTTTTTGTTTTCTTTTTGTTTGTTTTTTGTAGAAAATAATGTCTGATCGTGTCGTAAAAAATGATCTGTAATAAATGCGTGTTGGGCCATTCAACAGTACCACAAGGTAAATCATTCAAAATGAACATTATAGCCTTCATGAAGGTAAGATTAATTGTAGAGCACTGCATTAGCAAGACTGCATTAGCTTTCCATAGGTGTACCCAATAAACTACTTCTACGAATATCGTAAAACTACGAATTATTCTTTTGCAATAGCTTCTGTTGTTTATGAAATCTCATCTTTTTCTTATTTGTAGCCACTATCATCGGATTTATTGTCATTTACCATTTTCACAACTTCAAAAGTCACTTTCAGTAAAAACCTCAAAGAGCAATGGCACGCCAAACACACTTCCAGTAAATGTTGAAGGTAGCCTTCAACCTTTTACTGGAAGTTTGGTCAACTCGCTGCATAGCTGTGCACCCACACACATTGTAAGAGTGGAGGAGTTATCTTCCAAATTCATACTTAAACATTAAAATCTCTTGATTATATTGATGGCAGGTCTTGAACTATCATTTTATTATTGTAATTATTTATATTCAGTTCACAGATTATTTTGATGGTTCCTGAATTAGTTTACTTCATTTTTGTTTTTAAAAAATGAGAAAGAAAGAAAAAGAAACAAGTAAATATGGACTTTTATTCAAGTGGGACACAATTACCAGAAAAAAAGTGATGTTATTAATCCTACATTATCTCAGAGGTCAAGCAATACACAAAGCTTGAGTAATAGTGTATTCATTTTCTATACAAGAAGTTTGACAAACAATGCAGTTCTCAGCAGGGCATGTGTGTATGTATCCACATAGGTTAGTTTTTTATGGCTTTATATGGTAGTTTGAGTTAAAACTTAGTTTGTTTGTTTGAGTGCAGGATGCATGTAATTGTGGATTCAAAATAAAGAATTTAATGCAGATGGATTTGTACTTACATTATTTTCAGTTTTTTGGCACCTAGATTAATGAAGTTATAGTTTTAAATAGCTTACATTTTTGTTGTTTTTTTTTTTACCTTTCATACAGTTTGTCTCTTTCTTTGGGTCTCTTTCTCTCCCACTCTCTTACTGTGAAAATGTGTGTATATTTAGTTTTACATGTTTTAATAATCAGTGACAGGAGAGTCATTGTCATAGATGTCTGAAAAGAGGAAAAAACAAACAAATGAGAGCAAATGTAAAAAACACTGGTGGCTTTCAAAATTTCAAATTACATTGGCAATGACATTGGCACAGTATGCATGCCATTTATTATAGAAGATGAGGAGCCAGAGGTAACTCACCATTTGGGTAGTCAACGTCATCGTAAATGTCTCCTTCCCTGCAAAGGAAGACTGATGTTAAACTGACTGCAGAGCTAAAAAGTTATTTATACTGATCTTTCTATGTAAAATCTAAACCAAATTTTAAATTATGAACTCAAAGATTTACAACTTTATTTACTGTAATTCTGGATGAGAACAAAAACCTTTATGTTTAAGCACAGATTAAATGAAAACATATGTATTTAGATTTGTAAAAATGAGTGCGTCCACTGCATTGAATATACTGTATATATTTACATGGACAGATGTAGCAACAGCCTCATTTCATGCAGTGTAATAACTGTATATGTGTGTACTGTGTATGAGTTATATATGTTTATGTTTGTGTATTTTATTTATTCATTCATCTTTTTGTGTATTAATTTTGCTACATAAATTACTTAATCCATACAGTCACATTGTCAACAACAAATCTCAATAAAAGTCAAAGATAACCTGTTACCATAACATTAACTCGTGTTTACAAAAGGCTAATCCATTATGTATTCACAATATAAAGACACTAAACTGCTGATGGCAGTGTTACACATGGACCAATGAAGATTCACTTACATTGGAAGAAGAAGAGATCTGGACACATAACCATCTGTGAGACACAAGGCAAAAAATACTTTCATGGAAAACAGTCTTACTGAATATCTTGCATATCTTGAATATCTTATGCAAACACATACAGTATATAGATTTTTTATTATTCTATTTTGTATTGTACTATTTAGCTGTTAAGTGGTTCTCCCCATATGAATCAATTCCTTGTATAACTACTAGTGAGGCCATGATTAGGAAAGGAGGCTGGTGGATTTGAAGTATCTTTGGAACGTTTCAAAAATCCAAATCACAGAAAAACCACAGTGTACATTAAAATAACATGCAATCACAGAAGGATGCAAAGTGTTTACATACATTTTCCAAACTTGTTGCGACACAGAGCTTTCTTGCTGTTGGTAAGCTGGATGACATCCAGGACTTCTCCCTGAGACACATGCAGATCTTTCCCACCTGGCTTCTTTATGATGCTGTTAGGATCCACCATCATGGTGTACAGCACCCTGAGCGATCCATCATACTGGAAAGCAACAGTTAGTGAAACCTAACCCTAAAAAAAAAGTTTTTCCACTTCTCCCAGTGGGAGCTCTGTAGCATGTGTATATTATTTGCATCATGTCATCAGTTTGCATTCTATGTGTGGATCCTGGCGGATCACTGCTGGGCCCCATTCTTTCTGTATGTAGTTCCTTCTGGACATATAATTCTGAAATACATTTCACTAGACCAGTGACAGTCTGCTTTACCAAATTAATCTGAAAAATCTCATATGAAAATGTGAAATATTTACCTTAAATTTCTTTCTTAGATCCTTCTCCACTTTGCGATCGATGCTGGAAATGATAATGATTTCACAGTTTGATTTCAGAGTTTATAATCAAATGTATCGGACTTTCAAATAGCATACAAATCAATTAGGCTATATAACACATGATTTATAATATATATTATTAGAATTAATATATATTATTATGAATATATTAGAGGTTAACATTTTTTTGTTAATCTTTGTTAAATTTAATTGTTGCAAAGTTTTAAAATACAGTCATCCTGCAGCTACACTCTAACAGTCATTTCCTGTCTTCTTTCAGTGAATCAGATGTGAACAGATACCTGATTTCAGGTGGTGGTGGGGGGAAATCCTCGACCATTGGTTGAACATCATCATAGTCGTCTAATAAAACAAACAAAAAGTAAAAAAACTGAAAGTACATTGATTTTGTTCCAATAAATAATTGTCATTAGTATTATCTGCATCAGATAATACTATTAGCACAGTTGAAAACCTGTATAATTAACACAGCAAATATAATATAATATAATAGGCATAACTCACTCTATGAACTCATCAAGATGCTTATCTAGTCTGGGATCAAGGAAATGTTTGGGACCAAGTTGGCCAGTATAGCATGCTATTGTAGAAAATTCCTTTCAGCCATTTTATTTTATTTTATTTTTTAACAGAAGAAAAAAGAAATGAAACATACATATCTATTACTTTGCAGTCAGTCATAAAGTTAAATAAAATCTTTGGAATTAACCCCATTAGCAGTGATGTTAATGTTGTTACTTACCCTCATCTTGAAGCATGCTGCAGATCAAAGGAAGCATAAAGTACAGTTAGAGCAAATGTGGGTGAAACAGTAAAAGCAATACAACCAAAAAAATTAGTTATGTTAACAGGTGGAGTTTAAGAATTTCAATTACTGATCCAATGAACATGATTTGATAAAACATGATAAAACCTCAGGCAAAAGATTTTAAAAATGTGTTTAAAGTGGTTTCTCTAAATATAGCAAGAAAAAGTTTCCATATAGCAGGATGAACCTGTTTCTGTAATTGAAGTCCAGATTTAACATCTGTGGGGGGTCTGGAGGTGGTGGAGGTAATGGTGACGTGTCTATTTTTTTGGACTGGAGCACTTTGCGCTTCACTGCTTCATAGTCAATGTCCACACACGTGTTGCTGATGTAACCATCTGCAAGGTTACACAATGACAGCATGATAAATGTTGTCTCTGTATAAAACCACATAACAATTTTCATTACATTACATTATTTTTTATTATTAACATGCGTTGTAGAAGTAGTTCTTTAGTTTTTCCGATTTTATGACACAATATGAGCCATCTGAGCCAAGTACAAAAGATGTGTTACAATTTTGAAATTTCTGTATTTCCATTTCTGCTTTTTCTATTATACACACAACCAAAGTGCTGTTGGATATTTCCAGAAAACCAAAGCCTACCTTTGTGGCTCAGATGGGGAGATTTTTTATTTTGATTGATTTACAGAAAAACTCACAATTTCCATTCAGAGAACGCGCCAACCATTTGCCTCCTGGGTTGTCCTTCACTCGAAGGATCTCCACACTTTCGCCTTGTCGTACACTGAGGTCCAGTTTTCCTCCCCCATGCCAATCATGTCGGACTTTGGCTGTATGAAGAACCTCTCCCTCCCCTTGCAACTACAGGTAGAAAAAATTCAAACCCATTGACAATTAACAGAAAACTATGGAAACTATGAGATTTGGAAGCAGACTTTTACAAGACAATGGGTTATAACATGGCCTTTAGGCTGCATCATTCTCTCATGCTGAACCGAGGGCTGATTGGATGCTACAGATAATATTATTATTATAAGAGTAAAATAAAAGAACAGAAAGTGGTGCTGCTGGTGTGGCTTGGCAGTAGCAGACTCCCTGCTGGAGTAGCTTGGCAAGTGATGATGAACTTGCATGGTTTATCCTAGACTAGTGACTAGTAGTTAATGGCAATAGCGACAGTAAAAACATAAATATTGCATCTTTAACTTAACTGCTAAACCCCAAATTTTCTGAAAGCAATTCTGTTTTGTTTTTGTGTTTGTTTTTTCTGTATTCTTTTTAAACTGCCATCCATGCTAAATACTAAAACTAGTGCTATCTGATCTGCAGTTGATAGAACTGGACCTTGGGATGTTCTGTGGTGAACAAATGTTGCTTACCTGGAAGTTCTTCCTCAACTCATTCACTTTTTTCTGATGTGCCATCTGCTCTTTCTTCTGCTGTTCCTGTTGCTTTTTTGCTTCTTTCTTGTTCACCTTCCCAGTATTTGCCTGGTTCACCTCCAACTGGTCCCTATAAAGACACAATTTAAAAAAAAAAGACGTATCACCTTTTAAGATTGTTCTCCACATGACATACAACTTACAACACGAATAATGAAAACAAGCAAAACTTCACAATGTTTTTGTTTTCTCATATTTTCTGTCAAAACAGCCATTACTTAATTGTTCTGGAAAACAAGGTTTATCTTTTTTCACACATAATGATTTGACAGTGTTACATCAGGGACAGCTAACATGTTTTTAAATCCATTAACTCTGAACGCAGCAAGTCAAACTAAACAACATTACTAATTTCAGTTATTGTTGCCTTTAACTGTTTCATCTTTTTCCAATCTGCCCACATTTTAACAGTCTACCTGTTTTTTCGTTTTTTTTTACAGTATCCTGCTTCGATGGGAAAAACGTATGTTAAACCAAAGACACAACTTGTGTAAAGAAAACCTGCATTGCACAACTAATTAATCTTTGCACAAATACACAGAAATTAATCCCCATTGAAATTGTGAGATAGTGAGGCACTTATTTCTTTGATCTGTGTGGCTTTGATTTTTACAGTTCTTTGAATGAAAGCATAAATAAATAAATGTGGATACCATTTCAGTCTGGAACTCCATCTCATAAGCAAATAAAACTATGACAGCAAAATTATTGGAATTATTTTTGTGGTAGTGTTTGCTGTAGCAGTAGTAGCAAAATTAACAGCAGCAGCAACAAAAATAAAAGCAACAGTGTCGCTGATATTTATACGGCTGCAGCCTCTGTCTACTTTTGGCCTGAAGAGCGCCTATGAAATACAGACACAACAAGTAATTGGTAAAGGCAGAAGATTTATACTTACTCATCAATAAACTCATATACATCTTCATCATCCTGTAATGTTCATGTAAAGACAAAAGTAATTATTCATATATATAGATTAAAGAATATACTTGAATATAATTCAATGTCTGTTTTGATTTCTGTACCCACCCCATCTATACACTGCAAACTGTTGTCACTCCAGGACTCTACGAAGTCGCACGGTTAAAAAAAAAACATGAACAGTATGTCTTCAAAAAAGAGGCACAATGTCTCACAAAATGCTTGGTAATCATAAAGATACACGTAATTTATAACTCATAAGTTGTTGCTTAATTACTTTAACTTTTTCAGAAGAAGGAAAAGAGCCTCAAGAACAAAAGAAGCTGCAGTGATACACTAAGCAATGATCATATTTATTACCGTTTCTTTCAAAACTTGCAATGTCATCATAGGTGTCCTGGTGATCATCGATGTCTCTGCAATCAATAAACAAACATGTTTGCCTGTTCATTACTCTGCTATTACTCATTTTTTTTCTATGGAAGTGGCACTAAAATGTTCAACCCTGTCTCCTAAGATACTAATAAAACTGTCATCTGGACAGCGTTAAGTTTTTGTCCAAATATATGTGTATAAATATGCCCCCTTTTTTCTAAACTTTTAGAGTTTTATATGATTTATGAAGTGTATTACAATTGTCTGTGTGTCTGAATATGTTTATTGCTGATTTTTAAAAATGTCATTTCCCGCAGTATTTCCCAGTTTCCCATTGGTTCCCAGTGATTTTATTAGAATTGATAGTATATTTAATATATTAGATCAATTATATAAAATTAAAACCAGTTATTTTTTTATATTTAGTAACACTGGCATGTTGTGAACTGGTAGATACTCACACAGATGTGACCTGACGTGGCAATCTTGGTTTGATGGTTCTTTGTGGCAGTTTTGGAGGACCGATTCCTGCTGATACAGACATTTTTCTGCTTGCCGAGCCTGGGGAACCTGCTAATGTTTTGTCAGTAATTTTCAGGTTTGAAAATTCATCAGTTTAAATGACATAAATTTCCAATGTTATTTTACATGGAGAAGTAAAATTGCAACACTTGTCATCTCAATATTTTTCATAAAGACATTTTGGCTTGTAAGGGTCAAAGAGCTGTTACTAATAGCAGTGGCTCTGTTTTGTTCAAGTGGCACAATAGATCATGACAGTGTAACAGTGAGACAGCATGCACAACTGTGGAGAAAACTGAAGCCCCTAAATGGAATTTAGCCATTATTATTTTTCTTTACATCTGTTGATGTGTTGTGATTTTCCAACTGGGACATTCAAAAATGATTGCATGGCCTTAAAAAAAGTTAGTCCTTGCATTATATTGATTGAGCTTATCTTTACACTGACCACTGTCATGATTGTGTCAGTCTAATTGTTTGTAACCAGACAGAAACTACAGTGTCAGCTTTTCATCTGTAAAGAACATTTAGCCAGAAAGATATATGAACATAGAAATTCGAGACTGTCTTCATTTACAAGTTAAGCAATACATATAAGCTACAGAAACTCACTATCACTTTTCCCCGGGTTGGGAAGGGCAGGTCGAAGGCTGAACCTCATATAGGGCTCCAGGTTGACATTTGTAGGTCGTTTTGGTTTCAAGGGCAGGGTTCCTTCAGGGGGCAGGGGTCTCCTTAGCGGGGTCACTTCCCCTGCGCTTCTGTGTCTGGGTTGCTGTCGGAGTGGTAAAGTGGCGAAGGTAGGAGCCGGTGCAGGGGCCTGAGGAGATGAAGTCAGGGCTGGTTTGGTGCCAAGGGGCCTCTGTTGTCTCAGAATCATGTTTTGTAGCATCTCCCCAGTCTGCTTGATCTTGCCATTATCCGCTGGTTGGATGGATGCTCTGATTCCAGAACTGAAAGGCGGTCGAGGAAAGGAAGGAGGTCTAGGGGAGAAGGAGCTGGCCATTGGCACTGCCCTTGGAATCCTCACCAGGCCTGGTCCAGGCAAAGGAGTGAGAGGAATGGTAGGAGACAGTCTGTGATGGACCAGATCGTTCTCTGTCACTGGCAGGATTGCTCTCCCAAACCCCGGTCTCGGAGATTTTGGGGAGCTGCTGTCTCTGCTGCTGGTGTCCGAGGTGCTGGCCTTGTTGTTGAACTTGGCCCTAAGGGCCTTGACATCACCTCTCTCCTCCTGAAAATACAACTCAAAACTGCAGCAGCTCTTTTTCTGAAGCAGGAAATCAGCACAGCACACATCAAGGCATGCCTCCCCCACCCCGCCACCCCCGCCACATGTCAGAAGCCTGCACTATCTGTACAAAATGAGTATGCACTATGCAACAACACAATTTCCTGGTTGTTTTGATCTTCACAGAGCTGACAAGTCCTCACCAACTCCCTGCAGTGCACAAAACACCTCTCAAATTGCAACAAAGTGCTGAAAGAAGCATGTGCAATTAGAGATCAGTGACTCTTGAACAGCATTTAAAAGAAGTGTACATAGAATAAATGGTTTAAAACACACTATAATGTATTTGTTAGCAAGTATCTCTGATTGTTAATAACTTGTAAATAGGTCCTTCAGTAGAAATTAGTGCTTAAACGATAGTGCTTATAAATGCAAAAGGGGGAGAAGGCAATGGAGGAAGGGGATGACAAAGAAGAGAGAGTCTTTTCACCTGTTTGAAGAAGCATGAACTCAATCATCACTTCTTCAAAATGTAACATTATGATTTATGCAGCCTGAAGTTAACAGTGAGCGGGGGGGGATAGTCACACATTCAGAGTTATTCCTGTATATAGAGAAGTCATGTTTTTTGTTTTTTTTTTAAATATCTTTTGGGTCCCACTGGTACTAGTATTATCCAGTTGAGGGAGGAAAGAGAGTTTGCAATAAGTGCTCAGTGCAGCAGCAGCAGACAGAAATAATCTCACTGGTTTAGTTGAACTTCAGTAGGTGCACTCAGATCAGTTTTTAAAACCAGAGCACTGGTTGTGAAATTGCTGAATGTGATAATCAACCACAGAACTGTAGTGAAAATATGATTTCAAACATGATGAATGAATATCTCTGGTGCTTTGTTATGCCGACAAAATCAAAATCACCATGATAATAAAGGAATCACTCCATCTGCTGTCTTAAATTGTAAACCAGGAGGACAGAGGAGTGCTAAGAAGTGCAGGAAGCACTCACAACCGCACACCTCTCTACCTCAGCCAGCGTTCTGCAACAGTTACCATAGAAACCCCCTTTGCTGTCACCCCCTCACACCAATAAGATGCAAGCTCTGCTCGCTCTCTCTGCCTTATAGTGAGGAACAGAGGAAGCGGGGAGAACTTTTTTATATACACCACAAAACTCAGACACAGGGTTTCCATTTTCAGCAAGCGAGGGCTTGCATAAGAAACACAGTGTGTGTGTGTGTGTGTGTGTGTGTGTGTGTGTTTTTCCCGTCTTTGCCACACAGGTGTTATTCTTTAAACTGTTTCGCCACAGACTGCAGCTGCAGGTTCTACAGAGATAGCTTGACACATTAAATAGGCTGACAGATGAATTATAACCTAACTGCCATTATAAATACTATTGTACTTATTGTACTAAAATATGTTCTGGAATATTACTTAACGACACCAGTAATCAGTAAAACTATTTGTTTATCTACAGTAAAGCACTTTGAAAAACCTGGAGAAAGTACATAATGTTTTACATTTTAACGACTAAATATTAAGCATCACAAATTTTTCTATGTGAAAAGGTTTTAGAAATACAATAAAAAAAAGTGAAGGACTGAGTGCACACTGTGAATCATTAACAGGTGGTAGCTGCGTGATGAAGCCTTTTTTCATCAGCAGCAGCATGAATGTGTCCCTATTTTGAAATCCAACATCCCACTTTTTACTGTAAAATTGACATAATTACTATAGAGACTAGCTGTGGCTGAACACATTATCTTTTAATGGGTTTACCAAAGAGTCAGCATATGCTGTTTCATCATCATGTCATGATCATATTTTCGGAGGATTGTACCGGGATTAAACCAGGTTAAAAGTTTTAAAGGTCATTCGGTGAGGATTTAGTTGCATGATAGGAAACTGAGTTTTTACCCACAGTAAAAAACATCTATTGATGGTCTTTCTACAATTGTCATGTTATTCTTAGATGTCTTGATGTTTAGTAGAAAAAGGCTAGAGGATGAGGAGAAGTGTGAAGGGTGATAATCACTTATTTAGTAGACATATTTTATTTTAAAATGTACTGAATAAATAACAATGGAAATAAGAATTTCTTACCATATTTGCCTTTAGTGATCATTCAGTGATGGATAAAGTGTTGCATGTCCAGCAGTGATTAAGTATCCAGACTGATGCTATTCTATAGACAGCTACATGACCTGTGTCACTAAACTTACTGCAAAGAAGGAAATGCTCAGTAATTCATAGTGGGCAATGGGATGACTGACGCCACAACATGAAAGAAACATCAACATGCTGTCACCAAGTTTGTTTCATTTCTACTTCAAAGGTCACAGCTTTTATTTTGTGTTTTCATGTATTAACTTTCTCTCATTGTTGTGTTATATTATGTGCATGTGTAAGTATAGAGAGCAAAGGAAAGCAGAAAAGGAAAGCAGCAGTTAAACTGCTCTGTTTTGGATGAAAACATTGTATTTTCCAGTTTAAAAAGATATTAAATGTCATGGATACCTTCTGAGGCAAATAAAAGAAAGAGTGAACACCCAGACTGATGCAAATATGAAACACTGAAAAGTAAATCTGGAAGGTTCTTAAGGAGCAGCTGTTTACTGTATACACTGTTGTTGGTGAACATAACACAGTCTAACATCTTAAACCTCACTGTATTACTACAACTACTAATAATAGCAATTTAGGAATCAATAACACACCTTGATCAAATTAAAATGAATCTGGCCTGTCAAGCAGGTGGATAAATCAGTGGCCATAAATAGAATTACAGACACGTCTCTAACATATTAATAGAAGAAAACATAGCATTTAAATTTTCTTTGGACTCATGAAAACAACATACTGATTTAATAAATTCACATATGCAGGATAACATAATAACCATTTTAATTAGTCCATCACAGGAGCTAAAGTTTTTGGCATGCTGTTGAGTTACAGGAGCCACTGTTATGAAACATGATAGTATAGATATATCAGGGTGGGAACAGGTGGTTTAGTTTTAATCTGCAGTAGATTGAATTATTGTCATTTGATGTTGGTAAAAATTGTGAATGAAGTGTTCATCACAGGAGGAGATTATCATCCAGAATTGGGGCCTCGGACTGCAGTGCATTTATTGCTGCAATCTGGGCATAGACAGGGTTTAAAGGGGTGGTGTTAACAGCGGTGGGTGAAGTGGGTGCATTTCCTCCCGACAGGACGCCCACCTGAGAGCTCACCATACCATGAGCTTCAACCTGGCTGACTGCAGGGGGCGCTGTGACCCCTGTTGCTGTTGACCAGGCTGCCATTCTGCCAGGCATTGCTGGCCAAGGCCCCACACCTGTCCACTGGTATCCCAGAAACCCCCTGTGACCCCAGGGCGTGGAAGTAGGAGAGTAGGGGGAAAAGGAGTATGGAGAGTCCCCTGGTAGCTGTGTGGGGAACATGGAGAGGATCTGAGAAGTGGAGAGCGTTGGCTGTGATGACTCTGCAAAGGAAGTAAAAAATCTGGTCACACTCTGCAGCCCAACTTAATATTAACTTGCCAAATTAAGGGGGCAGTATGTTAGAACTGGCCAACTGTCAAATTCACATTCACTTTTGATGAGTCACTGAATTGACCAGTCCAGAAAATGGTCAACAGATTGATCAAAAAATTAAATAATCATTAGCTGAATTAAAAAAAAAAACTCTTAATACATTTTTTCCACCCTTTATTTTAGACAGGATTTTTCTAACATCGTTCATACGTCTAAACTATAGGGTAATTAATGTGTATCTTAGGGGATGATTCCTTTCATGGTTAAATAATAACAAAAGCCCAAAGCTTTTGCTGCTGCTGGAAATCACAGGAGACGATCGACGCTCCAAACCTTTATAACAGTACAAGTAATTCATATTTCAAAAGAGTGAGTGAGCATGTACAGGACTGACTGACAAGGTAGGATTGTGCAGACTTATTCCTGGAGGTGGAGGTGGACATAACTGAAATCTGTGGGAATCGAGCAGTAGTTGAGCGAGGCAGTGAAAACAAGTGAGGTTATTTATTCCATCACTGATAAACATTAAACACTGCACATTCCTCTGTCGTTCTGTACATGATTTTAAAATGTCACTGAAACTCGGCTCTTCATCAGCTTCACCATGGGAATTATGGTATCGTGAGCTGTATGTATTAAATATGAAAACATGGATTCGTGATCATGGGAAATTACTGTGTACATTTAGGCAAGACTGTCTTTTCTCTTGCATCTGCAGGTCAAAGGTCAGAGGTCAGTTGCAGTAGCAGCAGCGTAACAGCTGCTCGGAATCAGTGTGTGGCTTGTATATGAATCAAATGACTTCACTCGCTGACTAATCTTTGACTTTTTCACAGTGTGTCTCATGTATTATATATTAATCTTATTTTGGAGTTTACAGTACCCACTTGGGTCAAATAATTATGCATAATGGTAATGAAACATGAGGAACATGAGTGCCTAACCTTCTTCTTCTTTTCCTGTGATGTGCTTCATTGGCTGTTTGTAAACACTATGAAAATATACTGCTGACCACTAACCTGTCTGACTGACACATGAGGTCTGGATGGGTGACAGTGGCTCCTCCAGTTGGATGGAGAAAACCTCCATCAGCTCATTACTGGAAGACACCTGCAGACACAGAAACAGAAAAAAACTCTGTTTCTATATTTCATTTTTGGAAATATGGAGTGACCAGGACTGTAGGACAATGTCAGCTGTTTGGTTAAACAGTAATGTATATGAATGAAAATCCCTTACTACCTGGATTTTTTAATGATCGTATAAGACGTCTTACTAACTTGTTCACCTTAATAAGCATATGTCCACTTTGAACTTGAGAAGTCTCATTTTTGTAATTACTTTTTTCTCTTTGGTACAAAATTATCCCTCATTACCTTAGTTGAAAACATTATGTCCCTGTTGTTGTGGATATACAGCAGGGAACTTTGACTGCTCTGATTTAGTGCTTAAATTCTCAGGGTTGTGTGTGAGGCACACATACTGAAATTAGAGTTGTGGTTTACCTGGTTCGATTGTCCCGGTGAAGAGTCTGGACGTGGACTGAACACATCCTCCAAAGCCGCGCCCTGAAAACAACAGCCAGTGAACTCAAAGACTGAACACGTGATCTCCAGCTCCAACATTTGGGAGAAAAAAGATCAACATGAAGGGATAAAACAGTTTTTTTGTCATTGCTATTTAATTCACCTCAGGTTTCCGGTCTGAACTCACATTTAGAAGCAGTAAGGAGCTGGTCTGGAAAACAAAGAGGAAACAAAATTTTAAATGCAGTAGTGACCAGAGAAACAAGAAAAAATAAATAAAGTTGTGTGAAATGTGTCAATGCCTCTGCAGGTTCCCGCAGTGTCTCTTGGTCCAGACTCTGACAAACCTCCTTGATGTCAGCCAGGACTGGATCTGCCTGATGAATGCAGATAAAAAAGACTCATCACACTGCAAACTCAAGACATTCAATGCAGGCTGGTGCAGTGTAAGAAGTCTACAGTCATCCACCATGGGAGTGAACTGACTGGACTGCAAACAGTGTCTCATTCAAATGTCAAATCTATGTTAATGCCAGGAAGATTTTCATGCCCCCTCTCAGATTTTACAGCCTGAGCAATCACTCTTAATGAGAAAGAGAGTCAACAGCAGATTTTGAAGCCACTGTTGACTCACTCCATAGTGTTGTTATTTCTATATTTGTTTACATGTTTAGTTTCGAGCCGACACTCTCATCACCACCAGTCAGACTATGAATATGATCTACTGGCCTGGGACGACTGCCACAATTACTGATCAAAACAATATGATGCATTTGTCATTAGCTGAGATAGAACTGACATATTTTCTGGTCATAATGTTTTCTGGACACTTACACAAAACACGACCCATTACATACCAATACGTAAAGAGTTCCCATGTGTACCCATGTCTGTTCCCCCTGTGAGTAATGTGTGCTGTTACCAGGTTAGCTGTCTTGATGTAGAACAGGCTGCAGGCATCTTGTTGTTGGTGGATGTATGCCAGAGATCTGGGGTCTGACTCATCTTTTGTCAAAGAGCTGATCCTGCTCTTCTCATGGTCATGAAGAACAGCCTGAAAAAGACAATAAAATTGAGGATTTGAGCTTTCAGTTCTGTCTAACTGCTACGCAACTATTCCGCAATAAAAACACTAATGGGGAAAAGAGATATATAGTTTTTATATATATTTATTATATAGTTTTTCTTTGTGAAGCACTTTGTGAAGGCACTATATTCACCATTTTTTTTCTTTCTGCAGGAGCAGAACCAAAATTAAATCATTTCCAAATACCATCTTTCTCCTCATTGATTCCACATGGGAAACACTACTTCCTCATTTTGTTCACCACCACTTTTAAATGTTTAACAGAGCATAGCTTGGAAAAAATGGATGAAAATACAAACACAATGGTTTTTAGACAATTAAAAAATTATCTTAAAATCTAATTAAAGTTTGAATAAAGTGAATAAAGAAGCTCTCAAGACTTTTGTCAGGAAACTGGAAAGCAAAGTATTCGAGGACAGTGTTATGGCACAGATGCATGTCAGTTAAATGTTCAGATTTACCTCCCAGAGGAATCATGGGAAAGCCAATGCAATGTGGCATTAATATGTTAATCCAAACAGGATACTAGGCTTTTGTTCTATGCAACCACAATCACCAGGGTGGATGCATGCAATAAACAGAAATCTTTCAAGAGTAACCATCAGTCTGAGTCTAGAGTGTTACAACTACAGGATAATAAAACAAGAAAAGAAAAAGTGAGGTGAGAGAGTTGCTAGAGTTTTAGATGCTGTAATGCACCCCAGTTCTCTCATCCAGGATTTTCAGGCCAGTGGAGGATACTTTTAGCCAAATTCTCTGCTTGTGTTTCCCCTGTTTCCTCGCTGCAGCCTCGAAGCCCTAAAACACAAACATGAGACATAGGTTTCAATGAGCAAGAGCAAACAAATGTACATGGATTTATCATCTGAATTTAATATACTTTCAACAAAAGTTTGTGCCAAACCAGCTCCTGTGGAAACAAATACAGTAAATTAATGTTTACATTATGGTTCACTAAAGCTGTCCAGTTGATAGCAATTGACATAGTAAATAGCCATAATCACATGCCAAAGTGCCATGCGTTTTGTAAAAACAATACTCAGTAAAGGTTTGTTTCCAATGACTTTAACAGATTTTTAATGTTAGTCAAGAAGAAGCAGACTTTATCAGTGAATAAATACACTTAACAACACATTGAACTATAATAAAACATATTATACATATATACAGTAAATTTATATTTTTTGCTATAGTTTTTAACCCAGTTGTTAATCACTTGGACTGATGACAGAACTGGAAGAGTTTCATGTCTAAGCTGTAGAAATGCTAAATCCATGAGGCACTGTCTATGGAAAAAATGAATGGTACTTTAACGTCCCAAACAAGGTGTTTCCTTGAAATATGAAATATGGGTATCCCTAATTCAATGTTAGTCCACAAAGTTTCCCAGCAATCCCACTTATAATTTTTGCGACATTTCAGTCAGGAACCAGGAGGTGGGCTGACAGAAAGAGCGGGTAGAATGACCAAAATGTTTTGGGAAAACAGCATTTTCGGACAGTGATTTGAATTAGGTATTAACTTCTGAAAAACTGATCACCCCAAGTCATAGCAACCACTGACTAAAGATAATAAACTGACTCGTCATATGATACCAGAAGTCCAGTGTTTATTTTTTATTTTCTTACTGATAAAATGACTGAGTATATGGAGGCTGAGAAAATCATCTCACAGTTAGTTAACCATTTTCAAGAGAGTCATGAGAAGAGAGAGGTGAGTTTTCATTGGGAGTGGAAGACCACCTTTAGTTTCATCATGGAGTCCCAGCACATCTTGTCCCCCTGGGCATCAGGCACAGGGTCCACGCCGATAAGCTTAGCTTTGTATCTTACCCCATCTCCGTGAAAACGGGACGTGGTGTCACTGGGTGTCCTGGTGGCTGCTGAGAAACATGAGGAGAGGAGACGAACAATGAGGAAAACTCTGTCTGAGAGCAAAGTCTGTGTGTATTTGTGTTAATTAGCTGTGCTTTAATAATGTTTTTGTGTCGTAATTTAATTCAAACTCATGTGTATTTGCATTCTTAATGTGATTGCACTGTTTGTGTGTCGTTTACTGTAATGCCTCTACATTTGTGTCTGTGTTTGTAAGATTGCATTTGTGTGTTATTAACTGAACATATATGTTTGTAAATGGAAAAACAGTGTAAATATGCGTGTCTTTGTGTGTTGTGAATATGTGTGTGTGTGTAAGAAAATTGTTAAGTGTGTGACAGATCCTTGGTCAATGTTTGATCTCATTTCCTGGAATGAAAGCAGGTAATTTAGGGTTTATGGAGATGTTAGTATGTGTTGTATGATGTAACAAAGGTCGGCTCTTAAACAGTTTCCCCTGAGTTGTGTAACAGTTTACTGGATTTTTGTCCTGTTTTGGTTCGCTATTAACCTCAAAAAGGCTGCAGATATGCATTAAAGCTGTGGAGTATAAAATAGTGATCAGTCAGACCATTAAAATGAACAAAAATAGTTCCTTTTCTCAGACTGCTGCTTTGATGACAGTAAATTGTTATATACTGTTATATTTTCACATAGGAATGAACAGATTTCTCTCCAAGCCCATTCATTACTGCTCTGTTAGGTGTGGCGTTTCTGATGTTGGTTATAAATATTCTGCTGACAATGTTCATCTTCAATATAGTACCTCCTGTGACAGATACCTCTCCTCCACAGAGGACAAGTTTGTCAAAACTGCAGTAAAAGTAGGAAAAGCAAACCACTGTGGTCCTCCAGATACAGTGTCTCACTGCATGGTTGTATGTTTAACTCTTGAATTCATTGATGCCTGGACTTGGAATTTCTGTGATTTCTACCTCACACAAACTTAGTATTTCTACTTTGTTATATCAAAAAGTACAGCAATGAGCCAAAGTCAAATGAGAAAATGGTATCTGATTCCAGGAAGCTTTATTACCTTTTATGATCATTGCGCCACTATTTTATTGCTGCAGTGTGACTACTGCAGGTGTTCCCCTGTTTTTATAGGTATGAAATTGGACTATAGTTTAACCCAAAGTGATCATATATTCAGAAAACCATAACTTCACATGATGGCTGATGATTAACACATCTGAGAAGTGTGTATTATGCAAAATTTACTTTTTTCAAGTCTCTCTGACAATTCATCACGCTGTACACTTAACAGCTGCTTTTGCAAATGCAGATTCCCAAAGAGAAACATGAGCTGTAATTTATACCAGATAAACTGACATTAAGTCACCTCATGAGAGCCCCTGAAGGTTGGAAATGTGTGAAAGGATTTCCAGTAAGACATTACTGTTTAATTCAACAAGTGGCTTCAACAGTATGTTTCTCAAACAGCTACAACAGCTGGACGCACTCCAGTGAAGCGCGACTGAGGAACAAGGAAGAACAAAACAAACAACCTTACCTGAAAACACTCCCATTTCCCATCAGATGTTTTTAACAAATGCCATCCCAAAGCTGACCAGGAGATAAGCTGTGTTTTACCAGCAGTGCTTAGAAACACTGTTGGTAAAAGTTATACAGGCACAAGTTATACAGCCACTTAATTTCAAAATGATCTAATATCTTTTAAAAATAAAGACTCATTTATTGTCACTAAAAAGAATACACATTTCCAGTGTGAATCAACTGAATGATTAGAGGAAATTTACATTAGCTAAAGGGACATGCCAACGATTTGGTATTGAACTTCAATAAAGTTGGAGTCACAAGAGACAAATTTCCAAAATCAAAGGGTCAAAATCAAAGCAATAGAGACCAAGACATCCTGACAGTGTTCAAACAGAACACATAGTGAAATTTAGAGGTGGAGCACCTGCTGAAACATTCAGTGGAAAAAAGAATCAATTCGATGAGGATTCACCCAGGTTGGTATCAATTGGTTCGAAGACGCATCTGTACAATTTGAAAATGCTTCAACTTTTGCAAAACATTTGCACATATCCATATGCTGATCAGCACTGAATTCACTCAGAGGCAAACAAACACAAAACTTCACAAAGTCTGTCTGAACATATCTTTTGGCTCTCACTTCAGCTCAAGCTTGGGTCAACAATGGATGCTTTCCTTTTTTTGAATTTTCAACATTAAATCTTGACACGGTTTGAGAGAAAATAACAGTTTTATGTCTGTAGAGATATAGTACACATAGTGAGATCTAACAGTCTTTTGGACACCGTGGCATTTTATCAGAGTTTTATCAGGGTCGATTTAAGATTTAAGATTAAGATTTAAGGAAAGTTGTGTTTCTATATATGTATTTGTCTCTTTTTGTAAAGGCTGACCCAAAATAAAGTAATACATCAAGAATAAAAGACAGATAGAAGCAATTTTGATGGGTCTTTTCCTCCAATTATTTTGTAACTAATAGAATTGAAGGAATAGGTGAAGCCTGCCCATCTGTGCACAGAAAAGGCAAGAAACTGCTCATTCAGCAGGTTTTGAGCAGATTTTCTCAGATCACACAGAAAAGCTGCTGTCATAAAAAGAACATACTGGAAATTCTTATTTTCTTTCTTTTCTTTCTTGCTGTTGACTGTCAGGAACAAATCCTGACAGTCAACAGCAGCCAAATACTCTGCTTGTACCTCTTGTGCTGGAAGAGAGCCAGGTCCTGACAGCAGCTTGGCCTGGGGAAGGACAACTTCCAGCTGTTTGCTCCATCTCCATCATGATGAGGTCTATTTAGAAATTCAGCGCTTCAAGGATTCCCGTGAAAACAATGTGGCTGTCACAGCTGTTGCAAAAGAGCACGTTAAATCAGTTCAGCAGAAAGTTGAAGGAATGACACATATTTATAGATTGTAATGATTTGAGGAGATTAACTTTAAAAAAGAAAATGTTCGATCCCGCTCACCTTCACCTGCTGGGAGCATGTCTCTACTCTCACCCTGCTACTTGGCTCAACTCACAGCTGAATCTTCTCAAAGGTCAGACCGTAGACTCACTGGTGATATATTAACATCCACTGGGAGGCCCAAATACATGGGAACTCTCTGGGAGATGCACTAATTGAAAGGAAAGTCAGTGCGTAGTGCTTTCCCTCTCAGGGGATGACTGTGAGGTCATGTAGATTTCTTCAAGTACAGGATTTGGGCGTTTTTTTCTTAAAATAACAGCTGAACTAAATGTGTCTCCACTCCAAACAAATACAGAGCTTGCTGAAAATGACTGCAGGAAAGATGGTTGAGGGAAACAAGAAAACTGTAAGCCCTGAGAAATGTACTGTTACACTGTTAAATCTTTAAGTATTACTTTTTGATTTTGATGTACAACATAAACCCATCAGAGAGAGAAAGAACATCTTGCTCCAGAAATAATTGCATTTGCTTATAATTTTGTGTAATGCCTCATGTATGCCATTACATGTGATTGATTATTGCTTTTTTGCATTGTGGCAAAATTGATCTCAGATATACTGAGGGATTTTACACTTTTCATTGATGATTTAAACTCAAAGGGGCACTGCAGTGCTGTAGTATCACATCTCCAAGTTGAGTCTACAGCTAAATGCTAACATCAGCATTTTTAAATTCTTACATAGACAATGTTTACATGCTGATGTTTACATAAAAAACTGTACCAAATTACATGGCAATCAATCTAATGTTAATACGTTATTTCAGTATGGTCTAAAGTAGTAGACTGACTGACCAACACTGCCATCCACTGAGACCAGTCAATACGGAAGCAGTAGATATATCCCTTTGACTGTTTACTGGCGTGGCTAAATAATGCAGGATCCCAAAACCGAAATGCAAATCAGTAGTTATTTTTAAAAATTGAAATTTTTATTTGTTAGCAACGATATGTGTCTTGAGCTGGAGCTGAACTAATCCTGGATGTCACTACAACTTCATCAAGGTTATTTTCTCAGATAGGTTCAGAATGCAAGCGATGCACTTGCAAAATAAATATTTTGAACCAGTCCACAGTGACACAATTTTTAGGTCAGCAAAGAGGCCTTTTGCATGCAGAAACATTTTCTCAGGAAAGTATGATAATTAGTTGAAAACCCCCAGCAACAGGAAGAGTTTTATGTCAGATTAAACACAGCTTTCCAAAAATCTTCTCTAAATGAGAGGGATTCTTTTTAAGTCAAGATAATAGGCAAACCCTGGGTATTTAGGTCAGAACAGCAGATTTGGCAGAATGATAGAGAGTTTAGTAACCTGAGGAAAGACCAGATTTAATCCACTTTACCAGTGAATCTGTAGAAAACACCAAAGGCAGGACAAGGGCATGTATGTAATTGTCATCACAGCGCTGAGGGGGTTTCAAGTTTCCTCTTTAATAAGAACAACAAGTGTGGGATAAGAGTTAGAGTATCATTTCCAAACAGTTATAGATGTGTATCTCTCTCTCTCACACACACACACACACACACACACACACACACACACACACACACACACACACACACACAAACAGTAGCTCTGATCTCAGGGAGGGTCTAACTCCCTGTGGGATTTGTTGAACTATGTGTCGGAGGCTTTGTCAGTAAGCATGGCTCTTTACAGTCACTGAGGATGAGGTGAACTTAACCCCTTAACGCCTGAATTTATTTCCAATTATCAAAAAAAAAATTTGGTGTTTGTTTTTGCTTTCAAGTAGATGCTAAATTAAGTTGAGAGTGTTAATTTGAGTATAGCACATAAAATAGACATAAAATAGATATAAATCTATTATTATCTATTATCTATGATGCAAATTAGCGACAACAGGCAATAAAGGTAAAAAAAATACCTATTCCCATCTCAGGTATGAAGATTCTTTAATTAATGTAACAAAGCAATACTAATACAGACGCTATTTTGGCTGTTTTGGAGCGGAAGTGGTTTGTTGCTAAATCATGACAATAGGCGTTAAGGGGTTAAGTACGACCAACACACAGATTTAA